>CM053503.1:155945793-156022456 GCA_028627145.1 Eidolon dupreanum | reverse complement strand
GGTGAGGTGGCGTTGGGAGGGACTTGCATGGAGGTGCCCTGAGGACTCCTAGATGCCAGTCTGCAGCTGCATTGGGATTCCAAGCCTTCCCCATAGGAATGATGGCTGATGCCAACCCGGTCCTGGTGTCCCAACCCAAGGCAACCAGATATGGAGGATGGAGGGCCAGGAGGCAGGGAAGGGCGGTGCTGACTCTCCAGGTCTGTCTTAGGCCTGTGTCTTGGTGACTCTCTTCCGCAAGGCTCACTAACTTATGGACGTCTTCCTCTCGCCGCATCATCCAGGGCTGCTAGTATTAGGCACAAGGAGCCTCGTCAAGCAGGGCTGGGGAAGTTCCTTGAGGAGAAGGCAGGAGCTCAGGAGCTGAAGGACCTCTAGGGTTATCACTCCCCCTTCATCACCCCCGACCCCCGACCACCAAGATCTGCCCCCATGGGGCAGGGAGGAACCAACAAACAGCCTTTCCCATCCCAGGGCCAAGGACTCCCGCCAAGGCTGTCCGAGCCAGATGTGCCACACCCCTCTGGCTAGGACCTGCATCTGGCAGGCAGGTTTGGCTGAGTGGAGGCTGGGAGGGAGAGGATCCCCCTGAGGGCCAGGAAAGCCCTCTGATGCTGACTGAGCTTGTTGTGGGGCCAGGGCCCTGGGCTTAGAGGGTGGGGAAGGATGACGTCCAGGCTGGGACCACTGCCCTCTTCTGGGCTCTGGCTCTGGAGGGAGGTGGGCGTTGGAGAGACCAGGCAGCTTCTGCTGTGGCAGTACCTCTTCTGTCCCTGAGTTCGCCCAGGTCCATTAGGGGCTAATCCAGCAAGGCAGGGGCTAGGGAGTGCCCTGTGAGGCTATCTGCCACTTGTTAGGAAAACAATGGTCATTGTCATGACAGGCTACCCTTGAAAGAAGCTTCATACTTTCTGGGTTTATTCACACCTCTACCTGTAGCTGCAGAGTAGCCCTGGGCGAGGTCAGGGCAGATATCTGACCCCTGTTTTCCTTCTTCATCTTGATTTTAGCATAGCATTGTTAACATAGCATTGACCTTGCAGCTTCTACCCACTGGGCTTTGTTTTGCCTTCAGTAATCTCACAGATCATGCCCCATCCCTTCTTACAATGATAACTTATTCAGATAGTTGAAGATAAGAGGCTCACCCAGCTTAAACTTTCTCCCTCATCATCCTGAAACCCTTCAGACCTTTGTGGGTGACTTTATCAACAAGATCACCAGAAACTCTCTTATAGCTGGGAGAAGTCAATGTCAGCAGAGTCAAAGTCATGGCCTAGGGCCACTTGCCTGGGGGTGGCTGAGCTGGTCTCCGTCTTGCCACCAGGCTTCCCCAGCATCTCAAAGAGGATTGATGTCTCAGTAGAGACATCTCCTCCCTGCTCCTTGTAACTGTCAGCATGGTCCACCCCAACTCCCCCAGTTCCTCCATCTCAAACTGGCCCACTGTTCCCCTACTCTGTCTACACTTAGACTGTCCAAACCCCTCATTTTCATCTGGGGATGACAAGGCCCAGAGAAGGCCACTGATATTCTCAAGACCACCGGCCTAGAAAGCAGGTCTCTATACTCCTATCCCAGTGCTCCTTTAGCCAGAGAGCAGGATGGGGAGGGGTGGGGGGGGGCGGGAGTGTGCTGGGCCATCGCCCAGGGGCTGCTTAGAGAGGCTGTGAGTGAGGCCAGAGAGTGTAGCTGAAATCCTCTGTTTCTGCTCTCCAAGCCCATGCAGGGAGAGATTTTGTAAATTCACATTTTATGGGATTGGGCGGGCAGGCAAGCCCAGGGCTCAGGGGGAAAGCCTGGGTGTTTGCTTGTCAGTCTGGAAGGCTCCGCCTGCTCCCCATCTGTTCACTGGGCAGCCAAGACCTTCTTTCGAGAGATTCCACTGTCCCACTGTGCTTTGGGGCGGAGGCTTCTTTCCCTGGGCTTTGGGGAAAGGGTTGGATTTGGGGTATAGGCAGAAAAGTCTGGGGTGTAACTGGATTAGGGAGCTCTGCCTGACTTAGGGGTAGAAGAGGAAGGCTTGGGAGTTCCAGAGCGGGACTGAGACAATTGGGTGGTAGAACTTCCTGCCTGCCTCCCCACAAAGGCCTTAAATTGAATCCCAAGTCCCCTCCCTATGCCTCCTCCCACCCCAGGCCTGGGCTGCTGCAGTTGACATTTGGCTGTGTCCCCTCCCTGAATGTCTGTGACAGAGATTACCCAGAAGGCTGCTCGCCAGGAGCTGAAATGGTATAGCAGGGGAGGTGAGACTTCAGAATGGAGGGGACTCACCTGCCCCTTATCGTGGCATGGGGGACACTGAGTGAGGTCCAGAGCTGGGCAGTGACCTGCACCCAACGTGACCTCACCGCTAGAGGAAGCTGGAAGCACTGCCCTAAAAAAAACGAGCTCTCTGGAACATCAGAATCGGAGTCCTGCCGCCTGGCCTAGCCACCAGGGGGCACTGCTGGGTTCCTGGCTCCTCCACCCTCTGCTCTCGCCTCCACCTCTGCCCTGGGCTTTGTCTCTGTTCTCGCCATCTCTGTCTGCCTGTCTCTTTGAATTTTGAGACAATAACAAACTTCAGAGAAGTTACTAATACAGTGCAAAGAACTTTTTTTTCACTGAGCTACTTGAGAGTAGGGTGCCACGACCTCTAAATACTTTCCTAATTTTCCTACAAGGACTTTCTCTTGCCTAACCCAACACAGCCATCAATGTCAGGAAATTGACATTAATATATGACTTCAATGTGTCTCATGCTCAGACCCCACTGAAGTGTGGCCAGTTATGTCCTTATGGCCGGTGATGTCCTTTATGGGCATGGAAAGAATACAGTTCAGAACCAGCCATTGCATTTGGCTGTCATTTCAGTTTGGAAATTGCCTTCGGTCTTTCCTTGACTTTTGTGACCTTGTCACTTTTGAAGATGCCGAGCCGTTTAATTGGTGGACTGTCCCTCAGTTTGGGTTGGTCTGATGTGCCCTCGTGATTAGGTTCAGCCCGTGTCTCTGGCAGGAACATTGCAGAAGTGATGTGTTCTCAGCTCATGCCATTTGCGGTGCACAATTTCCGTTCACCCTGTTACTGGTGATGTTAACTTTGATCGCTTGATTAAAGTAGATGCTGCCAGGAAAAGTTACTTTTTCCCCCTTGATAATTTACAAGTTTGATGTGGGGAGGTACTTTGAGACTTGTAAATATTCTGTTTCTCATCTTTCGATTTAATCACTTATTTCATTTAGGCCATTCCTGTCATTATGTATTTTGATGCTCAGATCTTCCCAGATTTAGTCTTTGGGGGCCCCTTCAAGCCGGCTCCTGTGTCCTTTTGTCTGTCTGTCTGTCCCCCTTGGATTCTCGGGTTTCCTTTATAGTCCCTGTGCGTTTCTGTCTAATCTCCACATTCTCCGTGTGGGCTTGTTGGTCTCTGTCTTCCTTTGTCTCTGCCTTTATCTTGGTCTTTTTTCCACTCCCATCTGACTCTCTGTGGCTTTTCTCTGTCTTTCTCCGCCTTCTCTCTCTGTCTGTATCTCTGTCTCTGTTTGCTCTCTCTTTGTCTTTCTCAACCCCCCACCCCCGCCCCTGACTGTCTTTCTGTCTCTCCTGCTCATCTTCTCTCTCCATCTCTTTGCCTCTTTATCTCTTTGGCTTTCTGTCTCTCTCTGTCTCTGTCTCTCTGTCTCTGTCTCTCATTTTGTCTGGTTTTCTCTCTGTGTCTCTTGTGGCTCAGTCTCTTTTTTCCAGGACTCACCACTACGGTGTCTTCAGCTAGAAGCGCCAGACATGCAGGGTTTGTGGGACACCGTCACCCTTCCTACTCTGAACACACAAGTCTACCTCTCCAGCCCCTGCCCCAGAGCTGGGAAGCTCTGGAGCAGGGTGTGAGAGGGGGGCTTGAAGGAAAAGAACCCTCCCCGCAGAACGATTGTGTCTCTGCGTGTCCATGTGTGTACGGACAGTGTCAGAAAGCTCTGTGCCTGGGAGAGGAGAAAGAGGGAGCGGCCGGTGCCTGTGTTCTGCTGGCCCTTGCTGCTAGAGCAGGGAAATGAATCGGATGCGACACCAGGGTAAGGTGCCTTGGAGAGGAATGGTGCCTGTGGGCAGGGGATGACTTTTCTGGGGAGTCCTCTGAATGAGGGAGCTCCCCCTGCCTGCACCTGGGCTGGGGACTGCAGGTGGGAGGAAGGGTGGTCCTAAGCGTGGATGCAGAGCTCTGTGCCTAGAGCGTGTTCCCGTATGTGGTTACAAAGGACCGACTATCAGAGCTTGAGGGGTGTGGTGCCCCGATTTGTGATGCCCGGAGGGGAAAGCTGAGGCCCGTGGTAGTGGCAGGGTGGTGACTGGCCCAGGACCTCACGGCAGGTCAGACACAGAGGAGGCTTAGACTGCCAGCCCGCCTCTCATCTCGTGTGTAGTAGCATAGTTTTAAAAAGGATATTTAACCTATCAATATATTCCTCATGCAAAGAATAGAGAATAAAAATAAAGATAGAAGAAGTCTTCTGGGCTGAGGCAGGGGGTGATAGTGAGGGTGAGAAAGAGAATTGTGCTTACCTTGGGGGCTGTTGACTGGGACGCCATGAGGGAGCCTCCTGAGGTGTGGTTTACATGGGGCGTACGTATGTCAAATGGTATCGAGAAATCCATTTAAAATGAGTGCACTTTGCTAATAAGGTAAATGAAAAGAAGAAGAATAATTAAGAAGCCATGGAGGGGCCTGTGACCCCTGGATACTGGTGTCTCCAGTTGTCGTCTGGTCCCCAGTACGCTGACTTTACCTAAGTCGGGGAGTCTGGGTCGCACCCATGGCTTTCTTTTTCCCTGGGCACCTCCTCCTGGAAATGGGCTCAGGCTTTTCACATCTACAAGGGCTCACACCTCCCCTTTCCCCCAGTCCTTGCCTATGTTTCCCCATCATCACCCCCAACTCCCTCCCTGAGACCCCAGCCTTCTGCCCAGACCTGATCACTGTGCCTCTTTTCCCACAGCCGGAGGATCTGGAGGCCCCCAAGACCCACCACTTCAAGGTGAAGACCTTCAAGAAGGTGAAGCCCTGTGGCATCTGCCGGCAGGTCATCACCCGGGAGGGCTGCACCTGCAAAGGTGAGCAGCTGCTCGAGCCAGGGGGATGGGGAGCACGTCCTCACGGGAATGAGATGGCCTGGGGCCAGGTCAGGCTAGGACTTGGCTTTGTGTATGTCCTTGATGTCCTGACCTGGTGCCGGGTTCTCATCTGGGAAGGGATGCTGAGCACAGCGGATGGCAAGAATGTGTGTGTGTGTGTGGATGGCACATGGCAGGTGAAGGGTAGCATGGAAATGGCATGTAGCCTGTGTGAGGGTGACTGGTCTAACGTGGTTAGATGGCATGAAGAAGGTATGTGGATGGTATACAGATGGCCTGCGAATGGCATGCGGAAGGCGTACGGATAGTGTGTGGTGGCATGTGGGATTTGTATGGATAGTGTGTGGTGGCATGTGGGATTTGTATGGATAGTGTGTGGTGGCATGTGGAAGGTTTGTGGGTGATATGTGGAGGACCTGTGGATGACACATGGAGATTGTGCGGTTAGCATGTGGATGGTGTGTAGAAGGTGTGAGGGTGACATGTACCTGGCACCAGGAGTACTGCAAAGACACCAAGCCGTAGTCCTCCCCTTGCGGCTGCTTAGCGGTGAGTTTAAGAGGCCCCGAGTCAGACTCGGTGGAGGGCCAGATGGTTGCCAGGCCTTTCCAGTCACTGTCCTCGTGTACTACCAGAACTGCCTGGGGTTTGGTTTTCCCCACTGCCAGAGAAGTCAGTGTCTTGTCCCATACCACACAGTGAAATCAGCAGGGGGTCCCTGCACCCAATCTCAGTGACTGACACCCTTACTCACCCAGTTGCCCCATTGGATGCCTCCTTCTCCTTCACCCCACCACCCATAATTGCCAAGGTCCCCCATAACAGCTTGAGTCACTGAGCTTCTCTGTAGCCAATCCAGGTTGCTGGCATCTGTCACCTGGACAACTGACTACGGCCCCTTTGCCTCCCTTTACCTGGCCTACTCTCTTCAATCCACCCTCTGTGCCAGCTTCCAGTGGGACTTGATGTAAATCTAGTTATGTCAGTTCACCGGTATAGCTTTGGGAGCGTCCACTGCCCTCCAGACAAAGCACAGACCCCTTCCAGTGGCTTTGAGGCCTGGCAGGACCCATCCCTTGCCGGCTTTCCAACCCATCCCCCATCCCCTCTGCCCTTCAAGTTCATATTCAAACCACCTGCACCTCGCACAGTTCCTCAAGTGCCAAGTATGTCATATATGCCAAAGGGGCCAGGCTTCTTTCTACCCTGGAGAATTTACTCCATCTGGACTCTCCCCTTCTTCCTTCCCTCCGAACCACGTGGGGCTGGGCAGCTGGGCAGCAGAGCCTGGTGAACGATTGTTAAAGCACTTAATTTTAGAATGCTTGCATGCATGATCTCATGGCATCCAGAGGTGCTAGTATCATCCCTGTCTTACAGAGAGGGGAACAGGCTCTGAGTAGGTAAGTCTCTTGCCAAGACGCATAGCTGGCCAGGTTGGAGTGGGGTTTTCTGGGGGAGGGAAGGCTTCTAGACAAGGAGTTTCAGATGGATGTTGGAGGGTGGAGGAGTAGATGAAAGAGGGCATTCCAGGCCAGGCCTGCTGTAGGCAAAGGGTGGAGAGAGGTTTGTGGTCCTTAGCTGAAGGGCTGAGTTTAGGAAGCCAACAGGAACTCTTGCAATACCAAAATCAGCCACATGGTGTCATTGTCCTCCTAAGAGATCTGGCTGGGTTTAGGGTGGGAAAAATCCGGAAGGAATTGCTGAGGGTGGAGTTTTGCATTTTGCTGGCATAGCCACCACCCACCCCGCCCAGCCCTGCAAACCTGCTTAAGTTAGTCCCTCCCGTCCCTTCCTTCCTTCCTTCCTTCCTTCCTTCCTTCCTTCCTTCCTTCCTTCCTTCCTTCCTTCCTTCCACAGTGTGCCTTCCCTTCATTCCAGTGACCCCCATCACTGTTCTGAAAGGAGGCAGCAAGGGGTAGGGTAGAAAGAAATTCTAGCACACTCATTGAGACCTTGGGCTCATCTCTGGCTGTATGCTCTGTGATAGTCTGTGGTCTGTCATAGTCTGTGGTCCTAGGCTCCCCTGTTGACCTGGCTTGAGGGCTCGGGATTGAGGAGGGGATTTGACCTCATGTGAATGAAAAGCTCCCAAGGTGAGCAGGGATGACCCTAGTTTTGCTTGGTTTGGAGCCTGGCCCTGCTGGTATGAACCTGAGTAGAGATTAAATGGTCAGTGGACTGCCAGGCTGGTTTGGCAACTCTGGGTGTTAGCAAGAAGGGGCACTGACATCCTCTTCTTAGTTGGCAGAGGCACCTCCAGGTGTCAGGACTGGGCCATGGAAGGACAGAGGCCAGCCCAGCAAGGGAGGACAGAAGGCTCATGGCTCTACAGGCCACATGTGCATCCTCAGCAAGAAGGTTGGGTCACCAGGCCTGGGGGCAGGGTTGGGCCACTGGGCTTACTGATGGGAGATGCAGGGTTGAGCCAACTCTCTATGCTTTGGAACCAGCAGGTCGTGGTGGCATGAGATGGATAGACCCCTTATCCATCCATCCATCCATCCATCCATCCATCCATCCATTGTTCCATCAGGTAGGTGGTATGAGTTGTTCCCTGGCTGAGAGGGCAATCATGGGCTAAAATCCAGGCCATGTTTTATTCATCAAGCCCAGTCCAAAAGGTTTGCTGGGCTCGCTGGTTCCTCTTCCAGTGTTCAGGTCTCCAGCTACAACCTAGTAACCCTCAGGACTAGTGGCTGGGGGTGATGGCTGGGGTGGGGTGTGTGGAATGACAAGCCCCTGAATTCACAGTTTCCATGGGGCTTGCAATGCAGAGGGAACTTCTGCTGCAGGCTGGGGGCAGTGGGGACACTTACCTAGATCTAGAGAGACTGGGGGCATCCCCTCTGGCTGCCTTGCTCTACAGCTGTGATGGTTCTTCTACCCCCTGCCCTCCTGCGTTTCACTGTTTAGTGTAATATGGCTGAAGAAGGTAGGATGGGAGATAGGGGTGGGGAAGGGAGTCAAAGAACCTAAGGTCTGGTCCTGGTTCTGGGGACTCAGAGGAAGAAGGAAGACAAAGAACTGAGGTGGTGGGACATGTGGGCATAAATGTGACAGATATACAGGCAAAGAGTCCATTGTGAGACCACTGAGCTTGTTTCTTCTCGTGAACCATGGGGTTGGTAATAAACGCCGTCTGTGTCTCGCAGGGGGTCATTGTGAAGAACGTTTTGGTTCTGCGTGTGGCTCTAAATGAGTACTCATGATAGGGACCAAGGCTTCCTATGAGGGGGACAGAGATGGATGAGACGATGGGAGAAGAGGCCCAGGGCCTCTGTTAGTGGCTCAGGCTCTGTTTCTGGCCTTGCCATTCACAGGCTGTGTAACCTCAAATAAATCAATTCCTCGCTCAGGCCTCAGTTTCCTCATCTATAGATAAGGATGTGGGAAGAATGCTCACTGAGGCTCAGACAGCGGGAGGGCCTGGGAAAGTCCTTTGTTGGAGTCTGTAAAGGCTAGAGAGCTGTCCCAGTGCGGGCTGCTGCTTCATCTGTACGCACATGAGATCCATCTGACAGTCTTGAACTGAGCCCCCTCTGTGCTGGATGCCGTGCCAGGTGCTGGGGCAAAGACCCAGCTCCTGACCTGAGAGGACAGATATGCAGCCAGACAATCAAAGAACCTGGTGGTAAAACTGACACAGAGGTGTGTGTGGAAAGCTGTCTCTGACTTAGCAGAGATTTTTCTGTCTGGCTTCAGCAGGGAAGGCATATGTAGGCTGGGTTTTGAAGGATGTGTAGGAGTTCCTCTGTTCAAACAGCATAATTCCCACAGGCCACTGAGGCAGTGCCCTAGGGAGTCTAGGGGCTGACCCAAGGTCCAAGCCTCCTGCTAGACTGAAACCCAAGGGACGAGACCAGAATGCCAGCTCAAATAGTCCAAGGGCTGACATCTGGGCATGGATTAGAGCCCAGGCTTAGACTATTTCCCTTCTCAATGCCTCTGGTCAGCTTGGAAGGTGGGAACAGTCACTTGTGGTTTCCTCAGAGTAGGACACACCTGGAGAAGACAATCCAGCCCTTAATGGGACAGGCCTACCCAGAAGACCTCACTGGTTAGATGGGGAGAAACCTTGTTTCAGGAGCTCTTTCTCCTGTGTAACTTCACTGGGGATCCCAGCTTCTCCCCTACCAGGAAAGAGGACCTCGTTGGAGTCATCAGAGGCAGCCTGGTAGGGTAGGAAGACCCTGGGTTCTGGTCTTCGCTTGCCATGTGACCTTGGGTTAGACACTTAACCTCTCTGGGTCTGGCTTTCCCATTTCTCTAAATGAGGGTTTGGACTAGACCAGAGGTTCTAAATGGTATTCCAAAAGAGCTATAAGTTTCTTTGGAGGTGCTTTAGAGGCTTGAGAGGGTAGGAAAAAGGAGAAATCCAAGGGGAAACCTAAGGGGCTGGGGCCTTGAAACCCCTGCCTACTTCAATCAAAGCAGCTCCAGATATAAATATATCCAGAGGCAGGATGGTACAGTGGTCTTGAACTTGGCTCAGACATTCTGAATTCAAATCACAGCTCTGCCCCTTACTAGTGAGAACTTAGGCAGATTGCTTCACCTCTCTGAGCCTTGGTCACCTCATCTTTAAAGTGGGACATACAGCAAACCTCCCTCCTTGGCTTACTGTGGGGTTTAAATGAGATAATAGGCATAAAGTGTTCAGAACAGAACCTGGTACATAATGAGCATTCAGTAAATATTAACCAATATCATTGAAATTCCAAGTAAGAGTTCATCTGCATGAGCGTTTGGCTACAAAAATAAAAATTTGAAAACTACTGGATGGGATGATCTAGAGATTTCTTCTTGCTCCAACTTCAGAGCCACGCTGTGCCCACTCCCCTGACCACTTCCTGAGATGCCTCATATCAGTCAGGGTTCTCCAGAGAAACAGAATCGACAGGATGTATGGATGGATGGGTAGATAGATAGATTGATGGACAGATAGATAGATGTAGATATTTATTGTAAGAAATTGGCTCATGTGATTGTGGACTCTTGGCAAGTCCAGAATCTGCAGGGTAGGCCGTTAGGCTGGAGACAGAGGGAAGAGATGCAGTTCAAGTCCAAATTCAGTCTGCTGGCAGAATTCCCTCTTGCTTGGGGAGATCAGTCTTTGATCTATTTGGGCCTTCAACTGATTGGAGGAGGCCCACCCACATTATGGAAGGTGATGTGCTTTATTCAGTGTCTGTTGATTTAAATGTTAATCTTATCCAAAAACAAACAAACAAACAAAACGCCTTCACGGAAGCGTCTAGAATAATGTTGAACAAATATCTGGGTACCATGGCCTAGCCAAGTTCACATATGTTATAAACCATTATACACCCCCAGGCCCAGCCATGAAGACAAGTCAGGCATGGCAGGGCTGTGAGGCCCGGTGGGCAGGTGGATGCCTGGGCCCATCTCTCTGCCGGCCAGGGAAGGAGCTGCGGCTGGCCAGGCATGTGGGCCTTTATCTCCAGGGTCAGGTGCACGCCGAGGCTCTGTGCTCATTTTCCGACCCAAGACCAGGAGGAAAAGGCCATTTAGATCCCAACAATGTTGGCTTCCTGTGTTCCCGAGAGTCAGGAAGCCACTCCAGAGCCACTCCAGGACAGAGTATGCGAAGCCTAGTGAGGCAGGAGCCGGCCAAGGGCTGGTGTTGGGGGTGTAGTTCTCCACTCAGCAGGTGACCTATAGACCCTTCCCCACTATGGGGCTCTCAGCTCCCCTCAGGCCCCTGGCTGGGCCTGGGCGCCACTGTGTGGGGGCAGTATTGACACTGTGGGTGGAGATGGAGTTCCCGGGGCTTCGTGGAGCTCCGATGTGACAAGGTCACTCCAAGAGGGCCTCATCTTGCAGGGTCACTAGCTTAAAAGGTCTCTGCCTTCTGTGGGAGCTGGAGGAGGCCACGGTCCACTCAGGTGGGGTTGATCCTGAGACATGTGTCTGGGGAGGACTCGGGCATCTGGGGGACGCCAGGAGGGGGAGGCGGTGGGGTTTTCCCCAGTGGTCATCCCTGTCAACCACGGCCCGCGGTTTCCTCTACAGTATTTGGGATGTTTTCCTGGTTGGAACTTGGGTTTCTCCCCGTTTTTTTTGGTTGCACAGAGGAAGAGGGAGGTGGTGACTGTGATGGAGAGACTGACGGCTTAGCGCAGGCTCTCACAGCTGGACGAGGGCGTGGAGACCCTGAGCGAGAGACAGCGGGGCGTGGTGGGGACAGGATCTGGAGAGAGCGGCTCTGCCAGAAGCATTTCTACTAAGAAAATAAGTCCCTGTGTTTTAAACATTGAGCCGGCTAATGAAGACAAGGGTGCAGGCCCAATCTACTCTGGGGGGTGCCAGCTGACTGCCTCATTTGCGGAGCTGGAGTCTGAGACCCAGAGACGGGGAGTGACTTGCTTCACGTCATGTAGCTACGTGATAGCAGTCAGGACTGGAACCCAGGTGTCCCGACTAGGAGACAGGGGCTCTTCGTGAAATAACAATATGACGAAGATGACGAAGATGCTGGTGCTGATAGCGATCCCTTATAGAGAGCAGACTCTGGGCCAACCGCATATGTTAACTCGTTTAATTCTCACAACCCTGTGAGGTAGTTGCTATTATTAACCCTGTTGTATAGTTGAGGAAATGAAAGCTCAGCGTGGTTAGGTAGCTTGGCCCAGATCTCAGAGCAAATGCATGGCTGCATCTGAGCTGAGAACCGGTCCACACGTAGCCAGCAGGTTAGGGGATAGGTGAAGAGCAGGACCAATGGATGAGTGGATGAAGGGTCAGTGACTCTCTTAGTCCCCCCACCCCTTCACCAGGCTTGAGCATAAGTGGTGTTTGTAGTGATGCACTCGGGAGGCACTGACCGTGGTCCCCACTTGCCATCTCCCAGCAGGGGCTGGAGCTGCAGTGTGGGGCTCACTCACTCTCACCGATGTCTGTTCCATTGTCCCAGGATGTAAGCCCTGGTTCCAGGAGTTTAGACTGGGGAGAATCCTTTCACTTTGAAACTGACTGCACATTTATTAAGCCCCATCTGCACATCAGACCCTGAGCTAGGGGAAGGGCAGGATGCAAAGCTGCAAAATTTAACAGGACCTCCTTTCTGCCTTTGAGAAGCCGTTGGATGTGAGGGAGAACAAATCTTAAACGGTTACTCAGTCCTCTTAGGTGACAAGAGCTTTCCAAGGGGTGTGAGCTGAAGATTCTGAGAGCACACAGCGGGAGGACTATCTTTGAATGCCTGATGATTCAGGGAATGACATTTCTGAATTGGTCCTTGAAGGATATTTATGAGCTCACCGTTCCTCAACTGCTCCTTGCAGACTCAAAGTCTGATGTGGTAGGAAGAGATCTCTTTTGGGGCAGCGGCTAGAGGTGGAGGCAGGACCAAGCCACGCAGGGTTGAGGAGCTGGACAGAGGCTATGAAGCAGGGAGTGATGTGATCAGTTTGCACTTGAGAATGGTCTGTGACTGTGGATTCAAGGGGCACAAGTCTGGTGGAAGGAGAGCTGATCTGAAGTGGTGCAGTGGTGGGCAGCTGGCGAGGCAGGTTGAGATTCGGCAGCTTCTTTGGAATTACTTTCTGTGCCATGATGACTAATTGCTTAATAAGGTGAGCAAAGGGAAGAGGGAGTTACAGAGAGAAGCATGCAGGTACTCAGGGAGCAAGGAGGGACCCAGGAGATAACCTCTGGGCTCCCAGCATTGTTTTTTGGCTTCTTGCTTTCTGAGGAATCCTATGCTCTGGTTCTCCATTAATTATCCGTCACTGCACAAAAAGTTACCCCAAAACTTAGTAGTTTAAAACAAATACAAAATTATTACCTCGCATAGTTTCTGTGGGTCAGGGATGCATGAGTGACTTAGATGGGTGGTCTGGACTCTGGGTGTCTCACGAAGTTGCAGTCAAGATGTCAGCCGGGGCTACGGTCACCTGAGGTTCTGACTACAGGTGTGGGGGGGTCCACTTCCAGGGGGCTTTGTCATGTGACAGCCAAGTTGGTGCTGGCTGATGGCGAGATGCCTCAGCTGTTCACCATATGTCCCTCTCCATAAGGTTGCTTGAGTGTCCTCATGACACGGTAACTAGCTTCCCCCAGAGCGAGTGATCCAACAGACCAAAGCTGAGCCACAATGCCTTTGATGACTGACCCTCAGAAGGCACACACCAGCATTTCTACAATGTCCAGTAGGGTATATAAACCAGCCCCATTCATTGTGGCAAAGGACGAGGGAAGGGTGTGCGTACCAGAGGCGAGAAACACTAGGGCAACCTTGAAGGCTGGCTGCTACGGCTGCCCTTTCTCTAACACGTCTGAATGTGCCATTGGTCTGGGAAGTGAGAAGCCAGCAGAACGGAATGGTTAATTTCAAGTTACAGCAGGAAGACTCACGTTAGAAGGTATATTAGAGGGAATATTGTCCTGTGGGAGACGCCCTGAGAAAGGTGACCAAGATAGTAAAGCTACTTTGCCTGGAGGGGACTCAGGGCAAGAGGGCCTCCTGGGGGTTAGAGGGGCAGGTGCTTCTGAAGGTGTAAAAATCTATCCTTCTGGGGTTGGCCACGCCTGCCACTTGAGTTCTGTTTGCTGAGCTTCTGCCTTCTGGGCTGGGGGCTGGGAGAGGTCTTCCTTCACTCTCCGCCTTAGAGCTTTCAAGGACAAGCTCTGCATTCCAGCCTACAGGGAGCACTCAGCCTATTGTACTGCGATTGCCCAATGATTTCTCCATCTGCCCTCCATTCAAGGGCATTTGTTGAGTGTCTGCCCACTGAGTGACAGGCAGGGCTGCCCTGTATGGTCATGCAGGCCATTCGCTGCTGAAGGCGCGTACCCAAGAGAGCTCTGAAGTCAGCCCGTGCTTTGCTCACCCAGCCACACACCCAGGTTTGAGGCCGAGTCTGCCTGGAGAAAGGGCGCCTTCTTGCCATTCCCACAAAGACACTGTACTCCGCTGTGTGTCCATGGGGCTTGTCTTCCCAGAGGGCCTGGAGTAGGAACTGTTCTAGCTACTGGGGATATGGAACAAGTGAGACAGGCATGCTCCCTGCCCTTGTGAGTCTAGTGTGGGGAGGTGTACTATACATACATGAACAAGAATTACCCAAAATGACTTCAGATAAGAAGGAAAGTATCAGGGTGCTGCTGGGAAATAATAATGGTAGAGCTTACTGTAATTTCTGTGGTCAGGGAAAGCCTCTTTGAGGAGGTGGCTTTCAGGGGATTCCAGAAGTAGAAGGATTTGACCTGGTGAACAGTGGGAGCGCTGAGGTGAGGGAGAATGATTCAGGCAATTAGAACAGCAAGTGTAAAGGCCCGAGGTCTGAAAGAACTTAGTGCATAGTGCATTGGGAGGCTGGAGTAGATACTTAGGGGTGCCTCCGTGGTTGGTATGAGATGTTGAGGGGAGGGGTGTGACTCAGGCAAAGAGTACGATGGGCATGATTAAGTGTGGGTGCACATAAACTCCAGGAGAGATCATCAGTCAGGCCAACATTTATTAAGCCTCTACTGTGTACCAGGCACTGTGTAGACTGTGTGTGTGTGTGTGTGTGTGTGTGTGTGAGAGAGAGAGAGAGAGAGAGAGAGAGAGAGAAAGAGAGAAAGAGAGAGAGAGAGAGAGAGAGGAAGAGAGGAGGAGGGAGAGGAGGGGGCAGGGCAGAGGAGAAGGAGGCAGGTCCCTTCCTTGAAGGAGCACAACTGCAGGAACCAGAGTGTAAAATGTACACTCTGTGGTAACACAGAGACAGCTTGGTGTCTTCTGCAGGAAGGTAGGGAGCAGTGAGCCACGCCTCCAAAGGAGGGCCCAGGACTTATTCTGGAAGGCCTGGGGTTTGATTGGCAGAGGAGGGGGAAAGGTCCCTCTCTCTGGAGGCAGTGGCCTGGTGGGGGACCTGTTTGGCTGGAAGAGCCTTCCAAGCTCAGGCCACATGGCCTGAGGCTTTCTCAATTTCACATTCCAGGGCCAGCAAAGAAGGCATGGGGGGTGGGGACTGGGGAGGCTGCTGCTGTCAGAGTGGAAACACTTTCTGGAGGGGAGTTGCCACCTGGAAGAGTGGGGTGGTGGGGAGAGAGAGAAGCAGGAAGCCTAGCCTGATGGGCATGATTTGACTGGGTGGCCAGGGGTGGGTATGTCCTGCCGTGGCCAGGGGTGGAGAAGTCCCTGAACTAGGCTGACTGGCTGGTGGGGTCAGGAAAGCCTTGCTCAGCACCAGCTGAGTCACAGGCCTGAGTTGGGGCCAGGACTAGGTTCTGGAAGAACAAGGTCCCAGGCTAGGGCCAGTGGCCAAGGTCACATCCCAGACTCCACCCAGTGTGCCTCCTAGCTTCCCTTCAACCCCCACTCCCACCGACAAACCAGAAGCCTTATGGTAGGGAGCCCCTGAGCCTCTTTTGGCAGCTCCAGGCCTTCATCTGTGCCTCAGTCTCCCCTACTGCATTCTGCTGAGAACCACATTGGCTCAAAGCTGGAAAGGGGTTGGGAGAACTGTAGATCCAAGAGGCAGGGAAGCCAGCTATGGCCAGGGGCTGTGGCTGTCCAGGATTTGGTGTCAGGGTGCCTCCCCTGCCTCCCCCTCCCCAGTGCCCCCAACCCACATGCCTCAGCAGGCCCTGGCAGCCAACAAGGCCAACTCTGTGCAGAAACTCAGCTCATGAATCCCTCACCCCATCTGTGGGACAGGACTGTGTGGGAGTGGACCACCTAGCCCCCTGGGTGGAGGGCCCTGTGGGTGGGGTGTGCAGGGCTAGGGCATTCCAGGCTGTGGGAACCCCTTAGGAAATTTGATTCCAGCTTCTGGTGGTGGGAGGGAGTAAGTAGCAAGTTGTGTGTGTGTGTGTGTGTGTGTGTGTGTGTGTGTGTGTGTGTGTGTGTGTTTCAAGTCATGCAAGTGAAATTTGTGAGTCTGAGCATCTGTCCACATGTCTGTGTCCCCGTATCTGTGTCAGGCTGCACTCGACGGTCTCCCATGAAGTTGTGTGTGTTGGTACTCCCCAGTCAGAGGTTTTTTTCTTGGCATGAGTGTGGGTGTGTGAGGCTATGTGTGCCTGTATGGCTGAGTGTAAGTGCTTATGAGTGTCTGCGTGTGTGTGTGTATGGGTGTAAATGTGTGTGTGTGTGTGCGCGCGCGCGCGCGCATGATCCTCTCCTGGACCATGAATTGAGTCTGTGTGTCTGGGGGAGAATGAATGTGATGGTGGCTCCGGTGCCTGCCTGGTGTGTGCCGTGTGTGTGTGTGTGTGTGTGTGTGTGTGTGTGTGTGTGTGCCGTAAGGGGAGAAGGCCTCCCCTTATTCCTTGGAGCTGCTGCCGTGGGGCTTGGGTCGGGCCACCTCTGCCCCTGGCACAGATCCAGCGGAGGACTCGGTCCCCTTCCCTACCCCAGCTCCTCCCGCCTTCCCGCTCCTGCTGGAGGGGTTCTGGCAATGGGGGCTCGGCGCCGGCCCGGCCCACAGGTCCACAGTCCCCCCAGGCCCCAGGGAACTGCGGCAGCCGCCCCCTCTGCCCCCTCCTCTCTGCGTCCCTCCGTCCCCTCCGTCCCTCCTTCCCTCCTTCCCTCCTTCCCTCCCGAATGCGATTGCGGGCGGGGTGGGAGGAGATTTCGCCGGAGTTTCCATTTCATACCTCGCGGCTAAACTTTCTTTCTGTGTCTCGCCCTCTTGCAGTCTGCAGCTTCTCCTGTCATCGGAAATGCCAGGCCAAGGTAAGGGGCTGTGGGGCAGCTGACCCCGCGGGAGGCTTGGGGACGGGATCCTCTCGGGGTCCTGGGACGGGAGGTGGTGGTGGGGGCGCCGGCGGGGCGGGGGCTGTGCCCGGGTCGTCCCCTCCTCTTCTCTTTGTTTATGCAAACTTCCCCGGGAGCGGGCTCAGGTCAAGGTGAAGGCGAGGGCCGGGGGCGGGGTGGGCGAGTGAGGAGGATGGGGTGGGGAGCGCCGCGCGAAGTCTGGGCGGCTCCTGGAGGTGGCTGGTGGGGACCCGAGCTTCGAGAGACAGAGAGGCCTTTGAAGGTATTTTCCCTAGTTTTCAAGGTGGGATGGGAATCTGGAGAAGGAGGGGGATGCAGTTGGATTGGGAGGGGGATGCAGTTCAATTACTCTGCGGGCCACACAGAGCCCTGGTTGGCCCAATTTGGGCAGCTTAGAATAACTCGGGATGAGTCCAAAGCCACAGGACCTCAAGAGCGAAGGGGATAGATAGGGCAAGTGGAGATGAAATGCCAAAGAGTCTGAGGTCAAGGCTGCACTGGGCCTGGAGTCTCCTGACCTGCCATCCTACTCTCTACTGGCCAGATCCCACTTTGATCCTCGATTTCCCCATCAGTGTTTCCAGGCTGGTCTTTGTGGGAGAGGAAAACTGAGGCAAAAAGACCAGAGGGCGTGCTGGGTCCTGGTAGGTCAGACTGCTTGGACCTCTGCTGCATCTTCTCAGGCCAGGGCAGAGGAATGATGGATTAGCTGGTGGTGGCTTCTTGGAGTAATGGGAGGTGTGTGCATGTAGGGGGGTGGATTATGAAGGATTATTTGGGAAGGAAATTGTTCTGTCTGGCGTGCTGAACTCTCTGGAGGTGGAAATGCTTGGCTGTAACCTTTCGTATGCAGCCAATTTCTGCGTTGTCCCTATTATTGCTTATATCCGCCCTGCCCTCTCACTCCTGCCTTTGCTGTTCGCACTTGATCTTTTTGGAAGGAGTTCAATGAATGGAAAAGAGGAAGGAGGATACTTCAAAAAGGAGCATTGAGCAGTTGAGGTGTAGGATTTGGCACATCTAATGCTCTACTTCTTATTAGCTGGGTGACCTTTGGGCCAGTCATGTAGCCTCTCAAGGATATAGGAATAAGAACAAGTTACTATGAGGATGAGCTGGGATAATGTGTGGGAAGTGCCCCGCACGGTGCCTGACACATAGTAGGCACTCAGAAACATAGCAATTGATTATTATCAATTTGTAGCTCAAGGCCAAATATTTTTTAAAAGAAGGGTGCTGACAGATCAGGCAAGTGTGCGAGAGATTCCACTTCCTCTTTAGTGACCTTGCTCAGGCAAAGTACATAGCCTTGCTGGGGGCATCTCCCCACCTGTAAACTCCAGGTTGGAGTGTTCTCCTAGCAGAGGTGCAAAGGGCCTGGCTCTCACTGGGCACATCTGTACAGTTTCTACCTCTCCCTTGTTTTCCTTCCACCTTTCTGACTTCTCAGCTTTTTCTTCTCCAGGTGGCATGTGAGTTTCTGCTTCTATCTCTCTCCATGTTCTCTTCATCGAGAGCAGACTTTTTCCACCCTTGACCCCAGAATCTTCCGATGTTCTTGCTTCTCCCTAGTCTATCCCCTCCCTACCTCCTTACCTGCACCTGTTTCTCTTAGTAACAAGGAACATTTGTATAGTGCCCTAGGCCTTAGAAAGCACTTCAGTGCATTATCTGATTTTATTCATCTAATTAGAGCATAAAACAGGCCAAAAGATCCTGTTTTACAAATAAGGAAACTGAGGCATCCAAATGTCGAATGACTCACGGTATAATTCTTCACCCATTTCTGTCCCTGGGCCTTCGTGCTTCCTTCTGACTGTCCCATCTTGCCCACTAGCAGATATTTCTTGATCCTCACTAACACCCCCACACCCCCCTTTGCCTTCCTTCTCTTACAGCAGCAGATATGGTTAGAAACTGGCAGTGAAGAGTCTGTAGGGCCTATAGGGGACCCAGAGAGGTGTGACAGAAGTTGGCCTCTTATACAGCCACCTCCTGTGTGGAGACAGAGGGGTGCCAAAGTCGGCTTCTGAGGTAGGGGCAGGGAGTTGTAGCCTGCCTGGCAATTCTGGCAGGTACTGGGAGCTCAGGATACACTGAACTCAGCAACCCTGCTCTGCCCAGCCAAGGCCAACCAGAAGGGGAGAGGTGGTGTGGCAGGGCAGTGGCCGGGACAGACAGATGGGGCTTGTTATAGGATTTTCCTCAACAGGAAATGGAACCCACTGGTGGCGTAAGTCGCACCCAGCTGGCAAGTCTCCCCATCAGCCACAGCTCTTACTGTTGCCCTGCCCTTTCCTCCTGTCTAGGAGGGTGATGTGAACCCCGGAGCACACAGCAGAGCTCTGTCCTCTGGGTGTTATAACCAGGTCAACTTGGAGGTCTTCTCATCCATCCCCCTACCTTGAGATACAGCTCATTAAACAAGTGTTTACTGAACACTTTCTGTGTGCCAGACACTGTTCTAGGTGAACAAGACAGTTAAGGCCTTTGCCTTCATGGGACTGACATTCTAATAGGGGAGATAGACGATAAACAGGCAAACAAGTCATGTAAGGAAAGGAGTTAGAACAGTGAATAAGAGAAGGATTAGGCTCCAGTGGCCCAGGAAAACGTCTCAGAGGAAGTATTGGGTAAGATGAGACCCAGCTGATGTTACGTGATGATCTGAGAGATAAAAAGAGCAAGTGCAAAGGCCCTGAGGTGAAATGAGCTTGTCAGGCTTGAAAAAAGTCCACTGGTAGGGAGAATTGAGCCCTGGAGGGTATGCTCAAATACCTCTATTGAATCTGATCTCTACGATGAGAAGGCCACTCTGGCCTTGAGCCGGCATCGGGAGATGGGCCACTGATATTGCTCAGGTGAGAGAGGCTGGTGGATTAGTCGAGGCAGGAAAGACCATGAGAAGGAACCAGGTCTGGGATGCATTCTGGGGTAGAGCCCAGAGCCTACCTGATGAATAGGATGTTGGGCGTGAGAAAGAGAATGTGCTCAGGATGACTCCCAGGTTTTCGGCCAGAGCCACTGGGTACACGTGGTTCCATTTACTGTACTGAGCTAGATGAAGTGTGTGAGAAATTTCTAGGAAGAATGCGCCAGCATTTTTGCTTTGCTTGGTCTCTTATTTTATGGTTCTTTTCTCACACCCTGGGGGTTTCCTGCAGAGGTTGATCCTCTCCTGTCCTCTTAAATTCACCCCTCCGGTAAGTGGCTCGTTCTGGACGTCTTCATATGCCACCTTCTAGACTGTTACTGCAGCATGAACCCATGGCTTGGAGAGAGGCCTGTATTATTTATCTGTAGCAATACAATGTAACAAAGTAGGCCCAAATTTAATTACTTAAAACAGCAACAAACATTTATTATTTCATACAGTTTTTGTGGGTCAGTAATTTGGTAGCAGCTTAGCTGGATGGTTCTGGCCTGGAGTTTCTCACGAGTAGCAGTCAAGATACTGGCTGGGGCTGGAGGATCCCCTTCCAGCGTGGTTGATTCATGTGGCTAGTAAGTGTTGTCAGGAGGTCTCAGTTTCTTGTCACATGGACTTCTTCATAAGGCTGCTTGAGTGTCCTTATAACATGGCAGCTGGCTTCCTCAGAGTAGGTGATTCAAGAAAGAGCAAGACAGAAGCCACCTATTTTTTATATCCTGGCCTCGAAAAACAAACAGTGTTATTTCTACAATATCCTATTGGTTACACAGGTCATTCTCATTGAGTGTGGAAGGGGCCTATAGAAGGACGTGAATACCTGGAGGTAAGAATCAATGGGTGCCATCTTAGAGGCTGACAGCCACAGAAGCCCAGAGAGGGCTAGGCTGATCTGGCACCTGGGAGGCCACAGGAGGGTGTTGGGAATCAGGCATACCTGGGTTTGAACTCTATCCCTGCTGCCTTCCAGCTATGTGAGCCCGTCTTAGAGGATTAAATGCACATTGGCATATAATAGCACCTTTCTCCTTTTTGGAGCCACAAGCAAAGACTGGGAAGGAGCCCAGATATTCTGTTCCTTGTCACTTGGACCTGCTTGAGAGAAAATTCTCAGTGCTGGTAGAGGAGGGGACTTGGTGCTGGGTGCAGAGTAGATGTTAAATATGTGTTTATTGCACAAATAAGGGTAGAGAGGTATGTTGCATTCTCAGCTTTTAGAATAGTGCCTGGCCCAAAGTAGGGGTTCCAGTGAAGGAGTAAAAGAGGAGAATAAAAGAATGTTGAGAAGCAAAAGGTTTCTATAGGGAGAGGCTAAAGGAGGGGTGGCGCACATGAGAACAGGAAAGAAGGAACAGCGAAACCATTTTTAAATCCTCTCCCAAAAAGCATCTCTATCCTTTGACACAGAGATGCTCCTAAAAGTAATTCTAGTCATTTACATTTTCTAGTTGGGGTATAACTCATATATAGTCAAGTACATAAATCGATAAATTAGTATATGTTTATGAATCAGATCAAGATCTAGAAGATTTTCAGCACCCCAGAAGAAGCCCATATGGTCCCCTCCAAGTCAATATCCCCCCAAAGTAATTGTTATTCTTACGTGTACCATCAGAGATTAGTTTTACCTCCTTTTGAATTTCATATAAGTTAAATCATACAGTATATTTACGGCTTATTTCACTCAATCTTATTATATCTGAGAGGCTCACCTATGTTCTTGGGTGTTGCAGTGGCTCATTCTTTCTATTGCTATGTTATATTCCTGTGTTGAATCAACCATAATTTATTTACCCATTCCACTGTCGATTGCCACTTAGGCTTTTTCCAGTTTGGGGCTGCTATGAACAGATTGGCTCTGAATATTGAATACAAAATGTTTTCACCGACTTTCTCAGTTCTGTGAGGTGGGCAAGGCTCATGGTAACCACATGTTATAGATCTCAAATTGAGGTAGAGGGAGGGTTGCCCACTTTGGCTAAAGGCATCTGAGCATAGTGGCCTTTTATACAATTCTGACGCTGCCCTGGGATAAATGGGTGGAGAGCAGGTGAGAAAGGAAGAGAGAATGAGAGTGAGTGAGAGAAACAGATGCATAGGAAGAAGGAGCTGGTTCAGGCCCTGGAAACTCACAGTAGTTGAAACCCTACTCCGCAGGGCTCCTCCTAAGTCTCCTGAAGGAAGCAAATTCTAAGCCTGCCTTAGCCCCCACCCTTATGTTGCATAGGGGTTCTTATCTGGCCCCAATTGTTTCTCTCCTGTTGGGGATTTAAAATGAATGGCCCAGGATTTGTCTTCCACTTTTATTTTAGCACATGCACCGTGTGTATATACACAACAGATTTTCTTCTGTTTTGCTTTTCTCCTCACTCCCCTGCTATGTGATTCCATGACCTCCAGGTACATTTTATTTTATTTTATTTTAATTTTTAAAAGAATTTTTTATTTTTATTATAGTTAGCATACCATATTACATTCTTTTGAGTGTACAACATAGCAATTAGACATTTATATAACCTTCCATCGCAATAAATCTAGTATTCACCTCACACCACACATAGTTATTACAATATTGTTGACTATATATATTTCTTATGCTGTACTTTATAGCCCTATGACGATTTTGTAACTACCAATTTGTACGTCTTAATTCCTTCACCTATTTCACCATCCCCTAACCCACCTCCTAATCTGGCAGCCATTAAAATATTCTCTGTATCTATGAGTTTGTTTCTGTTTTGTTTGTTCATCTATTTGGTTTTTCAAATTCCACGTATAAGTAAAATCATGTAATATTTGTCTTCTTCTAACTTATTTCACTGGCATAACATCCTCTAGGTCCATCCATGTTGTTACAGATAAGATTTCATTATTTTTTATGACTGAGTAAATTCCATCGTATATATGTACCACTTCTTTATCTATTCATCTATTGATGGACACTTACACTGCTTTCATATCTTGGCTATTGTAAATAATGCTATGATGAACATATGGATACATATGTCTTTCTGAATTGGTGTTTTGGGCTTCTTTGGATATATACTCAGAAGTGGAATTACTGGGTTGTCTCTTATTATAGCCTTTCTTTTTAGAGTCTGTTTTGTCTGATATAAGTATTGCTACTCCAGCTTTTATTTTTCTGTTTTCATTTTCATGAAATATCTTCTTCCATCCTTTTACTTTCAGTATGTGTGTTTTTCAATCTGAAGTGAGTCTTTTGTAGGCAGCATTTGTAAGGGTCTTGTTTGCTTATCTATTCAGCGACCTTATGTCTTGTAAATGGATTAAATGAGCATTTAATGCATTTACATTTAAAGTAATTATTGATAGATGTGTAGTTATTGATTGCCATTTTATTATTTATATTTTTTCTTTTTTTTTCTCTTTTTAAGGAAGTCTCTTTAACATTTCCTGTAATACTGGTTTGGTGGTGATGAACTTCTTTAGCTTTTTCTTGTCTATGAAGCTCTTTATCTGTCCTTTGATTCTAGATGATAGCTTTGCTGGGTGGAATAATCTTAGTTGTAGGTCCTTGCTTTTTATCATTTTGAATACTTTGTGCCACTCCCTTCTGGCCTGCAAAGTTTCTGTTGAGATAATCAGCTGACAGTTTTATGGGAACTCCCTTGTAGGTAACTAACTGCTTTTCTCTTGCTGCTTTTAAGATTCTCACTTTGTCTTTAAACTTTGGCATTTTAATTATAATGTGTATTGGTGTGGGCCTCTTTGGGTTCATCTTGTTTGGGACTCTGCACATCTTGGGCTTGTAGGTCTCTTTCCTTTGCCAGGTTAGGGAAGTTTTCCATCACTATTTCTTCAAATAGATTTTTATTTGCTTGCTCTCTCCTCTCCATCTGCAAACCTCTGTGATGCAAATGTTGGTACATTTGATGCCCCGGAGGCTCCTTAAACTATCCTCATTTTTTGGATTCTTTTTCCTTTTTGCTGTTCTGATTGTTTTCTGCTACTTTATCTTCTAAATTACTGATTCAATCCTCTGATTCATCTAATCTACTGTTGATTCTCTTTGATGTATTTGTCATTTCAGTTTTTGTGTTCTTTATTTCTGACTGGTTCTCTTTATGTTTCCTATCTCCGTATTGAAATTCTCACTGAGATCATGGAGCATGCTTATAACCAGTGTTTTGAACTCTGCATCTGGTAGATTGCTTATCTCCATTTTGTTTAGTTCTCTTTCTGGAGTTTTGTTCTGTTCTTTCATTTGGGACATATTTCTTTGCCTCCTCATTTTGGCTGCCTCTCTGTGTTTGTTTCTACCAGGTACATTTTATTTATTATTTTTAAGGAGACTTTTAATTTTGAGTTGTTTTAGAGTTACGGAAAAGTTGCAAAGATAAGGGTGCCTGTGTAGCCCACACCGTTTCCTCTAATTCCCAGATTCATTTTTGAGAAACACTGTTTTTCACTCCTGATTTGCCCCTTGTTTTGAAATAGCAGTCCCAGCTAACACGAACAGCTCTTTCCAGCAAAATACTCATTGTTCATTCCAGTTCAGATGAAAGTTAAATGAAAGAACTAGACATGAATTTTTGACCAGGCATCCTTCATCCTCTGGGTAGTTCCTTCTCACCTCCTTTAGCTCTTTCCTACCCTCTTCCCAGGCCCTGCACCTCCCTGTCTCAAGCACCAGGTGGAGGGAGGGAGGAGACTACAGCAATTACTTGGTCTCTTCCCCTATATCAAAGGGGTTTAAATCCCATTCTTTAAGCTTGAAAGGAAAGGAAATCCCATAATGAACCCCCACCTTTCAGTCACATTACACATCACCTTTCCTGCTCTCTCATAAACACACCTGCAGCCTTCCTTGCAGTTGTGTTCGAGGCTTGTTGTATTCTCCTTCTACCAGGAATAGCTTGATTGAGGAGGGTTCATGGCCCCAGTACCAATCATTTGTTCTGAGCCCAGTAGAGCTGGTAAGCTCTTTGGCTATGGAGACAGAATGTTGAGTTAAATCCTGACTATGTTACTAACTGGCTGTGTGACCTTGGGCAAGTTAGTTCACTTCTCTGAGCCTCGGTTTACTCATCTATAACATGGGGATTATAGTAAGACCTATCTTGTAGGGCTCTCATGAGCAATGAGAATGCCAACCTCAAAATTAAGTGGTCGAAAGTTGCTAATATTAATTTTTTTGTATTCCTTCTGCCTTCTCCTAACTTATAAAAGGTGGGGAGAATTTGTGAGACCAACAAAGCTTGCTGAGGGCCCTGGTGTCAAGACTGGACATTTGCATATGTTTTGTTTCTCTTTCTCTCCATTATCATGAAAAAGTGAGGAAATTGAGCAGGTGAATATAATGTCTTTTGCTTGTTTATTTGCCTCAGGGTTCCTGAGATCTATAGCAGAGTCTGAGACCTTATTTGTACATTAGAATCACCTGGGTGCTTAGAAAATACTGATGCCTGGTTCCTACTCCTTAGAGATTCTGATTTAATTGTTTTGGGGCATGACCTGTGTGTGTTGGGATTTTAAAAAGTGGTAACCAGTGGTAGGCGTGTCTAATGGTAGAACCATTCTGGGAAAGAGTCTGATTGTTCTGTAAACGTTAAACATACACTTGCCATATGACCCAGCATTCCCACTCCAAGGTGATTACCTAAGAGAACTAGAAACATGACCACAAAAAGACTTGTATATAAATAGTCATAGCAGCTTTATTCACAATAGCCCCTAACTGGAGAAAGCCAAATTCTGTAACAGGTAGATGGACAGAAAAATTCTGATATAATGGCCCAGTGGAATACAGCACTCGGTAATAAAAAGGAATGAACTATTGTTATGCACAAGATGTGGATGAATCTCAAAAATATTGTGCTGAGTGAAAGAAGCCAGACACAAAAGAGGACGTACTGGATGATTCCATTTTTATGAAATTCTCAGCAAGGCAAAACTATCGTGACAAAAAGCACTTTATAAGTTTCCTATAACTGGGGTGGTGGGAAAATTGACTGCAAAAGAATGTGAGAGAACTTTTTTTGAGTGATAGAAATGTTCTTAATTGTGGTGGTGGTTATGCAGATTTGTACATTTGTCAAACTCATTGGACTCTATGCTTAAAAGGGATGCATTCATTGTATATAAATTATATCTTAGTAAAGTTGATTTAAATAAAAGCTTTTCAGGTGAGTCTTCTTTGCAGCCATGTTTGAGAAATGCTGGTCTGTCACTTCTGAAGACCTATCTCTGTCCTAGCTGTCTTGATCAGCACTGAGCACAGTGCCAAGTGTGTTATAGTGCTCTCTGGGGCCAAAGGCCTCTCTTACTCTCTCTTTTTTTTTTTTGTTAACAACTTTGTTGAGGTATAATTCACATATCATACAGCTCACCCATTCAAAGTGTACAATTCACTGGTTTTTTGTGTATTCAGTGTTGCGTGGCCATCGCCAGTCAATATTAGAACATTTTTATCACCTCAGAAGGAAACACCTCTACTATAGCTATCACTCCTTTATTCCTCTATCTCTTCCCCTAATCCTGCCTCAGCTAAGCAGCCATTCATCTACTTTCTGTTTTTACATATTTCCCTATTCTAGACATTTCATATAAATGGAATAATAGAATGAATGGTCTTCATGACTGGCTTCTTTCATTTAGCATGTTTTCAAGGTACATGCTTTTTATGACTGAATATTCTATTACATGAGTATACCACGTTTTGTTTATCCATTCATTGGTTGATAAGACATTTAGGTGGTTTCCATCTTTTAGTTAATATGAGTAATGCTGTCATGCATATTTATGTACAAGTTTTTGTGTGGATATACATTTTTACTTCTCTTGAGTATATACCTAGGGATGGAATTGTTGGGCCATATGGTAACTTGTTTGTTTTGAGAAAATGTTTAACTGTTTTCCAGAGTAGCTCATATAAGTTTCTAGGTCTGCTGTAACAAAATACCACAATTTGGGTGACTTAAAATAATAGAAATTTAATTTATTCTCTCATGGTTCTGGAGGCTAAAAATCCCAAATCAAGATGTCTGCAGGAACATGCTCCTCTGAAAACTTTAGGGGAATCCTTCCTTCTTTCTTCCTAGCTTCTTGTGGTTTGCTGGTAATCCTTGGCGTTTCTTGGGTTAAAGATGCATTGTGCCAATCCTTTGTCTTCACATGGTATTTTCTCTGTGTGTCTTCACATCATCTGCCCTCTGCCTCTGTCTGTGTGTCCAAATTTTTATAAGGACACCAGTCATATTGGATTAAGGTCCGCGATATGATCCCATTTTAATTTGGTTATCTCTTGTTTAACTTGAAGACCATACTTTCTAAAAAGGTCAGATTCTGAGGTACTGGGGATTAGGACTTCTACACATCTTTTTTGAAGGGACACAATTCAACTCATAACATTGCCCTACTATTTTACATTCTCTCCAGCAATGTATGAAGGTTCTGATTTCTCCAAATCCTTATCAACACCTATCTGACTTTTTGATTATAGCCTTCATGGTGGATATGAAATGGTATCTCATTGTGATTTTGACTGGATTTCCTTGATGACTAATGATGTTGGGTATCTTTTTGTATGCTTTTTGGTCATTTGTATATCTTTTCAGAGAAATATTTATTCAGATTCTTTGCCCATTAAAAAAGTTAGGTTGTCTTTTTATTATTGAGTTATAAGAATTCTTTAATGTTGAGGATACAAGTCTCTTATCATATGATTTGAGACATTTTTTTCCCATTCTGTGGGTTGTGTTTTCATTTTGTAGCACAAAAGTTATAAATTTTGATAAAGTGAACTTTATCTGTTTTTTTCTTTTATGAGTTTTGTTTTTAGTGTCATAGCTAAGAAGCCATTGCCAAATCCAAGGTCATGAAGATTTATCCCTATGTTTTCTTCTAAGAGTTTTATAGTTTTGGCTCTTACAATTAGATCTTTCGCCCATTTTGTGTTAATTTTTATATATGGTAAGAGGTAAGGGCTCAATTGCATCCTTTTGCATGTGCCTATACAATTGTCCCAGAACCTTTTGTTGAAAAGACTATTCTTTCCCCACTGATCTTGACAACCTGGTCAAAAATCAGTTGACCATAGATGTGAAAGTTTATTTCTGGACTCTTAATCCTATACCATTGATCTGTATGTCTATCTTTACACCAACATCACACTTTTAATTATTGTTGCTTTGTTTTTAACTCTTTTGAAATTGGGACGTGTGAGTCTTCCAAATTTGATTTTCTTTTTAAATATTTTTTGGCTATTCTGCATCCCCTTGAGTTTCCATATGAATTTTAGGATCAGCCTATCAGTTTCTACAAAGCATCCAGCTGGGATGCTAATGGAGATTAAACTGAATCTGTAGATCAATTTGGGAATATTGCCATTTTAACAATATTGAGTCTTTTGACCCATGAGCATCTTGGGATGTCTTTTCATTTATTTAAATTTTCTTTAATTTATTTCAACACTGCTCTGTAGCTTTCAGAGTACTGTAAGTTTTTTGCTTTTCTTTTTTTTTTTGTTAAATTTATTCCTGTGTATTCTATTCTGTTTGGTGCCATATTAAATGGAATTGTTTTCTTAATTTCATTTTAAGATTGTTCATTGCCAGTGTATAGAAATACAGTCGATTTTTGTGTTTGATGATTTATCCTGCAATCATGATAAACTCATTTGTTAGCTATAATAGTTTTTAATGGATTTCTTAGGATTTTCTGTATGCAAGATCATGTCATCTGTGCATAGAGACAGTTTTACTTTTTCCTTTCCAACCTGGATGCCTTTTCTTTCCTTCCTTCTTTCCTTCCTTCCTTCCTTCCTTCCTTCCTTCCTTCCTTCCTTCCTTCCTTCCTTCCTTCCTTCCTTCCTTCTGTCCTTCCTCCCCCTAATTGTCCTAGCTAGCACCACAAGTCTGTTGTTGTCTAGAAGTGGCAAGAACAGAAATCTTGTCTTATTCTTGATAATTATTTACTGACATTAATTGATTTTTAGTTGTTAAAAAAACCTTGCCTTCCTGGGATAAATCCCATTTTGTCATGGTATATAATTCTTCTTATTATGTTTCTGAGTTCTATTTCTAGTATTTTACTGAGGACTTTTCATCTCTATTCATAAGATACAGTGGTCTTTTTTTTGGTAATGTCTTTGGTTTGATATCAAGGTAATACTGCCCTTTATAGAATGAGTTGGGAAGCATTTGCCACTCGTCCAGTTTTTGGAAGCGTTTGTGAAGAATTGATATTGATTCTTTAAATGTTTGGCAGAATTCACAGGTGAAGTCACCTGGGCCTGGGCTTTTCTTGGTGGGTAGTTTGATTGCTAATTCAATTTGTTATAGGTCTATTCAAATTTTCTATTTCTCCTTGAGTCAGTTTTGGTAGTTTGTATTTTTTTAGGAGTTTGTCTATTTCATCTTAATTATCTAATTTATTGACATATAATCGTTCATAGTATTTTTTCAAAATTCTTTTGATTTCTGTAAGGTCAGTAGAAATGTACCCTCTTTCATTCTTGTCCAGTAGTTCGAGTCTTCTTTCTTTTTTTCTTTTTTCAATCTAGCTAAAGGTTTGTCAACTTTGTTAACCTTTTCAAAGAACCTACTTTCTCTCTTACAGAGGTTTTCATTGTAATCGCTTTGTTTATAGCCACCGTTTATTGAGTGCCCTCTGCATGGTGGCTATTTGATACTCATCTCATTGAATCATTGAAAACCCACAGATAAAGCAGATGTAATTGACTGTACTGTCAAATGAGGAAATTGCGGTGAAATGCTTTGCACCAGTACGTCTAACAGACAGTGCACCTGAGTTTGCAACTCAGGTCTGAATGTCTGGCTCTAAAACCAAACGGATTCTCACTACAGCAGGGGATCTTTGCTGTTCCACTTTAGGCTCTACTTTCTGTTCCTTTGGCTTGTTTTATGATTTCTAAGGGGAAGAGTACGAGTCACCATTCCTTTGCATCACCTGTTCGTGGGCTTCAGCCTCACCTGGTGAGCCTATTAAACATGTCCCTGCCACTCTGGTTCAGTGGATTTGGGTTTGGGCCCGGTCATCTGCATTTTTATGTAACCCTCCCAATAATTCTGATGCTAGGGTCCCCTGACAGTACCGAGTGACTCGTGTTTGCCCCTGGAATCTCCTCAGCTCCAGTGGGTGCAGGGCCCCAGGAAGCCACTGGTTCCTCTGACCTCTGCTGGCTTCTGCTTCCCCTGGGGTGGGGTTTAAGGATGACATTGATCTTGGGTGGGAAACCATTTTCTCTCTGTTTTATAAAAATTTGTGAGAAGTTGTAACAACCACTCCCCCCCGCCCCCAATCTCCTTAAAGTTCTCTCTGTGGTAATCGAGTGTAGGAACTTCAGAGGTTAATAAGTAGCCAAACGGACACACACACACACACACACACACACACACACACACACACACACACACACACCTTGTTCCCATCACAGTGAGGGGGCAAGGTTAGGGGAGAAAGTGACACAGAGCTGTGACTGGCTTCTCATTTTCCTGGAATGTGGCTCCCAAAAGATCTCATATTTTTCGGCAGTTCTGACTCTGGGGCTATGTCAACATCATATGGGGTGGGGGTGGTTTGCTGCATCTGAGGGACTGGAGGAGTCAGGAAAGAGGAGGCTGGGAACCCCAGCAGGGAGACAAGGGCAAATGGGAGATGGAGAAATGGAGCCAGAGAGGGAGAAAGGAGAGGAAAATCCCAGGGTCCTGTGAAACAGGACACATGATGAAATATGCGGGAGGGGACAAAGGCCAGCAGTTTCCTGCTGAGTGTGAGGGACTTGATGAGGGCTAGGGTCTGTGGTGCAAGGAGGGCAGACGGGCCAGTACTGATCGGGAGCCCTGTCAGTGACATGGGAAGGGAAGGGCCGACTGACTCATGAACCCCTGGCCCACACTGGCTTCCCTGGAGGCTTTTAGCTTTTAGCTTGGTGGTTTGCAGTGCCTGTTGGAGTTGGCTAAGAAGAGGGAATGAGGGAGAGGTGGGCGTCCCTCCTGGGGCATTGCCACTCCTATAGTCTACTAGGAGTTGCAGTTCCCTGCCCCTTGGGGTACCTGCCTTTGCAGATCCTGAGGGAGGACCCTGAGATGCTGCTGGAGAACCCAGCATTTTCTCCTACTTGGCATCCCCTGGGGGCCAAAACTCAGTCTTAACCTTCTAAGCCTCCAAGACACTGACTTAGAACCACTTTCAGAGTCTGGATGCCCTGAGGGGGAGCCTGATAGATTCGGAGCCCCTCTGGCTTTGGGTTCAGGTGGATCTTTACTCTGCCATTTACCTGAGCTGTGTTATATCAGACAAGTCACTCAGCCTCCAAAATATGGTTTCTTCATTGGCATAAAAATGGTGACATTGATATCAGACAACTTGGCAAGATTGGTGTGAGGATTAGAGAAAATGTAGGTAAAATCCTGGCATGTGATAGGCTCTTTCTCAATAGATGATAATTCTTTTTCTAGTATTCTGAGACCTAAGGATAACAAACAGCTAAGTGCTCCAGAAATCTACCAGCCAGCAAGCCTGGCAGCTCCATGAGAATGATCATGGCCCACATTCCCTTACCTGTCCCCGCCCCCGCCCCCCACCGCCACTTATTGATTCTTCCACTTGCATAACCTGCTGACCCCCTGTGGTCACCTGCTGGCCCTGCATCCTCTTCTCTGCTTTGCCCTGCCCAGAACCTATGAGGCCACCTTCCTTCTCTCTGAGGATTCTGGCCCTTGGCTGATGAGTGACTTGGCCAATTGTGCCCTGCAGCCGGCAGGCAAGAGTGGGATGTTAACAGAGGGTGTTAGGAGGAGAGGAGTGTGCATGTCCTGAGGCTCAGCGGAACACAGAGCAAGTCACAGATTAACCCCCTGGCCTGTTTCTGCCTGCTGGTTCAGGGCACCAAAGCGAAGGTGTCCAGAGGTGTCTGGGTTCAAACCAGGTTCTGTTCAAGGAAGCAAGGTCACTCATGGGTCATAAGTGATTGGAGGAGCAGCACAAAAGCTCCAATGCCCTCTCCTGTTCTGGGAAAATCACACTGGCTTGAATTCCAGGTTTACAAAGATCTGCTACCTTTACACAGACAAGATCTGTTTAATCTAATCCTTACAACAACACTAACAGGTAGGCATTACTATAATCCCTTAGGGCATAGAGGAGGAACCGGGCTGAGATGGTTGAGCAATATGCTGGCACAGCCAGGAAGGTGGTGGAACTGGGACCCAGGAATTGAACCTAGACTTTGGGAGAGCCTCAAGGGGAGTCTGACCAGGAGGTGGTATGGTGAAAAATCCGACCCCACGTCCTACTTTTCTTCAATACTCACTCTCTCTGTAATCAGGCAAGTTGCTTAGCTTCTCTGTGACTTGGGTTCCTGATCTGTAAGAGTTAAAAAAAAAAAAAAAAAAGTTCCTGCCTCATAAGATTGTGAGAATTAAATGAATGAATGCATATAATATGCTTATGCCAACAGATAAATACCATCAATTATTATTGCATCCCTGCAAATGGGGTCCCAGGACGGAGGTTGCAGTTGGGTTGGGTGGAGGAAGTTCCTCATTACTAAGCCCACCTGAACCTCCGGGGAAGATAGAGCAGTCCCCACTGGACCGGGTTGTATTGTGAGATGGTGAGCTGTCAGTAGCCATATTGCACTGTGAGGAGGGAAGATGGACTGGGGGCAGTCAAGGTCTCTTTTGTTCTAAGATTTGGGAGCTTGGGAGTCAGAACTGGATTTGTTTCCTGCCTCACCTGCTTACAGCTGAGTGATCTTGGGCCGTTTTCTGAAGTGCCCTGATTCTCAATTTCTTCATCTATAAGCCGAGGTCGTAAAGACCTTACGGCAGGGTTGTGGTGAGGATTAAGACATGGAGAGTGATTCCAGCTCCTGGTGCACTGTAGCTAGTGATTTGTGACAGCTCTGGTTGTGGTGGTGGCATCATGGTTATTATCGTTAGATGTTGAGTCTGGCTGTCTCCAAGTGATGATCCCAGAGCTGGAATACCCACTTGTGTCACCTTGTCCCTAAGTCAAGTCTATTTGCTATGCTCTCCGAGAAGTCTGCATTCTTCTGCTTCTGCCCTCTTAGTCTGAGCAACCCTTGTCTGGTTCCCTGATGCATCTGGGGACCATCCCAGGCTGAATCCCTCTTCCCTTCCAAGGTCTTCATTCTTTACCTGTCCTCTGGCTCTCATTCCAACCCCTAATATGTGTCTTCTTCAGGACCCACCTAAAAATTTTATTTTGAAATGATTTTAGACTTACAGAAAGTATGCAAAAATGGCACAAAGGGTTCCCACGTACTATTTGCTCAGTTTCCCCTGATGCTGACATCTTACAGAATCACTGCACAATTATCAAAACCAGGAAATTCACATTGATCTGATGCTATTAGCTAATCTATAGATCTTAGTAGAATTTGGCCAGAGTTTCTCTTACTACCCCTTTTTGGATCCAGGATCCAGTTATGGATCCCACGCTGCAGTGAGTTGTCCTGTCTCCTTAGCCTCCTCCAGGCTGGGATCATCCCTCAGTCTTGTTTTGCCTCTTGTGACTTTGGCACTTCTGAAGAGTATTGGTCAGTTTTTTTACAGAATGTCCCCGAGTTTTTGTTTATTTGATATCCATCATTTCTTCCACATTTATTAATTGGAATTCTGCTGTGTAGAATTGTCCTTTATTCCCTATTTGTTTATTCAATTATTTATGTCAGTATGGAGCCTGGATCTGCACTTTATTTTATAGGTTAAAATCCAATATTATTATTTTTCTTGGATCAAATTGATCCAGGTATTGCCATTGGGAGTTTTTTTATGTTAGTAGGACCTACAGAATTTGACCTTTCTTATTTACTCACAATCAGGGTTTCCCAGAGCAATGGAACCAATAGGGGATCGGTAAGTCTAAAATTTGTAGGGCAGGCAGGCAGGCAGGCTGGCAACTCAGGTGGGGGTTGATGTTGCAGTTTTGAAGTATAATGTCTATTCTACAAAACCTCAGTTTTTTTTTTTTTTTTTGCTTTTCAACTGATTGGATGAGGCTCATCCACATTATGGAGAGTAATTTCCTTTATTTAAGGTCAGCTCATGAAGATATTAACCACAGCTACAAAATACCTTCATGTAACACCTAGATTAGTGTTTGATTAAATACTGGGCACTGTGGTCTAGCCAGCTGACTCAGAAAACTAACCATCACACCCACCCATTCTGTGGGAAGCATGAAAGCCATTTAGCTCTGCACATATCAACATGGGTGGGTGGGTGGAGAAGACAGGGGTCCCATTAGGTTGTTTCAGGATGAAACTCCGCCATTTTGATCCAGGCCTCTTTAGTTTTCAGACTCACCTTTGATTCCTGTGTTCTCTGAGAGCTCCGGCAAATCCCTCCTCTACCTGTTAAGTGGGAGGATCGTTATTGTCCTGGGGAGGGTGAGGGGAATCAGAAGAAGGGTTTTAAATGCATGCCTTGGAAGCCTGAGTGGGACACCCCTTTCCACAGGGTTTGGCTTCAGATACCTTCCAGGACTTGCAGCCAACCTCTGGGGACACACCTGGGGTACCCCTCCCTTCTGGGGGAGGCTAAGGTGGTGCTAACAGCAGCAGTTCCTCTCTCTGATCTGATCAGTTTGGAAGAGGGTAATCAGAGACCAAAGTGGGTTAACCACAGAGCCCAGGCAGGAATTGTGGCTATGGACGCATGTGCCTGCCTGCCTGCTGCGCACGCGTGTGTGTGTGTGTGCATGCGCGTGCATGCACGTGAAATATCGTGTGGTTAGGTGAAGAATAATTGGAGATGCAGGGAGACCTTCTGAGACTGATATTACTTCTTTAGTTCCAGCAGAGCATAAAACAGGATGAAAGATCCTGTTGTTTTATTTACCATTAGCACTCTCCATCTCAGCCATCCACCTGCCAAAACCCTGCATGGGGTCACAGCTGCTGAGCAAGGCTCTCTAACTGGGCAGGGTTCCTGAAGTAATTTAGGCTGTGGGGGCGGAGGGGGGGGTGGTGCAGAGGTGAGAGGTCTTACTTCTCCCAAATTGGAGAAGGAGATGTGGGAACTAGGGTAAGGGGCCTTTATGCAAGAGGAAAACCCTGGATATATCCCCAAAGACCTCCCCTGCTGAGAGGGTTTTGGCATTCTTCCCACCTCCTGGTATGTCAACTGTCCTCCTTGTTTCCATTCAGGGAAAATGAGGCCCAGGGTGGTTTAGTAGAGAAGTGGGTACCAGACACAGAAACTGAGGGTAGCCAGATTATTTTCTTGGCCTCATGGAGAACAATCTAAGAGGAAACAGGTCGAAACCACAGCTGGAATTGGGTTAGTTCTGAGGGGGCGCCTTCAAGTGGTGGGGAGCCAAGGAAGGTGCCCCAGGGGATGGAAGGAGCAACTAGGAACCCTTTACTGGGATCTCAAGAATAGAAGTAGTTGTGAGTGGCAAGGGGAGGGCAGAGCCTTCCTGAGCTGGTGGTGTGTGTGTCTGTAGGGGACGGGATGATGAGCTGAGCTGCAAGGAGAATCCTGGAGTCGCAGCCTGCCTTGCACTGACCTGGAGAGAAACAGCACAGGCCAACTGTGCCCCCCTAAGACCACATCTGTTCTCACACCACCCCGGTATCCACCTCTGTGAGCCCAACCTCTGGGGCAGTGACGAAATCCAGGAGATGGGCCTCATGTCAGCAAGCATCCTTGGGCAGTGAGCTTGACCAGCCTCAGTGTCCTCATCTGGGGATAATGAAAATAACATCTAGCTCGCTGTGTTGCTGGGAAGAGCTTTGGAAATGGTGCATAGAGCAGGGAAAATGTCCTGTTCCTGGCTAGTGTGATGAGTGGGGCTCTCTTTTGTGCGAAGCTGTCACTCCTCCTGCCCCCCGCTCCCTGGTGGTTAGTGAAGGTTTGGTGGGTCTCCTGGGACCCTAGCGCAGGAGTGGGTTTCTCCCCCACAGAGGATCCTCCTGCTCTCCGCAGCTGCTTCTCCCCCTTCCATCCCCCACCTCCCCCACCTCCTTCACACATAAGGATGATAAACACTCTGCCAGCTCTGAATAGGGCCTGACCTCAGCGGCGAGGCATCTCCCCTGGCCCCCCACCCCCAGCGCGGTCCTGCATTCCTAGAGCGGAGGAGGTTGGGCTGCTGCTATTCACCCCTCTCGGCCTCCTTTGTCCTGCCCGCTGCTGCCCACCCTGCTGCTTCCTTCACTTCCTTCTATCCAGTCTCATCAGAGCCTTTAATGCCAAACGGCCAAACTGTGGGTCTCAGATAGGATAGTTAATAATAATAATTAATAATAATAATAATAATGATGATGATAAAGAATGGTTACCATTTATTAAGCAATTAGGTACCAGGTTCCTTGCTAAGCATGTTACATGAATCATGTCACTGAGTTCTCAAAACAGCCCTGTGAAGAAGTTGGTAGTATTAGTATTAGTATTAGTGTTAGTATTAGTATTACTATTAGTATTAGTGTTAGTATTAGTGTTATTCCAGTTTTAGCACAGATCGGGAGGGGAGGTGGGGAACTTGAGGCTCAGAGAGGTCATGCTGCTTGCCCAGCCACACACAGCTACTGAAGGGGCAGAGCCAGGACCACTGCTGCTGAAGGCCCAGTTCCCTCTCTTCCCGCTTCCTTTCTACCAGCAACATGAGGCTCCCTTAACCCTGGGCCCCAACACAGGAGCCTGGTCCTGCGAGAAGATGCAAGAACGGGAAGCAAGACTTAGAGGCCTGGCCTCCCTGGGGCCTCTTAGCTGCCAGGGAAGATGGATAGGGGTCTCCCGGGTGCTGAGAGCTTTGCAGAGGAAGGTTCATGTTCCTCATTATCCTCCCCCCTCCTCTTTTATGTGTGTCATGTTAGAAACCTGGACAAGCAGGCACTACCCTAACTAACCCCTTTTTCTTCAGGCCCATTTCAGGCTCCGATGGACAATGGAAGGATTCTTTAATTAGTATTTCCCTGTGAACCTCGTAATTTGAGAAATTACACTCATTTCCCCATTTGTATTAATCAAACACGTTTGACTACCAACTAGAACTTTCAGGAGGCGTGGAATAACTTACATTCTCATAGTGAGTTGGTATAATTCCAGCCCAGAGCTCTGAAGTGCGATGTTTTGAAGCGTTGACCAAGGCCCACAGCCTTCCGTTTCCACCTTCCAGGTCGCCGAGCAGTCTGACCTCCATCTTGGTCGCCGCAGTCTTTCTCTTTCTGCCACTTCTGTGTAACAACTGTCCCAGCACCCCAAACCTGTTATGCAGCTTCCTTTCCAGCTCTTTCATTGCTTTAGCTCTCTGCCGGGCCTCATGCTACTGTAGGGCTGGTTACCTGCCGGCCTTCGAGGTTCAACTAGCTGGCTTGGGTATCAGAGAGATGTGGGTTTAAATCCTGGCTTTGCCACCCATTGGCCTTGGGGCCTTGAGAAGTCGCTTATCCTCTATGAGTCAGTTTCCCCATCTGTAAAATGGGCACAGTAATGTCTACCTTGGAGCGCTGTGTGGGGATTGGAGACCACGGAAGCACAGGACTGGGCCAGAGCCGCCCTTGGTAAGCAGCAGCGGTTGTCACACCTCACTACCGTCACTCTCCTTCCCAGCTATCCACCTGCGCAGCCCTGTGCATCCTGTGGCTGACGGCTCAGGGTGGCTGCATACCTGCATATTCGCGATGCAGATGCTGGTTTGGGCAGTGGATAAGCGTGGTGGGACTGTGTGTCAGCTCCCCGCAGGGGGAGCTGGGTGAGTTTGCTGGTTTCCCAACTGCTGTCAGGTGTGTTCTCCTGTCTCATTTTACTGTATCAGGCATTACCATTCCATGCTGTTTTCAACTAAAATCCTCTTGTACACCACACTGTAGGAAACATAGATCAGCTGAACCTTGTTTTGGGCTCACTTCTTTATTACGGGAGATTTAAAACATACAGAAGTAACAAGAATAGTTTACTGAACTCCTTTGTACCCATCCCCTGCTTCAACAACCATAAACTTTTTGCTGTTTTTGATTCTTCTGTTCCCCCTTCCCCTACCCCTTTTCTTTTTCTGGAATGTTTTTAAAGCCAATCTCAGATATGATACCATTTCACTGTAAATGCTTCAGTTCATATCATTAATAGATAAGGACTTTTAACTTTAACATTACCACAATACCATTATCACAGTCAACATAATTAATAATAATTTCTTAAGAGCAGCTAATATCTAGTCTGTGTTCAATTTTCTCTGATAATTTCAAAAATGTCTTGTTTTGGTTGGTTTGTTGGAATTAAGCAGATGAACTTGGAAGCTATGCTGTAGCCTCTTTATCTCTACAATAATCATGTATCTACATACATCATTGTCTCTGTCTTTTCGCCAATCAACTGATGATATGGGATCACTTTTTCTATAGTAACTATCCTCTCCTCTCCCTTCCATCTGTCTCTGCAGCATAGGTTTCCCTCCAGGCTGCCAGCTGGGGTCTCTGTCTAGCCAGGTGTGAAACCTGGAGCCCAACAGCCCTCTCATTACCAGCTTCCCCTCTCTGGCCTTGGCTTGCCTTACCACTGCCCTGTCCCCAGGAAGGAGCGGGGCTCCGAAAGGGGAGGCAGTGTGGAGAGAGAGGCACCTTGGGGTGAAGTTGGGCAGTGAGGGGGAAGCTTGTGTGCCTGTCTTCCTGAATGCCTCAGCTGATAAACACTGCGTCTCCGAGATGTCCATGTAAGGCTGCCTGGCTTGCGCTGCTGAGGGCCAGTGGGCAGTGCCACAGGGGCTGGCCATGGGGTCATGTGGCTCTGGGAAACACAGCTGCGTTACTGGACGGCTCATGGGGATGGGCCAAGCCTTGGTGGAAATACACCCCCTTTTTCAGCCATGTTTCCCTCTGTGACCCCACCCCCTGGGCCCTCTGCTTTCATTGCAGGCCAAGGTCATGCCCCCTCTGAGCCTGGTCCGCTGGCCTCAAGCTTGGGACATTGCCTTGATCTTCTCTGATCCCATATCCTCGGGGATGAGAAAGTCACACCCAGGTCCCCCAGGGCCTGTGTCCTTCCCTCCCCTTGCTTCCTTCCGAAGCCTCATGCCTCAGCTCTCCTGGGCAAGCAGAGGAAAGGGGATACTTGGGTCCTCTTCTCGGCTTTCTCCCTGGGCTGCAGGAAGGATGACTTGTATGTTAGCCCACTTCTCGGCACCTTTGGGGGAAGCCATAGCCCTTCTCTGGGCCTCACTGTTCTCATGTGAGAAATGCCCATGACAGCTCTTGACCTAATTGAATTGCCAACAGGGACCCTTAAGAATTAGGTGTGAGTGTGTGTGTGTGTGTGTGTGTGTGTGTGTGAACGAACTTTAGAACTGCTGCCCTAGGACTTGAGTTGGACTACAGGGTGAGAAAAAGACTGAAAGGAGGGGCTGCCTGGGATCAGGAGTCCAGCGGAACTTGCTGGGGCCCTGCCCCTGTGTGCGACCGTCTCTCTCCCTGCTGCCTCTTGCCTTTGGAAGCTCAGGTTCCACCACCGCTGTCTCTCTTTTCCGTCTGACTTTCCTTTCTGTGTCCATGTGCCGCTCAGGACTCTGCATGTTCATGTCACCCTCAGGGTCCTACCTTGTTCCCCAAGTCCCAGCCCTTCGTCTTGACCCCCCAGCCCTGCAATCCAAAGGCCCCTTTCTCTTGACTCCATGGGTTGGTGCTCTTTTGTCTTCACTGCCCAAGTTTCCTTTAAACCCTTGGTGACTTGGGGGTTTGGAGAGTGCATGTTCTTCTGTCCCCTGTTCCCAGGATGCCCTTCCCTCCTCAAGGCAACTGCAGATACCCCCTAATGCCTGACCCCTTTATAGGAATATTGCCTGTGTGTGTGTTACAGAGAGCACCCCCTTTCTGAACCTGTAATGAATATGAGTTTTTTTCCTGAAAAAATGATCACTGAAAATAGGTGATTCTAAGGATCAGCCAGGGGCGGGGATATCCAAGGTTGTGGAAAGAGCTCTGGCTTAGGAGTTGGAAGACCTGGGCTCAAATTCTGGGTCTCTTACTTCCTAGCCTTGGAGGCTCAGTGACCCTCAGTCCTCTCACTTGCAAAACAGCGGCCATAACAATGACATCATTGGGCTGTGGAGAGGGGGTGAAATGAGGCACTGAAACACCCCCACACGGGAGGGGCACGCCTAGCTGCCCCACTCTGCCCTGGCCCGTATGTTTAGTATCAGAGGCTGTGTGAGGTGTGTGTTTGCCCAGCCTGGAGGGACTGGGCTGCAGGAAGGACAACTTGTATGTTAGCCCACTTCTCAGCATGAACATGGACCTCCTCTCTTTCCTGTATGGCTGTCTCTGAGGGAAAACAGACCCACAGCAAGCCTGGGGTCCCTGGAGAGGGGGACGCAGAGTGGAGGGAAGCATGGCAGGCTCCTGGCCAAGGTGTCTGTGCTGGCGGCGCCAGCGTCTGGAGCGCCTCCTGGACGCTGCGGGTGGGTGGAATCCACAGGGGTGAGACACTGAGGCCAGAACGTGCCGAGGATGCTTGGGGCTGCTTATCTCAGGCCAGGAATGTACTTCGGTATTATTATTAGCCAGCAGCCTTCTCGCCTTTGGAATAACCACCAGGGTAGCATGGCAGACACCTGTCCAGTTCTGCCTGCCCAGACCACCCGCGGTTGTCTGCGATAAGCCTCCTGTGGCTGAAGCTGGTGAGTGTGCCTGTGCATGGGCGCACGTGCATGCATGGGGATGCGGACATGGATGTGTGTGTGTGAGTGTGCATGGATCCATGTGTAAATATGTATGTGGCCATGTGCCTATGTGGGTATGAGTGTGTGTGTCAATGTGGCTCTTCGGGGGCCTTTAACCATGGGACTGTGTGCAAAGAGTGTGCATGTGTATCTGTACATGTCTTTCTATCCTTGTGGGAGCGAATGTGTCTGTGTGCATGAGCATAAGTGCGTGCGCTTGTGCGTAGTGCATGGGTACCTGTGCATGCATGCATTTATGAGTGTGTATGAGTAAGTGTGAGTGTGCATGATTGTGTGGGTGTGTCTGTGTGTGCCCCTGCTGGAGGAAGCAGGAAGCCCCAAGGGAACCTAGGAAGTGAGAGAGAAGTAAAGAAGTAAAGGACAGAGGGGAGGCTAATGACCCCACCAGGGCATGATGAGAGGCTGGGAGGCTGAATGGGGAGGAGGAGACAGCAGGCAGGTGTGCAGGGTAGGCTGGGGCTTCTGGGGCTCTCCGCACTTGGGGTCTGGGGCACTCCCCTTGATTGGAATCACCAAGGCAGCATGGTAAAGAGCCTGAGGTCAGCCAACTGCATCCAAGTTGCTAGCCTTGTGACCTTGCAAGTGACTTAACCTCTACAAGCCTCAGTTGCTTCCTTTGCATGATGGCGATAATCATAGACCCTGCCTAGCAGAGTTATTGGGAGAAAACAAATCTAGTGCCTAGAACATAACTAAGGACTTGATAAATGATAACACATTGTAATCATTATCATCATTGCCATTATGATTATGCACCCCTCTGTCTGCCTCGCATCTGGCCTTGGCAGTCCCTCTTTAGCTGGGATCCCCAAGCAGGATGGGAGACCCCCAGCTGATTCCTCTCATGGCATGGTGATGACATGGAAGCCCAGAGAGGATCCAAGATGAGCCCAGGGTCACCAGGGAGCCAGGTGGAGCCATAAGGACCCAGTCTCCTAGCTCCCGGCAGCCCTTGTTGCACTGCCTCGCTCATATTTCTGGCAGTGCCTTGCCAGGCTAGAGAGGTAAGGAGAGGCCGGCAGCCTTTCTCACCCAGGCCCTCAGCTACAGACAGCCTGGGACCTGTCTGTTCACCATGCAGCTTCTTACAGGACTGAGTTTCCACTTCTTGTCTTAACTACTTTCCCATGAGACTTCTGCTTTTGAGCAACTCGATCCTACTATGAGTCCTAACTTTCTGATAAAGAGGAGTAGGGCCCAAGGTGGGCAGACCTCAGGATCCTCACTCCTTCGCCCAGTTCTGCCCATGAGGGCCGGCCATCTGGCTCTGGTCTTAGGTCCTCATATGTGCTTGGGCTACCCCAGCTCCACCTTCTGCTCCTGACTCCGGCTAGGTGGGTGTGGAGTTCCTAGGAAGCATCAGGCCCGTTTAGAGCTGCCCTCCCTCTGCCCCTGCCAGCACATCCCACATCCTTCTAGGCCTCCCTGGAACTCCCAGGTGCCAGGATTGCTGCCTGCCCCCCTGGGGTAGCTGGCCCAGGGCATCACCAGGAGTGTGGAGGTGGGAGCGGGCACTTTGGTGCCTGGGCATGGTGGGGTGGGGGATGAACAGAGGCAGGTGGAATCTGCCAGAATCCTTTATCCTGGGCAGACTGTACTTGCCCCAATGCTAGCCAGAGAAGACTTGTTTTTCACAACCACCATAAACTGCCCAGAAGAAGAAGAAGAAAAAAAAACCCAACAACAATAAAAACAACCACCAAACTTTTTTTTTTTTTTTTTTTTTTTTGGTTAAAATCTGCTGTTAATGGCCGATTGGCTGTACATTATTAAACGGGCAGCTGGAGCTCTGCCAGGGTAGGGTGCTTGAGCCAAGACTCACAGCCTGAACACAATGTTCCTAGGAAGACAGTCACTGTGGGGTCCCTGGGGAGGAGCACCCAGAGGGAAGGTTCCAGCTGTGGCCCCTCACCCCGCTCACTCTCCCCGCCCCAGCCTCCGTACTGATCATTTTGCAGAGAGCAGGACCGTGCTGCCCCTGGGGCCCCAGCATCTTTTACCTGGGCCCTGAGCTCCCTATGACCCAGGGGCCTGAGCCGCTGTTTCCCACCTTGTGGTTAAGTGGATAGGCTCCTGCTCCCCCCCCCAGCTTCCGCCACCGCATGGGTAAGGCCAGCACTGGCTCTCCTGGGGTCTAGCGTGCTGCAGAGGCCTGAGCACTGGATGGGGAGCCGGACATCGGTTCTAGGGTTGACTCCACTGCGTTTCTTCCTGTGGTGACATTGGGACTCCCTACTTGTCCTCTCTAGTCCTCAGTTTCCACAACACTCCAAGGAGAGGATTTGACTGGTCAGCTCTAAATTCTTATCAACATGTTGTGAGCTCCAGTTGGTGGCCTGGGGTGGTGGTTTCCCAGAGTTTGGAGCTGTTCCTGCCCGCTGCCTGGTCCCATTATGAAGCCATGTCTCAAGCAAGTCCTGCTGGGAGGGGCTGGCCGCTGGCTCCATTCACATCTTTTGGGAGTCCCTCCAATCACCTTGAAGCCAACCAGGGTAAAGGCCAAATATCTGAAAGTGACATCTGGTTGCTCTTGTGGGAGAACCAGCCGGGGGTCTGGAGTTAGGGTGATTGCCATCTTGGTGAAGCCTACAAGGCACTAGGGTACACAGATAAAAGTGAAAGTGCAGTATGGGGTCCAGGTCACGCCAGGGGGAACCCCAGCTGATTCCATTGCTGCTGGCCTGTGTGTGGGGGGCATTAGTTTGGGAACCGAGTCTTAAAAGGGAACCCTCTCTAGACCTCTTAGAGATAATATGACATAGCGAATAAGAGTACAGACTGGGGTTCAATCCTATCACCACTGCTTCTTTGCCTTCTTGTTGACTTTGGGCAAATGATGTCACCTTTCATGTCGGATCTTCCTCCACTGTACAAAAGCAGGGTTAGAAAACATCTGCTCCAAGGGCTGTGGCGAGGAGCGAGTGAGCGGATGCCTGTGTGGGCTTTATAACAGGGCCTGGCACAAGACGAGTGCTCACTGGCTGTTAGGATCTAAGTGCTCCCTTCCCCTGGGTTTTGGTTTTCCCTTCCTGTCGCTCAGTGCTCTTTGAGTGGCGCGTTTCTGCTTTTGTTTGTTCAGTGTCTCTCTCCTGCAGATGAAGTGCTCCTTGAGGGCAGGCGCTCCGTCTGGCTCTGCTCACGTTCCACCCGCGGACCTGGCCCAGGGCCTGCCTCAGCGCAGGCCCTCGAACAGCATTCGTTACTGGATGGGTGAACGAATGAACGAATGAGGGCCAACTGGAAAAGGAGCGGAAGCAGAGAAAGGGCACCTGGAATGGGGAAAGACCCAGCAGCTGTGAAAGAGCTGGGAGTGTCCAGCCTGTGAAGCGGCTGGGAGGTTGTGATTGTGTGAATGTGTGTGTGTGTGTGTGTGAGAGAGAGAGAGCTTTGAAATCAGTTTTGAAGGGGTTTGCTCTCTGAAGCAGAACCAGGAGCCACGGGCAGCAGGTTTCCACTCGAGGGTGGGTGCTGCGTGGGTGTGGGCGGGAACTCGGAGGGCCTGATGTGTGCAAGCAGAGCCGGCTGAGCGTCTGTCAGGCCCGGGGAGAGCCCTGTGTGGCACAGTATTTCTGCTAGCAAGGCCTTGAGGTCCCTGACGACTTAAGGCTGCTGCTTCAGTTAGAAGAATAGTAGCAACTATAGCTGATGTCTCTGAACTTTAGTTTCCTCATCTATAAAATGGGATTAATAATGGTCACTGCCTATAGGGTCATTAAGAGGATTAAAGCAACTTAATACCCACGAAGCTCTAAGAACTGTGCCGGGCACATGGAAAGCTCCCAATACATTTGAGTGTTGATTAAACAGGGCCGAAGAGATATACGGGAAGGAGAGATGACTTGTGTCTCTGGGTTGGCAGGGGTGATGGCTTCTTTGAAAGAGGATGATGTGAGCGGGAAGGGAGCAGGAAGGGGCTACTCTGTGCCAGACTCTGCACTCAGTGCTCAGAGTGGTTAAGTAACTTCCTGAGGTCACACAGCCAGTGAGTGGGATGGCCAGGCTTCGGACATAGTAGGCAGCTCCAAAGCCGGGATTCTCTCCCCTCCGCTCCTGGCCTTTGGTAGGATGGGGACAAGTTTCTGTGATTCTCATACCTCAGGAGGGACAGTACCTTATTTCAAGGTGGAGCAGAGTGATTATTATTATTATCTGTAGGGGTGGATCTTCAGGAGGAAGTCACCAGCTCGCTCCAAGCCTGAAAGTGCTGTAGGATTAAAAATATATATGGGGAGAGGGTGAGAGTGGGGTGAGAGGGGAAATTTTTGGTAGCCCATTGCTAGAGAGCACAGGGCAAGAGGAAATGGTCATGAGAGGAACATGGGAAGAAGGAGGTTAGATGTTAAGGGGAAGGCATGGTGAGATGATGGGTAGATTGAGGGGGTGAGGGAAAAGGAAGTAGATGCGCTAAAGAGTGAGGAGGCAGGAGAAGACCAAGCAGGTGATGAGAGAGAGGATGGAGAGGATGGAGAAGATGGGACCTGGGCCAGTGGGCAGTCCAGACTTTGGACAAAGGTACCTGGCTGGGGGCAGACCCCACAGGGATACTGGGCAGTGGCAAGGGGGGAATTTGGAGGGTAGGAAGACAGTAGATCAGCACACAAGCCAACCTGGGACGGTATGCACAAGCCAGAAGTTCAGCCACCAGCCCAGCTCCTGGCCTCCTCCATCCTGGCAGACACCTTGGCCAGAGGTCAGCTCTTGTGTTGGGGTCAGCACGCTCCTGCCTGATCAGTGCTACAGGCCTGGCCTTGTCAGGATGCTGTCCTGTCCTTCGCAGCTGCTCAGCCTCTGACTGTTTCTGCCTCTTGGACATTCAGAGATAAATGGGAAATGATTTTAGGCTTTAAGGAATTCATAGATGAAGGGGCAGAGACACAAGGGAGGTGTATGTGGCCGTGGAGTTTGTCCTCCTCACTTTCTCACACAGTTTTTCAAGTATTCAATGATGCCTGTTGTGTCCTTTCTTTATCATCAGAAATAAAAATCGGTCCCAATTTCTTTAACCTTCCTTGTGCTTTTATTCCACAAATATTTATTGACTGTCGCCTGCTGTCCTCTTCTGGATACTCTTTGGTTTACAGAGTGCTGAAGAGAACTCAACATTTCTGATGGTGTCTGAGCAGCATGGGACTTTAAAATAAAACTCTAACCTCCTTTGGTCTGGGTTCTTAACCTCTGTTAATATACCCCAAAGTAGATTTGTCTTTTGGAGGCAGCCACATACTACTGCAGCTGAACTAAATTTCTGTTTTTAATAAATCTTACTGTTTTCCCTACATGAACTATTATTATTCCACTTTTTAAAAATGACTTTTGAACCTTAGTTCAAGACTTTACCCCAAAAGAAATGTTCCCGTGCTAATTTTGGCTTGTTTTTGAAGTCAATTTTGCATTTCAGTTCATTTCAGCATCTTAACTCTTCCTTCTGCTTCTTTTTTCCTTTGTTTACTTGGTAAGGCTCTAGTCTTCACCTAAGTTACTGATAAGTATGTTGGACAAGCCAGGGCAGAGGACAGAGCCCTTTGGCAAATCAGGAAGTTGACATTGATCTATTAATCAACACCCCTGGGCTTGCTGGTAAGGAATCCACTGTGCTTTCTATCTCATCCTCAAGCATTTTATCATGGATCCTGCTAACACCTTCCTGAAATCCAGATAATCTCGATCTGGGGGATTCCCTGATCATCCAGCCCAGGAACTTTATATTGGGATTAGGGTGGTAGATGTGGCTCTGTGAGGGAGTGCCATATCTACCACCTAGATCTTGAAAGGATCTAGGCTGAAGCCAGTTATAGTTGGGGTTGGCCCGAGAGGAATCCTGCTTGGAAACTGAGGCAGGCTCAGAGGAGGTAGGGGCTGCCAGCGGATGTCTTGGGGACAAGTTTTGGCAGGCCATTTTCCCCATGTTTCCCCTGTCCTCTGATCCTTTGCCCTCAGACTAGGGTGCAAATCTGAGAGTAGGAAGATGGAATGTGGCAAGCCTGGCACTTTTCCCTCTCTGGGGGAGTGTGTGGCAAAGGGCCCGAGGTTGTGTCCATTTCTGCACTTGGAGAGATGATGGGAACGCATGCAAATGACATGCAAATAGGCAACAACACTGGTGATGAGGAGGGGATGCCCCTGCTTCAGCCTCAGTCTATTCTTAGTGCTAGGGATGATGAACAGAAAGCGCAATGACCAGTGACCTGGGCTGTGGAGCTTAGCCTCAGGAAGGAAGGGAGGGAGAGGGGCTCTGTCGGGCAGCAAAGTGGGGTGTGGCTTCAGGAGTCTGCTATTGGGGAACCCCACTGAGGGGGTCCCAAGTGTGACCCTGAGATGAAAGCATACTGAGTAGCAGCCCAAACTCATCTCTAGCTGTTGAGGTGGGGGGAAGGGATGGTCAGAAGGGGGAGGGTGCAACTCAAATGCACAGATATTGACCAACTATCTAGGGTGACCCCCAGGGTTTGGCTCCCAGCCATCTGTGTGTTGGGTTCAGCAGGATTCTGAGGACCAGGGCCTTCCCCCTAGGACCTGAGCATGTGGCCCTGCCTTCACTGTGGTGGTGAGGGAGGAAGATTGGAGGCCAAGGGTGCGGGTAGCTCTGGCAACTCCCCTGCAGACCACCCCTCTCCCTCATCTCAGGAAGGTGTTTGTGGTCAACTCTTAGCCCAGCTCAGAGGAGCTTCCTTTTAATGCCGTCAGAATCTGGGAATCTGGCCTCTTGAGAGTAGGGGCCACATGACATGATGCCGTCCAGGGGGAGCGCTGAGATCTGGAATTCCCAGTTGTGTCTTCTGATGACACAGCCTTGAGTTGGAGGACGTGGATTCAAATTCTGTCCCTTTGATCAGCTGCTCTGTAATTTTGGATACATCACTTACTGCTCTGAGCCCCTCTTAGACTGGGATAAGAATCATAGCTGTCCCCAGGTTTTAATGAAGGCTTGCACAGGAACACGTGAGAAAGGTTGGGTGCAGGGCAGGCACTTAAATATTGATTGAAATGAAGGATGAAATGAGAGCAGCTCAGGGTCAACCCCTACCCCCTACCCTGGCGGGGCTGAGAGGCCAGGGGAATCTGGATTCAACACTCCTGACTTTATGCTTGTCCTTTCTTCTCTGTTTCTCTGTGTCCCTCTGTCTTTCGGTCACGTCCCCTCCTCTCCCAGTGGAAGTGCCTAACTCAGCACCTGGCTCCAACACGCACAATTCATTTTCCCCTGCTTTTCTCAATGGCCTCTCTGTGGCTCCACAGCCACCACCACCCCCAGCCTCTGTCTCTATCCTCCTTCTGGGGCTCTGTTTCTGACCCCTTCTTTGTCCGGCTCTATCTCCGCCTGGTGTCCCTGCCCTCTGTTTCTTCGGCTTCTATCTTCCCTGAACAAGCATCCATTGGCCACTTACTAGATGCCAGGAACTGCCCTGCTCCTTTCTGGGTTCTGCACATCTCGGCCTCCTTGCTGCTGTCTTCTCTCCCTCTGCCCCCATAGGCCTCCTGCCCTCCCATCCCCCAGCTTCACTGGGCTCCAACACTGGTGTTATTCAGTGTTATGAGAAACCCCCAGGCCTACCCCAGAACGGACCAACCACAACTGGAACCAGATGTGCAGCGCTCACTTGGGGATGGGGGGGAGGGAGGAGGGAAAGGGGTCTGGGCTGGCTCCGGAGGCTGGGGGGGGGGTGCTGGGGGATGGGAGATGGGAAACCTTGGGAATTCTCAGTCTTCATTGGCTAAAAGAAGGAGGAGCGGGGAGGGGAGAGAAAAGGGGCTGAGCGGGCTTCCACACAAAGCAGTTTTCAGTGTGTGCGTGTGTGCGTGTGTGAGTGTGTGTGAGGATAGGACTGACACCAGGGAAAGCCGGGGGTAGATGATCTGATCAGCTGAGGGACAGCTCTGGGAAATAAAGGGAAAGTCTGCTCCTCTTTGAAATCCTCTAGCTCCTTGACTTCCTGTCTGTGTGGTTTCTAGAGACTTGCTGAATTCATAGTTCTGTGCCCAGGTGCTGGGAAAGAGGGAGTGATGTTAGGGTGGGGCGGGGGGAAGCAGAGTGTTTCACCACCAAAGACTTACTGAGAGTAGCTGGAGGAGGGTGTCTCTCAGAGCCCCCTGGATCTGCCGCAGACCTGGGGTAGGTGGGATGTGCCTGGGATATCTTTTATCTGTCTACTGGTCCCCATGTCTTAGCATAGTCAGTTTTTCTGTCTGTGATTTTATTGCTTTGAAGATAAAAGTCTGGCAACAATTATTTTGGTATAGCTTTGTGCAGAATGAAGCATTAAAAGGGCCCCTTTATTCAATTTTTAACCACTCACCCATCCATCTTTTCATCATGCATTTATTCATTGCACCTTTATTGAGAGTCTACTACGTGTCAACCTTGTGCTAGGTACTGGACAAAGTAGGAAAGGGGAAGGAAGAGATGAATAAATCTTTGTCCAACTCATGGGAGATAGAAGATACCCAACAAGAGTATGTCTTGGTATTAGTACATGAGCAAGTGCCTTGGCTGTTTTGAGAGGCGAGAGGATGGTGCTTAACTAAAAGGTGTGGTTAGAGAAGGATCCGTGGTGGGTGTGGCTTTTGAATTGAGCCTTGAATGCTGATGAGAAGATGGAACCCTGAGAAGGCTCAAGAGGCAAGGCCATATCACAGAGGACCCCAAATGTCCTGCTGTAGAGCTGGGACTGTATATAGTATGTGGTGGTCGGCCAAGGATTATTTGATGTCAGTCGTGATGATAGTGGGTATGGGTTGGAAGGAGGAGATAGGAAGGATGGCACTTCTGCTGTGCTGTGATCTGAAGGGCACATTCCATTTTTATAGCAGACTCCCCACCCACCTCTGGAGGAGCCTAGATGGCTGACACAGAGTCCTCTCCCCTGACTAGGGCCCATCCAAACCCATGAGCAGCCCTTGGCCTGCAGGAGGCATGGTTAGACAGGATCAGGCTATGAGGAGACACCTTCGATCCAGAGTTGGGACCAGAGAGGGCTGGGCGTGGGACTGGGGAGGCCCGAGCCAGGTTTCCATGCTTAGTCCAATAGTCTCGGAGGCAAGTTCTGTGGGGCCTCGTCTCTCCCATCTTTGGCGGTACCAACCGATTCACAGATTGAGGCTGCTGTCAAGGCTAGTCGGTTTTGAAACGCTGGAATTTGGAACCCAGACTCTTCTAACCTGGGAAGGGATGAGGTCATCTTGTTCTGGAGGCAGAGATTGGGTGCCATGACACCTCTATCTACATCCTCCCTGCATAAGGTCACCAGAAGATGCCCCTCTCCCACCCACCCTTAAGGGTTTCACTGTCACTGAGGGGGTTGGGAAGCAGCTCTTTAAGTGCTGACCATCTCCCCTGTGACACTGGTCCCAGATGCCCCCAAATCTTTTCTGAGGCTATTTGTCCCTCCTGGGTCTCCCTGTCACTTTACTCTTTAGAAAATTGAAGCTTGGCAGTTTGGTTGAATTAATAAAATTAGTGAGCATGAGACTTAGGAAAGATCTTGAAGACCTTTGTCTCCAAACTCATGATACGGCAGAGGCCCAGAGTTGCTGATCACTGGCCCCGAACCTCATGCAGAGGTGGCCCAGATAGGCAAGTTAAGGGTCTTTCAGTCTCCGGAGGGCTGGATGGTGAGGAGCTTGGCTTGAGAACCAACTTGTCAGGTCTGAGCTCCCGCTTTATTACCATCCTTTATTGTCTTGGACAAGTCACCTAACTGCTTCAAGATTAGGTTCTTCAGCTAAAACAACAGGGTGAGTCCAAGATTCTGTGAGAGAGAAATTCTTTAAGATCTTAGGTTACAACAGGTGTGCAGCAAATAATTCTTCCCTTGCCCTCCAAATAACCTTATCTGCTTCAGTTTTATCATTTATATGCTATTCCGAACACTTTGAATCTCATTTACTATAATATTTTGAATTGTGAAGCCATGTTGTACATATAAAGAGGTTGAAAAGATTTATGATAAATGCCCTGGATTCTATAATGAACACTTCGGCATATTTGCTTTCTTCCAGTTATGTCTGTCTCTCCATCCATCAATCTATCTTATTTTTGATGCATTTCAAAGGGAGTCGAAGCATGGATTTTATTAACTAGAGTTCGTGTCAAATCACGTTTGCAGATACAGTCACAAATGTCCTAACTCAGCCCAGAAAAAAGTGGGGTTTGTTATCCCACATTTGACACATAAAGAAAAAAAACAGGTTCAGAAGTGAGATTCTAGGTCTCCAGTCACAAAACAAGTTGGCAACAGCATAAAGCCGAGTGCTCTACAAAAGTTGAGAGTTGTCATTTATTATTGGTATCATTATCATTATCATCATCATTATCATCATCATCTCACCAAACATCCTGCCCCATCCAGTGAGCAGTACTTTGGCCATTTCCCTGCAGCTGTGTCTCTTCCATAGGGTCCTGTCCCCTTTCCTCACCTCTGCTCCCAAGCCCTCTGGCCCCTCCCTCTGGGTCCCTAGGGAGGCTGCAGGGCCGGTGGCTGTCGGAGAGGGGAGGCCACACTTCTTGGCGCCCCAGTCCCAGGCGTCCGTGCCTTGCCAACGCCAGCCTGGAGGGAGCTGGGCGTGAGTGCTGCAGGGGTTAAAGGAGGCGGCGGTGGCGGGCGGGCGGGCTGCTGGCCAGCTCCGGGAAGGAGGCGGTACACGCTTGCCCGCCCGCCGCCGGGGGGAGGGAGCCGGGCGAGCAGCGCCCTCGCTCAGTTGCTCCCAGCAGTGGCCCTGGGGCCAGCTCTGCTCCCTGCGCCCGCACCCTGCCTGGACACCAGCCTCACTCACGCCCTCCTCTCGGCAACCAGCTTCTCGCCAGCCACAGCTGCTGCCCCATCGCTGCCCACCACCCTGCCCTGTGAGCCCAGACACCCACCCCACCCAGGGGTTCCTCTGCCGGAAAGGTGAGTGTGGGTTGTGTACGTGCTGCTCGGCTGTTCATGCTGATGCTTTTGGGACCACCGATCAGCCCACCTGGTCACATGCCTGTGGGCTAGGCTAGCCCCTCAGGCCAACCTGTCAGTCCCCGCTTCAGATGTGTCTGAGGTTCTGGAAGGGATGTCTGAGGTGCAGTTGTCCATGCTCTGAGAGAGAGAGAGAGAGACCAGTTAGAAGGAGTTTTGTTTGCTGGGGAAGTTTTGTTTTGCTGGTGTCAGTGACTGCTTGAGACCAGGCCAGGGGGAGTGAGTGAGGCAGGACACGTCTACCAAGGAAGAGGGGAGGTTGCGAGAATTTAGTCACCAGCACTGTCTTCCCCATCTGCCTGCCCATCACAGGGCTGTGTGAGGAGATGACCGTGAATAGGGCTGGCATGGGCATTTTTTCCTCTTTCTTTCCCTGCCACTCTCTGGAGCTATTCCCAGGCACCTTTCTCCTCCTTGGGGTTCTCCTTGCTTCCATCTCTCATCTCCCAAGGGCTGGCCATGGCTGCAAGGGAAGGTCAGGCAGGCCTGGAAAGGTTGGCATTCAAACACCCCTCAGCTTGGGTCCGTGCTCGCTCGCCCATGGGCACAGCCTGTCACGAATGCCCCCTGCTGCCCTCCCCCAACTAGTGTCTTACTCCTTCCTCACCCCTCTGGGAGAAATAGCTAATCCAGGTGGTTAATGAACAGACACACACAGCTGCCTTCCACACCACCCCCTTCCTCTCCTCCGACCACTGACCCTCCGATGCCCTGCCTGCCATCCCTTCACTAGCTGGAGAATCCATACAGAGATAATCTCAGTGTGTCTCTCCCCCCACCCCTGAACCCCCTGTTCAGGACCAGGGCCAGAACTGCCTGCCCAGATGTTTTTAGGCTGGCCACTGTTCTGGAAGAGGAAGCCGGGAGAGGCGTGATCAAGGGGTGGCCAGGAGAAGCCTGTTGAGCTCCTGCAGGGGGTGAGATGGGGTTAGAGGACTCCCCTGCTGAGCAGGGGAGGGCAGGACGCACTGTGGTGTGTGGGGTGAGGCCAAGAGGGGGAACTAGAGCTAGGGTTCCAGAGTCTTCGGGGACAGGGGCATCCTCTGGAAGCTCCAGCAACTCTTCCATATGGCAGAGCCAAGCCAGGGGATCAGGAGAGTGTGGACGGAGCATGGCCCCTTGTGTCCTGGGTGGGGTGGGGACCACTGTGGCTCCAATTTGGCCTTAAGTTACTCCTACCCCTGCCAGTTGGCTATTACTCCTGTCTCCCCACCCTTGCTCCCACCCAGGACCTCAGAGCTTGCTACAGCTGAGGCACCCTGTGCCAGGACCCTCTGTCGCAGGGGTGTGGGAAGGAGAACCTGGACCTGGCTCAGGTTGGGAAGCTGGGTGGGAGACCAGTGCTGGGATCCCACTTAGGGTTTGCCTTGACTCTGCTGCCCCTGGAGGGCCAGGGCCTGGGAAGGTCTCAGCCAGTCTAATAGGGCTGCCAGAGCTGGGAGCCAAAACTTTGATCCGGAGCAGAGAATTCTTGGGTGGTGGAGGAGGCAACTTGGGAACCTCTGCTTCCAAACTCCCGGCCTTGAACCCTTCTGGCTCTCCCTCTCAATCTTTCATCCTACACTTTTTCATATTTCACTTCTCTCAAAGCCCCAATTCAGAATCTCCTATGGGGGCTGTGGTGCCCAGATTTTTAATCACAGGGAACTGGTGGCCAGGTGGAGAGGAGCTGGGGTGGCGTGCAGCTGAGCTCAGGCACGAGATTGCTACTTGGTGACCATCTTCTCATCACTGATGGACTGTGACTGAAGCCGTGGAGTTTGTGAGCTCTCAGTGCCCTGTTTCTACTGAGCTAGGAGCAGGAAGCAGAGGGGCGGAATGGGTTTGTGTTTGGTGAAGGAAGCTTGGCTCGTGTTTAATGAAGAGCTTTCTAACAAGCCTGGCAGGTCAGAGAGAGAATGGGCTGCCTTGTAAGGTACTGAGCTTCCCGTCTTTGGGTGGGGGATGGGGTGGGGTGGGACGGGGAAGTTCAGACAGAAGCTGGACAACAGCTCGGAAGGATTCCTAAGCTGGGATGTGGTTGGAAGAGATGACCTTGAAGGTCTCTTGGGATGCTGAGGTCCTGGGATTCTTAGAGTTGGGAAATTCTCTGACACCCGGAATAGGGGATCAGAAGGGCGGTCACCTCTGGCCTGGGCGTGGACATTGACGAAGACGTGGAAGGGCAGGGGCCTCCTCTCCACCAGAGTTTAGGGAACAGAGAGCCTGACCTCTGCCCTCACACCCATTGCTCAACCACCCACCAGGTCTGCCCCAGCTGCTTCCTGCAAAGATTCTGAGTTTCTTCCTATTCTTGTCTCAATTCGTTCCTTGCCCTGCTGGTTAACCCCACAAGGTCTGGAGCAGACCTGTGGGCTGTGTCACGGTGGGGAATGGAGGGGACAGGAGGAACACAGACCTCTACTCCTGCCCCTCTGAAATTAGAGCCCATGTCCCCCAAACCCTGCGAGGGGCTAACTGGGGGCTAGTGTGCCGGAAGAGGGAAGAGAGGGTAGCTGTGAGGTTGGGAGCTTGAGCCATATCCCTTCTTAAAATAAGAGAGAAAATATATTAATAAGCTCCATCATTTATCCATTAAGGCATTTTGATTTGAATAATGAAGTACCTAAAACACAATCATATCCTGGAGCAACATGTTACATATAAGTTAATGGTTAAGAAGAAAATCAGGAAATACAAAATATTTGTCACTGTAAGCAATTTTAATACAAAAATGGCTTGTCTTTAAACAGTTCATTGGTAGAGTTTCAGTTTCTGCTTCAATTTTTTCGCACCCCCTCAAAAAGGGGCCTCCCTAGCCTTGCCTGGAGATGGTAGGGAGCAGCAGTGCCAAGATCTGAGATGCAGAAAAACCCAGGGGCAACTGCCTCTGGAGCCTCAGTTTCCAAATTTGTAAACAACGCAGGGTTGTCAGGGTGGCCTGGAGTGGTTTGTGTAACTAGCAGCCAGGGGTAGGAGTCAAGGGCAGCGATCTCCAGGGCCTCTCAGGAGGAGTGTGGGAGGCTCAGTCACCTCACCGCCCCCGCCCGCCTCTCCAGACCTGTTTTCTGAGGTGAGAAGTGGGAGGAGAGGCAGGTGGGGTGCCACACCGCAGGAGGCTTGGGCGTCCTGTGACGTTCTGGAGTGTCAAGGTGGGCTTCTGCGGTGGGCTCAGGATCTACACCGGGCTTCCTGTCCCAGCCTGCCTCTCCCTCCAGCCCCGACTCTGCTGATGCACCATGACCCCTTTTTCCCTTAGTGGAGAGAGGGAAGGAGTAGGGTCCGAGGTCATCCCAGTCATCCCCCTGCCTCTAGTCAGGACGGTCCCTTGCACAGTCCTGGTTCTTCTGGATTCTGCTGATGAAATCCTTTCCAGTGTCTAACTTCAGTCCCTTGTCTTGAACCAGGGACTAGATGAGGCTGCTTAATGAGGGTGCTCTTCCCTCTGGTCTGACAGACACCCAAAGGGAGAGGGCCTGCTGCGGGGAGCGGGATAGCGAGATGCTCTGTGCCCCAGAGCCCACAGAGCTGGGGTGGCCCGTGAAGGTTCTCAGCTGCAGGCGGTTCTGGCTTTTTGGCTTCCTTCTGAAGCCACAAGTCTCTTTCACCCCAGAAAGAGAAACTGAGGCCCAGCTAAGGGACGTGTGTTGAAGCAGATAGAGGAGTTAGGCAGGAAAACCCTCTTAGTTACTGGACTCTGAAAATAGCAAATCAGAAATGGGTGTGGTGCTGGGGGAGGGCGAGCGTGGTTTTAGGAGACTGGAGCCAGGACTTCTGTCCTCAGCGCTGTATCCTCAAGGCCCTAGCTCTTCACTTTCAAAGCTATTAAGCATTCAGAGGTGTGGGCACCAGCGAGCTGGAACAAGGGTAGTGAGGGCAGTAGGGCTGCCAGCCTTGTGGGCCATGTCCACCTCCCTGGGTGCCACCTCCATTATGCATGGTCACACTTGGCCCTCCCCCGCTTCCCCCTCTCAAATCGCCTGAAGCGTTTTCCCATCACTGAGCAGGGAGGCTGCAGGAGGCACAGCTGGGTGCATGGCCTGCCTCTCCTTATTTTGGTGACCTTGGCCATCTTCCTACTTCTCTACACCTTGGTGTCCCTCAGGGAGAGTGCCTTGTCTCCCCAGATTTGGAGCTCGCGTGGTGTGGGGGTGGTGTGCCTGACCAGTCCTTGGCACTGCCTCCTCCAGGGCTAGTCTGGGCTCTGTAATCCCTGCCTTTTTAGGGCTGGAAGCCTGTAGCTCAGGCCATGTGTTCCAGGAGGCAGGAAGGACTGGCTCAGAAGGGTGGTGTCCTGGGGGGCTGATGGGGAGTGAGGTGTTCTAGCAGTACTTGGGTGGGATCCTATCCTTTCTCCACTGTGGAGGTCCCAATCTTACATCTAGGCCCCCAGGAACTTTCCTAGACCCTCTCCAGCAGAGAATATGGGACCCCTCAGTTTTCTTGGCCCTTGCAAGCTTCCTGTGTTTAGCTGGATTACAAGCTCCTTGAGGGCAGGCCTGTGCCTTTTGCCTGCCTGGGATTCTTGCTGTGCCTGGCCAGAATGCTCCTCAGCAAGAACTGACTGATTAAGGATTAGAGGCAGAGGGTTGGAGATTTTAGACAGGACCTGGGTAAGACTGGCTAGAACTGGAAACAGGGCTGTGTTTAATGAGAGATCTAGAAGCAGAACGTGGGACGCTGGAGCCAGACTGCTGTGGCTCAACTCAGGACGACCCTGTTGACTAGCTGTGTGGCCTTAGCAAGTGATCGAACCTGTCTGAGCCTCTGTTTCCTGAGCGGTAAAGTGGGATGATAATAGTACCTGCTTCATGGTGTGGTTGTGAAGCTCATTGAGTTCGTTTATTTAAAATACTTTAAACAGTGCCTGGCACATAATAAGTGCTCAAAAAATGTTAGTAATTGTCGTTGTGGGTGGTGATGGTGGTGGTGGTGTTCTTCCAGGAGCCCAACTCTGGGCTGACCCTCTTCTCACTTATCATGGTTATTCCATGTCTTAGACGGGAGACTCATGGGACCAGAGAGTGGGGGACATGGTGGCATCATGTTCTCTCAAGGGGTCCTAGCATCAGAGCCCAGAGAAGAAACTTTCCTCCCTGTCTCCCCCACCCTCTCTCGGTGCGGGAAGGCAGGGAGCTCAGGGGACCTCCAGAGGCCTTGTCTGCCGAGGGAGCCAATGCAAATCTGTGTTTATGGGGGACTCTGAGAAAGTTGCCACCACTGTAAACAAGATGCATTATTATAAACCAGTCCAAGCTCCCCTGCTTGGATCCCATCCCATTCTTTGATGAGAGTCACTGGATTCGAGACTCCCAGACCTGGCAAGGACCTAGCCTGGCCTCTGGGCAGGCTGCTCTTGACTATTGGCTACATTAATAGGGGTGACATCTATATTTAAGGGTGGGATCCCCAAATAACAGCAGCAAGCACCCTCTAGGTCTCTCTGAAGTCTAATCTGCATCTCCTTGTTGCAACTTTAGTTCCATCTCTTATTGGCAGGAAGTGGGGGAGAACCATGCCCAGCCCTTCCTGCATGCCATAGAGCTGGGAGCTTTGAACCCATGGTAGGGATGGGCTTCTGGCCATACTCCCTCTCCATCCCCAGGCCTCTACTTTCTTTGAGGGCCTTGGCTTCCAGTGCTCCTGTCAGTTCCTCTTTAGTGAGGGTCAGCCTTCAAGACCTGCTAAGCTGTACTCTTCACCTAGGCCAGGTTTCCACCCATGGAAGCTGGGCTTGCTCTGGCTTGGGGGTGAGCTCTACTTCCGGACCCCTGGCCCTCCCAATTGCAGCTGCAAAAGGCATTAAGCTTTTTTCTTGGAGAAAGAAAGGGCTTGGGTTGATGATGATGACAGCTGGGGAGGGTTCCTGAGCTCAGCCCAGCCCTAAGTCGCTTTCCCTCCTCAGCCCCTGCTCACCTCTGCCCTATTTCTAGGTCATTGCTCATCTGAAGGAGGGGCTCGCCTTTGATTCTTGACCTTGATCAAACCTGAGCAATCCACTGATCTTCAACAACCCTTTATGGAGAAGAGTCAGTGTGTGGGTTCAGCACTGGGCTTGGTACTGGGGTGGGGGCTGAGAGCTTTGAGGAATGTATAAGAAAAGGCATATCTGCCTTGGGGTCCCTGTGGCCCAGGGCCGGGGAGAGCAGAACTGCTGTGTCCTCAGACTCTGAATGAGTCCCTTTTTTCTCTGGGCCTTAGTGTCTTTACCTGTAAGACAAAGGCCTGGAGAGGCTCTGGGCTGGAAGAATCTGTGAGTCCATCTCCCTGCAGGAGCCTTTTCTGATCCCCCAGGCTTTGAACTTCACCTTGGATTGACCTTGCTTCCCTCCCCGCCCTGCCCCCACCTCTGGCAGTGGCTGGCAGGAAGTCCTGCTGATTAGGGCCCTAATCACCGGCTGAGACTCCCAGAAACAGCCAGAGCTGGCTGAGCCGAGAGGGGACCATGGGGCCAGGAAGGGGGATGGGCATAGGGAGAAGCCCCCACCCAGGAGCTGAGGGGCTGGGCCATGATTGGGGGTTGGCTTCTTGGGCCAGGGGCAGTACCTGTGTACATACTGTATAGGTCATGTGGCAATGGCTGAGTCTGACTGGGACCATGCGGCCCCTGATTGTTCACTTAAAAGCCTTTTTGGGCATTGACACTGTGCCAGGCAAGGTACCAGGAGTATGGGGCTGAGCAGGCCAGGGAGATAGTCTAGTGGGAGAGAAAAGGGAAACAGAAGGTTTCCGTAATGTACAGAGAGGGTGTCAAGCAGGAGCAGTGCCCACAAACCGGCGGAGTGGAGGAAGCCTCAGAGAAGAGGTTCCTTTGAGTTGAGAAGGTTGAGAAGGAGTTTTGCTGGAGGAAAAAGGGATAAAGACCTCTTCAGGCATAGGGGAAGGCATGCACAAAGGCACAGTGGCACACGTGTAAGGATGGATAAAATAATGGCTCCAACCCTGTCTTACAGTCAGATAGGCTTGGGTTTCCCTCCCAGACTTGCTAGCTGTGTGACCTTGGACAGGACCTCAGTTTCTGCATCTGTAAAATGGGGTTAATATTCCACCTCATATACTGATGATGGGGATGAAACGAGACCTTATTTGTGAAGTGCTCAGCTCAGTGCCTGGCACAGGGTAAGCCCACAGGAAGTGGTGTGTGTGCAGAAAGGGTGGCTTTGGAGAGAGCCTGGAGGGTGTAGCTTGGGGTCCGGCTGTAGGGAATTTTCTGGGCCAGGTTAAAGAGGGGAGCATCAGAGAGCTTTAACACAGGAGAAACTTGACACGCTTCTTACTTAGGAGGGTGATTTGGGCAGTCGGGAAGGCTGTACTGCCCCAAGGACACTTGGAGATGGGGCCATAAACCAAGTGCCCTGGAGTCCCATGTTCGAATTTCTAAGCCCCTGGGGATGGGAAATCCTTTCCTGAGTCACTTCATTTTCTGAGCTTCTTTCCCATGAGCTGTCCTCCCCTCCTGGACCAGGAGGCTGAAGAAGCACTGAAATCTCCTTCCTGGGAGATCTTTCGGGCCAGAAGAAAGCCCTCCTTGGCAAGGCTTCCCACGAGTCTGGAATGGATGGACTGCAGCAGGTGGGAGTGAGGGTAGACCACAGGCAGCTCATATTTCTAAGGAGCCAAAAGGCTCTTTTTGGGGGCATCTTTCAACATCTGCTTGGCATACAGTAAATCCTCACTATTCATTAAATGAATGTGTGAACATGAGTGTCGCCTAGCCAGGGTGGGGGAGCTTGCCTACTCAGAGGCAGTGGGTGCCTGGCCTGCCTTTAAATGGCCTGGTGAATGTTTGCACGGGGCTGCTTGTCCAGAGGCAAGAGGAATGTTAAATGTCGCAAAAGCCAGGGGCCTGACCTGTTGCAGGTGCTCAGTAAATGTAGATGAGGAGACAGGGATTTCAGGAGCTTTAACTTCCCGAAGCTAGGTCCTATTGTGAGGCAGTGTGGCATGGGGGTCAAGATTCCAGACTGCAGCCACACTGTCTGGGTTTGAACTTGGATCTTACCTCTCGCAGGCTGTGTGACTGTGGACAACATACCTAACTTGCCTGTGCTTTGGTTTACTCCTTGATAAAATGTGGGAAACCAACAGAACTGAGTCCCGCATGCAGGGCATGCTGTGTGACCTTTGGTTATTATTACTCTTATTCTTACTAATGTAGGCGTGGAGGGAGAGAGTGGGGCAGGGTCTTCGTGGCAGGGATGGATGCAGCTGACAGGGAGGATGGGAGAGCGCAAGAGGTAGACCAGGCTCCTCTGGAGGTGCCTTCTGAGCAGCCTCTGACAGCACATGCAGGGCTGCCTCTGCTGTGACCAGCTGAGCTGAGCCGACCGTGGGAGCGGAGGCAGCGGCCAGGCCTGGATTCCAGGCTGGAGCCCTAGGAGAGCAGGGGCCAGCTCGGGGGGAGGAGAGGTGAGCAGAGAGGAGGCCAGGACTCTCCCAAGTCCCCAGCTGGGACCCCAAGAATTCCTCACGTCATCTCTTGCCAGAGGGCCTGGCCTTTTAGTACCAGGGCCTCCAGAAGGCCTGTGGTTCATCTCCCCACCTCCCTGCGTTCTGTTCCTAAAGCCCCTTCACTCTTAGGAAGTGATCACTGCAGTAACCACTGTCTGGTTGCACCTCCTTCCCTTCCTCTCTGTACTGCCTTCCGATCTCCCATCTCCAGTACCATCTCCAGTGCCATGGGATTAGCAGATGTTTTGCAACAGGAGGGTGTGAGGGTGGACTTCAGGGGCCTGCCCTGACTCAGGGCCGGGGCAAAGGGCTCGCAGTGCAGCGGAGAGATTGGTGGCAAGGGGGTCAGGCGGTCTGTTTTTAGTGCCCCTTTGGCACTGCGTGACCTTCGGCAAATCACTTCCCCTCTCTGGGCTTCAGTTTCCTCATCGACGAGATGAGTTAGGAGAGTCCTCTCTTTCTATGCTGAATTTCTAAACGTCCATGGATCTTCCTGAATGGAAGCTTCTATTTTGGGGGCCTTTGGAGGAGCCATCCAGACTGGAGGTGAGGGCCCTGGAAGGCCTTTTGGCACCTTCTGGGAGGTCCCTTCCAGCCCTGGGAGTGGAAGGTTCTTTGTCCAGTGACCACTCTCCTCCAGGCGGCTCTGTTTCTTGGAACAGAGTATAGGGTAACAGCTGTCAGGGTTGAGCCGGCCAGAGTCTCTGGGTCTCTGTCCCAGTGACTCAGGTGGGGATGTGCTAGCAGGATGGGAGCTGGCGAAGCCAGGGAGGGAACTGGACAGATCTACTGGCTCCCCCTTGGCTAGTCTCAGGGAACAGAGTGGGAGTAAGTAATGTGCTGCGGGACGGGGAACAGAGAAGAGTGAGTAACGGTTGTGAGTAATGCCTCAGTGTCTCTGCTGGGCAGGTGGCTCCTAGACTGTGCAGAGCTGTCTGGGGCTCCGGAAATTTTCCCTGGAGTCCTAGCCACTGAATCATGGCAGCCTGAGCACCGCCGTCCCTGCCCTCCTTAAGAGCTGGGGGTCCAGGCCCCATGGCCTCTCTGCCCCTCTGTGCCTCTCCGCGTTGGCCCCTCCTGCCATCTATACCTCCACACCCACTGGGTCCCGTGGCTGCTATATCTTATCTTCCAAGCACCTGGGTGACTTGGCTTGCCTGAAGGAGTTTAGATTTTGCAGTCTGGCTGTCCTGGATTTGAGTCCCAGACCAGCCGCTGCAGCTGTGTGACCTGGGACGACTTATCTTTTCTTGCTGAGTTTCAGTGGCCTTGTATGAAAGGGTTACATGTGATACTGTGTCTGAAGTACATAGTAGGTATTCAAAAAATATGGTCATCTCACAAGTCCTAGACGCTGTTTTGACTTTCCTCACCACCTTCACCCCTAAAATTCCTGCTCCAAGTCTGCATCCCATAATTTTCAGGATGTTTATCCACTATCAGATCCACCCCGTGGTTTGTACACTTGCCCTCCCGGGTCTGACACCTGCTACCCAGCTTCCATTATTGTGCCTTAGTTCTCACCTGCTTTTCCAGAAGGATGGGCAGGGCTCAGGTGGGGCATGCCAGTCCAAGGGGAATTTGTCATTTGCCTGGCCATAGTTGGTGGGCAGGCTCCTGTGGGCGCTATGAAAGAGCTCCCTCAGAGATCTGGACAAGCTTCCAGACTCGCATCCCCAAACTCTGCTGGTTCATGCTCTCTCGTCCTCCACTCTGCCCATGTGGGTTGCTTCCCTCTTGGGAGCTTCCTGAAAATCTGCTGTGCTTAGGGCCACACAGACTGCCCCTGCCAATGGGTGTGTTGGTGGTGCTGCTGTGTTCCTGTCTGTGTAGCTCTGCTTGGGGTGGGGCCGGGAGCACCAGGCAGTGACTTTGCATCTGGACCTGGCAGTGGTCCTGCTTCTTTGCACTCTGTGTGTGCCTTGGGGCATCTGAGCTGTGCTTATGCATCTCTGGGTCACTGTGTCTCTATCTGGTGTGAGCTCTCTCTCCTGTCCATTTAAAATCTGCCTGTGTTTTCAGAGCCAGATAGAGCCAGGTCTTCCGCTGCCCCTCCCTCTACCCCCCTTCCCTCCAGACCTGGTTTCAGTTGCATGCATCTTAGAGGTCCTCCCGGGGAACAAGGAAACATTGCAGGGGGGTGGATATGCGTCAGATGGAGCCGAACAATGCTGGTGACAGCCAGGCCTCCGCTCGCCCTCATTGCTGGCTTCCCTTCAAGTCTCTACTGCTGGCTAATTGGGAATAAGAGAGGGCTTCCTGTGACTGGGCCACAGATGGATTTAAAGGAGCAAGGAGCTGGACTGCTCTGCCCTGGGGACCTCCTGCTTCCGGGCTACTGGTGCAGTCCATCAGAGCAGATGGGGTTCCAGAACACCAGCCCTTGACTTGTGCTAATTGTGCGGAAAGATCACACTCGCTCCTCCTGTCACTGCCATCTGGGGCCCAGGGGTTTTCCACATGAGCGAATTTTCAGATGAACGAAGCTTAGGCCATGTAAGAAGCTCAGAAAAATAAAAGGTGGATTTTTTATTTCCCTGATGGAAATCTTTTATTTTGTATTACGCTGTTCTAAGCTCTGACTTACGGTAGATGGGAACTTAGAAATCAACTACCTCCTCTTATTCTATTATCGTTCCTCAGTTCCTTCTTCTGTAAAGTGGGTGTAAGAACAGAACCTACCTCACAGGGTTGAAGTGAGAATCAGACAAATTGAGACGCATGAAATGCTCAGAACAGAGCCTGGCACTTAGTATTCACTATACAATTTACTGCTCTATAAATGAGGAAGCTGAGGCACAGAGAAGGGCAAGGCTAGCTAGCATCTGGCTCAAAGAGAAGGGAACTAGCATTTACTAAGTGTGTGCTATGTTCCAGGTGTTTTGACTTGTGTCATTTCAGTCAACTTTATGTAGTTCTCTGACCACTCTTCAGAGGTGGTCTTCTTACCTCCATTTTGCAGATGAGGAAACTGAGACTGGGGAAGGTTCAACGAGGTCTCAACAGCCAGTCTGTGGCCAAGTGCTGTTTGAGCCCATCCCCGATCCCCAGTTTAGGGCTTTGTCCATCCCACCTCTCGCCTTTTGGTTGGAAACTCATGGCCTCTCAGTGAGTTTGTGATTGTGGAAATGAGCATCCATAAATGAAAGGTGTTAGGATCTGTCAGAACTGAACTTGCTCCCAGCTTCTGGGTTCTGATTAGATTCAGAGAGGTATGGAGTCGGGTGATGAGACAAAATGACCTTCAGGAGTCCAGGGAACATAAACGCCACAGATGGGCGTTGAGGATGTAGAATTCTCTCCTGGGTAAGATGAAGTCGGGTTAGATTTTCATCCTGTTCTTTCTTTTGACCAGCCTTAAATCTTTAACAAAAGGGGGTAGGTAGACATTGGGAAGGACTTCTGATGGTCAGCAGCATCGGGCAGTGATGTGGGCAGCTTAGGGAGCCTGAAGACCCAACAAAAATTCAAGGTGTCCTTTCAAATCTGAGATGACTTTTTTTTTTTTTTTTTTTTTTTTACATTTTAATGTTTCTGAAATTGAAATGCATCTTAAAATTGAAGTGTACATTTTGGGTAGCATTTCCCCCCCTCAAAAGCTTTTAGCCAATCTGTGGTGCCTCAGACAAGCAATGGCATCTTTGAGATCCAGAGACAGGGCAGTGAACACTGGCAGTTTGCAAAGCGCCAACATGTATGAAAGAGAGTCCCGTAGCCCATTGTCACGTCCGGTGAGCAGACTCTGGTTGGCTTTAAGAAGGCAAGGGGACCCTCTGAGATCCATGTGGGGTTGAGTGTGGCCCCCAGACCAGGAACTCTCCATCTGGGGGCCAGGCTCAGCACCTCCTCTCTTCTCCCCCTCCCTTCATGCCCTCCTCATCAGCTCCCGAGCCCTTTGCCTTCTTGGGTTTCCCCCTCACGCTTAGATTTTTTTCCCATGCATCCTTCCTGCCTTACTGTTATAGCAAAGCTTAGGGTCAAAGACTTTTGTCCCTTAAGGTTCTCATCTAGGGATAGAGCCCTCAGTGGGGAGTGGAAGGGGTGGGATGGGTATTCTCCCACTGGATATAATTTCTGGAAAAACAAATGGACTTGAATCCCAGAGAAATAATAGCCCTCTTCATACTTCCATTATAGCAGTTACTGGGCTCTTTTATAATCCTCTGTTGACATGCCTGCCTCCTCCACGGGGCCGGGCCATACTTATCTACCTCTGTCTCCCTAGCTGGGAACCTGGCACCAAGGGGCCTCACTTGATGTTGTTGAATGAATGCATGACCTTTTCCCACATGACTGTCACCTCCCCCTGTCCCCTGTTCCACTAGAACCATGACCACAGACCACAGCCCTCTATTTGACCAGATCCTTTTAGGAACTTCCTAGAAGCTATGTCGCCTCTGCTGGAGGCCATGTCACCCAACCCCCTGCTTCAGAGCCAATGGCCCTTCTCCAGGCAGGAAGAAGAGCTGGGGTTTCCCCAGCTCTTTGGATCTCAGGAGAAGGCGGCTCTGGGGTCTATATGTCAAACTGCCCGTCCACTTATATACACCCAGTCATGTCACTCCTCTGCCTAAAGCCCTGCTTCCTCTGAGTCCTCCAGGCTGGGCCCCTCAGTGATGTGCAGCTTCTCCTCCATCTTACGTCCCCTAAAACTCTCTTGGTAATCTCTTGCCTCTGCTTCCAGCCCCAGCCCAGATCCTTCTCACATACCGCTTAGATGGCAGCTGCCTATTCCAGGCTAGCCTCCTGGCTTCCAGCCCTGCTTCTCGCCCAGGCTCTCTCGCACTGGCTCTGGTGACATTGGGCCCTGGACATTTGCCTCAGCCTGGTCCTCGAGGCTGTGCACAGTGTGGCCATGAATTGCCGTTCGGATCCACGTTCTCCATTTTGCTGTGTGTGCCCTGGGCTCAGCTGACTGGTGTCCTCTCTGTTCTCCCACCCCTGATATCGCTCCAGTCCACCCACCTCAGAGGCCATGCCCTCCATGGAGTTCTTCCTGTGGCCCCCAACTAAACAAGCTGATGTGGCCCCAGGCAGTGCTGAGGCTGAGGGTGCCACCAGAGTGGAACTCTGTTCCATTACTTACTGATTCTGTGACCTTGAGCTAAAATAGGCTGATAGTCCCTACCTCAGAGTGTACAATATGGAATGAAAGGGAACTTGACGGTGGTTTTCTCTGGCTGGAGCAAGGCTTTGAGGCAGAGGGGTGAGGAATGGGCCTGCAAGGAGAGCCACAGCCACGTCCCTCAGGGCCATGAGGACCATATTAGGGCATATGGACTTTATTTTTGTGGAGCTGGAAGACACGGAAGGACTTTAGGCAGAGGAGTGACATGACTGGGTGTGCTTTTTAGAAATAGTTCCCTGGCTGCTGAATGCAGACTAGATTAGAGGGGCAGGACTGAGGGTGAGGATACATGTGTTAGGAGGCTGTTTCAGTAGTCTTGATGATGCAGGGGAGTGGGTGTTGGGGTGGCTGAGAGAGATATTTGGGCTAAGGAATTGTCCAGGTTTGGTGGTAGGGGGAGGAGGAGTCAAGGTGTACACTCTGGTTTCTGGCTTAACTACCATGGATGGCTAGAGCTGGGGAAGTGGGTGGTTGTCAGTGGCTGAACTGAGACACCCAGGAAGAGGCAGGGTAGGGGCAGGGCCGTGACTCCAGGACGTGGACCACTGTTGAGCCCTGGGCCCAGCCGTGCCTTCTCGCCCCTGCTGGTGCTTCCCTGTGGCCCCATGAGCCCTAACCTTGTCTCATGTCTATTGCCAGACCCCCGACTTTCTCTATCATGCTCCCAGGGCCTGGCACAAAGTAGGCGCTCGCTACAGGTTTGCTGAACTCCTGCTCTCTGGTTCCCCTGCTCACTGGCATTCCGCCATGAGAAATCTGGCCCAGTGCTCAGCCTTAGCCCTCCTGCACCCATTCCTCTGGGCGTGGGTGAGTGTGGGCCCTGCGCTGGGCCCTGGAGGTCTCAGCTTGGGTTCAAGGGGAGGCAAACCTTCAGAGAAGATGTTCTGCAACCAACTAGGCCTCTAGCGTGGGCCAGTCTGGGTGCTGTCTTATGCCACCTGCTAGAAGGCTCGGAAGGTAAGCGTCTTCTGTGGGTGGGGCCCACTGGTCCCACAGGCTGCTCTGCTAGGCCCACTCCACCTGCTCTGCTGTGGCCAGGACCTTCCAGCTGAAGGTGGCTGTGAAACGCCATATTCCTCCCGGCTCAAGAAGGGTGAGCGCACCCTGCTCACCCCTTGTGTAGGGTCAGGCTCTGCGGCTGGTCAGGGCTGTTGTGAGTGGGTGTGGCCAGAGGCCATAGGTGTTTGTTTGCCTGCAGAGAGAGTTCCTGTCTGGAGAGCCTGGTCTTGAGTGCGTTGCAGCACCCAGGGAATGGCAGTGGGCTGGGGCAGCCAGTGAGCGGGACCGAGAGGAGGGTACTCAGATAAGAGGGAGGACTGGGGAGAAAAGGGGCTGCTGGAGCTTGGGGAGTCCAGGCGGCGTGTGGCCCTGGAGGGTTTCGGGGAGGTGGTGGGGCCGGGGTCCTGGCTACAGTGTCCAGGTTGGCCGTCTCTGACTCCTCTGTGTCTTATCTGCCCCTGGTTCTGAGTCGGAGCCTGTGCTGAGTTTGGGGGAAGGGCTGAGCCCCTCCCTGTCCCCGGCTGGCCCCCTGGCTCTGGAGGGGACTCTGGGCTTGGACATGCCTCCCCTCACCCCCAGCTCGGGGTGTCCCTGAGAACAGGTCCCTTCTTGCCTCCAGGAACTTGATGCACTTCCTTTCCTGACCCTGAACAGAACTCTATATAAGGGAAGGAAACAGCCAAACAGGCCAAGAGCAAGCTCTGGTGAGGACAAGCGGCCGGTGGGGAGGGCGCAGGCCCGGGGAGGAAATGGAGACAGAGTAGTGGCCACCTCCTCCCCAGGACCCCCTGCCCAGGGCCTGACACTCAGCCTGGTAGGCTGGCGTCTTCAAGTCAGGCTGGGCCTCTGCCCCTTGGGGCCCTAGCCTTGTCTTTGCACCTGCCACCCTCCCCATGGCTGATGGTACTTTGTAGCTACCTGCAGTACCTGGTAGCCTCCCTTAGGTCCTGAAGGGTACTCACCACCCACCTGACTTCCCAGCCAACCCCTCATCCCCTTGGCTGGGCCTTCCACCTTGCCCTGCCTAGCTCACAGGGGCCACTGGGGTCCTCTTCACGGAGCCCAGTAGACGTGCAATGCGAACTCCGACGTGCTGGACTGGCCACAGATGAAGGGTGGCTCTTTCCTCAGTCACAGGGCAGTGCAGGCTGGATCCTCCTGGGATCATTGTCTGCATTATTCTTGATACCTGTGGTGTCACCTCAGTGACCAGGGCTCAGAGGATGGCTGTGTCCCGGTCTTAGGTTTTCTGAGTGTGACCCCAAAAGTGAGCAGGCAGAACTATGGGCAGGATTGACCACTCTGTGAAGGGCAGGAAGCGAAGTCCGGGACTACCCACTCCCAGGAGTGGGGAGATGGTACTCTCCTGTGCTCTGGGTGGGGGAAGAAAAGTAAACGCTGGAGGTGGGGTCTGCCCACAAGTGTGTTTTGTTGGGATGGAGATGAAGGCCCTAGGTTTTAGGGTGCCGAATGGCCCCTCATCTCTGGGCTTCGGGGCTCCTCCTCCCTGCTCTGTGCTCCCCCTCGTGCTTACTAGCATTACTAGGGTCGCTGTGTGTGTCCTTGCTTTAAGCTCCCATGCTTTACCTTTCCCCATTCCCTCTCCTACTCAGGCATCTTCTGTGGATCCCCAGTGCTAGCAGTATGAGTCTTAACTCCTTTGCTGGGCATTCTAAGTTGTCCATGGTGCAGCCTGGAAAGGGAGTTTGCGGCCAGTTTTCTTCCTTCCTCTCCTTCAATAAGCTCTTTGGCACCTTGTCTTCCTTCCCTACCCTCATTCTGTGTCCCAACCAAAGGGGCTTCTTTTGACATGTGAAGCGTTCCCACCTCCATGCCTTGTTCATGTGGTTATTTTCACTTGAAAGGCCCTTACTCCATCTCCACCTTTCAAAACCTTATCCACGTACCTAGGGAGCACCAGGTTCTGAGCAAAGCACCGGGACTTGTCGATGAAATTGATGGATGAGTTTCCTGCCCTTGTGGGGCTTACAAGGGGAGCAGATGAGAATACAGGAGACAAACAAAAGCCATGTGTCCCGGAGGCCTGGCTCAGGTGCCACCTCCTCCACGTGTCCTGCCCGAGAACCTCGAGCACGCTCTGTGCTCTCACAGTCCCTGGCTCCTCTGCCACGACAGGTGCCTTATCCAGCCATGAAGGCAGGGACACGCTGGGAAAAGTGGGTATTGCAGTGAGGCAGGCTCAGGTGGCAGTCCTCGCACTGTAACTTGTTAGCTGTGCCATCTCGGATCTCAGAGGATGAGCCTCGACTCCTGGGCTTAGCCTTGACTTACTCAGACGTCTTGGAGATCTGGTAGGCAGTCTCAATGGTACCTTTGCCCAAGGTCCTGTAAAGTGAGGAGATGAATAACCTACCTCGGGGTGGGGGGCGGGTCATGAAGTATGAAGGGATAATATATACAGTGCTGGCACACAGCGAGCATGCAAAAATTTTAGCAACTACCACTTCTACTTCATCCATTACTACTACTTATAGCTGTTGGACATGGGACAAGTTGCTTAGCTTCTCTGAGCCTATTTACCTCAAACGCTTGTCAAGAATATTAAGTAAAATGATATAGATAAAGCACCCAGCTCAGTGATATACAGTAGATGCTCTGCAAATGCCAATTTCCTTCCCTTCTGTGTACCTTTCAGTGTCATTGGAGGTGGGTGCCTAGAGTTGTTGGGGAAGGGATGTGAAGCAGATGTCAGCAGGAAATTCTCTGGAAATAACCCAGGTATCCACAGATGGATGGACAGATAAACACAATGTGATATGTTCACAGGATGGAATAGTATTCAGTTTTAAAAAGGAAGGCAACTCTGATACAGGGGACAACATCAATGAATCTTGAAAACATTATGCTAAGTGTATTAGTTTATTAGGGAGGCCTTAACAAAAATACCATAACAAAAGACTGGGCGGCTTAAACAACAGGAATTTATTTTCTCACAATTCTGAAGACTGGAGGTCTAAAATCAAGGTGCTGGCAAGGTTGATTTCCTCGGAGGCCTCTCTCCTCGGCTTGTGGACGACTGCCTTCTGCTGTGTCCTCACATGGTCCTCCCTCCATGCCTGCATCCCTGGCGTCTGTCTGTGGGTCCTAATCTCTTTTATAAGGACACCAGTCAGACTAGATTAGGGCCCACCTTAATGGCCTTATTTTAACTTAATCATCTCTTTAAAGGCCCTATCTCTTAAGTACAGCCACATTCTGAGACACTGGGGGGTTAGGACTTCAACATCTGAATTTTGGGAAATATAATTCAGCCCATAACACTAAGTGAAATATGCCAGGCACAAAAAGGCAAATATTGTATGATTCTTCTTATGAGGTCCCTAGAATAAGCAAATTCATAGAGAAAGAAAGTGGATTAGAGGTTACCAGGGGCTTGGGGAAGAGAGGAATGGGGAATTATTGTTTAATGGATGTGGGGTTTTTATGTGGGATGTTGAAAAGGTTCTGGAAATGGATAATGGTGCTGGTTGTACAGCATCGTGAATGTCCTTGATACCACTGAATTGTACACTCAGAAATGGTTTAAATGGTGAGTTCTGTATTATGTACATTTTACCACATACACACAAAAAAAGGACTAGCAAGGAGTAGGGGGTAAAAAAAGAACTTTTCTGCTCAGGATTGTATGAAATGCTGGATTTGGAGACTCAGGTTTTTCTGGTTTTGTCTGAAGACAAGGCTTTCCTGTCCAGCCCCAGGGGCCAGGTGGATGAGCGAAGGCCAGGCAAATTTAGGAGTCTGAGGTTTTACGTAACCAAGGCTGAGACCTGAGGATTGGAGAGTCATCTAGTGGGGGACCAGGTTCGGCCACTTGCATTTCAGTGAGGTGATAGGGGCAGTGCTAGGCGGGTTCCTGGGTTTTCTCTTGCTCTGCAGCGAGGCGTGCCTGGAGACCGCAGGCCAAGATTTCACCAGCAGCTCGCCTCTTCCCAAATGATTGGCATGGGCCAAGTGTCATGACCTCTTCGAGCCTCAGTTCTTTCATCTGTAAAATGGGAGCAATATTACTGACTGCAGGATTAGAGAGTCTCAGAGAAATCAGGCATATCGCAGGATTAGCCCCACTGCCAGGCACATGGTAGATGCTTAACAAATGGCAGTGATTTTTACCACTAGCTATTATGGGCACCTCTCTTCCTCAGGACTTGAATCTCTTTCATTCTTTCCACAAATATTTAGTGTGCACCTTCTGTGTGCTAGGACTTGTGTGATGAACAAGACATGCTCCCTGCTTCATGACACTTGTTTTCTAGAGAGGAAAAGAGACTATAGACAAGGAAACAAACACACCTATAATTACAAATTTAATTAGATCTGTGAAGGAAAAGATTTGGGTGCATGAGAAAATATTGTGTGTGCATGTATGTGCGTGCGTGTGTGTGTGTGTGTGTGTGTGTGTGTGTGTGTGTGTGTGTGTAATTTAAGGGAGTCAGGGAGGGCATCTCTGGGGTGGTAACATTTAAGCTAAAGCCCAGAGGATGGAAAGGACCCAACTATGCTCACAGCAGGGTTCGGAGCATCTCAGGCAGAGGAAACAGCATACGCAGAGGCTTGAGGAAGAACTGAGCTAGGTGTTTGAAGGACTGCGAGGAGCCCATCCCTTGTGTGTGGCTTTGGGTTCTAGACAAGGAGGATGGGCAGAGAATGCCGATGGAGAGGAGGCCAGACAGAGGCCAGATCATGCGATGAGCTCCCTGCCTGGGCTGGCTGTGTTCTGGCGTTTTAGACCCACCCTCATGTCCTGCATTGGGGGGTGGACTCCAAGGGTGTTCCCTGTTGTTGGCACTGTGCCCAGGTATCTTTGAAGTTCACCAAATACTGGTGGGTGTGGGTTGATGAATTCCAGGCATCAGCCCTGGTCTGGGTGCCTGGTAACACTCACCTCCTGCTGTACCCCCAGCTCTCCACCTCGCAGGCTCTGGAGCCAGAATACTCTGCCCTAGTGGCCTTGGGCAAATCTTCACTCTTTCTATGCCTTAGTTTCTTTATCTGTGAAATGGGGCCGTAGCGGTATCTACCCTATACATTTTTCTATTAGGATCAAATGAGTCCAAGGAAAGGGCTTAGGACAGTAGCGGACGCTTAGCTAGCTGCACTTCATGAACTTTCTGTCGCTGTTGTCGTGAATGGCTCTGCGGAAATTAGTGTTTACAGGAGAGTCAGCACAGAGGGCAGAGAGGGCAGGAGCACATGTCTGTCTGGAGCCAGACTTCTGGGTTAGCATCCTGGCTCCTCGGTCGAACAGCTTATTAATCTCTCTGTGTCTTAGTCTCTTCATCTACAAAATGGGATGCTCAGGGTTGTCGCGAGAATTAAAGTTAATTTATGCTATGTGTGAAGAACAGTGCCTAGTGTATAGCAAATTCCATGGGAGGATTTGCTGTGCTGCTGTTTTTATTATTAGATTTTTTTTTGAGTGGTGAGACCGAGCATCAGGCCTGCTCAGCCCCCGTTGCGTAGATGGGTTGCTGGAGGTACATTAGGGAAGGAGGTTCACCTGAGGCTGACTTCCTGGGCCTGGCCTGAGCCCTGCATCCTGCACTGCTAGTCCTGGGGACAGGGCTGGCACTGAGGGCCCTTGAAGATACCCTGGAGTCTGCCCACTCTGCAGAGGGAAGGTTCCTAGCTTGGATCCCTAGGGGGCAGTGGGAGTGATCACTGCTGACACTAGGAGTATAGGGCCATAGGGCACTGGCCACAGAGTGGCAGGGGGCCCTGGCCCTCCCTGGCACATTCCAGGCTCCTGAGAGGGTGGCTAGGGGCCAGGGTGCCGGAGGGAAGGAGAGAGCCTTTTAAGGAAACATTTCTTTGCTTAGAGCGGAGGGGGGTTGAGGGGAGAGAAGAAACATGGAAATACACAACAAAGTGGGCTGGAAGGCTGGCGGGCCTGGAAGGCTCAGTTGTGCGTGGTGGGTGGAGGTGGCTGCTGGGGCACACAGGCATTAGGCCTTCGATCTGGGGGTCCACAGCTGCCCCTAGATCTAAGTCCTTAAGGGGTCTCTCCACCTCAGGGAAACAGGGAAGGGACCTGGAGTCAGGACGCCTGGGCTCTCATTCTTTCCACTTCCTCAGGATGGTGCTGGGAGAGAGGCCCTCCCCTGTCTCTGAGGATACCTGTCTATTTCTGCCCCTGCCTCAGAATGTATTTGTAACCCCCCTCACTTCCGCAATCCCGGTTCAGAATGGAGAGTAGAAACCCACCCTGGTGTAACAAGGAAAGGAGCAAAGCAGGGCACGGTCCTGTGGACTGCACCCGCTCCCACCCAAGGCCTGAGGGCCCCTGGGTCATAACAGCAGCAGGGAGACGAGACACTCGTGGCCTGGCTCCAAGAGGTTAAAATTTAAAACCTACAAACTCCAGAGTGGAGTGTGGGGCGGCCGGGGCAAGAGGAGAGAGGAAGGAGCCCAGTGCTAGATGCAGGAGTCCTGATGAACCTGCTTGTCAGGGAGAGCAGCATCCCCCGAGGGTGAGACCTTGTCTTGTGGGTGAGACCTTGTCTTGTGCGCAAAGCAGGCGGGGAGCCCTGCAGGCGACAGCCACCTCTGAGACCTTCTCTTTCCCATCCCATCCCTGGCCATTGATCAGCTGTGTGACCTTGGGCAAGTTGTTTAACTTCTCTACGCCCTCTGCACCTCAGCTAGAGGCATAACAATACCTATTTTATTGGGATGTTGAAAAGATTAAATGAGTTAACATAGGTAAAGCATTGATAGTCATGCCTGTCATATAGCACATATTTAGTAAGTGTTAGATCTTCCTTTCCTTGGTCTCATGTGTGATTCTCCCACTAGTCCTGGAGTAATGTTCAGGACGGGGCAATAGACGCTGAGACTCAGCGCAGACCTCTGCTGGAGACTGGGTGGGCAGGGAGCCTGTAGCATTGCTGGGTCAGGAACCAGAGATGCTCGTTCCCGGGCTCTCCACCCTTCCAGAGCTTGGGGCACACTGTCATGTGGGTGTTGCCCCCTTCTGGGCTGGCGTGTCAAGCCTGGGGGATCCTTTGGGCTGGTCAGATGACAGAAGGGGTCAGATGGAGGGAGGGCCTGGTTGAGGGTGGCCTCGATGAACAGGCAGACCCAGCCAGGGCTGTAGGCTGTCACCATCACTGCTCCACTGGGGTGGCAGCTGGGGCAGGGGTTGCCCACTGTCCGAGGAGGCAGCCACCCCTCTTTGGCCATCTACGGCTTGTGCCCAGACACTAGGGAGAGCCTCCCCCTTTGTCCCTCTGTGGGCCCCTGCCTGGTGCTTGGGTCAGGAATTGGAGCCAAGATAGAGGTACGAGCTCCAAGAAAAACGTGTCCCAGCTAGAAAAAAAGGAACACATTGAGTCTCTGATAAAGGCCCCTGCTAATTGTCAGGGTAGAGGTTTGGCTGCCTGGCCTCGCTGAGGGATGTTATCTTAGGGTAGGGAGCAATCCAGCCCTCCCTCCTTCCCCTCCCTCCGTCTGGAGGCCCAAGTTGGCACCCCCACACCCCATCAGAGAGGAAGATGATGATGATAAAATAATTGCTCACCCATAGAGGGTGCTTTAAATTTTCAAGGCCTTCCACTTTTGTGATGTGGGTGACTTTCTCTGGAAGAGCTGGCAGGGGCCCTTCACCAACCTGTTTCTCACACGCTTTGGGAAATTGCCAGCTGTCTGCAGCTCTGACCTTTGGGTGAGATATCTTGGCATTAGGGAGAATGAAGGAGGTGACTTCCTTTTCTAGAGGTCTTAAACATGTTTTTAAGAAATTTTTAACAAATTCTACCGTATTGTAGGGTATTTAGAAAATAAAGCAAAGAAAAAAATCCTTACTTTTATTACCTTTTAACCCACTGTTATTGAAATGCTGGAGCATTGACCTCCAGTCTTTCAGCGTCTGCATATTTTTTTTTTAGAATTTAAAAATTGTGACATACATTTCATTTGCCTTTTGCTGCTCCTTCTTCCCACTGAGCATGATTGCCTAATAAGCATTTTCCCACATTACCAGTAGTCTTTCTACGAACTCTCAAACTGGAGAGTGTTGGTGCGTGTGAGTTGAGGGAAGGGGTGTGTAGCATGTAGGTGGGGGCCGTGGAATGATCTCAGGAGGCCCTGGTTTTCTATGGGAATGAAAGATGCTAACCTTGCCCTTTCTCTGTTCCTCCCATAGGTGGCTGCCCCGTGCATTCCTCCATCCAACCATGAACTGGTGGTGAGTGAGACAGTCTGTTCCCCTACCCTGCCAGCCCCTCCTCCCCTTTCCTCTGTTCCCAGCTGCAGCTTACTTTAGACCCAAGCGTGCTGAGAGCCCCCAAGGGTGCTGGGCAATTAGGTAAGGGGAAGGAGGGGTCCGCGTCCCCAGACTGAAGCCGGACCGGGAGGAAATGAGTCATGAGATCCCTTCTGATGGGATACAGGACCTCCTATTTCAATCTGGAGACTAAAGTCCTTGGAAAAACCCATAAAAGGGCATCTCGCCTGTCTCTCTAGGCCTGGCCAGGTGCCTGTTGTCCTGTTGCATACAAAACCAGGGGATGCCATCTTCCATCCGCCTGGTCCCGGGTCAGGTACCCTTCAGCTGGAGGCAGTGGGATGGATAGCACGATCCAGAATTCACCTACCTGGGCAGTTACTCACATTCAGGTGTCTTGGTCCATCTCCAAGCTTTTCGGCTGACTCTGCTTTTCTGCTCTCTCTTCATGTGCTCCATTCCTCCCTCCCTCTCCTAATTGGGCTTTCAGAAAAGCATGGAAGGGTGAGGGGTGGAGGAGTTGTGGGGTGGGGGGAGGTGAGCAGGACTCCTGTGAGTTGTGGGCTGTGGAGAGCAGCCTGCTCCAGACTGATCCCAGCTGGGCTGATTTGGAATGTTGGGAATTTTTCCTCCCTGCCCTCTCACTGCCTTTTTACCCTTCAGAAGTCCCTCCTGCTCCCCACCCACTGCTGGAGGCAGGCAGGGTCCTGGAGGCTAGAAGAGAAGGGGTCAGGCATGTGCACGTGTGCGTGTGCATGTAGGCCCGTGTGCACAATCTGATCTGCTGGTGCAGAGGGGTTGGTGGTGACACTGATGTAGGTGGGGTCTGGGAGAGGGGGTAAGGGTGTCATGGGGCACAGGAAGTTGCAGGTGTCCACACATCTGTGTGGCGACCTGCTCAGACTGGATATTGGAATCTTAGGTTATCTAGTCTCCTCTTCTCCAATGTCCATTTGTCATGTGACAATGAGCCGGTCCTGCCCTCTTTTTGGACCTCAGTTTCCCTTTCTGTCAAAGAGAGAGACTGAACTAGATACTCAAAAGTGTCAGTGCTGGTAAGTATTCCCTCCATTCAGGGTCGTTAATGGAATGAAGTGTGCGACAGTGCTTGTGACTTTCGGACACCTCTTAGACCCGGAACAGCGGCACTGCTCTCTGCCCACCTTGCCGAGTTACCTCCCTGATTTGCAGGGGCCCATCCTCCCTTGTCTCATGGGGCTCAACCCCTTTTGGGCTTCAGCTCTGCCCAAGCTGTGCTGCTCCAGATGTAGGGTGTTATTCACACAGAGCCCAGTCGAAGGTCATTTGAAAACGGTGGGGGGTGGGGGCTGGATGCTCGGGGCTGAAGCCAGAGAGTGCAGGCCTGGCTTGGAGCTGCCAGTGAGAAATCTGTGATCGCAGAGGGACACCATGGAGGGCGGGCGAGAGGAGTGAGGTGGGGTGAGCGAATGGCTTATCATTCCAAAGCAACTGCCGTTTTGCCCCCAAGAACAGAATGTCCTTGGCTGGTCTAGGATGGCTGGGGGCGGGGGGGGGGGGGTGTCCAGGGTTTAGGGAGCTCCAGGCAGAAGCCAGATGCCTGGCCACTGGGGAGTCTCCTGAGTTTCATTAATGTGAGGAGGGGTCAGGAACTGGGACAAAAGTGAATAGGCTGGCATTCCAGCTGGCGGGATTGTACCAGAAGGGGCTCCTGCCTGAGCGAGGTCATGGATGCTTCCTGTCTCTGTGACATGCCCGACCTGTGCAGGGGGCCCTGACCTTCACGGAGGTGACACCGGATTGTGCTTTTTCAGAACTACCCCCAGCAGTGGTCAGGAGCTAGGGAGTTCGACTGCCTCCCTCTGGATCCCGCTTCTTCAGTCCCTGGGCTTGTGACCCTGCACATATTGCTTAGACTCTCTAGACTTCAGTTTCCCCTCTGCAGATTGGGAGTTAGCAATTGTACCTGCCCTGTAAGGTTAGGTATCCCCACTGTCTGGCACTCAGAAACCTCCGATGGCTGCCCACCTTGCTGGAGTAAAAGCTCAAGTTTCTTCCACTGGCCTGCACATCCCTGCAGCCCAGGTTTCCTCTCCAGCCACATCTAATTTGAGAAGCTCTTTCCCTTACTCACTCTGCTCCAGGCTTTCTTGCTGGAGGCTGCCTCAGGGCCTTTGCATTTGCTATTCCCTCTACCTGGTATTGCTTTTCCCCATGGATATCCACAGGACTCTTTCCAGCCCCAGCAGGTCTTACTGAGATGTCAGCATTTCCCTTCCCCTAGCAACCCTACCTTCCTTCTCTGCTTTCTTTGCCCCCCACACCAGCATGCATCGGCCATCTGATATGCTAGGGTCTTACTTGCTTATCTTATTTAGGAGGATCCCCAAACGCCAGCACTTAAACTCCATAGTGACGATGGCTTTTTATTTATTGTGTTCATTGCTGTATCCCCACTGTCTGGCACTCAGTAGGTACTCAATACATG
>CM053503.1:155849954-155945293 GCA_028627145.1 Eidolon dupreanum | reverse complement strand
CCCAGGATGGTGGGAAATGACATGCGGCTAGGGGTGAACACAGGCTTCGAGACGCAGGCCTGAGCTCTATGGAGCTGGCCCACCAACCACCCTGGAAGCTCAGTTACCTCATTTTCCAAAATGAGTTCAAAGTGCTCCTTCTGCTGTCGCTACTGCCACTGCCGTAGTTGTTTTTGTTATCTGTTCATGGTCCCTTCCCACCCCCCAGACAGGCCTTGGGTATGGAATGTGTTATCCCGGCCACAGCCCCTCTAAGTGCCCAGTAAAAGGCACGTCCCTGCTCTTTCCTTTTGCTTTCAGCCCCCTCCCTTCATCTGCTTAGGGTTCTATTTTTGGAACAAGTGAGCCTGGAATAACTTGCTCCGGGTCCTAGGGCTGAGGACATTCCAGCCCCCATGGCCCTATCTGGGCTCCCTTCCCCTCCTGATAGGCAGCGCTGCCCATGACCTCACAGTTCGTTGCCATGGCAGTAGATGTGATGTCACGGGGTCTTATTGGCTTGAAAAACTGCCTGGATTCCAAGCCTCCCAGGGGGCAAGAGTGGGGAGAACTGGAGGGGTGGAAGGGGGGAGGGTGTGAGGAATTTCTGGACGGAATGTTCCTCTGGAGGCTGAGTCCACATTCTGCACCACCCCCCCCCTCCTTTCTCAACCCCCAGGATCAAGCTCAGGCACCTTCCCCCAACATGGCCCTCTGCCTTTTCCTTCCTCCAAAACAGCAGCCCACAGATACATTTTTTCCCAGCCCACCCTCCCTGTAGGCCACCGACATGTCCTACTTCATGAGCCTCCGGGCAGTCATCCCAGCCACCCCCCAGCCTCTGCAGAATGGCCCCTCCTGGGGTGCACATAGTTGGTGGTGGGTAAATGCAGGCATGGAGAGGTCACACGTGTCTTTTTTTGGAAAAATAAATGGAGGGAAGGATGTGCAGCTTCCCTTATCCGCCTTGTGGTTTACAACCCCTCACGTTCAGGAGGTTCGTTCTGAGGTCCGATCTCAGTTTCTCCTCCCGCAGCCCATTGCTCCTCTTCCTGTGGTAGTGGATTGGAGATGTCTCTTCCTCCTGAGGACCTGAGACAATTAGTTTTTAAGTTGCAGACATCTTGTTCCCAACAGGAGGGCAGTTGATTTAAGGGTAAGAGCAACCGAATGAAGATCATCACCAGGGAGAGGAGACGGAGCATGAGGGGATGTAAAGGGCAGCAGGGTTCAAATACCATCTCTCCTACCTACTAGCTGTATAACCCTGAGCAAGTCATTTGATCTCATGGACCCTCAGTCTCCTCAACTGTAAACCTTGTGCACATTGGTTATGAGGATGGTTGTGACGATTGATGATCGTGGAAGCAGAGAGCCCAATACTATGCCCAAGGTTGCATTGGCACTAATGAATAATTGTTGTTATTGCATTAACATTATGAAAAGGCATCTCCAGACCAAGACCAGGAAGAGGCAAGCTAATGAGGCACCCAGGGTGCAAAATTTGAGGAGGCGTTGCTCTCAGGACTGTGTGGGTACATTTCAGCACCCTGAGAATGAATACTTCCTTATGTTTTCTACCCTTAATGCCTTGTACTGTGCCTTGCTCCAGACTCCTGGGTTTGCATCCCTAGAGCAGAATGATCCATGAAGAGCAAGGCTGGGCTGTCCAGTGGCGCCAGGTCCAAATCCTGCCAACCTGCTCTTGAGCTCGATTCAAATTGTCCTACTTGGGGGCAGGGAGCATTCTGGAAGACCCCTCTTTAAGGCTGTGGTCAGCGGCCCTCAGCTTTGGAAAGCCAGGTTCTTAAGATTCACGGTTTGTCCTGGGGCTGGGCAGTGGGTAGGGACGGATGCAGGGTTGCTGCTCCAGTCTGGACTCTAGTTGCTCTGTCCTTCTGCAGCTGAGCCTCAGAGGGAAGGAGGAGAAGAGCCCACAGGGAGGTGCCCAGGTGACCCTACCTCTGGCTGGCTGGGGACTGGGCTGAGGGGCAGCGAGGTAAGCTCAGTGGTGGGCCTTGCAAGACCTGGTGCCAACCCCAGTCCTGCCATGAACCTCACCCTGAGAAGCTGGGTGAGATGTACCGCTCTGCACCTCAGCTTCCCCATCTGTGAAATGGGGAGGGAGGATTTGGTGTCTGAAGTCCTTCTCCGAGCTGATGTTCTGAGGAGTGGTGTGCAAGGACGGGTGTGTGTGTGTGTGTGTGTGTGTGTGTCTGTACACGTGTGTGCATGATGAAGGTACGGTGACAGCTGAGGCATAGTGAGGCTCTGTCAGCTATTGGAGCTCTGGGGGTGCCACCTCAGGAGGCCACAGCTCAGGGGGCCTGGGAGCTTCCCTATAACATACCGAAGCCTCCCTACAGGGAGGCCTAGGGCAGAGGTGGCCTCAGGAGATATCCACCCTCATGTGACCAGTCCCTGGCCTTTTCATTCTCATTCGCCCCAGAGCTGGCAGCGCCTGGGAAACAGAGAAGCAGAACTTCAATCCCTGGAGGACTAGGGTGGAGGGGAGGGGTGGGGAGCATAGCATGCATGCTGAGTTATGTCTGCAAACATTGCAGGAAAACGCTGGGTGTTTAGGTCAGGAAGGGTTTTTGGAAAATTTTAACTCCTCAGAAAGCATCTCGACCAGTAAGTTGAAGGCATCTGATGGCTGGCAAGTGTTTTCCTGTGGCTGGCCTCCAGCTGGCACGGGGGAAGGAGTAGGGGCCAAGGGGACAGTGCTCAGATGATTGCTGGCAGGGAGAGAAGTTTCTCTTGCACTGCTGAGGCTTGTGGTTTCTAATACTGACTCCCACTCTCTGGTCTGCTTTGTGTCAGACCAGGGAGGGCTGGGGCAGGAGGGTCAAGGTGGGGCAGGGTGGGCCAGGAAAGGGCCCGGGCCTGCAGAGTGTGTGGGGTAGAGAGGACAGATTCCTGCTGGCGTTCTCTGAGAGCTTCCTAAGTGCCAGGCCCTGTTCTAAGTGCTTTATGTGCTTCCTCTCATTTGATTCTCACAACATAGCGCCACGCTGTCCAGTCGAGGAGCAGCGAGGACGAAGCGACCTGCTTGAGGTCACACAGTTAGTAGAGAGAGTCAGGATGTGGCCCCGGAGGTCTGCTGCCAATGCCGTCAGCGTAGACCCGTGCTTCTCAAAGTGTCACTCCTGGACCCGAACACTAATTAGAAATGCACAGTCTTAGGTCCCATCAGAGGTTTACTGCATCAACCTTCTGGGAAGGGCCCAGCACCTGTGTGTCAACACAGGCGATTCTCAGGTACACTCAAGTTCAAGGCCCTGTGGTGCACACTCTGCTCTGTGGGGAGTCAGAAACTCGGGGCCTCCTAGGAGGCTTCACCCAGAGCAGGACGAGGGCTCCTGAGGGCCGGTAATGGCCCGGGGCAGGCACTTCATCTCCAACTTCTCCATCTCACCCCATTTCTGTTCTTTCCGAGCCACCCTGTCTAGGGAGGCTGGTTCAGCAGACTGTGAAGGGTGAGGCTTTGGAGTTGGGATTGCTGAACTCAGATCTCAGTTCTGCTGTGTAGTCTCTGCACATGGAAGGTCCCTGTGATCTGCCCTCCAAGAGTGGTCCCCCTCCCCCCAGGGGGCCGGAGAGGAGGCAGCCAGGCTGTCCTGCCCAGCCCACAGTCTCCACGGGAGTGTTACAGAGCCCTGGACCAGAAGAGACGGGAAGGGGTCAGAGGACCAGGATTTCCCAGTGGGCTCATTTGCCCCCTGCCTGGTGGTATGTGGCTCAGGAGTGGGGGCTCTGGAAGGTGGCTGGGTGAAGATCAGGGCTGGGCTTGGAGGAGGCAGAATGTGGCTTCTTTACTCCTCCAGAGCCATCTTTAGACTCCATGTAAGTCGACCTGGGGGCTGGAGGGGCTGGCTGATATGCCTCCCCAACTCCCACCCCATCCCTGAATCCTGTCCTCCCTCATCCATTTCAAACTGCCTTGGCCCTGAACTACTCAGGAGGTTTCATCTCCTGGAAGGAAGTTTTGGCCTTGGTCTCCCATCTTCTAGGCAGTAGGGGTAAAATCTAGGCCATTTCCAAAAAGAGCTGCCCCTAGCTACTGCCTCTAGCTTAGCTGGCTTTCTTCTTCCATGCTTGTCTTGGCCTAGTTCTCCTTCCTGCTGCCAGACCTTTTAGAGGTCATTCTGTCCATTCCCCTGTCTTCAGACACGAACAGCTCGCTCCTCAGGTCCCGGGGATGGGGTTGGGGCAGGCGTTTCCTAGTCTGAGACACACTCTCTTAACCTGGTCTACGCTCATCTCGGCAAAGGCCCTTTATCATGACCTTGACAGTCGTGCTCATGCCCTTCAGTGTGGCTCAAGGGCCCCTCTAACCACTTTCGCCGAGTTGGAAACAGAACCCTAGAGACTGGTCAGAAACTTCCCTGGAATGGGAAGTTTCTCTCCTGTTTTGGGGTAGTCCTAGGAGCCCACTTTTCAGGATGCCTTTAGGAGGAAGTGCTTCTGTTGGTCTGGGCAGGGGGATGGTGGTACGGGGGTGAGGGGCAGGATCAGTCCACCGGTGATTGTTGATGGCCCACTATCCATAAACCACAGTCCTTGGCATTAAGAATATGGCAACTAAGTTAGAAAAAATGCCCTTTTGAATCTGTTTTGGAGGCGAATGAGATAAGAACCACAAATAAAACGATAGTTGGGGAATAAAACATATTCCCAGGATGAGATTATTTATATACTAACGACCAGATAAATAACATAGGCAGAAAGGCTTGTCGGAGTTCAGAGGTGGGAGAGAGTCCTCCTTGCTGTGGTAGTCAGGGAGGGCTTCATGGAGGAGGAGAGCTTGTAGGAAAAGGGAAGAAGCTGTTTTACAAGCAAAAGCTTGGATGTGGGACTAAGCAAGGGAGTCTAGGGAGCAAGTGTGGATGGAACAGAGCTTTGGGGCATGAAAATCAAGGTCTGCTGAGGGATAGGGCCAATGGTGGGGGAACTTGAAAGACCACTGGAGATTTAGGGCTCTGGTCTGCCTCTCGTCCTGGGCTGCTGTGGCTTCACACAAAGAACAAGAAGCGCAGAACTCAAGGTGGGGTGCAGATCCTGTTGTCCCCATTAGGAGCTGATGACTGTGGGCCACTCATTTAACTTCTGCTATATATAGGGCTCAAATAAAACAATGGTCCTGGGTTCTTGTGAATAAATGAGACAGAGTTGGTGAAAATGCCTGTCCCATAGGAATGAGTGACTGTTACTTGCTCTTTGTTCCTTTTGAAGGGTCAGTGACTGAGTCCGAGGCCTGAGTGAGGTTTGTCAAACTGGATGCTTCTAGTACCAATAGGATGTTTTTCATGCTCCAAACTGTGCTTCCCAAGCTTGGGGACAGCCAGGTTACGTCTGAGCCTTGAGTTGGCCTTACGTCCTGCCTCAGGAGGCACTCTGCTCTCATGGCCACCAGCCCTGGAGAGAGAACAATCTAGGGATGTTTGTTCTGAAGCCTCACACTACTGTTTTCTCTCTTTGTCCACAGCCCATCAACTCCGAGAGTGCACCAAAGAACGTAGTGGATGCGGTGAGTGACAGCAGGCAGGGCGGGGTGGCGGGAAACAGCCTGCGTAGGCTCGAAAGCGGAAGATGGATTTGGGGAAAGTGAGCAGATGTGTCTAGGGACATTCTTCTGGAGTAGATTTGGGGAACTTGGGGGAAATGGTGGCAACATGGGTGACGTTGGCAGCCGGGTGACTGACCATCCTTTGTGTGTTCGGAAATGGATTGCTGGGGAACGAGGCAGGCAGAGAGGGCGAGGCCAGTGGTTAAATGTGGGCTTCTCTATTAAATATGTAGAAAGTGAAAAAGCCAGGAGATCTTTCCAAACATCTTTCTGACTTAGCGGAGAGAAGGGACAATCTCCCCGAGGCTGCGTGGAACAGGATGTGAAGAAAGTGGGTGGGCCCTGCAGCGGGGAAGCCAAGGCTAGCAACTAAGAGGTGTCTCTGGCAATGGCCGGCATGGAATAATGGGCTTGGAGACAGAGGACTTGGGTGCAAATCCCAACTCCTCCATGCTTCTAATTGCTTCTAATTGGGTGACTATAGGCAAGTCTAGAGCCTGTCTGTGCCTTAGATGTCTTATCTGCAAAACGGGGATGATAATATCTTCCACAGGAGTGGTTGTGAGATGTAGAGAGGTGGATTTGGTTAGTGTTGAGGTGACTTTAGTGGAAAAAGAAATGTGAAATAAACAACCCAGTCCCCACGAGGCCCTTCTGCCAACCTCCTCGCCCCCCGCCCCAGACAAACCCAGCAGGCGAAAGACTGGCGCTTTTTGATTATTTTCCTTAACTCCACTCTCTGCCTGCTTTTTCTCCAGGTCCAGGGAGAAGGAGCCTTCCGGGGTGGAAATACACGGAAAGGCCTTGAGGAAGACGTAAGTATGGGGAGGCAGCGGAGAAGGATGTGGCTGGGCCCCTGGTGCCCAGAGGGAATGGTGGTGTGCGGGTGCTGTCTGTACCTGTCTTGTTTGGTGGGTGTCCCTTCCAGAAGGGCAGGCAGGGGTTGCCCAGCTCCATTGCTGAGCAGGGGAGAAGGGGATGGCATGATGAGCAGGCCCCATCTATTTACACTCTGGGTCTCGATCTTGGTCTTAGCCTCCAGCTCAGCTGGATCCGGAGCTCATTTGCCCATCACTTTGCCAGGGCGGGAAGCGGGAGGAAGGCATGCTCCGTGAGGTCTGGCCAGGTGGCGAGCAGCACCAAGGGAAGGGCAAGGGGAATGAGCAACACTGTAGCAAGAGAGAATAAGGACAGAGACGAAGAGGGACTCCTGAGCCTTTAAAGGGTCATCAGACCTTGGGGAATTCAGGCTCTGTTTCTTTGGAGAGAGAAGTCTTTGAAAATGTCAGAATCCTCTGTGTGGCTTAAGGGCCATTGATTCAGAAGGAAGCTGGACGGTGGGCCAGCTGGTCGCACCGTGCTCCTCCTGCCATGCATTTTTGGTGGAAGTCAGTGAACAAATTCCTCAAACGGAAGGACCCCAGAAGAAGACAGGGAGGCTTTCCCGGTACCCTGCTTTGAGCAATGCTTGTGTCGGGGCTTGTCCCCAAGCTTGGGGACAGCCAAGTTACGTCTGAGCCTAGGGGTGAACACCCCACAGAGTTGAGCCTTTCTCTTTCCTACCCACCCTTCTTTGACAATTTGCCCTTTTGCTGGCCTCTCCATCCTCACTCGTCCTGATCTGCAGAGGAACAGGGAGTGGTTCTGACGGTTGGCACAGGGGGAGCTGTTGATGGCATGAGGCCCTATCATCTGACAGCTGCCTGACCCACAGTGGGGAGGGCCCCGGAGGGAGGTGCTGGGGCAGCAGGAGGCAGCTCCCGCAGGCTGCCGCACTTCTGTGGTGAGCCCACTGCCACATTGCCTGGGGCAGCCCTGCACGGCGGGGGAGTCCGGGAGGAGCAGGAGCATGCCCCTCAGGTTAGTGGGGGGGCTCTGTTCAGGGTATGAGTGGGTCCTGTGGGCATGGAGTACACGTGCTGGGGAGGGGCCCTGTCCTGAGTTTGTGATGTTTCTGGGGTGCAGGGGAGAAATTAATTTTCTCATATCTACTAGTGAGGGTTCATTAGCTTAATGCACGTGATATGTGCTCAAAAATGTTAGCTATTATTATTACTGCTATTTTGACTGAGGGCCAGGAGCTGGGCTGGGTATTTTTGGATCCCCATGACATCCCCTATGGCACATACTATGGCCCCATTTTGTAGATGAGCAAACAGAGGCTTGGAGGGGCTTGATGCCTCGATGAACACTTTTTCCATCTCTTCCTGGGACCACTGCTTGTATCTGGTGTTATCCAGGACTCCCAACCCTTGGCCAGGGGGACAGGATGATGGTGTGTGAACCAAACCTTTTTACCCAATGGCCTATAAACTCTTATAAGTTAAGTCCTAGAGCCGCTGCTCCCACAACCCCAGCCTGGGCCAAATGGATCTTGTAAGATATAGCTGCAGTGAAAGAGGGCGAAGTTAGACATTATGAAGAACTTTTTGACGTGAGGGTGTATATGACCTTGGTCCTGGGGAAGGAAGAGGTGGCCATTTAGTTGGGACTGGAGGGATATTTTTTTAGGAGGAAGTTTTGTTGATCTGGGATGAATGTGCATGTCAGGGATGCGTAAGGGCTAAACAGATCCTAGATGGCCCATGTACTGCAAAGAAGGAGAGGAAACCTAATTTTTAAGGTTCCCAGATACCTGTCCCAGGTTGGATGACTGGAGCCACTGAATCAATCCCCTGCCCATCCAGTGAGCTCTCCTGCAGTCTGCCCCAGATGTGAGGACCTGTTTTCGAGGTGGCATGGTTGAAGTCCTGGGCCTACTGCTGTGATAATGTGCCTGTTTTTGGAGCTGTTTTCCTGTCTCTGGCCTGCGGCCCAGGACTCACAGGACAGGAATGGCTGTTTTCCTCTGACGCGTTGGTGTGTAGTGGAGTTTATGTATGGTGTGCTATGTCGCACTTTGTTTTGGAAAAATCCAGGCTTGCGGGCAGGAAGGAGAGAGGAAGAGGTGTGGCTGGAGGGGCTGGTGTCAGGGGGAGGGGGCAGCCACAGCCCCCAGAGGAGATGCAGGAATGGGGATGGGCCCCTGATGCAGGCTGGTCACCAATCTCTGGCTGCCCAACATAGACCCCCTGGCGTTGCTAACTGCTCCCAACTGGACCCCCTGGGGACTGGGGCTCAGGAAACAGATTTTCTTTTGGTCTAGAGCTGTTGTGTTTGGTCTGTGGGCCTCAAAGGGAGGCAGGACTCTTCCCACACAGACCAACCCCACCCAAGTCCTGGCGTTCCCGCTTTCTGCGGGGAAGAAGGCGGATAACAGAGCCTAGGGTCATGGCCCTTGAGTGCTCAGGAATGTCCGAGCGGTGATCAGCAGTGAGGACCAAGGCAAAAAGAATTGGCTGGATCTGCAGCAGGAAGGGTGAGGGTTAGATACCAGGAGGAACTTCCGGGTAGTAAGAGAAGCAAGAGCCTCTTCTGGGGAGGCTGTGGAATTTCCTTTTGTGGTGTCCTTTCAGCAAAAGAGAGAGAATTTTGGTGACGACTATAGGAGAGGGTTCTTCCCCATACCCAGGGAGTTAGATCAAAAGTTCTATTCTTGATCTACGTCTTGAGAGGGGCTGGGAGGGCATTCAAAGCCATGTGGGTAAAAGGGCTTTGAGAGGAAAAGAGTGGGATTACAGGCAGACAGAGAGAGTATTTTTCTTTTTAAAATAAAATCTTTGTAGTGCTCTTTGTAAAGCCCTCTTGGTAGCTTTCCCTAAGGGTTCTAAATGGAACAGGTAAATCATGTGACATCATGTGGGACTGTGCTGGACCCATTTTACAGGTTCATCAGTGAGGTCAAGCAGCTGCTACTCATAGGGCTCCGTTGACGAGTAGCTTTCTTTATAGAATATAAGCTCTGAAGTCAGAGGCTTCTCCTCCTCTGGTCTCCAGTGCTTAGAACACTGCCAGGCACATGTCTCTCGACTGACTCCCAGCCCTCTTGAAAAAGACCTGCATGACCAGGCACGCCGGAAGGCGCCCGTCTCTAGCCTGGCCTTGTGTGAGGTTGCCTGTGTGTTTTGGAGCATTAGCTTGTGTTTGCTCACAGTTCCCCTCGTCCCCCAGCCTATTTGTGGTTCTTCAGTTCTCCTTGTGGTTCTGTGTCCACCGACACTCAGACGTGTCACCGTGCATGTCTGCTTTCTGCCAGTGAGTGTCACATGTCCCGCAAACTTTGCGGAAAACAGGAAGCCTGTCAGTTAGAGGGCAGCCCAGTGATTCATCAGGGGATGACTGTCCAGCTGTTCATCCCCATCCTCTGCAGTGGGTCACACTGTCCAGGGCAGCTTCCTCCCCTGCCTCCCCTTCTCTGGCCTGCCTGGTGGAGCAGAACAGGCTTGGACTTTGTCTTATCACCTCTGGAGGTGGCATGGCCAGACTTGGTTGGGGCCAAGTTTTTATTTATCTTCTCTGGCTTTTTTTGGGGTGGGGAGGCTGAGGAATGTGGAGTGTTGTAATGTTGGGAAGGGGGGGTAGAGAAACGGGAGCCAGCTCTCCTGCCCTGCTCGTCCTTCTCACCCCTGTGCTGTGGAGCCTCCAAGCTCCCCTCTGCTCCCCAGTCCCTTTGCCAAGCCGGTCTCAATATCCCATTGTCTCCCTGTGGCTTACTGGTCCTGGACCCGGTGGCCTGGCCGCACCTCAAGCCTTGGCTACAGTTGTGGCTTCCAGTTGTTTGAAGCAGCTGTTGTGGCCTCCTCCAAAAGTGGCTGTGGATCAGCAACAGATGATACCCAAGGGGCTATTTATAGCAGGGTGGCCCTGGGGCCTGGAGCAGGGCCTACGGCCTGGGGAGGCTCAGCGACTCCTCGTCAGGGACCAGCGGAATGGAGATGGATGAAGTGTTGGGTTTCTGCGTTCCTCTGGATGGGTAGTTTTGGAACAGCCTGGTTTGGGGCTTGAAAACCAAACACATCCCCTCCTACCCCCACCCCCCCGCCAGCACATGCCTGACTCATGCAAACCCAGGTCCTCAGGGCCAGGAGAGCTGTGGAGACAGAGAAACTTTACGCCCTGACAACCCCACTTGGCTGTTTCCTCCTCCTGCTGCCCGCCGAGGCTGAGCTGTTCAGAACTGGGCGGCAGCCCAGGCAGAGGGGACTGGGCACAGCCTGCTCGCGGATAGCTGGATGGGGAGTCCTCCTCTTAGCGGGGCTGCCCAGACTTTGGGCTCAGCTGGGAGCTGGGCCTCCCAGCCCACCCACTCCTATCTTGGTGCTGCAGGGCCCGGAAAGGGCTGAAGGGGGTTCCTCTTCTTGAGGCCTCAGTGGCCAAGCTAAAGTCTGAGGGTGAATCTTCTTGGTCGTCAGGACTTGGGGGTGAGTCACTGTTGCCTCAGTTTCTCTTTTCCTTGGCAGACTGAGGTCCTGCATCCTCCAAGAGGTGGCTGCAACTCGGTGGTCAGGAAAGGCTGGTTTTGGGGAGGCCCAGGGCTGTTTGGAAAGTGCCAGTGGGCTTGAAGGGCTCTGGTTGGACCTGGGGTTCTAGCAGCTGGGTGTCCGATTCTGCACCGAATGAGGTGGCTGAAGGGATGGGTGGAGGTTGGTGGTGAAAGTGATGATGCAGGGTTTTGACCCTATATAGGTGAAGGTTTGGTTATATCTCTCACTGCCCTTTTAAATGTACTTGCTGTAATAACGGTAACAACATATAAGTGCCTTGTATGCATAATTCCTTTTAAGCTTCAGACAAACCCGTTTGACACATGACTTTACACAGGCTCAGAGCATTAAGTGATGCCAGGCTGTGCATCAGGGGTTCATGTAGCTCTGACCCCACGCTTTCATCACTGTGTCATCGGGGTGCACCGGGATGTTTTGGATGCCAGAGTGGGTCCATTTGTCTAGTTTTGTGCAAGTTGACAACCCTGGAAATGGGAGTGGGTGAGGGGGTAACCGACAACGGGTCCTTAGGAGCACGGTTTGCTGTATAGTGCTGCTTTAGGTTGGTGTACGTCACACCTGGCTACTCTCATCTGTAAACTCTTGATTGAATGACTTGGTGCTGCCGCTTTAAGGGAGAGGAGGAGAAAGGTTTAGAGTCGGGCAGAGCGGTGCTATCACTCACCTTTCTGTCTTTCATGCTTGCAACCTACGTTCTCTACTCAGGGTTCCTATTAGGATGGCCAGTGAATCCAGACGAAATGGGTTTCCATCAGTTTAGTAACTCTCTTATTGAGTGTACACTCAGTGCAGATGGCATTAGCCCAGGCATGGTGACATTCTCAGCATTTGGGATTTTTTTTCCTTGCCCGGAGAAGGAAAGCTGGTTGCTTTGGGATCTTGCACGCAGTCAGGCATGCTCTCGCGGACTTGATATTGACTGCTTTGGTTTTGGGTTGCTTTGTTGCTGTGGTGTTAGGGTCCCTGAGCTGGAATGCTGGCCGAGAAAGGAGAAGAGGATCTGTGTTTGCCCACGGCACTGACTGCGCTGTGGACGGCTTTCTGTCTGCCTCCTCCATAACGCTGCTTCTCTTCTCTTTCCCAGGGCTCCACCAGAGTCACCCCGAGTGTCCAGCCTCATCCCCAGCCTATCAGGTATGCCTGGCCTATAGTGCGCAGAGGGTGGGGGTGCTGGCAGTGAGGTCACTGTGGGTGTTCCCGGCAAGTCATGCATGCCCTTGGGTCTCTGAGACCGAAGTCATAAAGCCAATGGCAGGGAGCATGGGCAGACGTGAAGCCACAGTGGGAGGACGCAAGAAGATAGTACGTGGAAAGGGTCATGTTTTGAGTTCTAGCTTGAAGCCAGCCTTGAGCTGGATTCTTTATTTTCCTGCATAATCTTATCTACTCCTTGCAACAACCCTACAAAGTAAGTGTCTTATTTTCATTGGGCAGATGAAGAAGCTGAGTCTCAGAGAGATGAAGTGACTTGTTAAAGGTCACGCACAGGTGACTTGGGGCCTTGCTGACACAGAGCCTCTTTTCTCTGTGTCCTGGTTCTCTGGTTCTCTGTCTTGGGCTCTTCCCTCCCTGCCTCATCTTTACCTCTTAGGCTCCCAAGATGAGTGAGAATCTGGCCCCAGGAAGATGAGGCCCCTGCCAGAGAAGGCTTGGTGTGTGGCTGAAGCCCCTGGAAGATTGTGGCCCAGCTGCCAGCTGCCCACAGATGGAGTGGCCCTTTAGGACATCCCCTTATCCCTCCCACAGCTGAGAACCACCTTTGGGTGGTTGGGTGCAGAGTGCAGTGCTGAGGTTGTCCAGGCAGTGGCGCTGTTCTGTGGCCGGTAGGCAGGGGCTTGAGGTAGGAGCCCCACCTCCAAAGGCTGCAGTGAGAAGCTTATCTTAGGGATGAGGAATAGCTGGGGCTCAGAGGTCGAATTCACACTGTGCTCCTTACTGCAGCCCGCGGACCCTTCTACCACTTGGTCTTGTCCTTGCATTGCCAACATGGAGAAGCCTCACGTCACCCCTGGCTCCCCCACTCCAAACCCCATCTACACAGTTGGGCTCAGAGTTAACCCTGGTGGAGCTGTGGATGCTGCTGCACTTCTTGGTGTCCTGGGCCGTCCTCCCCAGTGCTGCCCCATCGCTTTGAAATACCCCGCTGGTATTTGTCCCTCTGCTCCTCAAGTCCCAACTTCACCCCACTGGAGTGAAAGGTTATCAAAATGAAATATGAGTGTTGCCCACCTCAGACAGAGAGGGGAAGCCAGGCACTAGGAGGCTGGTGATAGGAGTATGGAGGCATGGGGGTGGGGAGCTTGTGAGGGCCCCCAGAAGCTACAGGTGGGCTTCCTCTTCCCATCAGCACCCCAGTGGCACCCTAGACCCTCCGTTGGAAGCCGTGAGCCCCCTGCCTCCCCTCATCCAGTGCCCAGCCCAGGGGTTCCTCTCCTCTCCAAGGAACTCGAATGGCACTGGATTGTCTGGGGGCCACTTGCCACAGCAACAGCAGCAAAGGCTCTGCACCCTCTGCTTCCAGGGCCCTTAGAGTTCAGGAGACCACTGCCCCAAAGGTGCTCTGGCAGCAGCGGTAGCCGCGAGGTGGGGAGAAAGCCAGGCAACAAAGGGCAGGAGTCGGCCTGCCTCTGGGGAGGGCTGGAATGTGTGCTGTGGTCTGGCTTACCTGGAGCCCAGGTGAGCATGTCACCTGAGCTGCCCCTTCCCCTGAGAGGCCTCCCCGCCCACTCCATAGCCTCGGAACAAGGGGAGGGCAGCAGAAGGCGCAGCTCCGGGATGCTGGAGAGCACCCACTCAGGCTCTCCTCCTTCTTCCGGAGCCGTCCTGGGATCCTTTGAGAGACCTCTGCCAGACCAGGTGGCTGAAGTGTGTCGGGAGGTAGAGCAGGACTCCTGGGTCCTGGCCAGTTCTGGCCCTAGCTCTGACTTTTGGGATCAAGGGTGAAGGCAGTGTTGACAGGATTGGTGGGAACCTAGGATTGGTGTCATCACTGTTTGGTTTTGATGTGGCCTGAGATCCTTGCCAACCCCTGCCCAGCTCTGTTCCAGCTGGCCCTCACGGCAGCACCCGCTTTGCCAGAGGGTCCTGGTTCTGGGTCAGGGAGCAGCCAAGCCCCTCGGATTGGATATAGGGGCCACGTACAGTGTGCAAGGGTGTAGATTATCTGGACCTTGCCCTGCGGGGGGCTGGATTCTGATCTAGAAGCCTTTCTCTGCTTGTCTCCCCAGAAACATGAGTGTGAACCGGACCGTGGAGGACAGCTGTGAGCTGGACCTGGTGTATGTCACGGAGAGGATCATCGCCGTCTCTTTCCCCAGCACAGCCAACGAGGAGAACTTCCGGAGCAACCTCCGCGAGGTGGCCCAGATGCTCAAATCCAAACATGGAGGCAACTACCTGGTGAGGATGGGCCTCTCACCTGCTTGCCCGGTGCCCCTCTGCCCTTTCTGCTTGCCTCTCGCTGCTGGCATCCCTGCCCACTCACCCTCAGCCAGCTCTTCCTCCTCTCTTCACGCACCTGCCCTTGACCCTGGTCTCTCTTGTGTGTAACCTGACTCTGCTATAAGGAGTATCTATAGCTGGAATGAAGCATCTGAAACCAAGTCATGTGTGCATGTGCGTGTGCATTCGTGTGTGTGTGTGTGTGTGTGTGTGTGTGTGTGTGACCGGGAGGAGAGAATAACAGTCAGAGCTCATGTTATTGAGCGCTTGCTATGAGCCAAGCCCCGTTCCAACTGCTTTTCAGGACAGCCGTAGGAAGCAGATTTTGTTAAAACACAGAGAGGTGGGGTATTTGCCTTAAGGTCACAGCTTCAGGAAGCGGCAGCGCTGGCACACCGTCAGCACCTCTGAGAAATCCTAGGGCACAGCTGTGGCAGAGTGTGTCGTAAGGGACCTTGCGTTGTTGACACTGGGGTAGTAGTACCTGGCCTAGGAGAATCACCTAACGAATGTGGATGAGGTGGCCACTGGTGGTCTCCTCTACTGTTAGAAAGCCTGGGCTGGGGATTGGACTCATCTGGGCCCCAGAGGAGGGCTCAGGCCCACTTTAGGGAGGTACACGTGGACTGAACCATGGCCCAGACTGTGCAGCCGTGAGGAGATGCTCTGGATGTTTGAGCAGAACTGGCTGGAGGAGGCTGGGGCTGCTGTAACGAATTACCACGAACTAGGTCGCTTGAAAAAACAGTTTATTTTTTCACAGTTCTGGAGGCTACAACTCCAAATCAAGGTGTTGGCAAGGCTGTGCTCCCTCTGCATCCCACAGGCGAGCATCTTGCCTGGCCTCTCTCTAGCTTCGTGTTCCCTGACATCCTTGGTGACCTTTGGCTTATAGCTGCATCATCACTCTAATCTCTGCCTCTGTCACGGCCTTCTTCCCTGTGACTCTCTGTGTGTCCTCTTCTCTTCTTATAAGGACACTAGTCATTGGATTTAGGGCCCACCCTATATCCAGGATGATCTCATCTCCAGATCCTTAACTAGTTACATCAGCAAAGGCCCTATTACCAAATAAGGCCATGTTCTGATGTTCCGGGTGGATGGGAATTTTTATGGAACACTATTCAGCCCATTATAGAGGCCTATCTCTCAGGTGTGTCAGGCATTGAGAACCTGGCTTTAAATGTGGGGAAGTCCTGGGTTCAAATGCTGGCTTTGCGCTTACTGTCTTATCTCGGCCACTTAGCCTCATTAAGCCTTAGGTTCCTCATCTGTAAAATGGGTCTAATAACACCACCTACCTCTTAAGGTTGTTGAGAGAATTAAGCCAACTGATAGAGGTGAAGTCCTTAGCACAGGCTGGCAGGCTGGGGACACTCCAGAGGTAACTGTTGTTAACATGATGCAGCATCTTCCGTTATGAAGCTCAAGAGCGGACTAGAAGCCACCTAAGGTCCTTCCCGATTTCAGAAGTCCAAGATTCCACAAGTTCCTGGGCCTTACCACCCTCCCCCACTCTCCTGCCTGGTCCAGACTCTGTAGTCCTCTGTTCTCCCCAGGAGACAACACAGTGGCCTTTGAGTTTTTCGGGCAGTGAGGTAAAGGTGGAGACAGGAAATCCAGAGATGGGGGAGATTCTCATGGGATGTGATTAGGTGTCAAAGAGCACCTGCTGGGAGAGGGGTGTCGAGGGTCCGAGAGGGCCTCCCCTCAGGATGCCTTGCACCCTCTGGTAGAGGGCGTCTGACCGCAGAGCTATTGCATCTTCACAGGGTGAGGTTCTAAAGTCCACCAGAGGTGGCCAAATACTTAGCACTTAACACCACCAGTCCCATTCAGTGTGGGGAGATGCCCACCTTGGGGGTGGCACGTGGGACTTAAGATAGGTTCCATCCCATCTTATCTTCAGTTCAGGATGTCTGCTCACTGAAGGGAGTGGCTGAGTGTCTACCCTTCTCTCTCCCCCTCTTTATCCTGAGACCCTGTAGTTGAGTTCCTGTTGGTCAGTGTGTGTGTCTATCAGATGGGATCTCACACATGCTAAAATGTGGGTAGAATTTTCAGCAGCGGGGAGAGCAGTTGTGTGAGTCTTCTCACTGTCTCTTCCCTTTCCTCCTCCTAGCTTTTCAACCTCTCTGAGCGGAGACCTGACATCACGAAGCTCCATGCCAAGGTGAGCCCATGCCAAGTAGGGATTTGGGGAGAGAAGAACAGGCAGGCTCCCCCTCCCTGCCATTCCTATGTTAGAACCTTGGGAACAGTGCTGTGACAGTTTGCAAAGCCTATTCAAAGTTGCAATGCCATCTCCTATTTGGGATATGGAAAAGAATATAGTCATTGTTTCCATAATACAAATTACAGAAAACAAAGCTTGAAATGGTGATTGCCCCTCTGGAGAACTCATAGAATCTCTGAGGTGGGGCTGGAGTTTTGAGTTTTTTAAGTTTTATCGAAAGATATTTTGGACTTAAACTGGTAGGGAATGGCCGACGTAGACCTTCCTATCGCCAGCTTTCACTTGCTTGCCTGGTGGGCTGTGTGTGGGGCTTTGCAGGGATGTCTGCTCTTGGCTTCTGGATTCTGGTGCCTGTTGCTGTGTGACTCAGACTTCTCTGAGCCTGAGTTTGGATGGGCTAGATTAGGTGGGATCTCTGGGCCCTTCCAAGCAGAAGTTCTCTTTTACTGTAAAGTTTTGTGATTTTAGGAAAGTTTTGAGGCACCCAAAGACTGCCGTTCAGATCTACTTTCTGTCCCCTTCTCTGGTCGGCCTGAAAAAAACAATGAGATGTGTGTCCAGGGCCTGGAAAAGAGCTGCGAACAGCCGGGAGCCCTTCCCTCTGCCCTCTCTTGCCCTGAACCAGGCCTTGGGGTTTCTATGGGAAGGAGAACTTGAGGGCAGTGCTGGGGGCCCCAGAACTTTTTGAGGTCAATGTCATGTGGAAGGGACCTTGAATCATCATTTCCAAGCGTTTGTTTTATACACATATGAGAAACCGAGGCTGGGAGAAGGGCCGTGACTGGCCTGAGACCCTACAGAGAGCCAGTGTCAGAGCTGACACAGGCCCAGGGTCTCTGGCCCTGGTCAGTGTCCTTTGCCTCCATACCCCCAGTTCCCAGCTGGGCTGATGTGCAGGGCAGGAACTGACCAGGCTGCTGTTGGTCACTGCGATGCTAGTGGAACGTGGGGTGTATGCTGTCCTTGCCACCCTGGTTGACACTCTGGGCTTCTGCCACCACTTACTCCTGGCTTGGCCACAGGTCCTGGAATTTGGCTGGCCTGACCTCCACACCCCAGCCCTGGAGAAGATCTGCAGTGTCTGCAAGGCCATGGATACTTGGCTCAACGCAGACCCCCACAACGTCGTTGTTCTACACAACAAGGTCAGAGCTGAGGCTGCCATGCGTGTGTGTGTGTGTGTGTGTGTGTGTGTGTGTGTGTGTGCATGCCCATGCATGAATATGTCCTTGTAGAGTGTATCCACCTGCCTGCATCATTGGATTGTGTGAGTGTGCAAGTCTGTGTGTCTATTCTTCTTTCTAAGGGATGATAGAGTCTGTCCCAGGGGTACCTCCAACAAGTGGGGGGTACAGATTGTGGGCCCCTCAAGTATAGTGGATGATCAACTGCGTTTCTTCTCTTTGAGACTCAGCCCCCACTTTCTTCCCTCCCCTGCCTCCCCCTACCTCATCCTGTTTTCCCTTAGAACCACACTGCTCTCACCAGACCCTGCAAGCTTTTTTCCAAGGCTTCTAGATGGGCTTTGGAGCAGTAGGCCTGTCTTGGAAATAAAGGCTTTTGTGTTTTGGGGGTCTTTCAGGGAAACCGAGGAAGGATAGGTGTTGTTATCGCGGCTTACATGCACTACAGCAACATCTCGGCCAGGTAAGAGGGCCTCTGAGCCTCCCATTCTTTGAATATGGACAGCAGGAATCCCTCCTCCTATCCACCTATGGCTTCTCCCTTCCTTGGGGTGGAGGATAAAGACATAGTGGGTGAGAGGTGCTTAGGATGAGGCAGAAGAGCCAATAAAAAGGAGGTGTCTGTCTAGAGCTCAAAGGCAGGAGCCTGTGACAGAGGGCAGAAGAGAAGAGAGTCCATCCTTGTATTGCAGCCCCATGCACGGACACCCCATCCAGCCAGCTTCTTGGGCCCACATTTCCTTGCCAAACTGCCTTATGTTGCCCTTAGTGAGCAGGGAGGGAGTCAGAAAGAATCAGATCTGGGTCCAGCAGAAACATCTAGAAGGTCTCTCATCAATCCTCCTGTCTCTGGCCAGCAAGGCCCTCTTCCCACTCAGGTGTTTTGGAGCAAGACTAGGAAACAAACGATGGATAAGTCCCATTCCGATTCCATTTTGCAGAGAGGTGGAAGAAGAATTCATCCATTCATTTGTTTATTCATTCAATGGTTATCGAACGGCTGCTGTGCCAGGCTCTGTGCTAGGTGCTGGGAATAGAGCAGTGGGCAAAGCCAGGCCACTGGCCTCATGGATATTAAATAAGTAAACCGGTACATCAGTCATAGCAGGTGATAAGTTCCATGAAAGAAAGGAGACTAGAGCAAGACAGTGGGAAGGCGGGGATACCTGGTCGGAGGGGGCCTCTGGAGGAGGTGATATTTGAGCAGAGACTTGAACTAAGTGAGGAGAGGGCAGGAAGGCCTGAGTCACATAAAGTCCAGGAGGGAACTTTCCAGGCAGAGAGAAGAAGGATAAAGGCCTGTGGTGGGAAACCAATGTGAGGGGAGGGCGTGTTTGGAGCTGAGTGAGTGAGAGGATGAGGAATAGGAAGTGAAGCTGGAAGGGGGCAGAGCCAGGGGGCCCTGTAGGCCTTGATTAGGACCTTGGAGTTTATTCTAAGAGTGATGGGACGTCCTCGGAGAGTCAAGAAATAGCGAGCAATATGATCTGTCTCTTTGTTTTAGAATGATTTGAATGCTCTTTGAGGAGGGGTAGGATGTTCTGTGGAGGGATTGTCAGTAGGACATCAGCCTTGTGACTTTAAGAAGTGTAATCAAGCCTAATCTTTGTTTAATGGTGAACACTGCCTGTGCACCTACTATGTGCCTACATGTGCCAAGCTCTTTAGAGGTGTTAGCTCACTTGATTGCCATACAAACTTTGAAGAAGGCAGTTATCCTCCTCATTTGACATGCAAGGAAAATCAGGTTCCGAAAGATTAGGTGACCTGCCCTAAGATGCAGGGCTAGTAACGACGTTGTAGACCAGGGGTGGCTCCAAAGCCCCCATGCTGAGCACTCCAGCATACAGGATGGAAAGATGCCAGGATGTTCTTTTTCTGAAAGCTTCACAGCATAGGTTGGCTGGAGAACTCCGCAGATCTGGGGGAAGGGGTAGAGGGTGAGGGGGAAGGCGAAGGGGCTCTTGGACTTGGGAGTTAGCCCTTCTGAACACCCGTCTTTCCCCTCAGCGCTGACCAGGCCCTGGACCGATTTGCAATGAAGCGGTTCTATGAGGATAAGATTGTGCCCATTGGACAGCCATCCCAGAGAAGGTGGGTCTCCTGGCCTCACAGCCCAGTGCACACACGTGTGTGCTTGCAGTGTGTGGGGACTAGCCTCGGGTACCCATGGGGGATGAAACAGTGTGCCTATGTGGAGGTATACCAAGCGTGCATGTTCAAGTGCCAGCCCAGAGGGGTGTGAGCTCAGGGACATGAGTGAGCCCACGGGCAGCTGCATGCACCCACAGGTGGGCAGGGCAGTTGGCTCCTAAGGCTGGTGCCGTAGAGCAGGGCCATCGGTGGGGGACACATTGGTCTGGCTGTAAGCAGGTCTTGTATAAAAAGGCAGTGACATTCTTGGTCCTGGCAGCAGGATTGCTTCAGTGATTGGCTGAGTCTACAGGAGGCTGACATCACTGCCGCCTGCCCTGGGGAGGTCACGGACGCTCTCTATAAGAGTCACCAAGTCACCTTCTGCTGGGAGAACTTTACGAATTTTAGCGAGGGCCCTTGATCACGTGGTGCCTTTGGAATCCACAACTGGCCCAGGCAGGAAGCAGGGCTCATTCATTTATCTGGCAAGTTTAAGGCACTCTGCTATGTTCCAAGTACTGGAGATAGCTAGTTGAATAGGACAAAGTCTTTTGCCCCTAGTGAGCTGATGTTCTGTTGAGAAGGGTAAACATTACACAACTGAATATTCAAATAAGATAATTTCAGATAGGGATTAGTGCTAGGAAAGAAAGGTGTGCTGCAGAGGCGACAGCTGATGGGAGGGGAATGGGGCTGTTTTAGTGACGGTGGTCAGGGAATACCTCTCAGAGGAGGTGAATTCGAGCCCAAAGCTGAATAATGATGAGCCACCACGTGATGGCCCAGGGCATCCCCATTTTACAGGAGAGAGGAGAGGCCTGAGCATACGGAGGGAACTTGACATGGCCAGGGTCCACAGTGAGTAGTGGCAAAGGTGGGATATACTCGGAGGACTGTAACTCTGGCCAGGGAAGTGCCCTGTGGTTGTGTCATCCACCATCCTGAGGCTGCCCCTGGATTTGGCTCTGTGCATGACATGCTATTTAGTGATGTCTGATCCACAGGAAGGCACAGGTAGTAATGAGGACCAGGTGGGCCTTGGGAGACTGCAGGTGAGTGGGAGCCAGAATGGTGGAGAACTGGAGAGTGGGACTCAGGCCAGAACACTGTATGGCTGGTGCTGTGAGCCCGCCACACCTGTCTGATGTGTCACCCTGGGCTACACACTAGGGCTATGGTGCTGAATCTCTTAGGCAAGGTCTCCTGGGGTTTCACCTTCTGGTGGATGACACCCTCGGAAACAAGCCATCAAGATCATTTTGGATAGTGAGAAGTGCTTCGAAAGTGGTAGACCAAAACGGAACATGATGGACGAGAAGGTGATGGGAGCAGGCATGAGGGACTGGTTCAAACGACTGACCTTTCTGAGAAGATGATGTGTGAGGTGAGGTCTGAGAAGGGGCAAGGAAGCAAGTGAGTGATGGTCTGGAATAGACAGTCTGGGCAAAGGAGACAGCAAGCACACAGGCCTGGCAGCCACAGTGTCCTACTGACTTTCCTAGCCCCTCAGAACACTGGGCAAGAAGGACCCCCTAGCTGTGGGTCCTGAGGCTTTCCAGACTCTCCATGCTAGGGGGTCCCCAACTCATGCTCCCTCATCTCTATCTTGCTTGCCAGGCTAGAAGCTTTTAGCACCGCTGGGACTGATTCTGCCATTGTGTCAGGAAGCCCTAGTAGAAATGAGTGAGTCCTCAGGCTACCCAGGGCTTTACAATTGGCACAAGAGAGTTGGTAGCCAGCCGTTGGGTCAGCTGGATCAGAAACCGGATGTCTTTATATGCAGGAAATTCTGGCTAAGCTGCCAGACATAGCAGCTGTGGATCAATAGAGTTTTCCCAGGGAGGAAATCTCAGGGAGGGAAGAACTAATTGCTTTAAGTACCTGCTCCTCAGTCCCTGGCTTGCCACATATGGCTGGTGGCCTTGGTCATGAGTCTGGCCCTTGCCGTTGAAGGATAAAGGATAAGAATAGAGGAGCATGATGTTACGATGGGACAATGCGGCTTGGAGAGAGTAGGCAGAACAGTCACGTCTCGGAAGCTGAACACCTGATGAATGGGGATCAGTGTTACCTCTCAGGAATAGGATTGTTCAGGGATTCTACAGTGCTCTGTTCCTGTATATGTGTGTGTGTATTTATATTATCTGTGTCTGCCTTGCTGTTCATATCTACACACCCATCCGCTGGTGGGCGGGTAATTCTGTTCGTGCCCAAATGTGAAAGTGCAACTATTGGGTTTAACCTTACATGAGCTGCCACTTTCCTGCCTTCTTGTCAGTGTCGCTTGTAAGGAATGGGGCAGCTGGAGGAGAAGGGAGCAGGGACAGAAGGAGGGAGGGGCTTGGCCTAGAGCTCCCCCATTCATTGTCACCACACCCTTGGACTCATTGTCCCCGGCACACAGACACATCCTGTTGGCATGATCCAGAGTTCTGATAGGAACCTGCCATTTCAGGCTTCCGCTTTCGGTGATGGGGCTGGGGGCTGGGTAGGGGTCTGAATAGGAGCCGGTGCTGCCCATCAGATTATCTTGCTTGAGTTGTCCGAAGTGGCCCCACCCAGCCCAGGGACAGAGGCCCACAGGCCTGGAGGTGGGCCAAGGAGCTGAGATACAGTAGCGGACTATTATCATATGGTCATGTGGGTTCTGGTCCCACCTACCTCACAGAGCTCCCTCAGAGTCTCAGATGCATCCTTATTGGTTCAGCTGACTAAGCTTGGTGTCCTCTGGTGAGTCAAAAAAGGAGGAAGCACCAGCTAATGGCAGAAGGATTGGCCTCTTGTTTTGGCAGATGCACTGGAGTCAGACTTCTTTCCTTCTCTCCCTACCCACTCCTAGCTTTCTGTGTCTTTGCTGTGTATCTTTTGGAAGCTAATGACCCTTTCTGGACTGAATTTTTCTCACAGGAGCGGGAATAGATTAATCCTTCCATTCTTTCAACAGAATCTTTGTTAAATGAATTAGGGGATGTTGACCTTAGAGATAAGATATTTAGCAGAAGTTAGAGAGCTGCCAGCACATGAAATGATACAGAGGGGCTTTCATACACTTCGGCATGATATAAAAAAGTGAAGCACTTATAATAATTATGCTTTTACTGTTTGCTGGCGTGTCAGGTGGTTGGTCAGGCTGTGTGGGCCGACCTGAGGCCTGTGGGTCTAGGTGTCAGCTTGATTTGGGCTTGGTGTAAGGGTGTCAGAGCTGTTTAGTGGTTGATCAGCCTGCCTTGTGTAGTAGTAGTGAACAGCTAAGTGACACCCATCAGGGACATGTGGGAGAATTTTGGTCCAGCAGGAGATTTCCTGGGCTGGGAGTGAAGCAGGAAGGAGATGCTCATGTTGACCACCAGGGGGTGCCAGAGAATCCCAAATGGGAGGTTCGGCTTGACCCAGCTCTAGGTCTGGTAGGATCCCTCTGGCCCGCCATACCTCGGGCTGCAGATAACAAGGGAGGACTGTGCTGGGGTTGAGAACCCAGCCACCTGGAGGCCTGGGGGTGGGGAGAGGCTAGGTGGGGTGACCTAGGAAAGATGAGGGGAAGAGAACTTGGGATAGCTCCGGGGCAAGCCTCCCTCGTTGAAGCCGCCTCTGCTCCTGTTCCAGGTACGTGCACTACTTCAGTGGCCTGCTCTCTGGCACCATCAAAATGAACAACAAGCCCTTGTTCCTGCACCATGTGATCATGCACGGCATCCCCAACTTTGAGTCTAAAGGAGGTATTGACCCTAGGCCTCTGGCTTTCCTCCCCTCCTGTCTTCCAGGTCTTTCTCTTGAGGGGCAGCCTTGGGTGGTCAAAACGGGCTTGGATTGGAGCCTCAACTGTACCACTTCCTGTGCTTTCTTTAGCCCCAGTCTACTCATTTGCAAAATGGATTTGATACTTGCATTGCCTGCTGGCGCATGATGCTGGATGTGGCAATGTTTTTGTAAACTGAAAATGCCTTTCAAATGAAAAGCTAGTATTTCTTCCCCTTTCTCTTTCTGTTTTTTCCTTCCTCTTTTCCTCCTTTCCCTTTCTTCTCCCCTTTCCTTTTTTTCTACCCCACTCCTCCTCCCGCTGTTCCTGCTGTCTTAGCTAACACCACCCTTCCCTTACAGGGTGTCGGCCATTTCTCCGGATCTACCAGGCCATGCAACCTGTTTACACGTCTGGCATCTAGTAAGTATTCCATAGGAATGAGAGGCTGGGATGCCGGTGCTCCAAGGCCAGGGGTAAAGGTGCAGGGTGGGACTTTCTTAAACCTCGTCTAGGAGAGGGCCGAGGGTTGAAGTCAGTGAGGTCTCCCAGTAGATCACTGGTAGTGGGGCAGCAGGGAGAGAGTGTACTGCCACCCCCCTCAGCGGCTCTCTCTCCCTCTGCCCACCTGCCCCAACAGCAACGTCCAAGGAGACAGCCAGACCAGCATCTGCATCACCATTGAGCCTGGGCTGCTCTTGAAGGGAGACATCTTGGTGAGTGCTGCCCCTCTGTCTCATTTATTTTTTTCCCTTCTTTCTTCCTGCTTCCCTCCTGCCTCTCCATACAAGCCCTCACTCTTGGTAGGCCACCAGCCTTGGGGTCATAGGCTCCTGCAAGGCCTTCTAGCCTCTGACACTTCTTGTCCATTTTCCTGCCTTGGAGTTTGACATCCCCTCCCTTGGCTTGCCTCCCCTTCTGGAATATCTCCATGGAAATATCTTTCAGCTCTTACCTCCTGGCTTTGTATTGGTAACAAGAACTCCCTAATTCTAACTTTAGCCCTTCTTCCATCAATTAAATCTACTCCTATTTTTTCTATTCTGACTTGTACGCAGGAACTGCTTGGGAGGCAGTTTTGTCCTCATGGGATAAGACTAGTCTCCAACTCTCTGCTCTTCTAGAAGTTTTCCCAGAGAGCTCTGAAATCCTGTTTGGTGTTGGTGACCTCTCCCTCACTGGGTTTGGGGTGACCCTGGGGCCCAGTCTTGGAGATGATCAAGAGGCTCCATGGGACATGGTTTCCCATCCTCGGGCCCCTCATGAGCTTTGCTCTCTTTCCCATCCAGCTGAAGTGCTACCACAAGAAGTTCCGGAGCCCAGCTCGAGACGTCATATTCCGTGTGCAGTTTCACACCTGTGCCATCCATGACCTGGGGGTTGTCTTTGGGAAGGAGGACCTTGATGATGCCTTCAAAGGTGGGCTCATTGAGTGGAGAGGCAGACCTAGCAAGGGATAATTATATCACAGGGTAGAAGAGCAATAATGGAGGGGCCATGGCAGTAGTGAAGGGGCAACTATTTTCTGAAGGAAGGGGAGGTGATCAGGGAGGCGTCTCCCTTTGTTTCTTTCTTTTCTCTATTTGAAGTTTTATCTCTATCACATTCAGGATTGGGGCATATCCGCATCCATCCATTTATCCTTCCTTCCTTCCTTCCATCCATCCATCCATCCATCCATCCACCCATCCATCCATCCATCCATCCATCCACCTACCCACTCACCCACCAACCCATGCATCCATGCATCCATGCATCCATGCATCTGTGCATCCATACATCCATGTGTCCGTCCATCCATCCATCCACCCATCCATCCATCCGCCCATCCATCCATCCATCCATCCATCCATCCATCCATCCATCCACTCACCCACTCACCCATCCACCAAGCATCACTCGATGCCAAGCATGTGCTAGGCCTTAGAGATACAAAGAGAAAGAGATGAGTCCATATCCTTAGGGAGTTCATGGTCTTGTGGGAGAGAACAAGACACATGAACATAACTATGAAGCGATGGCTGCAGTGAAGGAGACACGCACAGGCATCATGGCTACCCCAGGAGGTGGACACCATCCCTGCTGTAACTTCACTTGTTGTAAGCAGTGGATGGTGATCTGTGTGTCCTGACTGGGCTCAGGCAGAGAGCAGAGAGTCGAGCTGGGACTTGGAAGAGGAGGGGCACAATCCCCTCAGTGTAGTCTGGCTTGTGTAGGAGAAGGTTGTTTCTGTGATGTGCTTTCCCTGGACTAGAGCCAGAAGGGCAAAAGCAGAAGATGCCGTTATAATTACGAAACAGAATAAATGTTACCGATCTTAACGAGGAAGAATAAAGAAATAGCTGATATAACAAAGATGGGGTTGGTGAGAGATGAGAGAAAGGAAAGGGCACAAATCCTTCCTTTTACACGGAGGGAGTCAGGACACCATCAAAAAGTGGACAGATCAAGAAATAGAGGCTTAACTATATAGTATTTAAAGTTTCAAAGGTAATCAATAGAATAAATGATGATAATAATATCAGATTTAAGAAGAAAGAAGGTATATACTACTACAGTATAAGTGAGCCACATTATTCATCTTCATAGTGAATCAGTGAAGATTATTTAAAATTGATGTTTGATGTATCTAGAAATGGTGGTATAAAAACTGTGGCTATTATTTAGAGTCTTAGTGGTAACTGCTAGTAGAACAAGAAATAGAAATGGTTAGAAATGGTTATCTCGGGCAAGTAGGACTAGGGCTAGGTGGGGCAAGAGGCTTGATTTCATTATTTATATTTATATAACTTATTATTACCAACTTGTGTGTATGTGCGTATATGTACATATCACTTTAATCTTCTCCAAAAGAAAACTGTTTATGGAGTCCTTTTGGGGAATTGATCACCCACTTTTGTTTTTCCTTTTCCTTTTTCAGATGATCGATTTCCAGAATATGGCAAGGTGGAATTTGTATTTTCTTATGGACCAGAAAAAATTCAAGGTATAAGTAAAGTTAGAATCCATTCATCATCTACTCCTTTCCCTTTATCCTGACCTGTCCCTACCCCTCCTTCACTATTCTCCCACTGATCTACTCTATAACTGTCAGGGTATCTGTGATTGAAAGGCAGACCAATAGTAAGGGCTCTGGGTATCATAGTGGACCCCCAGCTGAACATGGACCAGAGACTTAATCTCTGGGTAATAAAAATAAAAAAGCAGACAGGGAGGCACTGGTTTGGATAAACTGTTCTGGTCCTATTAGGTCATCATCTTATTATAATCAGAGACTGAAGACCATGGAGGATGGAGGGAGTGGCTGAAGGGACAACTCAAAGGTGCTGGGTCAACGATAAGTATTTCTGAGAACTGAGGTGATTCAACCTGAAGATGAGAAGGCCAATTTAATAATAGCTGTAGACCGGTTATATGTGGAGACCAGTTGTTCTCCATCTTATTTGAGAACAGGATGGGAGGAGATGAAGTTAGGTTACAGACAGAGGGACTCTGGATAGATTAAAGAAAGACTACCAGGTCAGGAAGGTGACTTACCCCAGAAGGTCTGACTTGCAGCTGTGCTGTCTTCATCCTGTGCTTTCTCTGGATATGTGGGAGGGATTCTGCCTCTCCCCTCAGATTTCTGTCTGGAGTGGAGAGTGCCTTAAGTAAGGGGCAGGGAGATGGCCGGGATGACCTTGCGTCCTCTCAATGTCAAGGCTATGATCCCTGTTTCTCCTACACTCTCCCTGACTCCAGGGGCAGACTCTCATCTCTGGGAACTGCCCCAGGGGGCCCTGGGATACAGAAGAGAAAGGGGGAGTTGCCCAGCTAGAGGGTCCCCCAGCTTTCTCTTAGGAGGGGTCTTCATTTCTCGGTGCCCTGTCCTGATTTACCCCTATGGCCTGGTATGAGCCTTTTCAAGAATGCAAGAAACCAGATGCCTGGGTTTTCCATCCAACTGAAGCCACTGGTCCCGCCCCACCAGGGTCAAGAAAGTGAGAAGTCCCTTAGGGGAGCATCCTTGGGGGATCTTGTTGGCTTCCTCTGTTTTTCCAGCTGCTGATGTCTTTTTTCTTTTTCTTCACTGTCCTCCCGCCCTCTCCCATCCTTTTAGGCATGGAACACCTGGAGAACGGGCCAAGCGTGTCAGTGGACTACAACACCTCCGACCCCCTCATCCGCTGGGATTCCTATGACAACTTCAATGGGCATCGAGATGACGGCATGGAGGGTAGGTGGGACCAGTGGCTCTAGCCCCCCTCCAAACTGCACAGCCCCTGCACACAGGGCCTTGAGGCACCTTGAGGTCATAGCCACATGAGGATGTGCCATTGGTGCCAAATGAAACCCACAGACAAATGCATTTTCTGAGATTGGCCGGAGAGGGATTCTTGAGGGCCAGAGTGGCCTGGGAGGGCTACTTGGAGGACGTGGCCTTGAGTGGACCTTGAGATACCCCCTGTGCTGCCACCACAGCATTTGTTAGATTTCTTTTACACCCGTTGCTGTATTTCTCCGGCCTCGCTGCCTGAGTTCTCTGGGGTTAAGCACTAGGAATGTAGACACAGCATCTTGGGCCTGCCTACAGGCTTTCATCGACAGCCAACGAAAATGTTTGAGAGCTGGAGACAAACAGATAGGCTTCAAAATTTGAAAAGAAAGCTACAGAATTGAAATTAATACATGTTTAATTTAGCTACAAAACCTAACATTATGTCAGATGGTCAACTGAAACTCATTTCAACTCTTGAGAGTTATATATAGGTTATATTTATTTATGTGGTTCATTTGAATATGTGTGATGGCATGTGGGGCTGGGCCTCTGCTAGTGAGCGTGCTTGGAGCCCAGGAACTCTTGAGACGCCTTGTCTGGGGTTTGGCCACAGGCTTGTTTCCCTGATTTGGTCCTAGGACTGTGGGACGTGGGAGCTGGGAGACCCTCAGAACCATTGGCCACCCCCATCAGTTTTCAGTCGGGGTAATTGAGACAATTACCAGTTGAGACGGATCTTCTGATTTAGCTCCCTGACCTGGGATGTGTCCTTTCAAGGACAGCAGCACCCAGCCTCTGGGCTTCTTCTCCCAGCTGAAGTTGGTTCTGGGGTGGGGCTGTGCCATCCAGGGGCCCCTGGACCATGTGGAAGAGCTGGATTAGGGAGAACCAGGCACCCTCACCCTTCCTTCTGCCTCTGTCTCCAAGGTTCTGGATTTGTGAACTGCATGCACCCTGAAAGGCTTTGAGGCCTTTCCTTGCATAAAGATTCTGCCTCTGACCTTGGAGACACCAGAAAGAGCGATAGATTTCAGAGGCATTGGGACCAGGACAGTGGTTGGGCTAGAATTTAGGGCTTGATGAGAGCATGTTTCTGTGCAATACTGCAAAGTTCAAGGCTTGTCCTCATACCTACTCTAGGTCCCTGTCCTTCCTCCCCCGAGGGACACAGACACCCTGCCAGGGCCCTCTCCAGCCTGCTGAGGCTGCAACCCCAGAGCACTCCTTCCCCCATCCCAACCCCATCCACTTGTGCTGCGTGGCTGAGGCAGAGGCAGAGAATGAAATGAATTAGTCCTGAGGTACCAGTGGCTGCCAGCCCAGTTGTTCATCTTCTGGTGATGTTTGTATCTTTAATAAGAACACTTAGCAATTTGAAGGAATTTTCAATGTCTCCCCATCTCTCCCTGGTGTGGAGTCAATGCGATGATAAGTGTAAAAACATTTGGTAAACTATAAAGTGCCAGGCAAATAAAAGGTAAAATAATTAAGAGGGAAGAAGGAGTGGCCGTGGGAAGGACAGGGCTTGGGACACAGTTGGCTGTGAGGGAAGGAAGGGGGGCAGACAGAACAGTGAGAGGCCGGGAAGAGGAGGAAGGAAAGGATCAGGCAAGGCCCTGGACTCCTCCCGCCCTCTGGCCTGCCTTCCTCCCTCCTTCGATCTGCTCCCCCAGGCAGGGGATGGAGCCAGTGGGACCTTTGGCCAGTTAAAGGTCAGCTTGTCCTGTAGGGACAGAGGGGCTCCTGTGTGGAGGCTGAGAAGCTGGCTCTATGCCTAAAGGGTGGGCAGAGAAGCCAAGGAGGCAGCTCATGGCCCTGCTATCCTCCCCCCAGCCTAGCCTGGGTGGGGAGCTTGTGGCTGGGGTGGTCACCAGGGCAGACCCCGCCTGTCCTCCTGTGAGCTCCCTGTTGCCACTGGGCTGCATTGCCCACAGGCACAGGAAAGGAAGTCGGGACCAGCCCAGGGGCAGGAGCAGTCAGCATTACCCCCATCCCGCTTTTCCTCCTAGCTCGGGGCACTTCTAGAAGGCTCTAGATTCTGGGGCCCAGAGATTAAAGCATTTTCTTCTGGCTAATTCTCTGGTCAAGAGAGGGAATCAGGAGGCCCATGTCTGTCCCCCTGGTTGTGGACAAGTCCTCGTGCCTCAGTTTCCTCATACGCTAGCTGGGGTAAGAGCACCTAATCCTTAAGACTCGGGGTGCTCAGGAGATGGCTCAAGCTGGAGCCCGGGAAGGGGCTTGGCTGTTTCCTGGCATGGTCCAGGGCTGGGGGGGATGGCCTGAGGGGTTAGCAGGTGCCCAAGGCACCTCTGCCTGTTTTGCAGGAGGTCCTCGGCTGACCTCGAGAGTCCCCAGTGCAGCGGGCAAACGTGCACTTCAGAGCCCACCCACCCGGGTCCAAATCCGAGCTCTTCGCTCTGTGGCCACACGCCCTCGGTCAGGTCTCATGGTCTTCGTTTCCTCATCTACAAACTTGGGGCGGTGACAGTGCCCTTGCCATTGGGTTATTCTAGCAATATTCACAAGAGGCAGTTTAGTATAGGGGTTAAGAATGTGGCCTCTGGAGCCAAACTACCTGGGTTCGAATCCTTTGACAAGATCCTGTTTTCCTGGAGCCTCAGTTCACTCTGCTGTCAAGTGGGGATTCCGTCAACACATCATTTTGAGCACCTTTTAGAGACTGGCGGCTGTGGAGGGGCTGCCAGCTGTGTTTCCTCACGAGTCCCTGACACATCAGTTATGACTGTGGCAGCATCTCAGGGGTCTTCGGACAGGGCTAATGAGAAAGCCCCTTGGCCTTGGGAGCCAGCCCTGGCTTTGCCACATGCCGGCTGTCGTGCCAAACGCTCGATAGTCCCCGTCTCATCTAACGCTCACAGGCATCCTGCCAAGTGGGCACTTATTGTTATGGCTGGATGGGGGGCTGGGACATGGCAGGATTCAGTAACCTGCCTGAGGTTGCCTAGCTGGTTAAGAGAGGGTCTGGGGGTGGAATCCCATGGGGCCGTCCTGGGTCGGCTGACATCCCCAGGGGCCTGTTCTGGGCATCTGGTCCTGTGGCACTGGGTTCCTGCTGAGCTTGGGTGGGTTTCTGCTCACTCTGCCTGCCCTCCCTCCCCTCCATACCTCCTCTTACCCCTAGACAGACAAATCACCCTGGTCCTGCCTCTCACATGAAGGAGGCCTTAGATTTGGTGGCGCATGGAGCGCAGCACCGGGAGGCCATCGGGCTGGCCCCAAGTGCAGGAGCTAGCGGGGCTGCACTGCAGGGCACGGCGAGGTGCGTCCCTAGATGCTTCTCCCTCACCGCCGCAGAGGGGGAGGGGCTGCTCACTCAGGAGTGCCACTGGTGGGGGGCTAGCCTCTTAAAATAGGTAGAGGGTAGAGTGTCCAAGGTGAGGTGAGGCCATTTTTGGAAGCAGCCTGCCTCTCCTGTTTCAGGCCCGTTGGGAAGTGGGCAGGAGAGGCCAGGCCAGGCCAGTCCCTCTGGAGCCCACTGGGTGACTCAGAGGGGAGGATGGGGGCACTGAGCCAGGTGCTTGGGAACAGAAATTGTCTCTGGCCTGGTCCCACCTTGCCCCTTCCCTGCAGTGAGGGGCAGCCAGCATGGGAGTCAGAGATTCTATTCCTTTGGGAAGTGCTCCAGGTGACCCTGACTTTAACCCTCAGTGTCTTGACCGCTCTGTCTTTAACCCCTCCCTTGCTGCCTGCATCCCCACCCTCCCAACTCCTAGTTCCAGTGTTTGGTGTGTGGCATTGTGACACTTAGAATGTTCTTCCACTTGCTCAGTACATACTCCATCAATCTCCGCAGCAAAAGAAGGAAGCAAGGTCTGTATGGGGACTTCTGTTCTCTGTAGGGTGACCACCTAGGGCGGGGTGGCCCAGGCCAATCATAGAGCACATTTAAGGCCCTCTTGCTGCAGTGGGGAAACTGAGGCTTGGGAGGGAAAGGGATCTGCCAAAGGGGGAGGCACTCCCCACGTGTAGAACCCACCTTCGCATGATCTCATCTCCTGCTGTACCGAAGACCACAACGAAGTGTGGTAAGGTGTGCGATGTCACCTGGAGTTGGTATTTGAATCTGGGCGCCTGACTCCGCATCCCTTTCCCCTGCCTGAGGGCTCAGCTCATTTAGCAGCCCCACTCCCCTAAGCCAGGCGGCTGCTTTAGGATGCTTGCCCAACTCCTCAAACCTTTAGATGACAGGGAGCTCGTTGTCACACGGGGCAGCCCGTTTCACTTTGGAAGAGCCCAAGAAATAAAAACAGGAATTAAGGGCAAAAGGTGAGTGCCTCTGCACGGGGGGCCAAGGCTGCAGGGACCACGGGTCCACGGGGACCGTTTTGGCTCACCTGCACTAAGGCCAGAAGGAGGGGGAAGTGATGAAAAGGGGAAGAATCAAATGGAAGCTCACTATCAAGAAATTTCTGACCACAGACATTTCCAGGCCTTGGGACAGGTGGCTAGGGACAGAGGAGCCCCTGCCATTTCAGGGACTCCTTACTCTGGGAGCAGTGTCCTCTGGTGAAGCTGATGGCCTGGTGTCTTAGTCAGCTGGGGCTGCCACAACAAAGTACCATAGACTGGGTGGCTTGTGGTTGGCCATTGTTTTCCTTTCTCTTCACTGATCTTTCTCTCTGTGCATTTCTGTGTCCTAATCACCTCTTCTCATAAGGACACCAGTCAGATTAGATTAGGGCCCACCCATGTGACTTCTTTTTAAGTTTATTTACCTCTTTAAAGGCCCTACCTCTAACTATAGTCATATTCTGAGGAACTAGGGGTTAGGATTTCAACATATGATTTTTTTTTCCTTCTTTTTTTTTTTTTTTTTTTTGGTGGGAAGACACAATTCAACCCATCACAGCTAGGAAAACATTTTCTGGGTGGCCGGAAGTTGGATGCCTGGAGCCTTCGTCCTGAGTGGGGAGGAACAGAAGGCCCAGGGTGGGCGGAGGGGAGAGCAGTCCGGGCCCCCACCAGCCTCCTCCTCGCGGACTGTCTTCGTCTTTCTCAAGTTTGGTCTGGAGGCTGCCAGCTCAGTGCTCTGGCTGACACCACATTTCACAGCCTCCAGAAGCACCATTAGCTATTTGGCCTGAGTTCTGAAGCCCCGTGCCCAGATCCTAGCTCCCGTGGGTGGGAGTGGGGCTGTGTTTTTGCCTATGCTGCACAGAGCCGTCTCCACCTTCCTCCAGAGTGTTCTAGGGCAAGCCTTCTTGGAAGCAAGTCCTGCGTCAAGGGATGTGGGCTGCCTTCCACCTCTAAGAGGCCCAAAAATTAACCAGGCCTGAGTTGCCTCACTGCCCACCCATTCACTCCCACCTTTCTCTGACTTCCTCGGCCACTGAGTTATTTAGAATTTCTCACAATTTAAAGTGAGGATAGAGGAGAAGGGACAAGTGCTGGGTAAAGCAACAGATGGCTTAGGGCCCCCCCCCCAAAAAAAAAAAAAAAAGAATGAAGAGAGAAAAAGACAAGTCCCGTGGCTTGGCTGACAATGGCAAAGGGGACTAGTAGCCACCCCACTTCTGGGTTTCTCCTCCTGCATGATGCCTGTCAATCTTTCTTTTGTTTCTGTGGGCCATCCCACCAGAGCCAGGTGTGACAAGGGGGCTTGGTTTTGTGCCCAACCTTCTCAGCCCTCAAGATCTGTGAGGAAAGGTGACTTCTCATCAGCTGGACTTGTCCAAGGATTTTCTAAGTGTTTCAGAGAGAGGAAAGAGGGAGAGAGAGAGACATAGCAAACAGGCAGAGAGGGAGAGGGAGAGAGAAACGAGGGAGACATGGAGAGAAAGACAGACAGACCCGGACAGACACTGGCCTGGGAGGCAGGAAGTTTAGGTTCTGGGTCCTCTTGGTAACTCTTTTTTTTTTTTTTTAAGGATCTTTATTTTCTGTAAAATGAGGGGATTGGGGTAGAGATTCTTTCCATTTCTTTAAGCTCAATCACTTTCTTTTTATGCCTTGTGAGGAGCTGAGACAGACCTGCCGAGCTTCCCTCTCAGACCTTCCCAACTCATGAGTGGGAAGCAGCCATAGCTCAGTAATTGTATCAGTCAGGAGAGGCTTGGCTACACCGGGTAACAAACAGCCCCAAATTCTCAGTGGCTCTACCCAAGAAAGCATATTTCTTTCCCATACTGCCTGTCCAGTGTGGGTTGGTAGGGGTCTCTGTACATCTGAGTTACGCCAGCTGGTGATGGCTTTATCTCATAGATACTTTCATCATTGCTACAGCAGCAGGTAGAGGACATTATGCCTTGCGTGTTGTTTCTGCCTAGATGTGACACGCTTTCCTTCTGCTTACATTTCATTGGCTAAAAACAAGTCACATCTATGCCTAACTTCAAAGGGGGCAGGGAAGTTGTACATGGAAGATGGAAAGCTGAAATACTGTCCAACAGACTAATCTTTACTATAGGGAATGAGATTGTGGGATTTAGAGTCAGAAGGCCTGGTTCCAAACTCTGTTGTTCATAACTGTGTTTCTTAGTCAAGTCACTTTGCCTCTCTGAGACCCAAATCCTTTATCTGTAAAATGGGTACAATAATGATATCTTCCTTATAGGATTATTGTTAAGATTCAATGAGGTAATGTATGTGAAATGTGAAAAGTGGGATGCCTGGTATGTATTATGCTGGCAATAATTATTATTATTGAAGTGCTGGAGGACAGAAGAGAGAAATGTGATTTTGAATATATACAGGCCTTCTCTTAAGAAAAAGCTCACATCCTCCTTGAAGGTTCATTTACTCTCTGGGAACCTATAGACAGCTCTGTTCTGGGAGCCCTACTCTTGAGAGTCAGGAGACTTGCCTCTGGCACCAACTTGCTGTGTGACCTTGGGAAAGTTACTTCCCCTCTCTGGTGCTCAGTTTCCTTATCAGTGAATTGAGAAGGATGGATTCCAAAGGGGACTTCCAGCTCTAAAACCCTAACAATGAGAATAATGATGGTGAAGATAATGACTAGATGACGGCTAGCTGGCTAGCCTCGTGTGCCTACCCTGTTCCAGGTACCACCATCTCTTGGTTATTCCTCCCCAAATACCTGTAGGTGGCTATTGTTATGTAATTATTAGGCTGAACAAGCAGAACTTGTAGGATGTGATTATAAAGCCATTTTATTTAGTCTACCACTATAGTTTAAATCTGTTCTTTGCTTCCTCTGCCCTTGAGTGACATTAACGTGAGTCCCATGCCTTTTCTGGTCACTCTCAGGTAATGAAAGATCCTCTGGTCAGTAATAAATATGCCCAGTGCCAGTGACCTTGGCACTTCACCCAGGGTTAGATCTTCCCTCTTGTCAGCTCCTGCCTGGCCACCGGCTGTGTGTGTGTGTGTGTGTGTGTGTGTGTGTGTGTGTGTGTGTGTGTGTGTTTCAGTAGGTTTTCTCTCTGTTTTCCTGACTTATGGGAAGAGAGGAAAGGAGGAAAGGGATCAGAAAATTCTTGCCTGCCTAGCATTATTGCAAGGTTACTCAGGCACACTCTGCATAGAGACAGAGGCACAGGTGATATGACTTCTGAGTTTTTTCCAGTGGAAGATTCTGGAGGCATCGAATGCTGACTCTTTCTCTCCTGCAGCACTTTTGTGTGTGTTTCGGAGACATGTCCTTTAACTCCCCATAAGTGTCCCCTCACTCTTTCCTTCAGGTGGGTGACTGCAGCTCTCTGGGATGCTCATGACCCTTCTCAGCCCAGGTGTCCCTTGCTCCCTCCAGCCTCCTCCTGCTGGAGTCCTTTTGGCCCTCCAGGTGGCCCTGTTGGACAGGATCTGAGGCAGCCCAGGTCCCTGTCTTTCCTCTTGGTCTGTGGGAGCCCTGAGGCACTCCTGGCTTCAGCAAAGCCTGGAACTGGGGTGGCCAAGGCAGCCTGTCTTTGTTCCCAGGCTTGTCTCTCACCCTTCAGACTTTCTGGACCGAGCCTGGCCCCATCTCGCCTGTTCTCTATGTTCCAGAAGACTCACTGAGATGAGGGGGAAGCCCCCAGCAGGTGGCACTTGCAGCAAAGCGACACTCTCCCCAAAATTCCCCTTAGAGACTCCCACTTCCTGATCCCGTTACTCCTTTGATATGGGTGAGTGTGAGGGCAGGCTAGAGCCACATAACAGTTTTTAGCCACTTCTCAAAAAAATTAATAGCTAATATCATATATTTCCAACATTATATAATAAAATTACATTGATATAATTTAATTTCATAACTTTATCTGTTTAAAATGTGCTATTCAATGAGTTTTATATTTAGGGTTGTATTACCATGATCATAAGCTAATTTTAGAACATTTCCTCACTTCCAAAAGAAACCTTGTACCTATTAGCAGTCACTCCTCACTTCTGTCCCTACCCATGCCCAGCCCTAATCTATTTTTTATAGATTTATCTATTATGGATATTTTATGTAAATGGAGTTATGTAGTAGGTGGCTTTTTGTGAACCCTTTGAATGTTTTCAAGGTTCATCCACGTCGTAGCATGTATCAGTACTTCATTGTTATTGCTGAAAATACCCCATTTTTGGCCATTCCACATTTTGTTTTTATATGTATCAGTTGATGAATATTTGCATCGTGTCTGCTTTTGGGATGTTTTAAAGAACGCCGATATGGACATTCGTGTACAACTTTTTGCATGGACTTATATTTTCGTTTTTATCTCACGTAGATATCTAGGAGAAGAATTGCTGGGTCATATGGTAATTCTATGTTTAATAATTTGGGGACCTGCCAGACTTTTCCAAAGTGACTGTGCCATTTTACATTCCTCTCAGTCAATGTATGAGGGTTGTGATTTCTCTACATTCTCACCGACACTTGTGAGTTTCTTTGGTATTCTAGCCATCCCAGTGGGCGTAAAGTGGTATTCCATTGTGGTTTTGAGTTGCATTTCCCTAAGCATTAATGCTGTTGAACATCTTTGTTAATCAGCCATTACATCTCTTCTTTTGAGAAATGCCTATTCACATCTTTTACACATATTTTAAATCGGGGTTTTTGTCTTTTTTGTTATTGAAGTTCAAAGAGTTCTTTATACATTCTGGAAACAGGTCCCTTATCAGATATATGGTTTGCAAATATTTTCTTCTATTCTGTGCATTGTCTTTTCACTTCTTGATGTCATCATCCCTTTCTGCAAGCCCTGCTTTTGGAATGTGGCACTCGTTTTTCATGGAGTCTCTGTCACAGCAGAGACCCAAGTGCTTCCGTATTAGCATCTGGTTACAACCAGTGTTCCCATTTTGTAGGTGAGGAAAATGGGGCAATATCGGAGAGGCCGGGGGCCTTGTCCAGGACAATATCCTGAGTAAATAGTGAGGGGAAAAAAAGACTGAGTAAATAATGAAGGTGGGATTCCAACGTGGTAGGCTGGGAGCTAGAGGCAGGGACCCGCACTGCTTCCTCTCATTTGGGATCTTCATCTCAAAGATTATTCATCTCTAGCCTGAAATGCTTCAGGCTGCTCAGCCTGAGCCCGTTCCAGCTCTGGAACTGGTAGAAAACCTGCCCCATTACATAGAGAGGGAGGCCGGGTTTCAGCTCCCTGGATGGCAACGCAGCACAAAAGCCCAGGAGTTCTGCCTCCAGCTGCCTTAGCTACCTGCATGGCCCTGTGTCCTTTCGTGTCCTTGGGACCAGACAGGATGAGGGAGAGCAGCGAGAGATGGGAGTGAGTCGGCTGGGCGGTGGGAGAACAGTCCCGGTGCCCACCCTGGGAGATGCCTGTGCTCTATGGTGAATGCTTGCCCTTGAAAAGCATTTATAGGGTTGACATTCTTGCCTTCTGATGTGGGAAGAATCAGTAAGAAAGGAGAATGTGAGGTTGCAGTTGGGCCCAGATAATTCGCGCTAAGGGTCAGGGATCCTGGAGTGATACCTCTGCCCCTTGTCTCTGAGCAGCGGTGATTTTCTAAGCATGGGTGCCAAGAGCTTGAAGTTCGGCACCAAACTGATTTCTGCTGGGAAATTTTAACTTGGCTGTGGGAGAGGGCAGCCCTTCTGGTCTGTGACTTATGGGTGGTGGAGAGAAGGACAGAGAGGGAGAAATTCAGAGCTGCTACTGAAAGCTCTGTCCCTGTTCAGTCATGTCATATAGGACAAAGGGCTTAGACTGCAGTGGGTAGCGTGTGAGTTAGCCACCTGGTGGAACTTCCCAACCGTGAGAAGGTGGATGCACTGTCGCAAGGAGGTTGGGTCCTTGTCCTCTTGGCCCACTTGGGCAGAGGTGTCGAGAAACAAGGGAGATGGATCTCAGTGTGGGTGGTCTATGTAGAGATGGTGACAGAGGCAGGGACTGAACGCCTGCTTGGGGAGGCTCCGAGTACTTTTTCCTCCCACAAGAGGGGAGTCCTCTCCTGACCTGGAATAATAAGACTGCTAGGAATTCAATTGCAAGGTTGGGCTGACCTTGTGGGTAAAGAAGATGATACCAGTGACCCAGCATCTGCCAGCCACCTGCTTCACACTGTTCCTCGTCAGACGGGGCGGGACTCGTCCTGATGCCCTCGGACCCTCAGCTGGCCCTGCTCTGCGAGGCAGTTGGCAGGCTTGGGGAGTAGTGTCTGCTCATGGAACATGCAGTAAGCCAATACCCTCCCGAGTGAATATGCCTTTGGTCTTCTGTAATCTCTGCCATCAGGTGGAGGTTGGAAGGCTGGAGCCACACTCAGAGCGGACGCAGAGCTCTTGGCCAGTGGCCTGAGCGGCATAGGCTGGCCTCTCCTTGTGCTCAAATATCAAGCTCGAGGCAGGGGAAGAGGAGAGTGTGCACTCTCTCCCCCTCCACCACCCTCCCTCCTTCCTCTCCTGCCAGACCTGTAGACAAGTGCAAGTTAGCCAGACCTAGCAAGACCCCAAGAGACCGACTCTAACCATGTTCAAGAAAAGAAATTCAAGCCTCCCATTAATCAAATATTTTTTCTTACCCAATGAAAGCTGCCTTTTACCCATCATCCCCTCCCTCCCTCCATTCCTTTTCTCTCTCCTTTCTTTCCCCAAATACTTATAGCTCACCTGCTAGGTGGCAGACACTGTCCTAGTCCTGGAGCCATGGAAAGTTGTGACCTGGAGTTGCCTGCGGACAGGGGTGGCGGGGTGGGGGCGGGGATGCAGCAAGGTCAGACAAGCGCACCATCCACTCTGACCCGCTGTCAAATGGGGAAGGATCTCAGCCAAGGGCCACAGCTTCTTAGCAGAGAAGCTTCTAGAGATGGCAGCTATCAGAGGTGGATGGCTTTGCAGAGAGGCTTCATTTGTACTGGGCCTGGGAAGTAGATGACATTGAAGAAAGAATTATTTTTCAAATCTTAAAGTGGTGCAACAACATTGCTCAAAGTCTGGAACGTAGAGGGGAAGAAAAGAAATCAAATTTGACTGGCCTCCTGTGCATGACTACTCTTCACATACGTGGAGCCCAAGAGGGGAGAAGGAGATTAAGAGAAAAGCATGCAAAATCCTGCAGCGGACCAGTCCCTGGAGCTTGGATTTGTTGCCCCACAGACATGACTGAGAGATGGGCGCTCAGGGAGCGCACATGCTCAGCCTGTGGCTTTTCCTCACCTCGGCCTCTGCAGACTCCATCTTGCTATGCAGCTTCCCAGCTCCAGGTGGGGCAGGTTGCCCCTGCCACAGCTCGGGAAGGGGGTGTGGTTCACAGCATCCAGCCCTTAGTGGTGAGGGTTGTCTTTCTGGGTTATTCCAAATTAATCCTTGCTGGACCTAGTCAGGCCCTGGGCAGTCTTCCTTGCCTTTGGAGACTGTGCCCTGGCCCTCTTTCTCTGCGTCCAGGGCAGTTGGCCTGAAGCTGGCTCCTAGGTGCTCGTTCGCTGAGGCTGCTTTGCTCTTTGGCAAAGTTTAACTCCTTCATTAAGTGTCCCTGCCTGGCTTTCGGGCCCATCTCTCCATCAGCCTTTGAGAGGCAGCATCGTCCCTGGAGCTTGTCTGCATCTTGCCCACTCCTGCCTACTGGTGCACTTATTTTTAGATAACAGCTTCTTCCTCTTGGTCCACTCTCCCAGGCCCCGCTTTCTATCCAGTGCACAGATCTGGGGCCATTTGTGGGAAGAGGTTTCAATGGATCTGGGATCTGGAGAGTGATCAGTCCTTTTTCTTTTCACGTTTCTTCTCCCTCTACTTCCCCAGCTATTCTTGATTGATTCATCCCCCAGAAATCTCTTTCTTTCTATGCCCCTCTCCCTGGCAGGAGACCTTCTAAAATCCTGCCTGAGTCATTGACCTCACATACCTTCAGTAACAGGCAGCCTCCATTAAACTTAAGGACAGTGTCTTAGAGGGACACGAGAAGAGACAAAACTCATGTCCTCGGGAGGTGGTATCGGCACTGTAGTGGTTGAGAGCCTGGGCTAGGGACTCAGGCTGCCTGGGATCAAGCCCTAGCTCTGCCTCTTGCCTCTTCTTGACCTTGGGCAAATCATTTAGCCTTTCTGAGCTTTAGTGTTCTCACCTGTAAAATGGGGGCAAGGATAGTATCTCTTTAATAGGGCTGAGACTTAAACGGGGTAACCTGTGCGTGCTGAGCTCTGTGCCTGTTACATAGTGAGGCATCAATTACTGTTAGCTGTTACTGATGCCACTACCTAACCTTGGGTGGCACTTTACGAAATGCTTCCCTGAGTGCAAGTCAGATCACCTTTTGACCATCCCAGTTGTCGAGCTGGTCTTTGAACCTAGGCCTCTGGCTGCAAGTCCTTTGTTCTTCTTGCCATATAGAGCCAGGTGTGTACACGTGAACCTTTTCCCTGGCCTCATCCGAATTCCCATGTGTGAGCCACTCCCTCTGCTGAAGGCTGGGGGATTTTCGAGCTCGCATAGCTAGCTAGACAGGGGCAGAGAGCCACACCAGCTCTCAGGATCTTTCCTTGGTTTCACCTCCACAGGTCCTGCCTCCCTAACTGTGGGTCATGGTGACTTCTGGGCAGCTATAAAGCTGCTTCTTTCTCTTTCGTCTGAGAAACTATATCAGAATGCAGGAGAGTGAGAATGACGTGACTATAGGCATGACCTTGAATCCGCTCTATTGAAGAAGAAGAAAAAGAAACAACAAATCATCTGTGTTCTTTGGTACATGGATAGTCCTCAGTAATCACTCATTTATTCAGTAAATATCAGCTGAGGGCCTACTGTGTGTCAGTCACGATTCCTAGTGGCTGAGGATATAACAGTGAACAAAACAAAGGTCCTTGCCCTTGTGATTATATTCTAGTGGGAGAAGGCAGACCAAATTTTAAAAAATAAATAATAAGTAAATGACTGAGTATGTTAGAAGGTGACAAATACTTTGGGAAAAATAGAGCAGAATAAGGGTGATTGGGAGTTGGGGGGCGTGTTGAGTAGTGAGTTGAAATTTTTTAAAAAGCTGCCAGCTTTGGCCTCACTGAAGAGGGAACATACGAGAAAAGAATTGAAGGAGGTGAGAGAGTGAGCCAAGCAAATATCTGAGGAAGAGCGTCCTAGGTAGAGGGAACAGTAAGCAAAAGTCCTGAGGCAGGAGCCCACCTGAGATGCGTGGGAAGCAGCAAAGGGGCCAGTGTGACTGCAGTGGAGGTTGTAATAGGAGATGAGGTCAGAGGTATTGGGGACCAGATCACTTAGGGTCTGATAGTCATTGTAAGGATTTGGCTTGTACCCTGGGCTTTTTCATCTAATGGCATACTGTGGAGATCATTCCATAATAGCACATAAAGAGCCTTCTCAGTTTTTTCAGCTGCATAATATTCCACTGTACATATGTGCTGTGTTTTATTTAGCTGTATTTAAATAACATGAACATTTAGATTGTTTTCAGCCTTTTGCTGTTTTCAAATGCTGCAGTGAGTAACTATGAACATACAACATTTTCGCAAGTCTGTCTGTAGAACAGATTTCTATAAGTGGAATTGCTGGGCGAAAGAATATATATGCATATATAAGTTTGATAGTACCAAATTGGCCTCCATGAGGATTGCATTTGACATTTTCAGCCAGCAATTTGGTTAGGGACTAGGAGGAAGATCTACTTCCCCCTTCTCTATACACCCCCAGACGTGAGATACTGTTAGGTACCCATTATTTCCTTTACCCTTCATGACTCCTGTGAGCTGAGTATTCTCATTCCTATTTCTCAGGTGAGGAAACAGGCACAGAGAGGTTAAGAAACCTACAGAGGTTTACACAGCCAGGTAGATGTAGGGCTGGGATTCTGATGCCATGATTTCTGTCCATGGCTTCGCAAGAGCAGGAGTCTGAGAAGCCCTGCCTCCCTGCCCCATGCAAGTAGGCATGTGGACCCAGCAGCCTGGAGCTGAAGTCCTCTGAGAATAAAGGGCTGAGTTAAAATGGAAAGCCTGCCTGCCTAGCTCAGCGCATTGCTGCACCTGCATCCTGGAGACCCTGGCAGGCCAGTGGCAAGGTGGGAAGAAGCCAGCCCAAGGGACCTGCAGCCCCAGTGGCCCAGCCGGCCAGCCCTGGCCTCTCCTTCTGTCTCCTCCCATCACCTGCCCCAGTGGTGAGACTTGAGAGGCAGCAGTGATCTATCTAGCTAATTCTGCTCTGGGTGGGGAGCTCCTGCCGCCATCTGCTGGGGCAGCTTGCTCCAGTGATTGGGTTTTGGCATTTCACTGATGAAAATAAATGAACCTCTTTATTGCTCTACATGGCCTGCGGAACCTCTGCAGCCTGGCTTGTATTTCCAGACTTCCTGTAAGTCACCATTTCTGTCCCAGCCCCCAGGGGCTCTGTGGCTGCCACAGAAATAGCTTCAAATGAGTTTGGAGCCTGAAGCCACCCAGGCAGGGCCAAGCAAGAGAGGAGGGACAGGCCCACAGAGTCCAAGGGCTCTGGGATCCAGACAGTGCCTGGATGAGCAAGCATCTTCTCTGAGTTGGATCCTTAGGCATCCAGATATGACCAAGGAGTTCAGAGATCATTCGGTTGTACTCTCCCATTGTACAGAAGAGTAAACGGAGGCCCATCTAAGATCATTCCTTAGTACTCTGGCCCCTGACTCTCAGTCTATTGCCATTGCTGCCAGATGACACTTTCTCTGGGTCTTTTTGTTGTGCAGTGGATGGTTAGGGGTATGCAAGCAGAGTTGGAGAGAATGGGTTTCAGCGGCAGCAGGAGGGGTGGAAGTTTGACATCTAGGAGAACTGTCTCTCCTTTGAGGGATATGAGAAATGGGAACTGGTGGCTAGACTGGATTTTCTTGAGGTTGAGGAGGACCCTACTACCCCACGCGTCTGTCTAGATGGGGTGAGTGACCACGGCGCATGGTCATGAGAGAACAAGGCACTTCTAGTGGTTCTGACAAGACCCTGGCAGGTTATGTTTTCAAAGGAGACTCCAGAGCTTGACCCCAAACTCCCTTTTCCTGGCCCATCCTTTTCTCTGCTCAAGCATCATTTGTACTCACAAGATTCCCCTGCAGGGACATGGGGCATTGTGCCCCAGAAGGCAGAGCTGCTGGGCTGTTCTCTGACCCCCTGGTGGTTTGTCCAGGCTGCAGTGGGGCCCCCTTGTTCTGGGAAGTGGCTGCAGAGCTGTCAGTGGGTGGGAGCCAGGAGCTTCTGCTGGTCTTTCTCATCCCTGACCCAGTCTTTACATCTAGTCACAGCTAGTCGATGCCCCGATGCTTGTCGGAGACTTTCGCCTTCGGTTGCTTTGATTGCTTTAAAAAAAAAACTGTTAGTGGCAAAGCGTTCTTTGATGTTTGTTCTTCTCCTTCTCCAGGGGCAGTGAGATCAGATTTTGATATGAAAGCTCAAAGCTTCTCAGATCTTTCCTTCTTCCTTCCTGCCTCCCTGCCCCCTTGTGTCTGCATACTGCTTGAGAACTTTCGAGAACTAGGCATGCACTCTTCATGTGACACAAAGATAGAAGGAAGCCTGGGGGTTGTGCCCTGGCTCCTGTCTCCTGTCCAGGCCTGTACCCCATGGTGTTGTGGCTTCTGTGGGTCAGTAGAGTCACTTTCATCTTGTCCCCCTGCAGCAGGGACTTCTGGCTCTGGCTCACACTGCTCATGTGTGAACTTGCACATGGTTGCCCAGGAGACCCCTATGGAGATGCCTACATAAGCCTACTTGTATTCATACACATGGACCCATTTGGGAAAGAAAACAGAGACCTACCCAGATGTGCCACCCACATCGACATTCACGCCCACTCTCGCATAGAATCACACAGACCCCTCTGTGTACACCCATCCTCATGCATAGAACCACATAGACCTCCAGCCCACTGCACATTCCTACAGCAGTGATGGGACCTGTAATTATAAAACTACACGGCCAGTTTGGTAATCAATGTTTATGTGTGGTGCTTAATGGGCCTGTTTTGGGTTAAGAATGGTGATTGGCCTTAAGTGTAGTGATGGCTTCATTGTGGGAATTGTGAATTAGTTCTCAAGCAGTTTCCTATGAATTTCCAGAAATGTTTTGAGCCCTGGAAGTATCATTAAGAGAAAGGCATGCAATTCCCAGAGGACCACTTTGATGGGGACAGTTGTTCTAAACCAGCGTTGTGATTTTATCGTCACTCTCCACTGCCTTCTTCCTGTCCCATCCTCCCGGCTCTTGCCCTTTGCCCTTCCATCTCCTCCTTTATTCCTCCTTCCTCATTGGGAAGCTTAAAGAGCTTGAGTATCAGAGTCAGACTGCCAACGTGATCTTGAGCAAGCCATGACCTCCAAGCCTCGGTCTCTTTATCAGGAAGGTGGGCACTACGGTACCTACTCTGAAAGGCAATTGTGGAAGCAAATGAGAGAACATGCATTAAAGTGCCGATACAGAGTTACGAAGTGTCTGCTCCATCCTGGTGTACTCCTTCCTGGCTCCCCAGGCCAGTTTGGGGCTCCTCTTCATTCTCCATCTTTCCCAAATGAGGACTGCTACAGATGGTGTCCATGCCCCAGGAGGCAGTAAGAGTGGGAGAGGCAGGGGGCTGAGTGGGTATACCCTTGACCCTTATCCAACTCGGATATCTGCCTGGGAATTGACAGTTGCCTTCCTGAGTAATCCCCGTGCCACTCTGGCTCCTGCCCTGCCCTCAGGGAACATACTCCCAAGCCTGGCCCTGTCCACTGCCTTTCTAGGCGGGGTGCAGAGACCCTGGAAGACTGGCGCCATGTGAAGGGTGCCCAGCGCCTGCCCTGCTCCTACAGCCCTGAGCTTCTGGCCTGACTCCTTCCCTCTCCACTGGGCTGGAAGGCGGGGAGGGGATCCCGCATGGTGTGTGGACGTGTCCACCCCACACACAGACAGCGGGGCTGTCCCTGAGCTCCTTCCTCTTCCACCTGACACCTTGACCCTTCGGACAGCTTCTTCCTCCTTGTGGTTCTGCTTAAAATGATTGGATGCTTAGATGACTGGAATAGTTTGTCCAAATTGTGTTCCTACAGCAATCCTTCACTGGGAGAGCTGGAAGCCCTCCTGCTCCCAGTTTGGAACCTGAGGTGTGGAACCCCTCTCTCTGTTGCCCGTTCTTATGGTTTCTGTCAAGTCTTTGACACAGGGCTGGGGACCTCCCCATGTCATCAGTGAAGATAGCTCAGGGGCCAGCCTATAGGTCACTCAGTACCATTTTTGTTCTTCCTCTTATTTTCCTTCTGCACTCCCCAAAATAAGCTTCCAGAAAGTGGTACTGACAGTATGCAGGGTGCTCAGCTGGGCACCAGGGTGGGGTGGCCACAGAGGCACTTTGAGGTTACAAACTAACTGGGGCCCTGGCTGGCAGGGAGACACCAGGTGCCGGGCCTGGCGCAGGAAGCCCTCTCGGCCTGGCTGCAAACCCATCTCCTACCAGCTCTGGGAGTTGGGCTGCGACATTCAGTTGATGTGCAAATAAGTCACCAAGAGCATGCAAATAAGAATTGGGATTTGGTGTTCAGCTGTCAGTTAGGGACTTCTGGCACTTTTTAGGGCTCACCAGGATGATGGGGGCGTGGGACTTTGGGCAGCTTGTGTAGTTTTTGGCTGAGTGGACTGCTTCGGACCTGCGTGGTTGGGAGTGAAGGTGGACATTGCTGACGCTGAGAAGTTATTCCCTCTGCCATTCATGATTTTCAGATGGGAACAAACTGAATACCAATAGCCAGTCAATTGGAAGCATCTCGGATGGCCTGGCAGATCAATATCCTGGGCCGGGTGCCCACTGGCCTTCCCAAAATCAGGCCTCGAAAACCATCCAGGTTGCTGGGCCAGAATCCAAAGCCTTATACTGAGAATATCACTTTGGAGCTCCTGTCCCCCCTCCTGAGGCCTGCCCGGGTGACATTCTGGCCCCTCTGCTTAGGGCCCCAGGGCCACCTCTGGGAAGTATAGGGCCTTGTGGGCCCCCCACCCCCTAATAAGCCAAGGAAATGTCCTGGCTTCTAGACTCTGCCCCGTGGAAGGGGAGGAGGAGGAGAGGGAGGAAAAAAGATTTCCACCTTATTGTTCAGCAGCTGGAAAATTGTTGTCATCTGTTCTGCCTTTCATTTGCTGAGAATGAAAAAAAAATGTGGAAAAATTTGGGGAAATAAATCTCAATACCCTCCTAGGAACTCGCTCCCTTCCCTCTTTCTCCCTTGCATCCCTGCCGATTTGCTCCCAGGTTCTATCTTCCCACTTCTCATCGGGGTCCTGGGGCTGTGATGGATCTGGGTCTGGGTCTGATTCTGGGTCTGGGCTGGGGCTGTTCTGGGGCTGGGACTGTTCTGAGACTGTGCTGGGCTGGAGCTGTCGCTGGGCGAGGATTGGGCTGAGCCTGGAACTGGGCTGGAGCTGGGGCTGGGGCTGCAACTGGGTTGGGGCTGGGGCTGGGGCTGGAGCTGAGCCAGCCGATTCGCACTCCGAACTCTGTGTGGAGGGCTTGAGAAGCCACTGTGATGTCATTCAAGAGCTGCATAGCTACAGGATGATAAGTGAAGCCCTGGGGACCCAGCTGGCTGAAATTACAGACAGAGTTTTATCCCACTGGCTTCCTACAAGCCAGAGTGAGGCAGAGCTGGGAAGGGGGCGGAGGGAGGGAGAGAGAGAGAGGAGAGAGGGGGAGTGGTGTGTGTGTACACGGGCAGGCAGGCGGCATTGCTCCTCCCACCCCTGCCGGTCCCAGTGAGCCTGAGTAGGACGCAGACAGCGCTGGGAGCTGCAGCCATGTAGGAATTATTTGAAACTTGAGGCACAAGGAGCAGAGATCAAATCAGAGCGGTTCTTTTCCCTCCCCTTTCTCCCTCACTGTGCAGAGGGTAAGTGTCTGTTGGGCAGCCGTTTTTCGCTTGTGGGTGTCCTCGTGTGGCGCTCTGCTGGATCTGGGGAGAGGATGGTTGGGGGCCTCTACTCGGAATCCCGGATTTGCCTCGGACCTGGGAAGGGCTTGTGGGCTGTGCCGGAGCTGTGACCCTTTGCCCTGCATTTGGAGGTTGATGTAGCATTAGCAAACCTGGTCGCCTCCGGCCAGGACCTACTGCCCTGGGATGTGTTAATGCTGCCAACTCAGGTCTAAGGGGTGACTGAGTTGGTGGGGGGCAGTGCGTCTGAGTTGGCCTCATTTTTGGGGGATCATGGTTCATGGTAGATGAGAATGGGGTGGTAGAGGGAACTTGGGGAAGGCAAGGGTACCCCTGAAACACTCCCAGCAAGATGTTTATTCGGGACAACCCCCCGTTTGTGGGTCTGAGCTTTGTGCCACCCCTGCGCTGACAATCCCCCCACTGGCCTCCTGCGGCCCCACTGATGGCTTCCTCCCAACTTTGGCACTACTCTTGGCTGCTCGGCCGTCCCCTGGCCAGGGATTTCTGAGTGTCCAGGCGGGCGCCTCGGCCTGGCAGAGAAGACTTCGGTTGTTGTGGGCTCGGAGCTATTTTTACCGACCTCAGTGTGTCCGTGATATCTGGTGCCCGGATAGGCCGAGGCGGGGAGTGGGAGTGTCAGGCTCTGGTTGTAGTGCCCGTAGGAGCTAAGGGCCAGGAGGCTGGCTGGCTCTGCAAGGTCGCGGGCTGTCGCGTGACCTGGGCATGTCATTCACCCTCCAGGGCTTGGTCCCTTGGGTCTGAAATAAAGGTCACGATCAGGTTCTCTGCCCCTACTCCCTCTCGCCAGAGAAAGTCAAGTCAGATGGTATCTGTGTAAAATACTGTGGGTCTTTCCTGAGGAGGGCCTGGGGACACATCCGTCATCATCACTCGACTGAAGCCCCGTATATTATATTGTGAGGTTCTTGGTCTGCAGCCATCGCTGGGGAGTCTCCCGCCCCCCAGGCTCTTCCAGCCAGCCACCTTCACCTTGACAGCCATTAGTGGGAGATTACTGAACCTGGAGGCAGGAAGATGAGTCTGTGTGCACCTCTGTGCTGGGTGACCTTGGGTTGGGGGGGGGGGCTGCACTTCACTGTCCTTCCTGTAACATGAGGGGTGGGCAGTGGATGAACTGACTCCTTAAGACCTTCAGCTCTAAAAACCCCATGGCTTTTAAAAGGCTCTCCTGGCTCAGCCTGACCTCCCGGTCCCTCTCAGATCTTAGTTCTGTCGCCCCGAGGGCCTGGTGGTGCCAGTGGGAGGGGCTCTGTTTTCCACTTTGATTTCAGTGCTGACTTTCTCCATCTTCGATGCCCCCAGGCTGAAATCCGGACTGGGCTCCTTTCGGACATTGGGCCTCGTGCCTCCCTCTTTCTTTCTTGGCCTTGGCAGAATGGTGGAGGTGGCTGTGGGTTAGCCTCCCTGGGCCCACAGATGCAGGTTTTGGGGTGACACTGGCAAAGTCACTTCGACAGGGGACAGAGCCACCTGTGAAAAGATGGACAGCAGCCCTGAGAAGAATCTTGTTCTCTTCTGCCTACTCTCTGAAAATGTAGGGGTTCCATCGGAGTGCTCTTAAGCAGGAAGACAGGTGTCTGTTTGCCAAACCTGGACCCATCTGTGTCTGCCCACAGGGCCCGAGGCCTGCACTTGTCAGCTTGGGCCAGTGGACACCTCCCAGTGTGAACCAAGTGCCTTGAGCTGTACCTGTCTCCTGCCTTCCTTGCCTCTGAGGGGCTGTGACTCCTCCGTGTGGTTCCCCTTCAGAGACGAACTTCTCTTCCACCCTTAATTCTGCTAATCTTCAGAGCCCCTGGGGAAACTCATTCCCATTTAGAGAAGTTCCAGAATTCTCTACAAGCTGCTATGAACAAAGGGCTGCCTCAGTCCCCAACTGGCTGTGGGGTAGGAGGTCGGTGTGGGGGAAGGCCAGGACTGTCATAGATTGGGCCATAGGAGGTCCCTGCCGCCCTTGCCAGGAGAATGTCAAGTCACGCTCGAGCCATGGGGCTGAGGTTCCCTGTGACCCTCTTCCATCCTCACTCCCTCTTCGCACTCATCTTCCTTGGGCCGGTCAAAACCCAGTGGGTCGCTCTGGCCTGGGTGACTTCTCAGGCTTCTCCAGCTGGAAAGTTCTCCCATTTCTCTTGGATGCAACTTGACATTCTTCACAGAAGTCCTGGGTGATAGAGAGGGATCCCTAGAAGCAGCACCTTCTCTGTTAAGATTCAGAGATGGACTTCGGGGTGTCCATCAACCCCTTGAAATTATGTGCAAAATTTGTGTTTGCGTATTTTTTAGGAAAGTAGGCTTTCTTCAGCTATCCCAAGGGGTCCTTGGCCTAAGAGAGGTAATGTCCACTGGAGAGGCGTGTAGCTGGGGACTTCTGTCGGGGATGCCTTGGGGTTAAGCTCTGGCCCAGCCAGTTTATCGGGACCTCCGCTGTGCCCAGCCCGGGCTACGTCTCTCTCATGACATTGTGGCTGCAGTGCCTCTTTTTTCTCTTCCTTTTGGGAGAAGCTTGTGGTGTACCTCGAACCCCTGGTTTTTCACTTCTGTGGGTGGCAGTGGAAGAAGAGCATCTCAGGGACTGATAGGACTGTGTAAAGCTTTCTGGGCGATTTAATGTAGTGTGAGAAGCATTTACGGAGCAGCCTACGTGTGCCAGACGCTGCGCTCTGTAGGGCCATCCTGGATAGCTGTGCTGGTTGTGCACTGAGCTCCAAGAGGCCCTGTTCACACGGATGACATTGTGATTGGTACCACCTGGGAATCAGGCTCTGGAGAGAGAGAGAGAAACAAAGACCTTTGCTCAAGGAGCACTCAGCTTAGTGGGGAAGACAAACATGGGTAGTAATAATGACTGTCCGGTTGGTGATCGGGGTTACAGTAGGCTTCTATGAAGGGCGGCGGGAACATGGAAGAGGTGTATCTGAGTCTGGAGGACTGTAGGAAGGGGGTTAGGTCAAGGAAATCTTCTCAGAGAAGTTCAAACTAAGCCTAAAGGAGGAAGAAGAGGTTTTCCAGGGAAGTTGGGAGTCATGGGGGCAGGGGTGAGAAAGGGCCTTTCAGGAGAGGGAACAGCATAGCATGTGTGAGGCATAGAGCAGGAAAGAGCAGATAGAGTGGGGGTGTTTGGGGTATTGAGGATAGTGAAGGAATGGCTTCAAAAGGCAAGCAGGGGCCAAATGATAAAAGGTCTGGCATGTCTAGTAGAGGGATATAAAGGCTTTACTCTGTGGGTAATGAGAGCTATTGAACTGGAGAAAGGGTGATGTTCCAGGCCTAGTTCAAGGTACTTAGCTCCTGAATCCCATCACTCTGTGTGGCCAGGCTCTGCATGGTTAAGTGGTCGATGCAAGCTGAGTTGGCAATTAAGGTGGAGACCAGTCTTCTGAGTAATGGCTCTGTCTGGCTATTGCGGGGGAGATGGAGTTCCTCCTCTTTGTCTCCTCTCCAGAAGCACATCCCTGTGGCTTCCTGGTACCCAGCCCCATCCCCTCTTGCTTCTCAACAGCCCCAGCTCTAGCCCCCGCCTGGCTCCCTCCAAGGTTGGGGGAGAGTCTGTGGCTAAAGGGTTAACACATCCAGAACTTGCTCTCCTGGCTGCCTCTTGGCCAAACCTCAGTCCTTGTCAAAGTTAACCTACCTCCCAGACACACATGGCCTTTGATGCCCCATTCCCATGTGTAAGGAGCTAGATTCCCTCCCCACCTGCCAGGGACCCTGCCTGCCTCCAGGCCGCCTGTTGCGGTGGGCACGGTGCCTCTTCCTATAGGCACTGCATTGATTTTCCTCCACGATGGTTGGTCATCGCTGCTCCGGGTAATGTGTTTTAATGAATTGTTATTCTGTTGGATGTGGACTCAAAGGACTTTTTATCATGAAGGGCCCCATCCTGAAAACCTTGATAAGTCAGTTACTATTCAAAACAGGCCTGCTGTTGGATAGGGAGGAGTCTCTCCTTGTGTCATCGCCAAGGGAGACTTCTTTCTTGCAGTCAGGCGGACACCTTTATGCTTAATGGCTCAGCTGTCTGTCGTGACATCTAAATGAGTGAAATCTCCCCACTCAATGTTATCAAGAGAAGCAAGGGTCCTTAACCTCAGGGCTCGAAATGCTGGCCACCTGGATCAGGGTTTCTCAAGACGTCACTCACTGCATGTGCGCCAGAACCCCAGAATGCTGGTTAAACATGCTGATTCTTGGCCCCTCCCCAGACCTGTGAGTGAAAGTCTTTGGAGGTCGGGCCCCAGGGTCTACATTCTTAACCATCCCCAGAGGAGAGTCTATGAACATCAAAATTAGAAAACAGCTGCCCTAAACCCATATCATCTTAGCATCCTGTGTGTATTTCTTTCGTTCATTTTTAAGTGTGTAGACCGGACGCGCTTTCCTTTCCTGCATCCTGGCCTGTACTGTGCTTCTAGCCCCATGCACACCTCTGCAGTTTACTGGAGAGAGCCTGGGGAGCAGGGCCACATCCAAGTCAGCTGGGGATTTTCCTCAGAGCTTTCCAAAAGTATGACGCGCACATCTGGATTACGGCCGCCATGGAATAAAGGCCCCTTGGTGCAATTGAACTCAGCATCGAGGGTGGAGTCTAGGGCTTGGAGCAGCTGCTGGGAAGAGTGAGCAGATGTATGCAGACAAAGCAAGTGGGGCTTTGTGGAAGAGACTGTGGACTTCTCAACTCTCCCAGAGAACTGGGCAGGGAGATGGCTCATGAGACAGGACGTCCAGGCTGGCCTGGGATCGGGGCCTGGGTGCTTGCCACCCTGGCCTGCCTGTTATCGTGTTTCCCCTGCAGTTTATTCTTCCATTCCATTGTCATCCATGCCAGTATCCAGGCCCCCGCCAGTCAGGTTCCTCCCTCTACCCCCTGCCCCCCTCCCACTCGGTGTCCAACTTCCTCTCATCCGAAATGGTTTTACCTGGACTGGCCATCCCTGCAGGCTGCTGGGACTCCGAGCTGGATCTGGCGGCCCTCAGCTTAAGAGCCTCACCCCCTCTCAGTCCCCTCTTTCCCTCCCCCACTCTGTTCCACTCCTTCTCCTTGCTCTACCCGCCTCTCTCTTTCACCCTTCCTGCCTTAATAGATTGAAACCGACCTTGTGTTCCGGCTTCTTGTGGTCCTGGTAAATAGCTCTTAATGTGGCTGTGGTGGATGGGGAGAAGGAACGCAGGTGTGTGTGCCCCAGTGTGGGGGGCGGGGAACACTTACCTTCATCTCTAAGGGGAAGTGCGGGGGTACGTGGCCCACAGGTACTGCCCTCACGGGGGCTGGATAGACCTGGGATGGGCCTGGGTGTCCTCAGTTTCTCCCCTTGATATGCCAAGGAAGACAACCACTGAAAGTTACAAAACAGCCTGCATGCGGCCAGCACTTGGGTCGTCAAGAGCAGCCGGGCCCTCCTTTTGAGGACAGAAATAGATATTTGCAGTTTTACTGAGCAAACAGGATTTAATTACACAATTTACAAGTCTTCCGTTTTCTTAGTAAGCCTTCGCGGTCTGGAAGTTATTGTTCCTGATGTTGTTGCTCCTAACAGTTGCTTGTGTGGGGGTAAATTACATGGCAGAATCAGTTTAATATTGACATTTTCAAAATCAATGAAGAATGGGGCCTGGCCAGCAGGGCCAGGATATTAGGTGGCAGGTATCGGTGTGAATTCTCCCTCCCGGCCTTGGGGATGCTTTCTGAGCTCTTTTGCCGAAAAGCTCTTCTTTTATGAACCCAAGTGAGGTGATGGAGCGGCTCTGTTTTCTGCTGGAAGGAGAGAGTACTCTCTGATTTGTACGCAGTACTTCTCATTGCCTCTGTCTAAGTGTAAATGGGGAGGCCGTGGGACACTCCACACTTTGCTCGCTGCTTTCCAGACCACACTTCCTAGACCGTGTGAGCATGGATTTGGGGGCTTACGTGCAGGGCCTGGAGGAGAACCCTAGCCAGGGAGGAACACTCTGACATCTCACAGTGTGGGCTGCAGAGTGGGGCCAGGGCTCGGGAATGGGCCTGCTTTCTCCAGGGCCAGCAGCTTTTCAGGTCCAGTGAGAAGGAAAGATAGCTCCTCAGACTCCCACTAATTGGTAGGAGGGGCCCATCCTCATGGGACCACTCCCAGATATCTGAGTGAATGAGAAGCTTCTATCTTTAATACTTTTCTCCTCTGGAAATAGTCAGGGGGGGTCTCTTTTGTGTAGCAAGGCACCCAGTTCTTTGGAGAGACATACTTGAGGGACAGGCTCTCTCATGTCCCAGTGTCCACCCTTTAGGGATGCTGACAGGAAGGTTGGGAGAGGCAGTCATGCCTGCAACTGCCTGTTAGCAGCCTTCAGGTGTCCTGGCACAAGGACCAGCCCCATCCCTGTGAGCTCTAGGCTGCTGTGACAATGTACTGGCCCAGTGTCACTTAGGTTCTGCTGCTGGCTGAGGTCCGAAAGCGCCAGGGAAAACTTAGGGGGAGGGGCAGAGAGATGGTTCTGGAGAATTAAGTGAACTGGCGGAGCATCTAGCCCCCGGGTGTGTGTGTGGACAATGTGCCCTGTCGGGCATCTCTGCTTGCACTCACTCAGTGACGTCATTTGGTTGGCCTGTGGTTTGTGTGTGTGTGTGTGCCGATCAGGATGTTCCTGTTTTGTGGTTGTCTGATCACTTGCTTTTGGCCGTGGGCTTCTGTATGAGTGTTTATTTTTAGAGGCTGCCACTTCTGGCCTGAGGGCTGATCCTCGGGCATGGTAGGAGTTCCTAGTTTCTGAAATGTTTGTGGCTTTAAATTTAGGTATTTATTTCAGGGTATTGCTGCCTTTTATGTGTTCATATTACTGTGTGTGTATGTATGTCTGTGTGAGGTATTAGAGTCAGTGTAGAAAAATAAAAATTGTGTGCCCTTTGAAGTTCTAATTTTAAATTAGTTTTGATTCTATTTGAGTTTTATTTTAATCGAGTCTTAAATTAATTCAGATTTTAAACCCTAGCTTTATCAGGTGCTATCTGCAGCTAAATGGTTTCAGTATTCTCTGCACCTCAGTTTCTCCATGTTTAAAATAGGCATAACATTTCCCAACTCGTGGAAAGAATGTATGTGTAAATTGCATGGCCAAGTGTTTGGTGCATATAGGTGTTTGCCGCATGTTAGCTATTATTATTATTATTGTTGCTGTTGTTGTTATTGTATTTGTATATTTGTATCCATGCCATGCCATCTGGTATACCCGGGAGTGCACAAGAGCGCTTGATTTGGGTGAATTCTGGGTGTTTGATTTGGGTGATTATTTGTTGAGTGACTCTATGTGTCTCTGGACATCTTTGTGTTGAGTGTTCTGTGTGTGTGTGTGTGTGTGTGTGTGTGTGTGTGTGTGTGTGTGTGTTGGGCCAGGGCTGGGCTGCTGACTGTACAGGGTGTGAAATCACTGAGTTCCTATGGGTGGGGAAGTTCTTCGTTCCTGAGTCAGCCCTTTGGCCTTGAGCCACCCAGCACTCACTTTTTCCTTTCAGAGAAAGTATTGCTCACGGGGCTCCCAGAGCCGGCTGTAGACACAATGACACAGGGAACACCTCTCCCTGATGAAAACTTCTGCTTTTTGTTCCTAATCCCTAAGATGCTTCCCCTTGTTCCCTGAACTCCCTTTCCAGAACTCCCAGGGGCCCCAGCATTCATAGCAAAAATGTGTCCCATTTGACACAGGGCCTCCTCACTTTGCTGAGCCCTGTCTTGACCCAGTACTTCCAGGTCCTTGGGAAGTTAGTGAAATGTCAGAAGCAGGTGTTGGCCTGGGGCATCTTGACCCCCAGGAACCCCTGCCCAATCTTCAGCTCTGCTGCCTGGTCCTGAAGCTGGACGTTGGGGTAGGCTCTGCCCAAAAGCCTAGGGTAGGGGTTCTTTTGTCTTTTCATCTTTCTGCCACCTCAGCTCGATCTCAGGGTGCCGAGAGGAGGTTTTAGGATCCAGGGAATGGAATCTCTTACTGCTTTCCTTGGGAGACCAGAAGATGTCCTTCCTCCCACTGACATCTGCTCTCTGTTGCTCTCTCTCTCACAGAGCTTGTGGGGCACACCCAGGGGCCGCTGGATGGGAGCCTGTATGCCAAGGTGAAGAAGAAGGACTCTCTGCACGGCAGCTCAGGGGCTGTCAATGCCACGCGTCCTGCCCTGTCGGCCACCCCCAACCACGTGGAACACACCCTCTCTGTGAGCAGTGACTCGGGCAACTCCACAGCCTCCACCAAGACAGACAAGACCGATGAGCCTGCCCCCGGCCCCTCCAGTGCTGCTGCTGCGCTGAGTCCCGAGGAGAAGCGTGAGCTGGACCGCCTGCTCAGTGGCTTCGGCTTAGAGCGAGAGAAGCCAGGCATCATGTACCACACCCAGCATCTCCGGTCCCGCCCTGCGGGGGGCCCTGCTGTGTCCTCCTCTGGCCGCCACGTTGTCCCAGCCCAGGTTCACGTCAACGGTGGGGCCTTGGCATCTGAGCGGGAGACAGACATCCTTGACGATGAGCTGCCCAACCAGGATGGGCACAGCGTGGGCAGCATGGGCACTCTGTCCTCTGTGGATGGGATCACCAACACCAGTGAGGGGGGCTACCCAGAGGCCCTGTCCCCACTTACCAACGGTCTAGACAAGCCCTACCCCATGGAACCTATGGTCAATGGTGGAGGCTACCCCTACGAGTCTGCCAGCCGGGCAGCGCCTGCCCATGCTGGCCACATGGCCCCCATGCGGCCCTCCCACTCTACACAGGAGGGTTTCACTGGCTACCAACGGGAGGGCCCCCACCCAGCCTGGCCGCAGCCAGTGACCACCACCCACTATAGCCATAGCCATGACCCCAGTGGTATGTTCCGCTCTCAGTCTTTCCCGGAAGCTGAGCCCCAGCTGCCCCCAGCTCCAGCCCGTGGGGGAAGCAGCCGCGAGGCTGTGCAGAGGGGCCTCAATTCCTGGCAGCAACAGCAGCAGCAGCAGCATCAGCAGCAGCCTCGCCCTCCTCCTCGCCAGCAGGAAAGAGCCCACTTGGAGAGTCTGGGGCTCAGTAGGCCTAGTCCCCAGCTGTCGGCAGAGACCGCCATGCCTGGCCTCCCTGAGTTCCCACGGGCAGCCTCCCAGCAGGAGATCGAGCAGTCCATCGAAACCCTCAACATGCTGATGCTGGACCTGGAGCCAGCTGCGGCTGCCGCCCCCCTGCACAAGTCCCAGAGTGTCCCAGGGGCCTGGCCAGGGGCCTCCCCACTCTCTTCCCAGCCCTTCTCCGGCTCCTCCTGCCAGTCCCATCCGCTGACCCAGTCCAGATCTGGCTACATCCCCTGTGGGCATTCCTTGGGAACCCCTGAGCCAGCTCCACGGGCCTCCCTGGAGTCCGTCCCTCCTGGCAGGCCTTACTCACCTTATGATTATCAGCCATGTCCGGCTGGGCCCAACCAGAGCTACCGTCCAAAGAGCCCAGCCTCCTCCTCCTCGTCCTCCGCCTTCCTTCCAACCACCCACAGCCCTTCAGGGCCTCAGCAGCCTCCAGCATCTCTCCCTGGCCTCACTGCTCAGCCTCAGCTCTCACCAAAGGAAGTGACTTCAGATCCATCCCGAACTCCGGAGGAGGAGCCCTTGAACTTGGAGGGGCTGGTGGCCCACCGGGTAGCAGGTAAGGGCTTCAGTGCTGAGTGTCCCCTCCTTACTCCCTCCACACCTTTCCTCTTTGGTCTTTGTCCATCATGCTATGGGGAGGTGCAGGCACAGCCATCATATACCTCAATAGATACTGCTTTGGCCTAGAGAAGAGGCTGTCAGGAGCCCACGCACAAGCCATCCCTTCCTGCATTCATTGTCTGTTAGGCTCCAAGGCAGACATTGAGATTGATAGGTCAATGCATTTTAGTTCCTGTCCTCAAGGAGCTTATAGTCTAATGAGGGGACAGATAACACAGACAGAGAATTCTAATAGAGTAAAATGTGTACTACAACAGACACGGTGACCACAGCCCCAGAGCCTGGGGAAATCAAGGCTTACCACCTAAGGCAATCAGGGAAAGCTTCCTACAGGTGGTGACTTTGGGGCTGGAGTACAGATTTTCTGGGCAGAGAGATGCTCTCTGCAACTACCTGCAGTTCTGTCTGTCCTCAGACTTCAGTTTCTTGGGGAAGGAATGGAAAAGGCTGGAGGGAGGTCGGTCTCTACAGACTTGAATTCCCTCCTGGGCCCTCCCAGAGGCATAATGAAGCCTGAAGCCTGGGAGGGTGTCCGGAAGCTCTCGGGCTCTTTCTGAGTGGTCAGCCCTGGTTGATCCTACCAGAGTATTGCTCTGTTTCATGGGAGGCCAAGGTCCCCCTTCTTGCCCAGCTGTCCCTTTGGCCCTTGCTTTAGGCAGCTTTGTATGGGAAGCAGGCACTGAAAAACAAAGCTCCATTTTCTATCAGAGCATGAATATATTTATCTTTCTGGAGAAAGGAGAGAGAGTGGAGCAACCAGAGGAACTTACTGGGGAGGTAAAGGCAAGAAATGAAAGACTATCCTGGGCCATGTTGGGAGGGACAGGAAGGGCTCCCTTCCTTCCCACTGGCCTAAGCCTATGACCATTCCACTGGGGCAGCCAAACTGGGTGGGGGACCCTAGAGGTTGGTTTTATCGTGGAGGTAAAGCCCAGGCAGGGGTGAACCAGAGACTGGTGCTGGGGGAGCTTTGTGCCAAGTTCCTTAGCTGACAGGTTAGTGGAAGCTCAGGGAGGAGGAGAGTCTGGGCAGCTGACTCTGCCCTCCACCCCTTTTCCTAAATTTAGGGGAAGCTGAGTCACTATGCCAGCTGCGTGGAGGGAGGGAGACACCCTCCCTGGGGATGGACGGTGGGTTTGGGGAAGTAACTGGGAATAGGCCGCCAGCTGGCTCTTGAGCTGGGCCCAGGACCTGGGTGTGGGGGCATGGACACCCTGCTCCTGTTCTTCAGAGCAGAGTACAGTCCCCAGTTCAACTCTTGGTAACTCGAAATTGGCCGTAATGGAAGTATTTACATCACGGAAGCTGGCAATCAGGGCCTCACCTCCCCCCGGAGAGCTGGTCTAGCAGCACATCATTGCTTCTGCACAAGAGTCAAAATGCAGGATGAGTAGCTCTGTAACCCCAGAAGGGAAAGAAAGTCTCCCTGGGGTGGTCCAGATGGGGCTGGTGTCTTCTGCTTTCTCCCACGTCTAGGCCCCTGAGATAAGGACTCCTTGGCTTCTTTATCAGCAGAGATGCTTTTCTTCCTGGTTTTGTTGAAGGGAGAGAAATGAGGCCCTCTTGGTATTTTACAGAGTTGGTGTGGTAGCCTGAGAAATAGCAACACTCTAGCCTAATGATGGGCAGGATCCAGGGAGCTTTTATCTGGGGGAAATGGATGAATTTCCATCCCCTACCAAAACCCTTCTGTATAGCTCTCATGGAGCTCGCTGAAGAGTAAGCCATACCTTAATGGTCTAGGAAGGATGTCCATCTTGTAGTGCATCTCCCCTCAGCCTTTTCTCTCCTACTAGCTTCCGCGGTTTTGGCTATCAACCTCCATATCGTATAGCTGCTCAGTCTTTGGCTGCCAAGAAGTCATAGGAAGGGGGCGAAATTGTTGGCACATCTCTGCTCCCATATTCTCCACCAACTGTGAGTGACTCAGTCAGGAGAAGGGATGAGATGTAGAGAAGGGACAGTTATATTTGGTTTCCAGGCCTATAAAAAGGGCCTCTTTCGTCCTTGCCTTGTCATGAACAGTATTTCTTATGTCAGCAGGTCCTGCTTGCACAGCTATAGTAGGCCTTCAGGGTGTCTGCAATGCTTGTGTAGATAAAGGCTCATAGGTAGGATCGATATGCAGAATAATCTTAGAGCCAGGGAGGATAGACCTCCAGCATTCTACATTCTTATCAAGAAACTGAAACGTAAGCTTTAACCTGAGTAACCCAGGAAGCTCAGATCTGAGGGAGAACCTCTTCATGGCCATGAACTTGATCTGGTTTCTCCTGGCTTTTTTCCCTCAGGTCTGCCTTATTTTCCTTGGCTGTCCCCCATACCACAGTACTATGCCCTTGGTTCATTCCACTTTGATCAACCACTTCTTATATTTTATTTAAGCTTAGATCACAGAAAATGTAGGGGTAGTTTTCTTAACTTGATAGAAGGCAGATATCAGAAACCTGTAGCACACATCACACTTTCTTGTGAAACATTAGAAACATTCCCATTATAGCCAGGGACAAAATAAGAATACTTGTTATCACCACTATCATTTAACATTGTATCAGATATCCTAGCCAGTGGAATAAGACAAGAAGAAGAAATAAGAGTCAGAGTTGGTGAGTCCAATCAAGTTATCTTATGATCTAGATTCTGTGACTGGACTGATCTCAGATGTCTCTAGAGGTAGAGATTTCAGTGCATGTTGGAAACAAGATGTGGATATTATCCTTAAGGAATGTAGAGTTTATTAAGGGAAGAAAAGAATCGAAACTTGAAAATGAAGTCTTTCATAATAAGGGAGGTATGGAGAAAGTTCTGTGGGAGTGGGGGGAAAAGGAGATATCACTCTCAGTTAAGAGATTGGAGAGGTTCTGTGTTGAGTGTGGGTTTTAAACCCACAGAGCCTTGGACAATGAATAGGATTTGGGAAGTGAATAGGGTCATTGGAGAGAAAAGGTTCATGGTGTAGACAGGAAAGCACAAGAAATGTTTGAAGGATAGAGTAGATTGAGAGCATATAGGCTGTATAAGACAAGTCAAGAAAGATAGCCCAGAACTTGCCTCTGTATGGTCTTAAATACCAGACTAAGGAGTTTGAATATTGCCTAGCAGCAATGTAGGAAGCCATTACTTTGTTTTAGTCAGGAGAGTATGCCATGATCAGAGCTATAGTTTAGGAAGATATGTATACCTGGTGAGTCTGGGCAGGAAGAATGCAAAATGGGAGTGATTTTGAATCAGGAGATGTGGGAGCTTATTAGAGAGCCTAGGTAATGGGGACTAGATTAGGGTACTGACCACGGGAATGAAAAAGAAGAGAGAGACGCTGTGGAAGTCATGGGTGTTTGAAAATTGATTGGATGCAGTGGGTAAAGGAGAGGGAGACATCAAAGATGATTCTGAGGCTCCGTGAATAGAAGCAGAGTGATGTTTCCATTAACAGGCTGGGACTTAGGAGGAAGGGCAAGTTTGGTGTAAGATGAAGACCCAAGGTTAGATATGTTGAGCTTGAGGTGATGGTGGGGCTTCCATGTATGGAAGGCAGTTGAACATCCAATATTGGAGCTTGAAAGAGTGAAGAGAGCTATAGATTTTGGAGCCCTCCTCATAAAGGTGAAGTTTAAAGCTTTGGGCATGGACAAGATCTCTATGTCAGAGAACATGGGAGAAAACAACTTAAGTGAAATAGCCATGAGGGGAATGGAGGCTGTATAGGGGACTGAGAGTGAATGCTTAGGGCAGTGAGAGGAGGCCAGGACAGTGGGTCATCTCAGAAGTCAGGATGTTCAAAGGTTTCCGGGGGGCGGGGAAGTGGGGGTTTAGCAATGTTACTGTGGAGAAATGATGAAGAGGACTGAGAAAAATGCATTGGGCTTGCCAATTAAGTGGCCCCAGTGAGTTTCAAAGGCATATTTTCCGTGGAGTGCTGGTGACAGAAGCCAGACTGAGGGACTGAGGAGTGAGTGGAGAGGGAGTGCAGACAGCATGTCAACTACTCCTTTGAGTGGTTTTGTGATAAAAGGAGACAAGATGGTAACTAAAGAGGGTAGCAAGATATTAAGAATTTTTTTTTTGTAAATATAGGGATCATTAGAATTTTTTTGGAGGGCAGAGAGAAAGAGAGGAGGTTGGTTGAATATGAATACAGAGAGGAGAGGGAGGAAAAAAGATAAGAGAGAGAAAATTGATGGAATAAGATCTCTAAGAATGTAAGAGGGGCTTAGAAGCCTGGGTGGATAATTTAGGCTCAACCAGGAGGTGAGATACCTCTTCATGAAATAATAAAGGATGGATACAGATATAGGGAGATACTGGAGTCTGGCTTTGAGAGCTTGTATTGAGAACCCGATTTTTACATTTCATCATGGAAATAGGAGATGAGATCAAGTCCCATTCTATTATTTATTCAACGTGAGCTGCTAGTCTCTGCTACTATGCTCTAGAAAGGGTGATGGTAAACAAAAGAGGTAAAAATCTTTGCCTTCGTGGTGTAGGTAGACAATAAAAAAATAAGGAAATACATACCTAATATATCAGATGGGTGATAAGTGCCATAGAGATGAAATAAAGTAGTGAAGAAGTACCAGTGAGGGGAAGAAGGTGTGTGGATGATTGCCTTTTATATAGGATGGTCAGGGAAGGCTTCTCTGGGTGGTGAGAGAATGTGCCAGGTAGACTAGCAAGTGCAAAGGCCCTGAGGCAAGAGTATGCCTCATCTGGGGAGTATTGTGGGACACTAAGTCAGATAGGTGATGGGAGTGGGGGCCAGCTTACATGGACCTTTTACTCAGCGTGGTATGAGAAGCCTTAGGAAGGATTTGGGCAAAGGAGTGACTTCATCTAAAAGGATCAGTGTGGTCTGGATGGAAGGAGGCTGCTGATATTGATCAGGATGGTATCTGTGGTGATGGTGAGAAGTGCTGATTGTAAGCTTATTTTGGAGGTGGAGCCATGAAGATTTATAGATAGATTAGACATGGGATGTGAGAGAAAGAAAAGTCGAGGTTTTTGACATGAACAACTAAAAGATGGAGTTGCTCTTTATTGAGATGGGTATAGTTGTGGGAAGAGCAGTCTTAGAGGGGCTATCAGAAGTGTGATTAGATTTGAGATGCCCACGAAACATCCAAGATGGTAGGATGTATGAGTCAGGAATTTAAAGGGGAGATGTTAGAGCTTAGAAATGTGGAAGTTGTCAGTATGTGGATGTCATAGAAAGCATACCACTGCATGCTGTCACCCAGAGGATGAGCACAGGTAAAAGAAAGGTCCCAGGGGTGAGTCCTGGAACCTCACACATTCAGTGCTTGGAGACAAAGAGGAACCAGCAAAGAAACTGGCATGGAGCAGCTTGCGAAGTAGAGGAAAGCTGAAAGGTTATTATTCCCTAGAACCCAGGATAGAGTGATATTGGCCACTGGGAGGCCCCTGTGTGTGAAGGTGACTTGAGAGTCAGCTAAGATGAATAAAAGGATGTCATGGAGGTCCTTGTAGTGCATCCAGGCAGGCTCATTTTAAGGACCTTTCGGTGGTGCCCGGCAGCTTTGGGCAGGAGTAGAAAATTGTAACTGGCTTCCACAGAAGAGGATTATTAAAGTAGGTGTGATGGAAGAACACAGGCTGAGGGATGCTTGGATGCTAGGGAATATGCCCGTTGGGCTCACACTGGCAGGGTCACAGCTGAATTCAGAAAGAGACACGTGATCATGAGAGGAGAGAGGACCTCGGATGGGGCCATGCTGCAGGAAGGACTGGGGATGCACAGGGTGACAGAATTGACATCTGGTCCCAGGCTGGCACCTTCTTGCTCCATGATGGGGTTAGAAATTCGAGGGACGTGGGGTCCTGCTAGACAGCAGGAGGTCCACTGACCCTTAGGAGAAGCAAGACCCTAGACCTGCCTCCTCTTCTTGTCTGACACCCTCCCCCCTCCCACTCCAGTGTGTGGTCAGATCCCAGACTCAGAACACCAACTAATCTTGATTTTCTCTTTGTTTTTGTTTTCTTTCGTCTTGTTTAATGCCTTGTCCCTTTTGTTCTTCATGTGTCCCATGTCCATCTGCCCCGTGTGCCATGGGCATGGTGCCTTCCTTGCCTGGTGTCATCCCTTCCTTTCCTGCTTGCCTCTGCTCCCTGCCGGCTCCCCCGGGTGGGGTGGGCAGCGTACAACGCCAGACTGCAGGGCATTGGGCAAAGTGTCAGCTACCGGCATCCTCTCCACCGGCTCCGATCTTCTTCCCTCTCTAGTTGGTTCCTGTTCTCCTTTATAACTCCTTGGCCCTCACCTTAGCCCTCATTTTCTCTTTCTTCCCCTCCTTCATATGCTGTTCCTTGCAAACTTTTGACTCTTTACTCATTTTTCCATCTCCTTCTCACCTTTCTTCTTCTGTCCTCTTTTTTCTATCTCTTTTGTATTCTCTTTGCCCCCCACTCCTTTTCTTTTCTCACTGCCCCCCCTTCTCTCTCCTCGCTCACTTCTCCCTCCTCTCTCTCTCCATACCCTCTCTCCCTCATTCTGCATGAGCGAGTGCTCCCACTTCTGCATGGACATAGACCTGATGCTTCTAACCTTGGCCTCACCTGCTGGGAGCAGGGTCTAGGGTAACTAGCCTAACTTTCAGGCTCCCCAGGGACAAGCAGGCCTTTGCAATGAGGGTGCTCATTGAGGGCTTGGGACAGCCTGGCTCTCTGGCTGCCCTGGCCGACCATCCGGGCTGCTAGGCCAGGGCCTCAGCAAGAGCCAGGATGTGCTTTGCATGGGCCACTGGGCACAAGACAAAGAATGGTGCCCCAGCTCCTGCTGCTCTGTCCACTCTTGAGTACAGCACTCCCTGGAGACAGAGTACCTCCTGTGACCTCATCGTGAATCTCTGACCCATGGTGAGAGTCAGGAGTCCTGGATGTGGTCCTGGCTTTGCCTGTGACCACCTGTGACCCTGGAAAAGTCTCATTACCCAGAGCTTGGTTTCCCAATGTGAAAAATGGAGAGATCACAGCCTTGCTGTGCGTTTTTTTTGCAAAGTGGCTTGATGAGCTCCAACATGACGAGGTCCTCATCAAGGGTCACATGGCTCTATTTGATGGTGATGTAGTCTCCTACATCTGCCCCAATCTTCTGGACATCCAGGCCATAGGCTGTTAGCCCTGGGAAATTTATCACCTCACTCTTTCCCTCTCCTTGAGCCCTGAGACAGGGTCAGGGAGAAGATGATGCTCAGGCTTGCCCCACACCATGACCTTGGGCCTGTCCGGGAGAAGGGAACAGCTGACTTCCAGTGGCAATATCTGGCGCTTTCCCAGACCCTCCTTCTCCTGGTCCATGGATAATGGGGAGATGGCTCTAGCAGAATGGCTGTCTGCCTCCTCTCCTCTCCCTCTACATTTTCTCGGCCCAGTGGTGGGGAGCGCAGCATTCAGCTGGGCCTGAGGTTTGGGGCCGTTCTGGGGTGGTGGGCCTGTCCCGAGGGAGCTGGCATGCTTGCCCTGGGGCTGCTAGTGTGATTGCCGTGTGGCTTTCTGGTGCCCTGGCCCAGCAGGTGGCCTCCCGGATCGCCTCGCTTCCAGACCCCCAGGCATGCAGTTGGACACCCGGCCCCGCCACCTGGAGCTGAGGAATCCAGTCTTCTGGAAATCGGAAGGCTGGAAAGAAGAGCTGGGTCTGTGGGGGTGGAGATGGCCAGGCCGGGGGTGCCGGGGAGGGCTGTCATGAACCCTGACGCTGGGGCATTTGTCCGTGGGACCCAGGGCGGTGGGCGGCCGTGTTCTGCCAGTGTGTTTATTCGTGTGTGTTAGGGTACAGCCCCCAGAATTGTAGTGTGTGTGTGTGTGTGTGTGTTAGATGGAGAGGATTCAGTGCTTCAGGTCTGGCACACTTTAGGGGAGCCTTGGAGCCAACTGTTTCCCAAGCACGGCACCACCCTGGGGAGCAGAGTGAGGAGCCCCGGGAAATAGGGCTGATGAGCCCTGTTCTCCAGGTCCGGCAGCCCGTGTGGAGGCCCTGGGCTGAGGTGGCCACTGTCCTGCAGGCTGCCAGTGCCCACAGTGTATGAGCAGCCCTCGGAGGGTGCACAGGGCTTTTGAAGCGTGTAATCACCCTAAAGGCCACATCTTTGCAGTGGGGGCACCCCACCCGTCATGCTCCTGGGGCTGGAGGCTTCCCAGTGAGACTCCCAGGGCCCTCCACTGCCTCTTCCCGCTCTCTTCATGAGCTTCGTCTGGCCCTGTGCTCTCTTGCTGGGGAAGGGGCTGACCGTATGCGTTCCGAGAGTGACTGAACTACCGCCACTCCTGCCGAGCGAAGGCTTTGTGCGCGCACACTTGCGTGTATGCGGATAAGTGCGTGTGTGCCTGTGTATGTGGAGGGAGCGGAGCACATAGAGACAGAGGCCAGAGAAAGAGAGAGAATGAGTCCTAGAGACTGAGAAGGCCTGGGGTCGAGGCAGTGGAGGGGACGAGAGCAGTGGGGGGAGCAGACCTATTTTTATTGTCGGTCAGTTTCCAGGACGTGAGGGAGGGGTGTTCTCTCTCTGACACTGTGTGCAGACAGCCCAGCATGGCCGGGGAACAATGAGGCTCTCTTCTCTCCCCTCTGCCCTGCCCCGTCTCCCCTCCCGTAGGGAAAGACAAGAGAGAGGGGACATGGCTCTCTGGGCACTGAGGGGCAGATCTGGGCCTGCCAAGGGGGACAACAGTGAGACACTGTGTTCAAAGAATGTGAAAGGCCCTGATTAGCCACTGGTGCCGAGGGGCGCTCTGCAGGGGGAGGGGCTGTCCCATGAGAGTGGAATGCAGGGTCTTCCCCTTTCTGCAGAGGGAGGCTCTCTTGCAGCGCCCTAGCTCTTTGGAGGTCATTCTGGCCACCCCCTTGCCTCCGAACAGAGCCAGTCTGGTGGCAGTGGACAGGAAAATTGAGGAGGTGACACGGCTCTCAGATGTCCAGCGGCCTCGTGTGAGGGTCTCCCGTCCTCCACCGATGGGAAGCCCCTCCCACAGTGCAGCCTCTCCTCCGGGCATCACAGTCGTGTGCACTGAACATGGAGGGTGTCCTGGGCACACCAAGGAGAATGTTCTCTGTCCTTCTGGGAGATTCGGGGCCTCAGATTGAAACAGACCCACTTTTCAAGGGCAGACATCAGATCCCGCACAGGGAAACTGGCCACCCATCACCGAGGCTCGGGGATCTGCCAGCAAGAGGCTGTGGGGCTGGGCGAGCCGGAACTGAGAGCGGCCCTAATGCATTTCTGTTAACCTTGGGGCGGAACTTAGCTCCAAACCCCAAGAGCCTTTCCCAAATGGGTCTCCTTTGTCACAATTATTACTAGAAAATCAATGGCTACGTCTGTTTCTCTCTAATGTTTTTGCCAGGAACAAAATGAGCAGTAGTTATGGACCAAGCTGCCCAGGAAGCCTGAGGGGAAGGGGGCTTGGTGGAGGTGGGAAAAGTGTGGCCAAGGGCAGCATTGCCCGCAGGCGTGGTGGGAGGTGCAGGTGGCTTTTCTGAGGGTTGGGGACAGGATTTTCTGTAGGGTCCCCATAAGCCGCTCAGTCCTCTTAGAGCCATGCTCCGTCTTTCATCTGACCTCTCCCTGCCTTCTTCTATTCTGAAAGTCAGGGCACTTCAAGGCGAGGGGCTTATGTACTTTAAGTAGTTTGTAAGTCCAGATCCTGGTCTCCATTTGGACTCCTTTTTTCTCAGTTGAGATGGCAGGCGGGCTGCCTCTGAATAATAAATAGCCCAAAGTAGAGACTTGAAACACCACCGGGTTCCTTCTGCGTTTATAAATGCGTGCCAGTCCAGCTGCTCTCCAGACAGGGCCTCCAATTATGTGAGAGTGCGAGTGCGTGTCTTGTAGTGTGTGTGTGTGTGCGCGCGCACGCGCGTGTGCGCCTGGCCTTGGCAACCGGCAGCCTGTTCTTCATGACAAGTATGAAGGCTTCCCAGCATGCGTGCCTCATGGCAGCCTTAGTGGCTGTGCCAGGCAGGAGCTGGGAGGCCGCCCAGGGCGTGCAGACCCCACTGTGGATGGTAGATGATGATTCAGTCTGAATGAGGCTGATTTCTGCCTGGCTGCATTGGCGCATTCCCAGGGACCAGCAGTATGTGTGTGAGTGCACATGCACCATGGGACAGTGTTCCCAGGTGTGCTGCCATAAGGCTGATCCACCTAAGGTTCCAGTCCCATGTGACTTTTGGTAAGTCCCAGCACCTCCCCTCCCCTCACCTGATCTTGGGTAGTGGTGAAGGCAGGGCTGAGACTCTCCTGGCACAAGATAATCAAGACGAAGAGCCCGTCCTCAGGCTGGGTCTTGGCCTCTGCGACCCAGGAAGTTAGTTTTCTAGGTTTCTGGAGCCAGCTCAGTGAAGCAGTGGGTTCTGTGCCTCAGCCCAGCTGTGGGAGGAGTGGGGAGGAAGGAAGGTGGGGTTAACAACATCCCCAGGCCTGTGCAATGGAAGAAAGTACAGAAAAGCAGATGGAGCACATGGCTCCAGCTCTTTGTCTGCCGTTCTGCCAGGCGGAGCAGGGAGGGAACCTGGGCCATCTTTGAGGCAAGAAAAGTTGTGGGTAGCTAAGGGGCCAGCATAAGGGAAGTTGGTAAGAAGTTTCAGAGGTGCAACGGATGAAGTTGGGGAACCCCATAGAAGGCCAGCAATATTCCAGGGGCCAGCTGGGGCTGGGAACTTTAGTCATCTCTTTGTTTCTTTTTGGGAGCATCATTTGCAAGATGATGCATTATTCACTGTTTCTAAAAGTTCTTCCCCACGGGCCTGATGTTGCTTGTTGGTTGATCAGTCGCCTTGGAGACTGTCTGTCCTCCCTCCACCTTCCCTCATTTGCCTGGAAGCTCTGGCCCTGTGCCTCCAGGCCTTGGAAAGAGTTGACATCTGTTTCTTGTATCAGTCTTTTGTGCTCTGGGCCCCAACTCTGTGCGGAGTAGATTCCTGGTGAAGGCCAGCCCAATGTAAGCAGGTCTCCCACCCTGCAGAGAAACCCGGAGTGTGGGCAGAGGGAGGCTGGGGGAGGTGCAGAGGGGATGCAGGCCCAGCTCCAGCATGGCCCCTGAGCTTGCACTGTTTTCTCTGGGGAAATTAGGCCTGATCAATCCTTTCTCTCACAATATGCTCATTGCCCTCTCTGTCCTGCCGTTCCTCCCAGGGGTGCAGGCTCGGGAGAAGCAGCCTGCAGAGCCCCCAGCCCCTCTCCGGAGGCGGGCGGCCAGTGATGGACAGTATGAGAACCAGTCTTCAGAACCCTCATCTCCCCGGAGCCCTGGGGTTCGCTCCCCTGTCCAGTGCGTCTCCCCAGAGCTGGCTCTCACCATCGCTCTTAATCCTGGAGGACGGCCCAAGGAGGTGAGTCCTCTGGTGCATTATGGGACTCTGGTGCATCGTGGGGCCACAGGGTGAAGCAGAGCCCACCTGAACTCTCCAGGACCCTCATGGTCAGCTGGGTGGCACTGACTTGTCATTAACCCAGTAAGTTTTCCTCCTTGCATTCTCACCCTAGGGCTCTGGCATGGGGGAATCTGGAGCCTATTTCCTCCCCTAAATGGCTTTTATGCCCCCACATCTTCCATTAACACCAAGACCAAGTCCCCTTCTTGACCCCTAAAGCATGCGCCTGAGTAGGGCGGTAAGAATCCTGGGTATGACAAGGGGACCACAGTCTCTTCACTCCAAGCCAGATCATAGAGACTGACAAAGAGTTTTTGAGCTCTTTCTTGATGAAAGGTTTTATCCAGAGGTCTAATTTCAGTGCCAAATATTTACATTTCTGAGACATTTCAGTAGTTTGAGGCAGTAGGTTTTAAACTTCAGCCTACACAGCAATCACTGGGGAATTTGTTAACATGTGGATTCCCAAATCTACCTCTGGAGATTCCAGCACGTTAGCGCTGGGTTGAGGCCCTGGAATCTGCATTCAAAACATGCATCTTGGAAGATTCCAATGCGAGTCATCCATGTCTGATAAAATCCAGGCTGAGTCATTCTGGTTATGAATGGCTTTTGGACACGTCTCTTTTTTTCCTGTCTTCTACTGGCACCTGAGTCCTCTGGCCCCAGACTCTTCTCTTTGCCTCTTCTGAAATATTTCCAAGGCAAGTGCTCCTGAGTTCCACCCGTACTGGACCGTGGCCTTGCAAATAGGCATTTTTCGTTCTCTGGGCGACAGGGAGTGGTTGGGGCTGTGAATGGAAAGGATCGCCCTTTGGCCTCTGTGTACCGGGGGAGGGTAGGTGGTCAGGCTGGCGAGGGGCTTTGTGGGCTGGTTAACGGGGAAACACTTTTTTCTCAAGGTCATGGCCACCAGTGCATCTCCCCTCCCCTCCCTCTGTTCTTCTTCTGCAGCCCCATCTGCACAGCTACAAGGAGGCTTTTGAGGAGATGGAGGGAACCTCTCCGACCAGCCCACCGCCCAGTGGGGGTAAGAACTTTCTACTAAGCCCCATTCCCTGGGTCCCCTTAGGCTCCTGTCTCAACACCTGCCTGTGTAAGCACCCCAGGTTTGGGGTGGGGGCTGCTGGCCAAGTTGGCAGAGCCAGAATCTGCCCCTGCTCATCCTTATGGCTCATTTCCCTTTACCTTCCCTCCCCACTTCTCTTCCTTCCACACTCACACACCTGAGGATGCAACAGGTGAAGGCTTAGGATCCGACCAACAGACTAGGGAGCCCCTGAGCTCCCACAGTGTGGCGTTTTCCTAGTTTTGAGAGTCTTTGCATCCTGTGTACAAAACATCTCCTATCCTAAAGTGACTCTTTGTGATTTGCCGGTATGTCTCTGAGACAATCCCTTGAGCTTCTTGCTTCTGACTCCCATTTCTGTGTGCATCCAGGCACTTCATTTAGTTTCTACCAAGGAAATAAAGAGCCAGAAACGCTCAGGCTGACTGAGGCCATTGGCTTCAGCCATCCTTGGCTTCCAGGCTGGAGCGTTTTGTTTGGGCCCCCGATGTGCTCACTGGAGAGTCAAATCCCCAAAGCACAGAGGTACCTCCACCCTAAAAGAAGGCCCAGATGAGCACAGAAGTGGGACAGTGTCCCCTGTTTATGGTAGAAGAGCCGTAAAGAGCGGCTGGAGGAGGCCCTTGCGGGAAAGCGGTAATGGAACAGTCCCGGGCTGTGGAGGACTCAGGGTTCCCTTGAGAAGCCTGAGTCAGCAGAGATGGGAGAGACTGGTACTGCTCTGGGGTTGGGTTGGCCAGGCCTGGCCCAAGCTCTGCATTCGCCCCAGTGAGAGGGGAGAAGGGCGAGGGCGAGAGAGCTGGAGCCGGCCGTGTGTTCTCCTGGTGGCTGGCTGTCCTGTGGAAGGAGGAATGTAGCACCAGGACCTGGCCTTACACCAGTGAAACTTGTGTTGGCTGCCATCTTGGGCATGCATGAGGCTGAAGTTGTGACTGAAAGCCATGGTTCTCTCTAGGGTCATGCTGTCCACTGGAAATAGATCATGAGCTACGTTTGTGATTTAAACTTTTTTAATAGCCACATTAAAAACATAACAGGACTTCTCCGTGCTTTTACTCTGTCTCTCACTGTATCTCTCACTGTCTCTCTTACTCTCTGCTTCTGAGAGGAGACCACACTCTGTCTGTGGAGTGTCACCCCTTTTCTAATAAACTCTTCTTTTGACTCTACAAACAAACAAACAAACAAACAAACAAAAAACATAACAGGACACTGGAGAAATTAAATTTAAGGATTTTTTAATTGAAACTGAAATATCCAAAATAGTATCATTTCAATAGGTAAGTCAATATAAAAATAATTATGAGGTGTTTTTCAATCTTTTAAAAAATGTGAAAAGAAACTGGTGAAATTAGTTTTCACAGTAGGTTATATTGAACTCCAAAGATCTAAAATATTATCATTTCAACATGTAAAGATATATTGAGATATTTTGTTTCACATGAATCTTTGAAATCTGGTGTGTGTGTTGTTACACTTACAGCTCTCGGTTCAGACTGGCCACAGTGCAGGCGTTTGATAGCCCCGTGTGGCTTGTGGCTACCATGCTAGACAGCAAGCCCTGGGCAATTTGCTGAAGAGACAACACCGTGGACTTTTATATGAGTCTGTGGAATCTCTTTCCCTGGTCTTACCCTTCACCTTCACACTTGCTCCGATTCTGTCCGTCCAAACAGCTAGGATCTTGACCATTACCCTGTCTGGGACAGAAGCCATGTGGGCTGAGCTTGGATTAGGTTTTGCCACTTGTTCCTGTCCCCATTCTTCTCTCTCTCCCTTTGGCCAGCCCTGGGTGACCCAGTGGGGAGGATAAATCAGAGGTTTCATCCATGCACAGGGCTGGGAGAGAGGACAGAGGCGGAGATATGCAAAGAATTCTCTCGGGAAGCAAAAACCTTGCCTGGCTTCAGGGCTACCCACTCGTCTGCCTCAGCAGAGGGGCCAGATCCTGGTGACTAGGGCCTAAGCAAGTAGGGGGCTGGAGGTGCATGAGGGGAAGCAAGAAAAATCTCCCACACTTGAGGTCTGGAGAGCCTTTGTGGTCATTCCACGGACAGTAGCCTCCGAGCTAGGCTCATTCTTCCATAATTAATTACATTCAAATTCATCTGTCTCATGAACATTAATAAGTGCTTGATAAGTGTCTATTGTAAGAACTTCTGTGCATGTGTAAAAAGAGAGGGACGGACAGAGATATGCAGGCCTAGACCAGCCCCATGCCTAGATGTGTGTATTTGTACAGTTCTGCTGTATTCTTCTGTTGGGCATCTAAGGATAGAGAGGGAGGAGTGCAGGACTGGGCCACCCACTGGACCCCTGTATTGTCTCACCATTCCCACGGACGCCTATGCACACACCTGCACATGCACAAATAAGTTATATGTATTACTTACATTGAGAGATTGTATTTTTTGTTAGTTTCCTGTAGGTCTCACTGTCTTTTGGGGAAGGGAGGCAGGGCCAGGGAGGGTCCTGGAGCTGCTGTGTAGGTCCTGGACAGCTGAGGGCCGCAGCTCATCTGTTCAAGCCGATAGCAAGTGCCAGGCAGCCTTGGACTCTGGCAGATCTGTGTGACTGTGTGTCCTCAGGATCCGTGACCTCTGCAGGCTCCAGATGGCCATGATAGGAGATACAGAGCTCATTTCTTTACCTCTCCTCGGAGGTACATTAGGAGATGTGGCAGCTGCCACCAAGTAATCTCGTGACTGGGCGTAACAACCTCTTTGTAGATTAGCTCAGGGTCTGGCCTCGTCCTCGGCTGGTGGGACAAAGCCGGACAGCCCTTCCTGACCTGGATGTTACGTGACACTTCTAACCCGGACAGGTGGCTTGGGAGGGATTTGCAGTTTGCGCAGGGAGTTGGTGCTCTTGGCGGAGGATTGTGGAGATTGGGCTTTCTCTCTTCTAGAACTCTGAGGTTTGGCGGGCACAGAGAGCCCATGCTGAGAAATGTTCTTTCTGGTTTTTGCAAGGGACACATTTGGCTGGAGGTCAAAGATCTTTGCTGCAAGCTAGCTTGGGATGCAGGCTGGCATGGTTTTGCTGGTGATTCCTTCTCTTCCATCTGTCCTTTACAGGATGTGCCATCCAGATGCTCCATTTTCTTTTGTTCTCATCTAGGCCATCTAAGTGCCTTGTTTAGAAAGACTATACATGTGTGGCGGGAGGTTAGGTGGGGGAGTGAGAATCAGAGGGAAGAGATAATAACATAGAGAAAGTCAGAGATAGCCAAAGAAACCTGCATGTCAGTTGTAAACCATGGCATGTAAGGGGACCTTAGCAAAGAAATTAAAGGCGTAGGGAAAGAGGGTTTTCTTAAGCTTGAGGGGAAGGGCCAGGACAAGGGCACCACATCCTGACTCCCTTTACCCTTTACCCTTTAAACTGTGGAAAAACACGGTTTTCCCATAGCAGCACCCCTGAGGGCTGGGGCTCATTCTTCCATCATTCTCCTACGCCCACCCCTCCCCAATATGCCCTCATTTATGGGTGCCTCTCCTCCTTCTCCTCCCCTCTCCCACTCCCCCACCATAAGGCTCACTCCCTTTGTCTCTCTGCTTTTTTCTGGCACAGTGCGTTCCCCTCCAGGTCTGGCCAAGACACCTCTGTCTGCTCTGGGCCTGAAACCTCACAACCCAGCGGAAATCCTGTTGCACCCCACAGGTGGTGAGTGACTCTGGCTAGAAGGGGGATGGTGGGGGAGGCCAGAGGGAGGCGTTTGGGGGTCAGAGGACCCCTGTGGTCCTGGGTAGGACCTCAGGATCTACTCAGAACCGAGGTGGTGGGTTCTCACAACCCCCCTGAAAAGAAGGTGGCAGCCTGGGTTTGTGCCCGTGCTGAGGTCGGGGGTTGAAGGGAGTAGATCCCTTTGCAGCCTTCCCGCCCATTGACTTGTGGGGTCAATGCCACACCCGGCATGCTCTGACTTGGGGAATCTGAGTCCTGGCCTCAGTTTGCTTGGAGTTATTCAGGTCCCTGCCAGAAGCCTGTAACCCCTATCCCCCAGTGTTCAGACACTTGTGCACATGTACACAAACGCACACACATGCAGACACGCCCACACACACACAGAGCCCAGGCTCATACCTCTCATATCCCTGTCACATTTCCCAGCTCCTTTCCTTCCTATGAGAGGAGGAGCAAGTGGGGGTCCTGGGCCCTTAGTGGTCATTTTAAGCAGGCTGGATCCAGAAACTTGCTCCCTAGACTGGTTTTAGGGCTGGGCTGGGGCTCCGGGGCCCAACTTGGCTTCTTTTCCTTAGTCATCAGAAGATCGATCCTGCCAGGTAGGAGCACAATGGCATGCATGTGTGACCCACGTGGACACACGGTCTGGCACAGCCTCCCACTCAGGAGGTGTCTGCATGGCCAGGGACACTGAGTCACCAGAGGGAAGGGTGTGGGGGCTGCCTCTCACCAGGCCAGCACACTCTTGCTTGAGACACGTCCTGCAGAATCCCTGGGGCAGGGCCTGTGACGGACGCATGGAGCCGTGTGGGCCAGAGCCTGCTGCTTTTGAGAGTGAAGCCTTCAAACTGCCACCCTGGAGCCCCGAGGTCCTACCGGGGTGGGCCTCATCCCTCCCCCTGGGGTGCTACTGTGGAGCATCACCTCTGCCCTGGCCTCACGCCAGCTTTCCCAGCTCCCTTTTCTCAACAAATTCTCTCTCTCAAGAAGTAGTCTCTGATGACTGATCTCTCTCTGTCTCTCCTTTTTGCTCTCCCTCTCTTCTTTATGATCTGCCTCTTTCCTGCTTCTCCTTCCTCCCCACCTCTCTTCTCATCTTCCCTCAGAGGAGGATGAGGGGAAGGAGGTGACAGAGCTTTCTGAAGGTAAGCGTGGGTTTGCTGTGCATCGCTTCTCACTGTCCGGGTCTGGGAATGGCTTTTCACACAGAGCTTGATCTGGCTGGCTGGGCGGGGAGGGCAGTTCTCTTTGCTGATCAGGTCTCAAGTGATCAGGCACATAGCCTCCTGGTCCTCACCCCCCGGTGATGAACTGTCACCCTGGACATCACCCAAGCTGGTTCAGGCGCAGCCAGTGTCGACGCGCTAGTGTGGTGCCACCTTGCTGACAAAATGCTCCTCCTGCTGCTGCCACCCCCAGTGGCTTTTCCACCAGTCTGCCTAGGGTGCAGCAAGCCCCTTCGGAGGGCGAGGGCCCTCACATGCAGGGAGGGGGCTCATTACTGCATTTCCAGGACGTACGTCACATGTAGAGCTCAGAGCGGGGTTTTTCAGCCTTGGTACTACTGACACTTAGGGCCGGACAATTACTTGTGGGAGCCGCCCTGGGAATGGCAGGATGTTTAGAAGCATCCCTGGCCTCTATACCCACCGAGTCATGACAGTCAAAGTGTTACCAACATTGCAAATGCTCCCTGGGGTGGGGACAGTCATCGTCACCCAGAGCCACTGTCTTAGAGTCACGTGTTGCCCCCTTGAAGCCCTTGTCTGGTTTCTTATGAACATAGATGGAAGGAAATCTGTCTTTCTGGGATCTCGGATGCCTTCGGGGATTTCAGAAAAGCCACAGACCCACCCCTGTGCCTCCAGACATCATGTACATAATTTTGACAGTTTCAAGGAGTTAGCATGTCTGTGTCTCGGCTTAACTCCTAATTTCGATGAGCTCCACATTGTACATGTGGAAGCAGAGAGGGGATGTAATCTGGTTGAAAGCCTTTGACTCATTAGGAACAGAATTCAAGTGATGACTCAGCAGCAGGTGAACTAAAGGGGTACCGGCATGGGCAGCTTGTGTGTGGTTTTGTGGCATCTGGGTGTGGTCCAAGCCATCTCTACCAGGAGGGCTTGGACAAGGTGGTGCCGAAGTACCTTCCAGCTCTGACGTATTAGACGTTCTCACTTCCCACCTGGGCCCTAGTTTCATGTGGCTGGTTTCTTTGAAGATTCCATTTGCTTTTCTTAAGCCCACTTCCTGATTTCCTTTGCACTTTTACCACCTTGATTTTCTACTCCCAAAATGGGCATGGGCTGTGCCCCTCTGAATCTGCCATCCCCCAGATAAGATGGCCGGAGTTTTCATGAAGCTTTGCCCTCATCTAGCCAGAGTTCGGAAAACCAAACCGGGCTGCGTGGGGGTTGCAGAACAGGGCATCCTCAGCAACCAATTCTAGGACAGGATGAGCTGCAGTGTATTCCTGGCTGCTGGTCCCTGACAGGGAAGGGAAGCTGGGACAGGAGTCTAGAATAAGCAGGCACCTGGAGCCAGCATTCGTGTGTGTCAGATGCCCATCCAGTCCTCAACAGACTGGTGGGACCTCAAACCCTCTCTGGTAGAAAGGTCTGAGGTAGATTATCCCACAGGCTGACATGTCAGGCCCTGCCTGTTATGTTTCCCACTTTGGGGTGACACTTCAGAGGAGTGAGCATCTAGAGAACTGAGCTCTCAGACCTGCCCATTGTGCTCACAAATGATTCTCAGCCACAAGACCGAGCCCTCCGACCTGCCCCTGTCTGTCCTGGAGCCACAGTTAGAAGGTGAAGGTTCTTAGGGGTCATCCCTGCCACACCCACCATTTTCTCAGCTGTGAAGCTGAGGTCGTGTTGCTGGGTAAGAGTGGCCACATCTACTCAAGGTCACAGGAGGCAGTAGGGCCAAGATCGTACTTACTGGTCTCCTGTCTCCTAGTTGAGTGGCTGCTTCAAAGCCTTCCTCCTGTGTCCAGGCACCGTGCCCTAGGATTCCAGCGTGGGGGTCGGAATTGCTGTTGTGGCCTGGGCAGTGGCGGGTAGGGGGGTGGGGGGGGGTCGGGAGCAAGGCTGTAGGCAACCAGCTCTGTTTTTCCTTACTCGTGCGCTGCCTCCCAGATCAGACTAAAGCACACCTTCTAAAGCTCTGCTTGCTTTCCCTGCTGACATTTTGATGGGAAATTCAGAAAAAGATGGTTATGAGGAAAATTGGTCAGGCAGAATTACTCAGCTAGGGGAAAAGCATACTTAGGGAAGTCTACTCTATTCAAGGTGCTTTACATTTATTTGGTCATTTATTGATTCATTTAATAAATATTTTGTGTGCCTGTTATGTGCCAGGCACAGTGCCAAGTTCTGGGGATATAATGATAAGCAGTGTCATTGGTTCCTAATTGCATGGAGCATATGCATGACAGGAGTCAGAATTAACGGTCAGTCAGAATTACATATCGAGATAAGCATTCTGAAGGGAAGGGATGTAGTTTTATGAGACCTTATAGCAAAGACCCTGACCTTGGCTTGAAGAAGTGAGATGTGAGGGTGAATGACGTTCATTTGGTGAGACTGGGGTGGGAGAGGAGGCTTCCATGTGAAGGAAAAGGGCATGTGCAAAGGCCCCGGGGTGGGAGACAACAGTATGTTTTTTCTAGGAACTGCAAAGTCAGTGAAGCCGAGAACAAGGAGGAGATGGAGGCTGGAACAAGGGGTCTCGAGGTGGAGTGTGGTACAGAGTGAGGTTCAACAGGCAAGGGCGAGACCACGTGGGGTCATTTGACACTTCATCTTGTTCAATGATCACAGAAGCTCTTAGAGGAAGGTGACAGGAACCCCATTTTACCGACAGGGAGATGACGTTCAGGGATGTTAAGTGGCTTGTGCAGGCCCACAGTCAGTCGGGCATGGCTGAGAGCCTCCACCGGCTCAGCACGGGGAGGCTGCCGCTTTCCATGTGATTGTATGGGTCACAACCTCCGAACACAGGACAGGGACTTTACTGGACACAAGGACTGGGTACTCTTCTTCATGAAGGAAGGAGAGAAAGAAAGCCTGCATCAGTAAAGACATGAGAGCAACATAAGAATATCTTCCCAGCGGTGACACAGGGAAAGAAATTACTGGAACTTCTTGTCTAGAGGAACGGGAACAGGGGGTGTTCAGGTTTGGTTCTGTTTGTTCAGACAATTAGATGGGACCGACTTGGCATGAAGGAAGACATGGGACTAGAAATGGCCCCCCTGGGAATTCTTCCGGCTCTGAGACCCTTGGCGATGGATGTACTGAGGTGTCTGGGATTTTAGGGTGGTGCTGTGTCATGCACATTTATTGAGCACCTACTATGTGCCAAGTCTTGTGCTAGGCACTAAGGGTATAACGTGTGAGAGAGCTTGGTGAGGACAGAGATGCTAAAGGACATTTCAGCATAAGATAGAGAGCTCTGAATGGGGTGGAAACAGGGTGTGATGGGATCTCAGAGGAGAGGTCTGAATGTAAAAGTTCTGAAATTCTAACTTTTGAGGTCCTATATTAATTAGACTCTAGGGTCTCTTTACATCCTCCCTCTCCCCCACCCACATGTCCTCCTTTACTTGGAGTGGGTGGGCCCCTCCTCTCCAGGCAGAGAAACCCTTCTGGGAGGTAGAAAATGCACTTCGGGGTGCGGGTGAAGAGCCAACAGTGCCCCCAGCTTGGTGAGGCCAAGTCACTCTTAGGCCTCCAGCTGCTCTCCGCCGCCGACAGCCACTTGGAATGGGTTTGGGCTCCTGGAATGTTCTGCATGAAGCACCCTCCCCGGCCCCACCTCTCCCGCCCCTCCCAACCCCATTGCCTCTGAGCACAGCTGCTCCAGGATTGGAGGAGAGGAGGAAAACAGCAGGAGAGAGGGGTGGAGGGAGGCAGGCTTAAGCAGGGCTCAGGCACAGGTTGGCAAGGGTGGAGTTGCTTATACACGGCTAATTGGAATTAACAAGAAAGAATTAGAAGGAACTTTCCCATCTCTTATCACTTGATCCTGGCTGGGCAGGTGGGTATTTTCATTCCCATTTTATAGATGAGGAAACTGAGTCCCGGAAAGTTTCAGCAGCTTGTCCCAGGTCACCCCTCCAGTAAGTGAAAGAAGGGGGACCCACAAGTTGTATGTTGTCCTGAAGTTGAGAGGAGAGAGGGAGAAATAGATAGGAAAAGGAGGCATTTACGACATGGAAATCGGAGTCTGAAAACTTGGGAAAACTGATGTTTTTTTTTTCCCCCAAAATGTTGGTTTTGAACAGTTCTAGAGATGGACTCAGAAAGCCAAGTAACTTCCCAGAGGCCCCACCTGCTCTGAGTTTGTGAGGAGCGGAGGTTGAGTGAAAGGGCTTCGCTCCTCCCGCCTGGATGGGGAGGGTAGGGGTGAGGGGACGTCGTGGGTGGGAGGGAGCTCAGACTTCAGGGTTCATCCATGCAGGTTTTAGCTTGAACTTCTGGGGTCGGCAGGAACTCCAGGGGATGAGAAAAAGTGAATGTATGTCTCTTAGGTCTTGGTTGTGATGCTCCTCTTTCCGGGTGGGGCTAGCCAGTACGGGTCATACACCTGCTAGTTTGTGAGACAGACACAATTGAGGGCCCACTAGGTACCAGGCACTGAGTGAGGTGCCCGAATTCAGATCAGCAAGGAACCCGGGGGTGGCTAGGGGGTGGTTGTCTCTGAGTGGGAGAGAAGGGAGTGCCAGGAGGAATTTTTGGAGGGAATGAGGCTGGGCACTGAGGGATGGGTGGAGAAGGTGGGCTCTGGCCTTGGGTCTCCGTTACTGTTTCTGTGGATGAGAGTCCCTGTCTGATAGTCCCTTCTGCCAAGCTGAGTTACCCCAAGGCATGGAGCTAGCTAGCCCCTAAGGCTAAAGACACTGAAATTATCAGCACCCCAATTTTCAGCTGGCCATATGTCCAGTGGGCCAGAGAGCAGGCTCTGGGCCAGACTGCCTGAGTTCCAGGGCTGACCCTGCCGCTTGCTACTGTATGACCAGGTGAAGATCCTTATATTCTCCAAATCCTACTGTCCTCATATAACTATTTGCTATTTCTATCATTATTAATGGAATTGGCTCTTCTCTGGCTGGTGGGCTGGAGTTCTGTGTAGGAGCCGGCCTTGGGTGCCCCCGTGAGGCTGTGGCCCCCCTCTAGGCCACGCAGAGCCAGCATGGAGAATCAAGAGACTGTCCATCCGTCGCTACCGGTTGGCTGTGTGTCCCGGGGTGGATCGCTCTAGTTCCCTGGGCTGAGGAGCTGGGTCAGCTCAGGGGTTGGCAGTCTTGGTAAAGATGGTCTCATGGCAACACAGCCTCATTCATTCGTGTACTGTCGTCTGGCTGCTTTCACGGGGCCATGACAGAGCTGAGTATCCGTGACAGAGGCTGTCTGGCCCACCAAGCCTAAATATTTACTGTCAGGTCCTTTACCAGAAAGTGTGTCTGCCTCGGGTCGGAGGGTATCCTAGCATCTCCTGGCTCCAGCAGGGCCTCAGGCACAGATGGCACAGAATCAGTGCCTTTGGAATGGATGAGGTCTGGGGCTTCTGTGGGGTGGATATGGGTGGCCCGGGCTGGTTGAGGGGGCTCTCGAGGTGGCCTTGCTGGCCTCCGTCCATGTGGACTCCATCTTTGGGTACCGAGGGGCTGGTGCTACATCACTCTGCACCTCATACCTGGAATCGATTGTTCCTTTGCAGACATCCTGCCCCACCCCCATCCACTCTCACTGCTGTTGGTTGAAGGGAACTCTGTGTGAAAACTTAAAGACAGACTGGCAGCCTCTGGCTGAAGTTGTACACAGAATCCCCCTCCCCCTCCTCCCTCTACCCCCTGCCCCACACCTCTGTAAAAGGCTCTTTTCTGAAAGACCATCCTCTCCCTGTGTCCACAGGCCTCTGGGCCTGGGTGCAGGATGTTAGGCTGTGGGGCCACTTCAGAAGCCATGCCCAAGAGGCTGTGCCCCGTAACACCTTGGTGATTGAGTTCCTTCCAAAGTAAGCTTTTCTTTGGGCTCAGGGGGAGGGGGATATTCTTGGACTTAGAGACCAGCACAATTTTGGCCAACAAAGGCTCCAGGGGCCTGGCCTGCCTGGGGCTGCACTGACTCTTCAGTTCTTCAGTTTCTCAGGCTGGTTTCAGCTGATGCCCTAATTGCAGGCAGAGTGTGGGTCTGTGCTCAATCGCGTCCCTCTTAAGGGAGACGGAACTGGTGCCAGAAATGGAGGTGGCAGGAATGTCATCCATCCCTCATGTCCCTGGAGAAACCCAGGGCACTCTGCTGCTTCTCTCCGTTTGATATCGAGTTAGTTTTGGGGCTGGCCTCAGAGGAGGCGTTGGGCAAGCACTGGCTGGGAGTCAAGAGGTCTGGCTCCTGGCTGGGCCTCCAGTTATTTCGCTCTGCAGGCCTCAGCGTCCTCATCTGTAAGATGGCCTTTCTGATACCTATCCTCCCCACCCCCTTCCTCTTAGGATATTCTGAACACTGAGTGGGGATAATGGTGTCAGTCTCGGGAGGAATGCTAAGTGTATCAGGCAAGGGGGTGGGTGTGTCTGGGTGTGAAGGGGCTGGGCGTGACTCACCAGCACAGGCCTGCTTCTGGATCCTGGGCGTGGAGTGGAGCCTGTGTGAACCCTGGCACTGTCCTGAGATGGGGCAGGGCCGGCTGGACCTCTGGGTCCCTGTATAGCCCAGATTCCAGTGGTGCCTGGGACAACTAGAAGGGCCTGGGCGGGGATAGGGGATAGAGTCTTCAAAGAAAAGAAGCAGCTAAGGGGGATGCCAGCTATGGATGGCTGTCCCAGCTCTGGGGGATGAGGGGTGGCGATGAGATTCTATGATGGCTGTGTTTAGAGGCAGAGCTGGAGTCCATGTCTAAGATGCCTCTCTGAGTGAGGCTGTGGTTAAAGTTCTGTGGGGCCTCCTACAGCTTCTCCAGGGTGCTGGGAAGAGGGGTAGGCATGGGCAGGCAGGAGCCCCAGGAGAAGTGACCTCTGCGTGCTTGGCTGTTCTTTTGGGGCTGTCCCCACAGGCTGAACACCAGAGAGGTGGGTTCCCTGGCAGGCTGGATGGGGTCCACACTGCGCCCCATCAGTCTGTGCACAGTCTGTCTCCTTGCCCTTTCCAGAGCCTCGGAGCTACGTCGAGTCGGTGGTGCGGACGGCGGTGGCTGGGCCCCGAGCTCAGGACCCTGAGCCCAAGAGCTTTAGCGCCCCAGCTGCCCAGGCCTATGCCCACGAGACACCCCTGAGGAACGGGACCCTGGGTGGCTCCTTTGTCTCCCCCAGCCCCCTCTCCACCAGCAGCCCCATCCTCAGCGCTGACAGGTAAGTGGGGAGAAGGAGCGTGTGGGGGTGAGAGTTCAGACCTGGGCTGGCATGGGTGAGGCCTCTTGGATTTGCCCAGAGTATGGACGGGCAGAAATAACATCCAGGTTGCTGTCCCTGGAAAACTGGCTCATCAGGGCACCTTGAGAGAGCAGCTGCCCAGTGCCACATCTTGTGGGGAGCTTGAGGATGAATCTACTCTAATCCCCAGGCTCAATTCAATTCCAGCATGCAGAAGTGTGCCGGAAAGAGTGGGGGTATGAAGGTGAACCAGGCGTAGTCCCTACCCCAAGCTTAAAAATCTAACAGCAGTAATCACTATGTAGTGAGTACTTCCTATACATCAGGCATTTTGCTAAAGGCTTCATAGAGTTATTTTATTTAACCTGGTGGTAATCCTATGAGGTAAGTACTGTTATCATTTCCATGTTTCAGAAGAGGAAACTGAGGTACAGAGAAGCAAAGTAGTTGCTCACGGTCCTGAAGCTAAACAGTAGCAGAAATAGGATTCAGACCACAGAAGTCTGGTTCAGGGCCCACATCTCTGTCCACTTCCACAGACCTGGGTTAAGGTGCCCATCACAGGAGGGGTCAGATGTGCCCAAAGCAGATGCATAATCAGAGTGCTCAAAACTCAGAGTAAGGGGTCTTGATTTTTGGCTAGGGGTACAGGGAGGATGCCTGGGGGTTGGAGGTATTTGTGGTGAGGCAGGAAGGATGAGCAGGGTGTTGAAAGACGAGGAAAGAGGGAGAGGGCATTGTAGAAGGACAGCACAGCCAGGACAGAGGGCTGGGGTGTGGATGTGGTGGGGGGTGTGAATGTGGTGGGGGGTGTGGTGCTGAGGGCTCACAGTCACAGGTGAGGAATGTCGCTGCTGAGTATGAGGAAGGGTGTCTTGCAGGGGGTGGTTGTTGGCATTCTGAGTGGGTCACAGAGTGGAAAGCCTAAAACTGGGCAGGGGAGGGCTCTAAAAGGGAGGACCCCATGTTTGGGTACAGTGAGAAGCTGCTCGGCAGGGGGGTGGCTTAATGACAGAGAGGGGAGGAGATGACATAGGAGAGGGAGCTTGAGGTCAGCCCAGGAAGGGCATAGGGTACCAGGTGTGGGAGGAGAAACTTGCCCCAGCCAGAACCCTCAGGAGAGACTCTGCCACTGACCACCCCTTCCCACGTCCACTCCCTCCCTAGCCTGGGATCCCAGAGGCCAGGAAGTACTCGAGCCACCTCTTCACATATCTGCAGGCCAGGGATGGCTCGAGTTTGCTGTGTGCCCTACACTGGTTCAGGGAAACACGCCAGGTTGGGACGGGTAGCGGGGTGAGCAGAGGCAGTTTTCTTCAGGATTCTAAGAATTCTGAAACCTCAGGCCCAGCCTGCTCCCCCAGTCTATCTTGCTCCCTCCCAAGCCTCCTGACGGGCAGACAGCTCCATTTCTTGGGAGGCTTTCCTCTGGGCAGAGGGTGCAGTCCTCTAAAGGAAGGGGGGTCTTCCTCACCTGCCCGGTCACCACTGTTGGGGTCAGGCAGCCCTGACATCAGGAAGTTTTCACTGTTTGTCACTCACTTTCTTCCTGCCTTGGTGTTGGCTCTTTTCAGGACTCAGGAAGCTAACATTTCTCCTCCGGGATTAATCTTTCCGACTCTGTTTCAGTGTCCCCCACCGGCCCCACCCAACTCAGCCTGATATGTCCTCGCGTTCCTCAGAATCCAGGTTATTCCTACCGGAAAGTGGCTGTTCTGCTCTGGCCTCTTCTAGGATGTGAGGTGTCCTTTGTCCTAGCCTGGCCCCTGACTTCTCCCTGCCCTAGGCTCTTGCCTGCCACCCCCACCGCCTACCTCACATTCCCTGGGGGACGCAAGCTTATCAAGTCGGCCCATGTGGGGCTGGCCAGCCAGCCTCGAGACTGCCAGTCTCCAGCGCCAGGCTTAGGCCATCGTCTTATGTCAGGACCCCACCCCACCCCTAAGGGGCTCCCGGTGCAGAGCCTGCCTGCCACCTCCCTGCAGCTGCTGCTTATGCCAGGTCCCTGCCAACTTTTGACTCTCCTGCCATGACATCGAGGGTTAGAAGTTTGTGTCTGGAAAGAATCAGGGTCATCTTAACGAAGCTCCCTCATGTCTTCACATGGGAAGACTACCAGCAGAATCCAGGTTTCCCAACTCCCAGGCCATTGCATTGTACTCCTTCCCTATGGACTTGCACTTAACTTCAGAGGAGAACCTTTGATTGTGGCTATTCCCCCAGATACAGCTCCCTCTGAGCTAAATTTTATCAGTTTTAGAGTTGGGACGACCTCTGAGCTCATCCAATCTAACTTCCAGTGGAGAAAATCCCTCCACAACATTCAGGTCAAGAGGTCAGTTGGCCTCTGTTTAAACGCTCCTAGTGGTTGGGGTCTCATTACCATGTACGGCAGCTTGCTCCATTAATGGCCAGATCCAACGGCTGGACAGCAGACCTTATAATGAGCTGAAATCTCCTTCTCCAAGACTTCCTTTTCTTTGCTTTTTGGAGCTACCCAGGAATGAAAGCCCAATTCTAACACTCTCAACATTTAAAGGTAATGATGGCACAACTGAGGAAACTGAGTCAAGGCGGGGACACTTCCAGTAGGAATGGGATCCAGGTGATTTGACCCTGTCTCCAGTCTTCAGTTTCTGGGATAGGGGAGGTGACATGACGACAGCCACTTTCAGTTTCGATCGAAGACAGCTCCGTGCTTTGACTTGTGGGGTTCAGGAGCCAGCACAGGGCAGTGGGGCAAACACCGACTTGGGAATCAGACACAGCTGAGTTGAAATCCTGGTCTTCTATGAGCCCTGTGGTCGTGAGCCAGTTGCTTAACCTTTCTGAGCCTCAGTTTCCGCTTCTGCTGTTCCATAGACTGATGTAAAAACCCTGACATTCCCGTGCGTGTGAGCGGAGCCCTTACTGTCGTTATTAGTGGTGGGAGGGAGGTCTGGGTGCTCGCTGAAAGCCTGTCGTTCATTAAATGCCATTTACCAATATCTCAATCTGCCCTTTCTCTCTCCAGCACTTCAGTGGGGAGTTTCCCGTCAGGGGAGAGCAGTGACCAGGGCCCCCGGACACCCACCCAGCCTTTGCTGGATTCTGGCTTCCGCTCCGGCAGCCTGAGCCAGCCCAGCCCTTCGGCTCAGAGAAGCTACCAGAGTTCTTCTCCTCTCCCGGCTGTGGGCAGCAGCTACAGCAGCCCTGACTACTCACTGCAGCAGTTCAGCTCCCCAGAAAGCCAGGCCCGGGCTCAGTTCGGTGTGCCCGGTGTCCACACGGTACCCGGGAGCCCTCAGGCACGCCAGAGGACAGTGGGCACCAATACTCCCCCTAGCCCTGGCTTTGGTCGCCGAGCCATCAACCCCAGCATGGCTGCCCCTGGCAGCCCCAGTTTGAGCCACCGCCAGGTGATGGGCCCACCAGGAGCTGGTTTCCATGGTAACACAGTTTCCAGCCCCCAGAGCAGTGCAGCGACCACTCCAGGAAGCCCTAGCCTGGGCCGGCACCCTGGGGCCCACCAGGTTTCAGGCCTCCATGGTAGTGTCGCCACCACTCCAGGAAGCCCCAGCCGGGGCCAGCACCCTGGGGCCCACCAGGCCTCAGGCCTCCATGGCAATGTGGTCACCACTCCAGGGAGCCCAAGCCTGGGCCGGCATCTGGGAACCCACCAGGGCAACTTGGCCTCTGGTCTCCATGGCAACACAATAGCCAGCCCTGGAAGCCCCAGCCTGGGCCGGCACCTGGGAGGATCTGGATCTGTGGTTCCCGGAAGCCCTAGCTTAGACCGGCATGTGGCCTATGGCGGCTACTCCACCCCTGAGGACCGGAGACCCACGCTGTCCCGGCAGAGCAGTGCCTCCGGCTACCAGGCTCCTTCCACGCCCTCCTTCCCTGTGTCCCCTGCCTACTACCCTGGTCTGAGTAGCCCTGCCACCTCCCCCTCGCCGGATTCAGCAGCCTTCCGGCAAGGGAGCCCGACACCAGCCTTGCCAGAGAAGAGGAGGATGTCCATGGGAGACCGGGCGGGCAGCCTCCCCAACTATGCTACCATCAACGGGAAGGTGTCCTCCTCACCTGTCGCCAGCGGCATGTCCAGTCCCAGTGGGGGCAGCACCGTCTCCTTCTCTCATACTCTGCCTGACTTCTCCAAGTACTCCATGCCAGGTGGGCCTCTCCTTCCACCTCCATACCTCCTGCTGACAGATGAAGTCTGCCAGTTAGGGTTTCTGTTCTGACAGCCTCTTGGCAGACACACCGTGGGTGGATCACTGACTTGTGGGCCTCAGTTACCTTATCTGTATAGTGGGAGTTAAAGGTGGACATAAAGTAAATGCATCATGGTTGTGGTGGCTGTGGGGACGTGGAGGAGGATGTTGATGCCAATGATGATGATGATGATGAAAATAATAATGATAGCATTATTGTTACGATTATCATCACTATCACAGCCACTACAGCTTGTTGAACACAGGCTGTGTGCCGAGCTCTGAGCTAAATGCTAGCTCATTCATCCTCACAGCCATACACAATGCAACTGAGGCTTGGAGGGCTGTCATTCATCCAGGGTCAGATAGTTAACAAATGGCAGAGCCAGGCTGCCAATCCAGGCCCATACTACCCAAAGCTAATGCTCTTGGAGTTGCATTATTGGAGTTGTTTTATCATGTCTTCCTTTCAAACCTGGACCTCCATACCTTTTTCCAGCCCTTTGTTCCTACCTTTTGATCCTTACTTTACTCACATCACTAATAATAGATATGGCAGCCAGATGCGATATGGGACAAGGCCAAGGGCTGGGCATTTCACTGGAGTCTAGTTTCTACCAACACAGCTTCATTAAAGCTTGTGCTTAAAGTCTGCACACTGAATTCTTCACTCATCACCAGAACTTGGCCTCTCTGCTTCTACTTAGAGAGCTCATTATCTAAACACAAAGGTCAAGGCCTCAGCTGATTTGCAGCTTCTCATCTGGACCTGGAACCTCCCTGTGTGCAGAGAGGCCCTGTGGTCCTGAGGCATTCGAAGACTATTGAGAATGTTTTGGGCAGCCTGGGTTGGGCCCCAGCGGCCCAGATTCTCAATATGTCACTCCCAGGTCCTGCCCTGAGCCTGCCAAGCCAGGACACCTACAGCGACTCTGCACTCCCCTGCTTCCTGCTGCCCACCAGAGACATCTGGTTCCCAGCTTCTCTCCCTGGAAGATGCAAAACTTCTAGTAGTTGGGACATTTCCTGTTTCCCACCATCTTCCCTGCTTAAAATAGCCATTGGAGTCAACACAGGAAGGCACATGGAGCTGCAGCCGCCTCTGACAGATCATCAGACAGGCCCAGCATCAGCGGGGGCCTGTGGCTTCAGAGCAGAGAGAGGCAGCTTGCAACAGTTGCACAGTCCAGCTGCCTACCCCAGAGGCCCTCCTCAGTACACAGCTGCCAGGAAGGGGAGCTGACCTACTTGCCCCCTCACTGTCCTCCAGAGATAGATCCCAGAAGTCTAGCAGAGTTTAAGGGATACGTTGAAATTGACTAAGCACTGGACCCATAGCCCAGCCCCTGTCTCTGGTCTGAGCCCGGAGCTTTATAGCTTCATTAGCGCAGGCTCCCTCTGCTCTGGCCTCGCTCTCAAGAAAGGAGAGGAAACAAGTGGAAGTGGAATATACCTTTCTTCCTCTTTGCCCATCCCCCTTTCTGTTTGTTGTTGTTGCCAAAAGATGAAGAAGAGGTTGGAGAGTGAGGGTCGCACATCCTAATACCTACTGGCAAGATATGGTGTAGCTGGTACTGAACCGGCTCCCGTGTCAACTTACTGGGAAGGTCTTACAAGAGCCTTTCTATTAACCATCTGTGTGACCTGGGCAGATCACTCCCCTTCTCCGAACCTCACTTTCGTCACTCGTAAGGTTAAATGGTTGGACTAGATGCTCTCGGAACTCCTCCTCGTGCCTCATGTTCTATGAAGTCATCCCTGGTCCGCAAAGGGTCTGCAGTGGGGAGAATCTACCAGAGAAGTGGAGTATGTGACACACAGTAGATGGCTTCTAAATTCTAGGCTAAGCCTTCCCCTGTTCTGGGCGGGAGTGAAGGTTTTTGCCCTATACAATGGGCTTTCCACATGGGGAACGAAGAGGGGGTGGGGAGAAGTGGACGAAATGCATCTTTCTGCCTTCATCTTCAAGGTGATTATGATAAGGTTGAGAAATTGAGCCTGTGGAGAAAGGGGCTAGAGGTGGGGAGAGAAGCTGCAAGAAGGGTTTAATTTTGACACTTCTAGAAAAAGAGGGAGATGGGGTGGCGTAGGGCTTTTGTTGGTTCAGTGAGAATGTTGTACGAGGCTCTTCAACGAGAGAGCAGCTCTGTGATCCGTGAGGGTTGGTGGAAGACAGCGAAAGGATGAGAAAGCTGCTCAAGGTCCCTTTTAGTGATACTCTGATGATGTTTGAGGAGTCTAACTTTCTGTGTTAGTTTCCTAGGCCAGCATAATGAAGTACCACAGGCTTAATGTCTTAAGACAGATCCCGTCTGATCTCAGAAGCTAAGCAGAGTCGGGCCTGGTTAGTACTTGGATGGGAGACCACCTAGGATGACCAGGTGCTGAAAAGGTCCTTGCAATCTGTGAGGTCAACCAAAGGTTGCCTTGCCTAAAAAAAAAGAAAGAAAAAAAAAAAGACAACAGAATTTTTTTTCTGTGACAGCAATGGTGGCCAGAAGTCCAAACTCAGTGTGTTGGTAGAGCTGATTCCTTTTGGAGGCTCTGAGGGGCAGTCTGTTAGAGGCCTTCTCTTAGTTTCCCATGCTTACTGGGAATCCTTGGTGTTCATCAGCTTATAGATGCATCTCTCCAATGTCTGTCTGCCTCCATGTTCACATGGTGCTTTCCCCTTGTGTCTCTATGACTCTTTCCCTCCTCTTATGAGAACACCAGTCATATTGGATTGGGCTCACTCTCATCCAGCATGACATCATTCTAACTTGATTACATCTGCAAAGACTCTACTCCCCAATAAGGTCACATTCACAGGTACCGGGATGAGGACTCTAGCGTAGCTTTTGGAGGTCATAATTCAACTTGTAACTATTCTTTCTTTTTTTCCCCTCCTTCTCCTTCAGACAACAGCCCTGAGACCCGGGCTAAAGTGAAATTTGTCCAGGACACTTCTAAGTATTGGTACAAGCCTGAGATCTCTAGAGAGCAGGGTGAGTGCTGCGGGCGCTAGAGTCCATTCAAGGTCACAGCTGGCTGCTGCCCACCACATCTTCCCTGGGCAAGGAACTTCAGCAGACTCCTTCCTCTTTGCCGTAGGTGGTGGTCACAGAGTGGGGCTGGGATCCAGGTCAGACAGGAAGAGTGATCCCCAGGTGAAGTGTCGGGGAGCAGAAACAGTGGTGGTAGATGCTCCTTTGAAGGATTTTTAAAAGCAGCAGAGTCTTGGTTTTCTGGGCAAAGTAAAAAGCCAGGCAAGAGCATAGGAAACCTGAGCTCTCCATCTGCATGATGTGGGAGAGTTTTGCACATTTTACTGAGAAAACAGTTGGGATTATGGGGATAGAGATGAGGTCTGCCTTAGCTCCCAAGGAAAGTCTGTGTGGATGTAGGACAGGGCACGGGCGACTATGGACCATGGTCAAATCCAAACTGCCGCCTGTTTTTGTAAATACGATTTAATGAACACAACCACATCTGTTGGTTTATGTACTGTCTGTGGCTGCTTTTGTGCCGCAAAGGCAGAATCGAGTCGTTGCGACAGAGATTGCATGGCCTGCAAAGCCTGAAATATTTACTTCTGGCCATTTACAGAAAAAAATTGCCAACTTTGGTATAGGAAGACCCTTAGGGAGTGTTTGAATTCTAACAAAGAGTGAGGCTCGAGAGGCTTGATGATAAGTAGAGCCAGTGCAGTCAATTTCTTATTTCCTCTTCCGTCCTCACCCCTTCCCATTCAGCCATCGCACTCTTGAAGGACCAAGAACCAGGGGCCTTTATCATCCGTGACAGTCACTCCTTCCGAGGGGCCTATGGGCTGGCCATGAAGGTGTCATCCCCCCCTCCCACCATTATGCAGCAGAATAAAAAAGGTAACAGCATTTGCATAAGTGGGGCCTCGGGGCCAGGTAGTCTGTAAGGTTTCTTCAAACCCTGAGGTACAGGAAGGGCCTGGGGGCTGGTCAGGTCTCTAATTCTCTTGTGGGAGCTGGCCCCTGCTATATCGGACTCTTCAGCAGAGGGAACCTTGGTGATGGTGGAGGTCAGAGAACAGGGAAGACAGCTTATTGGGACGCTTTGATTGTATCCTTGAGGTGTGGAGAGGAGTGCTGGTCGCTCCATTCCAGGGTTCTGGCCACATTATCCCTATGACCTTTCTCCCATCATACCCTGCATGCTATGAAGTTATGAAGCAGTGTTGGGCGGTGGTGGGAGGATGCCACGAAAAGTGACTAATCCTTATTTCTTTCTTTTTATACCAGGGGACATGACCCATGAGCTGGTGAGACATTTCCTGATAGAGACCGGCCCTAGAGGAGTCAAGCTCAAGGGGTGCCCCAATGAGCCAAACTTTGGTGAGATGTCCCCCAACCTCTGTCCCCATAGTTGGTCTGTGGTGTCTCAGGCCTGTCCCAGGTTCCTTTGCCACAGGTTCTGCCGGCCCTTCTTGTCGAAGGTGCAGTGGAGAAAATGAATGGTGGCTTCCCTTCCTCTGTTCTGTGGCTCATTCACTCTGCCAGATTCCTTCATATTTATTCTCCCCCACTGACACTGGTTACTATTATAATCTGAACAACAGTGATAACAATAGCACCTTTATTGACCACTTACTATGTGAAAGTCACCATCTAGGTCCCTTATATTACTTCTGGTCTCACGATGATCCTGCTTGGTGGTACCATGGTCCCATTTTATGCATGAGGATACTGAGGTTCGTAGAATTTAGACTTACCCAAGACCACATGGCTAATAAGTGACTGAGCTGGGATTTGAGTCCATGATTCTTCGAGTCTTCTGCTGCTCTGTCCTGAGAGGGGCCCCAGCAGCCAGAGGGACTTAGGAGAGATGCTGAGAGTAACTTTCTACAAAGGAGAGTTGTTAGGTAACCTTGTGACTCCTAGAATGAGCCTCTGGAATCTTCTCCCTTGGGTCTTACTAACAAAGAAGGAGGGGATTTTCATCTCTGTTGGTGAGATGAAGAGAGAGTAATAAAGCAGCTAGACTGTGGCTAGTGGGAAAGGGGGGCTTCCCCAGTGCCTTTGGCCTGCTCCTGGTAATGCCACCCCTAACATCCTGTCTCTCCCCGCTGCAGGATCCCTCTCTGCCCTGGTCTACCAGCACTCCATCATCCCACTGGCTCTGCCCTGCAAGCTGGTCATTCCAAACCGAGGTAGGAACCTGAGACTCCTCGCTCTGCCAGCGCGCCCTTCAGCTGGCCTCCCCTGTGTCTGAGCCCTGCCAGCCACTCCGGAACGCAGGCCAAGGTTGGAGGATGCGAGTCACTTTGCCAGTCCGGGGAAACTCAAAACCACTCCCCTTTTTTGGTGTTAAAAAAAAAAAAAAAGGAAAAGTTTATTTAAAGCTTAATTCCAGGAATGTACATAATTGACTTGCCACATTGTTCTGGAAAATTCTCCAGAGGCTTAAAGAAATTCAGACCGAATCCTCAGAATAAGCCTCATTTTGGAGGAGGCACTAGAAGTAGGAGGCAGTCACGGGGAGGACCAGGCCCTGGAGGAGGGGATGGGCATCAGCGGGCAGGGCTCAAGGAAGGGGAAGAAGAAGGCAGATTTAGGTCATGGGGTCTTCCAGGTGGGAGGCTGGTCCTAATAGAGGGGACAGAGCACAGTGTCCCCTCAAGGGATTGCTTAGAGGAGAAGTGGCTGGGCTCCGCATGGCGAGGGAAGGAAAGAGAAGGGTAAGATGTCTCTGGAGTTTCTAGTGTTCTTGGCTGAGAGGGTGTTTCCTAACTGAGGACATGGAGCTGATGGGGAAGAGCAGACCCTGTTTTGATTGTGGGAAGTTTGAATGGTACCTAGAACCTCAGGACACAGGGCGAGAATCTGAGTGAGGTACTGGGGCCTGTGAAGATTTCAGCTTCTCTCTGAGGGGTGTCCCAGACATGGAGGATGGCAGATGGACCCCAGAAACTCTTCACAGCACAGGCTTCTGCTTCCCAGCCCCCAAGTACACAGGGCCCACAGGAGGGAAATATGCTTGGCCCTGAACTTGAAGTCTAGGAACTGGGAACTGAGGTACCTTCTCCCTACCCTCTCTGTTAAATACTAGAATATTCAGAAGTGCCTCTGGGACTTTCTTCCCAGCCTCTCTCAGCGTTCCTGAGGTTCTTCCCACACAGAAAAACTGCAATATTATTTGACAATTTCTACGTATCCAGTTCTATTCATTTAATTATTAATGGTAATTGACCACCATTATTAGCTTAAAAGTTCAAATACAACTTAAATAGCATTATTAACCACACAATTTAGATAGACACTAATTAAATTATATTTCTACAGAATTTACCAAAGTCATTCAGCAATTATAAAACTGTTTGATATTTACATTGTATAAATACTCTCCAAGTATGGTCCCTAGAGCAGCAGCAGCACCCCTGGGAACTCGTTAAAAGTGCAAATATTCTCATGCCCCACCTAAGCAGAATCTCTGGGCAGGGTCCAGCAATCTGTGTTTTAACAAGCCTGCACACCAAAGTCAGAGAAACACTGGCGTAAACAATACTCAGTTCTTATTAATATCGAAATTATAGTAGTGCTGCATTAATGGTTTAATGAAGGAGGGCATTTATTGATCCACACAGACGTAGCAATGCAAAACAACAATAACAGCAATTGCCACTTGAAGACTTGCTTTATGCCAAGCTCTGGGCTAACACTGTACGTGGAACAGCTGAAAAGCCCAGTGAAATGGCTTCTATCATCATCGTCTCCGTATTATAACTATTTAGCACATGCTGGGCTCAGGGTCTGATCCCGGCTCTGTTGGACTCCAAAGCACTCAACCAGTGTGATGAATACTTAGAGCAGTTATTGAACATTCCAACTGGACATGCACGTGCCGACTGCCAGGGCCTGACATGAAAAGCAGTATCAGTTGCATGAAGTATTTGCAGAGCTCACCTTAGGCCCAGCCAGACTTGTGCTTCTTTCCAGCTCTAGAGTTTTAATTACCTGCTGAATTAAATTTTTGTCTCAGATCCCACAGATGAATCGAAAGATAGCTCAGGCCCTGCCAACTCAACCACTGACCTGTTGAAGCAAGGGGCAGGTGAGTGGCCATGCCAGACCAGATCCGCCCCCCACCCCCCACCCCCCACCGGCCTTTCCTCCTCCCTGCCCTGTCCTTTCCTGCAGGTGCAGGCTGGGCATCTCTCCTAGACCCAGTGTTTCTAGGTGGGCACCACACATTTTTGTGTGTAGATGCTGTGGCCTGAGGCTGACTTGAAATTCATCGGCTACTTCCTCCCTAAAGAGAGGACCCGGGGATTGTCCTCACCTACTCCAAACCCCACGATCCCTCCTTGGTTGGGTTTCTTCCAGCCTGTAACGTGCTCTTCGTCAACTCTGTGGACATGGAGTCACTCACTGGGCCACAGGCCATCTCCAAAGCCACTTCTGAGACACTGGCTGCTGATCCCACGCCGGCTGCCACCATTGTTCACTTCAAAGTTTCTGCCCAGGGAATTACACTGACTGACAACCAGAGGAAGTAAGACTCTCTGCCTGCTTCTATATTGGCCTCTCTTCCTGTGACCTATCTATAGTTTCACTTACCTACCCACTTGATTGCTTGAACCCATTTATGTACTCATCCATCTATCTCTCATCCACCCTCCATCTACCCATCTATCTGTCCATCCACTCATCCATCCATCCATCTATGCATCCATCTATCCATGCATCCTCTTGCTCGGCCACTCACCAGTTGATCCATCCATCCCTGCATCCATTCATTCCCCTCTACCCTCCCCCACTATTTATTCCTTCACTCATTTATGTCTCCATTCATCTACCCATCCACCCATTTTCCATCCTCCTACAAATATGTCTGCATTGTGTATACAGCTGCAAATGCAACTGATGAAGTACCTGTTTTCTAGAGCAGAGCCCCTCCTCTCAAGTTCTCCCTAACACGTTCTCCCAGCCCCTTTCCTTCCTCCTTCAGGGTCCCCCCATTTCTCATTCCTCAATGCCAGTTTCTTCTTTCTTTTCCTAACTTCTGACTTTCCAAGACATGTTGCTATGACATATCTATCTGTCCCTGTGCTTATGTCCCCAATGTGAGCATCCCAGGCTGTCTTGCTCATATGGAAGAAGCTGTGTCAACCCATGACAGCCACAGGTGGTGGGAAGGTGGCCTGACTTGTCACTTCAGCGCTCATTCTGTTTATCTGATGTCTGTGCCACAGGCTCTTCTTCAGACGACACTACCCCCTCAACACTGTCACCTTCTGTGACCTGGATCCACAGGAGAGAAAGTAAGTCTCTTGTAGACACCTCTGTTTCAGCCAGCTCTAGAACACTAAAGTCTGTGTGTGCAAGTGTGTGTATGCATACGTGTATATGCATGTGTGTGTATTTTTGGTTCAGCTTGAAGATCTGCCTGTGTCTGTGGGAGTGTGAATAATTATGCTGGGCATCTTTCTGAGTTTTCCCCATGACAAATTTGGAGACTCTCCCAGGGACTCAGATGCCCATTTTCACCCACGCTGCCATGTCCTTGACCCTGAATCTGCTTCTCTTCTCCACATGGGGGGAAGCTTCTTGGGAGGTAAAGGTTTTTCTTTACATGAATGGCCTCCACCCTCCATAATGGGGCTTCTCTGCCTTGCCCTATATGATTTGGGGATGCATGGGGCTGGGTACCGGAGAGCATGTGTAGTAGCTTATGCTGTGCTGTCTTTCTTTCTACAGGTGGATGAAGACTGAGGGAGGGGCCCCTGCTAAGTAAGTGTGCCTTCTCCCCACAACCCAGCTGGCTGGTCCTTTTGTTCCTTGGGGTGGGGGGAATCCGGGGCAGGTTTAAAATCTGGGACCAGGGCAAAGGGCAGCACAGGTCACTCGGCTTTGGATAAAAGCTTGACCAGGTAGCCAGGCCTTTTACTTTCTACCCCAGCCGAAAGGCCAGCCTCCGGTCTTGTCATCTTTCCTCTCCCAGGACCAGACCAGCAGGGGTCTAAGGAAGTAGACAGAAAGCTGAGTTTTGTTGGAGGCAATGGCAGTGAGGCAGGGTTTTAAATGATCTTTTCTGCCCCAGTCCTGGCTTCCTTGATTCCTGTTCTTGCTCTTTTGGTGGATTTCTGTGAATACTGTGCCTGGGCTAGACCACATCAGAACATGGGAGCCCAGAAGGTCTGAATTCTGGGGATGGCCTGGGACCTTTTGGTTGATGCTTCCATCCATTCAGCTTTGGAAGGATTCAGACCAACCAGGAGGCTGACTCACTCCGAGGAGGCCTGACACTGGCACAGTGGACAGGACACATGTATAAACAGTATTAATATGCTGAAGTGGTTTTCAAATGGTGTTCCAGGGAACCCTAGGATTCTCAGGTTGCAGCTGAGCTCTTAACAGGGGAGGAAAAACCCTGTTACAATGTACAATTATGTATCAGGATGAATCGGAGGTTTTCTCAATATCCCAAAACCAAAACAAAGTATAGGAATAACCTGGCTAGTGGAGCTGACACAGACTGCCACTGTGGTCTGTAACTCCACGTTTTACTTTGTTGGGCTCATCTAAACAGCCTCATTTTTCTCACTGATCGACTTTATAATGGATAAATATTATGCTTTTGAATCGATACATTTATATCCATAAGTATGGCTGTCACCTTTATCTATTCACACTTCATATAAGATTGCTTTAGAAAAAGGAGATTTCCCTGTTAAAAAATGCAAAATCTCTGCTGTATGAGACACTCCAAGAGGGTACAG
>CM053503.1:155750583-155849454 GCA_028627145.1 Eidolon dupreanum | reverse complement strand
CCCCCCCCCCCACAGCACTGCAGTATATTCTTGCCAAAGATTTCCTTTAAAAGAAAGCACTTTTAATAATTGTTTTTATCGTGTAAATGTTTATCCGTATCGCTCCTCCTCCCTCAACAGTTTTGCTGTTTTTCGTTGACTCTGTTTGTCAGCCAGGAGAGAGCTGTCTGGTCTTGAGAATAGGCCGGGGAGTCAGGGGTGGGAAAGGGTCTGGGAGAAGTTGGCAAGAAAGAGCAGGAGAGGCATGGTCAGCTTGAGACACAGTGATGCAGCCCTAGGCAGGCTCAGGCCCCAGCACCAGCACCAGTGCCAGCCCCATTCCCAGCCCCAGCCTGCTCTAGCTATTGGCAGGCCCTCCGATTCCGCAGGGGGAGAGGCGCAGAGAGGTCCATGTGGCTCTTCCCAGGTGGAACAAGAGGGGAGGACTGGGCATGGGAACAATGGAGAGGTGACCTCAGAGGGGAAATGGGGAAGAAGTGAGCTGTTTGATCAACTTCCAGGGTAATTGGAATCACCTGCCCTGCGATCACCGTGTTTTGGCTCCCTTATCTAGCCAGGTGTTTGAGGGACTGACACATTGTGTCCTAGGTTTGGGAAAGGCCTTTTGACCCCAGTCCTCATTGGAGCCTCTTTTGCAGCAGCTAGCTACAAAAACTTGTGGACTGCCTGGATTCCTTCTCCACTGGGTTTTGAGGAGCCCCTGGGTGTGTCAGAGACTGGCAGGACAAGGGTAATGGGGCCTGGTGGCCATGTGACCATAAGAGGAGGTAGCCAGCGTGATTCTTTAATAAAGGGGCTCCCAGGAGGGAGATGAATAGGGCATTCGTTTGCCCCAGGCTCCTCATTCTGCCCAGGGGACACAGAGGAATCTGCAGGTGAACAACGAATGCCCTGGACATTAGCCACCACCCAGCCTCCTGGTTTTTCTCAGCTTTAGGACCTGGAGAGATCATGTGGGCCAATGTCTTATCCAAAGACTGCCTCCTGTCCCTACATCCCCCATACTCGGGGTCCTTGGAGAGGTCAGAGGCAGAGCCCTGGGGTCACCCTTCACCCAGTTTTATGCCCTTGAATCCTGAGACCGGAGTCCCCTGGCCGGTGGTAACACAGGACGTGTGTGTGCACGTGCAAGTGTGGTTGTATGTGTGTGCGTATTATGCTCATTTCTGTAGGGAACTTAGGGGTTGGGTTGGAGGAGATGGGCAATAGGATGTCAAGTTCATTATCACCCAGTGGCAAAAAGAATCAGGAGGCGAAATTGTAGGGCACTGACTGGTAGAAACTCAGTATTGGAGATGGGGGTATTAGCCACAAGGGGTGGGGTTCCTTTGTCCTCAGATGTCCCAAATGTTAGATGACCTCTGTTTATTTCCCTCACTGGGCTCTTCCCAGCAGTGAGCAATCGTAGAGGGACGTCCCAAGTTTGTTTTCTAATCACTGTTAAACAGTTTGAGACTCTCCTGTGTCTATGTTTGGTTTCTGTGTGTGTGAGGAGCACATCTGTGTCCATATGCTCTTTTTCCCCATTTCTCTCCTCCCTCTGCGATGTCATTCAAAACAAATGTAAAAAATTCCTTACCACTCCCTACCCCACCCAGCCTCCCAGGCCCTCTGCAGGAAAAACAGAATAACCCCGCATCCGCCCCGGCCCCTGGCTGTGTATTTATATAGATGGAAATATACTTTCTATTTTGTATCATCGTGCCTATAACCTCTGCCACCTTGTATAAACCCTGATGTATGCTACTTATCCTGGATATGAATGTATTGTACACTGATGCTGTCCTCCTCCTGTACAGCTGCTTTGTTTCTTTGCGATCCATTGTATGGCTTTATAAACGATAAAGTGAAAGAAAAATTGTGTTGTTATCTAAGCTGTGTTGTTTGGAAAGGGGTCTGCCAGGTCTCTCTGGTGGGCAAAAGGGGACCTTACCAAGGCCCTGGATATGTGGCTTCGGGACGCCTCTGCTGCACGACTTACCTCAGACACCCGCAGTGGATTCTCCACCATCTAACTCTTGGTTCTCATTACTGGGGGTTTCCCATCTGGGCTCTTTCTGCTAGAAGAGAAACTCAACTCAAATTGGCTTAAGGCAGTGGTCTCCAACCTTTCTGGGACCAGGGATCGGTGCTCCTATGAGAATCTAATGCCTGAGGATCTGAGGTGGAGCTGAGGCGGTGATGTTAGTGCTGGGGAGTGTCTGCAAATACAAATATAGATGAAGGTTCGCTCACTCGCCCACCACTCACTTCCTGCTGTGTGGCCCGGTACCGGTATGTGGCCCAGGAGTTGGGGACCCCTGACTTAAGGAAACAAAAAAGAATTTATTAGCATTTTATTGCACACGTGACCAAGATGTTGAGGCACAGCTGGGCCCAAGGGCTCTAATAGTAGGCTCAGGAATTGGTCTCCATTATTTGGTTCTGCGCTGGCTGATTTTAGGGCAAATTCTATTCCAGGGGTGGCCCCACCAGGTGCTCTAGGCTTTCACCGTGGCGTGTGGCAGCTCCAGTTGAAAGAGCAGTCTTTTCTCCCCGTGTTTTCAGCAGAAACCTGGGACAAAGACTCATTGGCTCTGACAGACCCTGCTTAGTCGTATGACTAACTCTCAACCAGCTACTCTACCTGGATCTGGGTCACATTCTGAACCATGGAGACTGAGAACGGGGCCGTGATTGGTCCTTGAAGGGCTGAGTTTTTTCAGAGGAAAGGGTGAGTGGAGGCTGCCAGACAAAATGCAGGGACGCCCCTCAGAAGGGGCTCACCTGTGTTGCTCACCTGTGCCCAGGCCCAGTGGTCCTGGGTAAATTCTTTGCAATTCAGGAAGTTTAGGGTGGTACCCACTTGGGCAGGCTTAGCACAGTGCAGGTGCCCTGAGAGATCTAAAATACTCACATGACACAGCTCCAGTCCCCCACCGAGTTTACAGCACAGCTGGGAGGGTGGCTCAGAGGGCTACTTTGAGCGTGTGTGTGCTGACCCCCCTGTGCAGCCAGAACGATGAAGCATGGGCCGCTTCTCCAACCGTTAGGCCTCATGATGCTTTTACACTCTCAAAAACTGAGGACCAAGGAGCTTTTGTTCATACGAATTATATCTTTCCATGTTTGCCATATTACAAATTAAAGCAGAACATTTGAAAAATGTTTATCAATTTACTTCCATAGCAATAGTAAACTTACTACATGTTAACATAAATAGCATTTTAACGAACAAGGACATTTTCTAAACCAACAGAGATTGGGTGAGAGAGAACACACCGTTCTGCATTTTTTAAAAGCCCCTCTCATGCCTGGCTTAATGGAAGACAGCTGGGTTCTCTTACTCGCTTCTGTATCCACTTTGTAGTCACAGCACAGAAGTACCTCCGAGAAAATGAGAGTGAAAAAGACAATAGCTTAGTAACATTAAAAAGTAGTTTTGACTTCATACAACCCCTGAAAGGATCTCCTGGACCCCCAGGGTCTCCAGGCTGTACTTTGAGAACTGCCGCTATAAGGGGCACAAAGACACGGAGCCATAGACCCCGCCTGCGGTGGGCGAGGAATGTATATTGCACACCTACTATGTGCTAGGCATTGTCATGTCTAATCTCAATAAAACCATGAGGTAGGTGTCGTTAGACTTGAGTGACAAGTAAGGAGACAGACCGTGAGAGGTCACATCGCCTCTGAGTGGCACAGCTGGTACACGTCACTGCTGGTGACAGCTGGCATTTGGTAGACCTGCTAAGTGCCAAGACTGAGCCAAGCACACTTGTGTGTTTTCTCATGCACAGTACATCCAGAGAGATAAGGGCTGTCCTTGTCCTCATTTTACAGAGAAAGAAACTGAGGTTCCAAGAGGCTCAGATTGCTCAGAATCACAAAGCTTCTAAGTGAGCAGAGCCAGGCTATGCCCCCAGGCAAGCTGACTCGCAGGCCGCAGGACGGCTCGACCTACCTCACGCCTCCTCTTCTCTCAGGGCTGCTTCAGAAGAGAAAGACAGGCTCTCGTGTTTGATGGCCAGGCAGGAGACCAACTAATGAAATTGGTCAGATGAGGCCAGAGGGCTGGGCAGTCAGACTGGTTCTCAGGGAGTGAACCAGGGCTGCTTGTGTGTGATGGGGAGGTCACGCTCTGACGCCACCCGGCTGTGGAGTGTGCTGTGGGGTCCTTGACTGGGCCTGGTGTAGGGGGTGAGAGAGGCAGGCCAGAGCCTGTGAGCTGCGCTGAGCCAGCCTGGCTTTGAAGGGACTAAGCACTGAGGCAGGATGGTGGCCAGCTCTGCTCCCAGAGCCCCGCAGGGAGGAAATGGACTGGGGCTGCAGTGAGAGGGCTTTGGGTTAGGGAGGTAAATGGTCCTGATACACTGTACTACACAGAAGACCCAAGGGACCTTTGCACATTTTGCGTGTTGGCATCACCCAGGAGATTAGAAAGGCAGAACCTCTGCCAGATCCAAGCCTGAATGTGAACCAGACCCCCAGGAAACCTGCACACACACTGACTTCAGAGCAGCCTGGGTGGGGATCACACGGCTGCGACTGGAACCCAGGGGCCGAGCTGCTCAGCCTGTCCTCGCCTCCACAACGCCTGAAAGATTGGGGCTGGGAGTGCTCTTGTCTGGGTCTCCTGGAGAGGCATGCTCCTGGGCCTCCCCTCAGGGGCCTGAGCTGCTGATGGGATACTCCTGTCCGAGTGTCCGTAGCCCGGGGCTGACCTGGGCCAGGTAGGGGCGGAGCCTGGCCCTGGTGAGCCGGAAGCCTGGCTGTAGCAGTTATGTGCGGTGTGTGTGTAGAGTTCCACCTCAGAAGAGGCAGGAGCATCAGCTGAGGTGAGGGCCGGAGGAGTGAAGGGAGGAGATGAGTGAGCTAGAGGTGAGGAGTCTCTCAGAGGGTCTCAAACTTGGCTGAAAATACCAAGACCTGAGCGCCACCTTTAGGTTCCAAGAGAATTAGTCTGAGGTCCGGCCAGACACTGGGAGTTTGTCTCTCCCGGGGGGATTCTGTGGGCAGCCAGGACCCAGGATGACTGTGGAAGCACTTCCCTCAGCTCGAGTCTTCCGTGGTGGTGTGTGTGTGCAGACACACAGGCCCATAGCGCTGGAGGCATGTCAGGAGGAGAAGTCCCTTCTGCATGGGCTTGGGTGTCCCCACTGCCAGCCCTTTCCCGTGTCCCTCCTTCTCAGGGGGGGAGAATGCTGTCTTCTCCCTTCAGGAGTGGAGTCCAAATGTCTCCTCCTGCGTCCAGGTGGGGTTCAGCCCCACCCAACACAAGGGCAGAGCTCTTTGAGGAAGGAGGAGCTCTCGTAGTCTCTCTAGGTGACGTGCCACCTGGGACCTATAGACATGATTTGGGGAAGAGGTTCTGAAATTTCTCCTCGTGGGTGTTAAATTGAATTTCGCCTTTCTCTTTTAAAGAACCGATTTTCCTCAGTTGGTGAAAATGACTTTTTATTAGTCTCAGCAGTTTCTAGCCAATTTGAAATATAGAAAGGATATGGCTGGTTCTAAAAACATTGATAGTAGGTTCGGACCAAACGTTTGAGTGTGTGCGTGTGCACAGACACACACGAGACCCAGCACCGTGGCAGTCCTGTGTCTCCCTGAAGGCGTCTCATTTCCTACCTTCGTCCTGCCAATCATTCTGGCTGACTCAGCCCCAGGAGTATTATGCCAGCAATTGCTCACAGTGGGCCAAACCCTGGCTGCACTAATTAGCAGAGTGTCACGAACAGAGGAGGGGAGACAGTACCCCTAGGAGTTCAGCAGATCAAACCCACTGGGAGGCCTGGTGCCCACGGGATGTGGGATGTGGCCAAGCTGGAGTCAGTGGAAAAGGGCCAGTGGGCGGAGCCTGAGAGACTTGGGAGAGCTCAGCTTGGAAAAAAGGAGGCATGGGAGGATGGGATGCTGGCTGTCGATGTTCCACGGCCTCTCGGAGATGAGCATCAGCACTCTCTGGGCTGCACGCTGTCACAGCTGAGGGCTGTAGAGAGGTCAGAGGCAAAGGAGCTGTTTGTTGGTAATGGAAAAGGATGCTTTGGGAGGAGTGAGCTTCCTGCTCCCACAGGTGTTGGAGAAAAGGCCTGTAGAGGGTCCTGCCTAGCCACCGTCCTGGGGATGGCTGCAGGCACAGCCCAGCAGAGCCCCTTCCTCTGGCCTAAGCCCGGAGTGTGATGTGACTGTGCCTTGCGACCGACGAGACATGAGCCCTCTCATGTGTGACCTGCCTTAGAGGGGGCTGGCCTCAGAACCAGGCATGGCCGGGTTTGGTTCTGGCTTTGCTGGGACCTCGGAAAACTTTTTCTGTTTCTGGGTCTCGCCTTCCTCATCTGTCAAATGGGATAATGCCTACTCTGCTGGGCTGGTGTGAGGATTGAGAACAAGTCTGCTGCTGGGCTGTCGGCCCTTAAATATTCACTTTTTTTCCTTTTCTTGTGTCTCTTGCCTCCTCCACACCATTTCCTCAGGCCTCTGGGGAGACTTGGCAGCAGAAAGGACTTGGAACTGAAAACCTCCTGAACGATATTGATCTCGCTGGCTCCGAACTCCAGACCACAGCACTTGGGGGTGGTGGTACAGCCGCCTTCATGGCTCCAGTTTTTAAGGGGTTTAAAGATCATCTCTGGCCATCAAGACAGGATGTCCGGGGTCTGGGCCCCTCCTCCCAGCCTCTGCTCCATTCCCGGACTCCCACGTCTGTCCTGGGGAACTTCTTATTCCCAGGCTGGGTCCTGGAAAACTAGGGGGTGTCTATAAGGTGGCCAGCCCCCCACCCTGACCCCCCATTCTCCTGCATGAGTAGATTCTGACCTGGCAGCACCACAATCTCTCCCTCAGGGGCCTCAGGCTGGTTGGGGATATCGGAAGCAGGAGCCACGTGGTGCAGGGGTCCTTGGGAGAGGGCAGGAGACCAGAGAGAGATGGAGAAAACCTCACAGCCAAGGAGCCCTAGGGCTGGTGGAGACCTTGATGCTACCTTGAGGTAAGTCAATCAATCAAGCCATCAATTAATTCAATATTTATTAATTCAGAGATTTATCAAGTACCTACTATGTGCAGGCACTGTACTAGGCACTGAGCAATACTGGTGTATTTGTTCCTCTTGCAGCATTTCAGGTCCAATGGCAGTGGGGGAGGGGACAGTGGGGAAAACGTAGAGAATCAGCAAATAGGTAATTACAATGTGAAGTGTCCCCAGGAAAGGTACATCATGCAATAAGAGTTTGTGAATGAATCTGGAGGGTATGGGGAGGGTCTGTTTGGATCCAAAGGGTGAACAGAAGTGAATTGGGCAGAGAAGGGAGGAAGGGTGTTTTAGGCAGAGGAAACAGCACACGCCAAGGGCCAGGGGCAGGAGAGGCGGGGCGTGTCTGGGTGGCACGTTTTATAGTTGCAATGTGACATTCATTTGAAGGCCACAGGTAGGAGAGTGGTTAAGTGCACAGGCTGTGGTGTCAGACTGTCTGGGCTGAAATTCTGGTCACACTAGCTGGGTGACCTCAGGCATGTGGCTTGACCTGGCTCTGCTCCTGTTTGTGTGTCTGTAAGTGTGGGATGGTAATAGTGGTACTTAACTCAGGGGTCGTTGTAGGAGTTGGGAGTCTATACCTATAAAAACGGCTTGGGGCAGCACCTGGCAAATAGTAAATGCTCAATAAATGTTAGCTACATTTATTATTTATTCGATCTTTGCCCCCTCCACCACTAGACTGTAAAGTCCCCAAGAGCAAGGACCCGGCTCTGTATCTGAAGACCTAGCATAGCATCTGGCATGTGGGGAGGCCCCCTATCAATGTTTGTGGAAGAAGTGAGTATAGCCAAAGGGGTCAGGGGTTGGGCTAGAGAAGGTGGGTAAGTGAGGCAGGGATTTTTGTTCACGTGAAGGGTTTGTTTGTTGTAAGGGAAGTGGAATTTCTTGAAGATTCTTAATCAAGGGGGCTGGGGATCATATTGGCATTTTGCAAAGATGACTGGTTTGTCTGTTTCAACACCTGTTGAACTCCAAGTGTATGTTAGACATTGAATTAAATATTTTATTAAGTGTTATCTCATGTATTTATTTATAAAACAACCCTGGGAAATAGGTATACAGCTAAGGAAACTAGAGCTTAGAAAGATTAAGTTTTCCCCAAGATCTCAGAGCTGGAAAATGCTGCAGAAATAGACTTAAGATCTCTTTAGCTCTGTATCATTTAGAATGCTGCTTTAGCTTCTATTACAGAGATCCAAAATTACCAGACACTTCAATGTGATAGAAGTTTATTTCTAGCTTGTATTATGGCTCTCCTCATGAAATTTTTCAGGAACCCTGGGTCCTTCAGTTTTGTTGCTCCACCATCCTCAATATATGGTCCATTGTGGTTGCGCCAGCTCCTGCCATTGCAACAGCATTCCAGTCAGTGAAAAGCAGAAACAGAGGAAGGGAAGGGCATGCCCTTCTCTTTCAGTACACCATACGTTGTTTGCATTGTATACAATGTTTCTGTTCAAGTTGCAATAGCCAAAATGGTCACATAGCCTCACCTAGCTGCTGGGAAATGTCACTTATATCCTGTGAAGCCACGGACACACCCAAACATACCTCTGGAGACTTATTACTAAAGTAAGAGGATAGTGGGTATTGGGAGCAAATGTTGGTCTCCAGTTCACACTCCAGCACCAGCCGGAAGGAGAGGCCCTCTGTGGCTACGGAGGCAGGAGGTGAGGGCCTACACCATGCTTCTCTCTGGGGCCACACTCAGGGCATACCAAACGGCAGGACTGGAAAAGCTCAATCACTGATTGACTGTAGGGGCGATGAAAAGAGAAGAGTTGAGAAGGACTGTCTGCACATTGACAACATGCTGAGTTGAGAAATAGTGGTTTACGCAGAAGGTTGGAGTTGGACATGTTGAGCGGAGTAGCTGTGGGACTTCTAGGTGGAAATGCTCATCTAGCAATTAGAAGTGAAGGGTCAAGTCTGGACGTAAAGATTCGGGAGTTACAACAGACACCACTTGGGGTAGCTGTACAGCCCAGTGGTCATCCTCTGTCATGGGAAGGGTGGCCCCTAGCAGCCAAGCCTGTGTGTTGGGGTACCCTGACCACTTCTTCCCAGTTATATAGTAGTCTGATCCAGCAGTGAGTACCTGACTCAATTTGGGACAGTCCAAGTTCTTTTCTGGATTGGAGAAAGGAGAGAAGAAAGGATTTGGGGTCTGGAGTGGCTGACTGCTTGGGCTTCTCAACATTACCTCCATAGAGGTGACAAGACACAGGAGAAGGACAGTCTGCTGTCTCAGCACAGAGAGTAAGGACAGAGGCAGCAAAGCAGAGGTTCCTGTGCTCCATGTGTGGCCCAGATATTGCAGAAAGAATAGCCTAACTCATAGGGCCACACAGACCAGATGGTGGATATCTCAGGGGTGACCTCTGGGCACAGAGGACTTGAGGTCCAGATGGGCCTGTCTCAATGCCTTGGCATTACTGAAGCTCCAAGTATTGGACATAACTTAAAGTTTTTGCTACTTCAGTGGAGAGGGTTATGTGATGTAGAAAATAAGTTAAGCCACAGAAATATTGTTGTGCATTCGCTATTGAGCTTAATCTTGATCTAAAGGCATTGTAGAGTGAGGAGGGTCATGAGTGGGGTCAGGGGAACACTGGTGTGTAGGCAGGAGGTGGGGAGGGGAAGAATGTGCCGTGAAGAAGACCAAGTTTTCAGAAAGGAAGGGAGAACATGGAAGAACCTGTGTCTTAGCAAGCAAGGGAATTGAGAGATTCTAGAAGGAAATGACTGGTCATTAGTCCAGCCACCCCTTTAGAATCAAGTCGGATGGGTCTGGGAGAAGGTCATTGAATTTGACCATAAGGAGGTCATCCTTCTGTTTTCATTTGGGAAGAGAGTGATAGTAGGGTGTGGGGGCAGAGGACTGAAGAAGTGGCTTAGCACAGTGTCTGGCTCACGTATCTATAGAGTTGGTGACTCAGTGGGCGAACAGAAAGTGGGGAGAGACAGGAGTGTGGACAGCTCTTTCAAAAACCCGGACTTCTCTTCCTGAACTTGCTCTCTGCATTCAGGTGGTCATGTTGGCCTAAGTTTCCTCTGCATAAAACCAGGATGAGGGCAGGGACCAGGAAAGAAGGTGATTTTCCCTGGAAATCTGAAGCCCCCTTTGGGTGGCCTCTCAGAAGAAGCCGTCTGACACAGAACCTCGATCTTTCCCGAGGCGGTATCAGCAGGTGTCAGCTGGGGGAGGGAGAAGCCTCTGAATTCCCAGCCAAACTCTATCCCAGGTGGAGATAAGAGAGGTGAAAACCAGGTGAGAGCTGCAGCCTTAGCCTTTGTGTGTGCCTAGTGTTACATTACAGCATCTCACCCACTTCCTCTTCTCCACTTCCTGCTCCAGCCTCTAATAACCCAAATCCTGGATTGGTCTTGACCAGACTGGCTGGGCGGGTAAACAAGTCAGGCAGGGAGCAGACACCAGAGGAGGGTGTCAGTGCCTCATTTGGATGGGTGTTTGGGACCTCTTATGGGGCAGCCCAGGGGACGCAATCCCCCATGTCCCCCATTTAGCTCCTCCACCTTTCCCTAACTGGCTGCTCTGTCTCTTTTCTCTTTTTTCTATCCTCTCATTTCCCATCTCGCCGCTTTTTCTCTGTCTCCCAGGGAGCCTCCCCCGGTCCTAGCCCAGGGGAATCACCAATCTACAGGCGGCAGCTACAGACACTGCTCCTTCGTGGAGGACGGAGACCAGAGAACCTCCCTTCCCACGGTCCCCGGAGAACAGGAGGCGAGGCTGGGGAGGCTGGGGAGGGCTCAGGGAGGAATTTGGGAAGTCCGGACCGGTCTTCTGTTCGGTGATCTGCGGTTTTCCACTCCAGACTCAGGTGGGACGGCTGTCCAGCGCAGGAACGGGCCTAAGGCTCCCTCCAGTGGCCATCAGGGGCAATGCAGGAGCTCGTAGTGCCTCCTGGAAGAGGTCTTAGTAGGCAGCGGGATGAGTCAACTTTCAAGGGCCTGAGGGACACGGTTAATTGCGAGAGGGAAGCTAAGAGTAACTGGGCACTTAGAGGCAGGCTGCTTGTTGAGAGCTCCACGGGAGTGGTAGGGGAGAGACCTGACTGCCTTCGTTCCCATTACCATTGCCTTCGTTCCCATTGCCTCTTTGATGGACTGGAGCTGGTCCAGAGCTCCCCAATGACCTGCGGGTGGCCAGTGGTGGCAGGAACCAGTGAGGGCTTGGCTCTAGGATGTGGCTCAGTGGAAAAGGCCTGGACAAGAAGCCAAGGTATTTGGACACATTAGGGTCTGGCCAAGAGAATTCTCTTGTCAAATCCCAGTGTGCCCTTCTTGAGCATGGACCTCTGGGACAGATGATGTCTCTGGGTGCCTTCTTAAAGTCCTACATGACCTGTATTCTTACTTTCTGGGTCTGCAAGGGCAACCTGCCCATCCCTCCTGTAGTGGGCTTGCTGGTGACCCTCTTCCCCCAGCTGGCAGGACAGATGAGTGTCTCCTACGGTTCCTCTTGCCCTTTAGAATGGCCTGGCACTCTGAAAATTCTGTTCTGCTCACCCTTGTGCCCCGCGCCCCCCGATTGGAGCACATTTATGGGGGTTCCAGCCCCTAGAGATGGGAAACAGCTTCTTTCCGTCCTGGGGACTTGGGCCTGAGAACCAGGAATGCAGGCCTCGTGCTCCCTAGGCTGGTTAGTTTACTTCCTTCTTCTTTCAAGCCCACGGGCCCCATGAAGAGAGTGAGAATGAACATTCACATTTCCCTCGAGGATGCTCAAGCCTCCGAGCTCACCAAACTGCCCCTCGGTCTTTATGAAAGAGAAGCTGCATATGGTCAAAAATGAAAAGAAATAAGCGAATAGGCCTCTTTCCCCCAAAGAGGAGCGGTGTGGGGTCCTCTGCAGAGGTTGGACCAAAGCACCGATAAACCAACAGGAGAGAAAGGTGAGAACACATTCTCCCATCACCTGCACATAAGCGCAGAGGCAGAGTGCATGGTGGTGGAGGAGCAGCCAGAAGAACTTCCAGTCTGGGCCTGAGTTTTAGCTCATGATTCCAGGCCAGTTATCTGGCCTCTCTGTGCCTCAGCTTCCTTGTCTATAGAATGGGAGAGTAATGACTACCTGACAAACTTATGTGACTCTCAGTGATTATAGAGGCAGAATGTTTGCTCGTGTATGTTATGGGAAGGGAAAAAAGAATTACTGACTGTGAGAGATGCACCCTGTGTGCGACACACAGGGTCTCATTTACAATCAACTCAATGAGGTGGTCACTACCACCCCCATTTCACGGAGAAGAAAACCAAGGCTCAGATAAAGTGACAGTTCAACTCATAAGAACTGGCAAAAGGATTTGACTCCATGTCTATCTACTTCTGAAGACTGTGGGCATATCTAGAAAGGTGTAGCTGGGCTGGAGGCAGGACCCTGTTGATGCTAGGCTCCTGAGAAGCCAGAAGTCCTCGTGAGATCAGAGGAGAGCCAGGCAAGAGGCACAGAGGCAGCAGGGACAGGCCCTAGAAAGCAGGCGCAGGACCCTTGAGATCTGGGGACCACCTTGTCTCACTATGTCCTTTGCAAGCAAGACAGCTGAGCTCAGAGAGGGGAAGGAGTTTTTCACAGGTCCCTTGACTTCTTAGAATCTGGCTGGTCTAAAGTTCCAGTGATAGAGAATTCTAAAACAGTCACCAAAAGGCTGACATGGCTAGACGCAGTCTCTAGGATACATTTGGGAGGAACCCAGGGGCTGGCCACTGGCAGCACAGGAAGCAGGACCACGGAGGGCAGCAGCGACATCCTCAAAGAGGGAGCCGGATGGAAGCCTGAGGGCTGATACGGGGTCTCCCGCCCAGCCCGGAACTGGGAGAGCTCTGAGATAGCACTGAGGGGTGGGCACTTCCCCTAGCTCTGAAGGGCAGGGATGCTCCTGGTCTCAAAGGGAGAGAACCAACCTCAAAGGAGTGTGAGGGAGGAGAGAGGAAGCCACAAAGAGGCACCATTTAGAGTCTGAGTCAGCCAGATGTGCAGCTGTGGTCAGTGAGGCCAGTCACCTGGTCCAGAATCCTCTCCCTCCTTTACAAGACGGAACCCAACATTCTGCCCCTTCCTACCTCTGTGGTGGTCCTGGACAAGGAAGGGTTGGTTTGGAGACTGAAGCTTGTAGAGGCATTGGCAGGGGAATGTCGCCCCCTTGTGGCCATGGTGGTGCGAAGCCAAGGTAGCCAGATGTCCCAGATGATGAAACACTTTTGAGCTTCTCCTATGTGTCAGGCTCCCTTCATGAGTGATGTACAGGAGCAGGGTGCATGGGAGGCAGAGCAGCGGCTTTCAAGATTCAATGTTGTGAGTGTGGTTCTCTCTGGAGGTCCTTTAGGGCTATAAGGGTCCCAGGCTCACGGTAGTGGCAGTGCTATAGTGGGGACTAGCAAGAACAAAAAGACATGTGCAGAGCTCCTAGCATGAACCAGGCCCTGCACTAGCCACAGAGGATGCAGAGATGAGCAAGACATGGGCTGTGCCCTCCACGATCTGTGCAGGACACAGATGAGAGACCAGGTGACAACAATGCTTTCCTCTCCAGGGTGGAGGGACGCAGTGTTAGGGGCATAGCCATTTCTCCCCGGTGGGGTTTCTCCTCACCCCTCTCAGTCTCTTTCACGTCAGGAGGAGGGGCTTATCAGGCTGGGGAGTGTGGGAGGAGACATGAAGCGAGCAGTCCAGCCCCTCTGCTTGCCCTCTGCCCCCTCAGAGCCAGCAGGTTCTGGGATGTTTACATTTCAATCTCCTCCCCGCCCAATGGGGAGGGGCCTGTTCTGTATTAACCTGTGGTTGTTCAGCACTGCATGTCTTGGGGATATGAGGGGTTGGTTAATTTTGAGTGATATAGAAGCAAGTTCCTGTGGCCACAGATCTAAAGTCACATTCTCCAACCATGATGCTCTACCGCTAACGTTTAGATTTTCATCTTTCCAACTTTTGGTTGATCTCTCAATTGTTTCTGAGCTCAGGTGTAGAAAGACAATATTATTTATTGGTCCTGCAAAGACTTAGTGTGGTAGTTCTCAACTAGGGGTAATTTTTCCTGTCCAGGTGACATTTATCACAACAAATGTCACAGGAAGGTGCTCTTGGTATCTAGTGGGTAGAGGCCTGGCAGGTGAGAGGTCGTGGTGCAGCTGGATGAGTCTGGGGCAAGGGCTGTAAGCAGACATTATTCTGTGGGAGTGGGTGAGGCTAAGCATGAATGGCTTTGAATACTTTGCTAGGGAGCGTGTATAGAAAAGCATAAAATACATTCAGATAAGTGCACAAAATACCAATGTATATACCTGTTGAGTTCAATGAATTATCAATTATATGGTGTTGTTTCCAGTTTTGGGCTATTATGAACAAAGCTCCATAAACATTTTTGTACATGTCTCTTGATATTCATTTTTGTAAATTTTTTTGAGGGAGTATAAACTTAGAAATGGAACGGCAGGGGTTTGCATATATTTAAATCTAGTTGATACTGTCAAATAATTTTCCAAAATTCTTGTAAAACTCTACACTTTTTATCTAGTTACTCTATCATTGTTGAGAGAGGAGTGTTAAAATCTCTTAAGCCTGGAATTGTCTAGTTCTCCTTTTAATTCTATCAATTTTTGCTTAATGTATTTTGAGGCTCTGTTGATAAGTGTATACTCACTTATAGTATTGTGTTTTATTGATGAATTGACTCTTCAGTCATTGTAAAACATCCATCTTTATTTTTGGTAATATTCTATCTTGAGGTCTATTTTATCAGATATTCAGATAACTACTCCAACCTTCTTATAGTTGTGCATGCATATCTTTTACCATTTATTTAATGTCAATTTATCTCTGTATTTATATCTCGAATGTGTTAGGTTATATATATAAAATGGATTTTAAATCCATTTTAATATTTTCTGCCTTTCTGTTTGAATGTTTAGGCCACGTCCTGGTCTGTTCAAGCTGCTGTAACAAAATACCACAGAATGAGTAGCATATAAACAACAGAAATTTATTTCTCACAGTTCTGGAGGCTGGGAAGTTTAAGATAAAGGCAACCACATGGCCATGTTCTACTGAGGGCTTTCTTGCTGGCTCATAGCCATTGCCTTCCTGCTGTGTCCTAACAGGTAGAAGGGGCAAGGGAGCTCTGTGGGTGTCTTTCACAGGAGCATTAATTCCATTCAGGAGAGCTCCACCTTCATGATCTAATCACCTCCCAAAGCCCTCACCTCATAATACTATCACTTTGAACATTAGAATTCCAACATCTGAGTGGAGGGGGCGGGGGCAGCAAAATAGTCAGACTATAGAAGATCATTAATATTTAATGTAATTATTGCTACATTTGGATTGAAGTCTACCATTAATTTTTCTTTTATGTTTATGTTGTCTTTTTTGTTCCTCTGTCCCTTTTTTTGCTTTCTTCTGGATTACTTGAGCATTTTAAAAATTCATTTTAATTTATTGACTTTTTAAAAAACCTATACCTCTTGATTTTTGATATTTTGTCATTGTCATCCTTAACTTTTCTCAGTCACTTAAAATTACACTTGTACTGCTTCACATAAAATATAGGAAGGTTGCAACTGTATAGGTCAATTTACAACTTCACCCACATTTTATCCACATACATTATAAACCTCAGAAGATAACTTCATAATTTTTTCATATATATTTGAAAGAAATGAATAGAAAAAAATTGATCTTTATATTTACTCAGATATTCAGTTTCTGATGTTTTTCATTTCTTCTTAAACATATATAATTTCCTTTGGTATCCCTTTAGCCAGAAGAACTGAGTTTAGCATTTCTTGTAGTGCAGGTCTTTTGTGAATAAAATCTTTTTATTTTATCAGAAAATGTATTTGCTTTCAATTTTGAAATTTATTTTTACTGAGTATAGAATCTGATCTGGGTTGATAGTTTTTTCTTTTAGCATTTTAATGACGTTATTTTTTAGTTTCCGACCTCCATTATATCTGCGAATCTGTGATTATGTTGTTGTCTAAATGAAAATGTAATGTTTTAGTTTTCTCTAGCTGCTTTCAAGATAGTCTCAGCAGGTCGATCATGTTGTAACCAGGAATGGCTTTATTTGAATTTACTCTGTTTGGTGTTGGCTGAGCCTCTTAAATCTACATATTAATTTCTTTCACCAAATTTAGGGGAGTTTTCAGACATTTTTCTTTAGTTTTTCTGCTCCATCTTTCTCTCCTTTCCTTTGAGAATTTTAGTACAATATGTTAGTACTAGATCTAGTACTATATCTTATTTCTCTGCCAAAATTTCTGACTTTTTCATTTATTTTGATCAGATTTTTACATACCCAGTTGAGCAAAGTTATAGCTGCTTTAAAGTCCTTGTCTTATAATTTAAACATCTGGTTTTTCTCAGGATTGACCTCCAGTTTGTTGTCTTCTCCCTTGATAATGGGTCACATTTTTCTCATTCTTTGTATGTCGACTAATTTTGACAGCTAATAGCTATGTCGTACAGCTGTTTATTTGAGACATATCTTTGAAATGGATGGCTTGGCAATCAAAAGCATAATGTCAGACACTTACACTGCAGTTGGATGTTTTAACCTGTCACTCAGTGGTGGACAGTACTTTTTCTGCTTCGGTCTTAGAAGTAGCCTTTTCTGTATGGAGCTCTTATTTGTTTTAAGTATAGATAGTATTTAGAAACTGTGGTATGTGCTATGGTTATTTGTGTACTGCTATCCCCAAGCCTTCTCAGTGGAGATAGGGGATATATGTATATACATAGTTGAAATAATTAAACAAGGAAGATGTGAGACAGAGGGGGCTCTAATGTCTTAGTAGCCTATAAGAGCAAACCAAAACCTAAGCCAGGGTCAATGCAGGTGTATCTGAGAAAATGAAACAAGAACAACCCGTCACAGTCAACTAGGCTTCCCCAAATAAGGCAATTATAGCCGGTAAAATAGTTTCCTTGGTTTGTGCCTACACCTGCTCTATAAACACCTCTCCCCAGCTCCTATTGGTGGGGTGCTCCTCACCGTCTTCAGTTTAGTGCTGCCCAATTTGAATTGATGTATGCTCAAAAAACTCTTGCAAATTTTAATGTGCCTTATTTCCCATTTTAACAATATTTAAAGAAACAAAATATGTGTACATTTATGTGCATTTATACACACACATATATTACAACATTGTATCTATAGTCAAACACATATATACACATTTACATGTATATTTCTATCTCTGTATATTGAAAGCTGAGTTCACACCAGTATCTTTAGATCCACAGGGTTTATTCTTATTTTCTTTTTTCCTATATTTCCTACTCCTGTCTCTGATGGCAGAATATTCTTAGTATATTCCCTATTTATTCCATGTCTCTCTATGTGTCCAGTCTCTTTCCTTGCTGCCACCCAACTCCTACCTCTCTGGCCCAGCTGCCCTCCTCATCTTGCATGGGACATACTTATACTAAAACAGTATTCACCATTTACCTGAAATTCCAATTTGACTGGGCATCCTATACTTTTATTTGCTTAATCTGGTAGCACTCCTGAAAATCTGTTTTAGTTTAGTGCTCCTGCAGGGTCAGCTGGCTAGAGGTGTTCAGCTGACTGTGCCAAAGGCCAGCTCCCTACCCCCACAGGTGTGGATCCCTAGAATGGCCCCCAAGAAACTTCCTGCTTGCTCATCTCTACCTTGGAGTCAGCCTCTGGGGGAATCTGACCTGCAACACCAAGTCTTTATTCTTTCCTTGGTCCTGCGACCCCTGACCCACATCAGTGCAAGTCCAGTTCCCAGAGCAGTCTCCTTCCTGGCCCCAGAACCTGGGTTTATTTTAGAAGGAGGACCTAAAAGGAGCTCAGGATGCCAGGCCTGTGGGTCTGAAGATAACTCTGATGCCCACCAGGGGGCAGTCTTTACCCACGTGTGAACAGAACTGGCGGCCCAGGAAGGGTGAGAGGTGGCCTCATGAAGGTGATGCCCTGTGTACGTGCTGGAGGGCACGCGCGGGAGGACACGTGCAGGCTGTGCAGGTCGTGCAGGTCAGACCACAGCATGCCTGGTTTGTGTGTGTGCGCATGCGCGTGAGCCCAGGTGCGTCCTTAGTGCCTGACCTTGGACAAGCTGCTCCTGTAATCTGGACCTGAGTTTTCCTATCTGTCCAATGAAGGGGTCTTTCCATTCTGACGATCTATTTCTTTGTTGCCTAGCACCACTGGGTCATCTCTTTAGAAATCTCTCTGCTCATTTAAAAGGATGAAGGATTCCAGGATGCTGCTTTGAGGTGGGATGGCAGGAGAGAAAGGAATAGAGAGGTTTCGTCTTCTGTTCCCCAAAGCACTGATTTAATTAATTTTTAAAAAAATCTGTATTTTCATTTCAATAAAAGTTTAATTTCAAAACAATCTGAGTCTGTAAGTCCCAGGCAAAGGCACTAGTGCCCTTGGATGGTGCTTCTCTACTCATTTGCAGGAAGCTGGTCTGGTTACTAATTCTCAGATCTGTTGGGATTTTCCAACCAAGGGTCCCCGACCCAGAGGAGAAAAATGAAGGGGTGAAGAGCTTAGGTGTCAGGGTCAGCTTTTGTGATACTCGCTGGTCATTTGGTTGAGCTTTGATTAGGTCATTTAATTGTCACTGAATGGTGACGTAAGTCACAGTGCTGTTATTGTTGCTAGATACTGGTTGAGAGTTCCGCTCTCGGCTCTGTCATCTATATCTCTGTGACCCGTCCCTCCTCTTTGCTGAATCTTTGTTTCCCCACCTTCGACAAGGAGTAACGGTGCTCATTTTGTGATGTCGTGATGAACAGGGAGGACGTTTGTGAAACCACCCGGTATGTAGTAGGTCCTAAAAAAACTTCCAAGTTTCTCTCTTGGACCAGCACTGCTTCCTGATCAAAACTGACTCTGCCTGTGACCCTGACCTCCATGAGGTCACAGTGATAAGTCAGCTGACCCCTTTCCAAGACATCTGTGCTTAGAGGGTAGATGGTCAGAAAGACTCCAGGCAAGGACTGACCAGCTTCCTGGAGGGCTTTTTGTCACCCCTGAACCATCAACACTAGCTTGAGGCTTCTCTGCCTGTGGGTGTGTCGAGGGGCAGGGCTTGAAGGGGTGGAGATGTCTGTCCCCTGGAAGCCACCTCTTTAAAGGTGGGGCCATGTCATCCGGCTCTGTGAGAAGTGGAATTCATTTTTGCTCTCCCTGTATTCCCCTGCACTGCCCCTGACCCCCATGTGGATGGCCTGGTTCTGTGGGAGCCTGTGGTTCTGTAGGGAGCTGGTGTGTGGGGAGGGGAGCGAGAACTGCTTACAGATACCAGGCTTTTCTGTATTTTTTTTTTTTTCCTGAAAGCGTGAGTTCTTTGAGAGGCAAGCCCTTGGAGGGAAGAGTCCCTGGGGCCTTGTGCCCTCTTCCCTGGCAGGACCTCTGAGTGGACTGCCTGATGCGTCTGAGATCAGGTTCTCTGGCAGTAGTCGACCCAGAAGCAGCAGAGCCCCTGGGCTCCTGGGGACCGTGTGGCTTTGGACCTGGGGTTTCAGCAGTAACCAGTGGGGACAAGCGGCCAGTGACCACATGTACTTCTTTCCCATGATAACGACGAGAGAAAGGTGGAGTGGGCCTCTCAAGAATGACTGAGACTGAATTTTCTGCCTCTAGGTGGGACGGGGGCTCAGAAACAGAGTTAATGTTATTCAAAGACATTTTTAGAAATGACATTTCTCTCACACCTGAAGTTGTGGAGACGATTTATAGTTGCTGTTTTTGAAATTTCTATAGCTCACACACAGAGCCTTGTCCACAGCAAATGCTCACTGAGCCCTTCCCCGCCATGAATCCGTCGCAGTCTTGGCACTGCTTAAGGCCTAATGCAGCGGTGTGAGGAGGAGAGCCCGGGGCTTGTCTTCAGACTGCAGGAACCTCGAGATCAGTACCCCATTGGTCTTCTTGGCAAAGACTTGCTAGAATGAGTGATGACAACAGTAGCCACCATTTATGGAGTGCTTACCATCTGCTGGCATGTTCCCTTTATATATCTCATTAGTCCTTGTGACAGCCTCGTGAGATTGGTACTATATTGTTTCCATTTTACAGATGAGAAAACCGAGACTTGGATAGGTGAAGTCCATTACCCAAAGTCAAGAAGCCAGCAAGTGGCAGAACCAGGAGAGTCACACAGGTGGACAGACTCCAGAGCCCCTAACTTTAAGAACTTAAAGCAAGTAAGTAGCTGATGAATTGACTGAGCAAATAACTAAGCATAGAAATAACAAATTAGTCTAATCAGGGAATGACAAAGCAGGCTGAGTTTATTTTCTGTCTTGGATCGTCTCTTCCCTCCCTGTTCCCCTTAGAGCCCACCCAGCATGTGGGGAAAGCGAGAATCACTTGTCAGTCTCTGCAGGACCCTTTGGGGGCCTCTTGTCCTGGGCTGGGACTCAGGAATGCTGGTGCCTTTTCTACCCAGGATGGACAGAGATTCTCTTTTTCTTTTTCTTCCTCCAATGCCATTTCATGAAAGTAGAAAATCCTTGCAGAGTGAAGTCACATTTTCCATGCCACTGAAAGCTCCAGAGAGGCGAGGAGTATTATCGTAACCAGAGGTGGCTGGGGACAAAGGAAGCTTATAATTTTGTAAACAGAGGCTTGGGAGAGGCCTGTCTGCAATGGATTTCCAGGGGACAGAGGAGGAGAGAGACAGAATTTGGAAAAATCCAAAGCTGGGGGATTGCGGGACGGGTCAGTGCTGAGGCCTGGCAACCAGGCAGAGATGCCGCCCCCCACCCCCCGCCACCCGCCACCCCAGGGAGTGGGTTGGTGGGGAATGGGTGTTTCTGAATCCCTCCTGCCTCCATCTCCAGCCGTTGCTCCTCAGCATCCCCTGGCGACTTCTGCTAAACTTTGACTGGGCTTGCCGAAGTGACAAGCTCACTGGGCTTGGGGCCTAAGGTCCCAGCATTGGCCCTTTTGTTTCAGTTTCCTCATCTGCCCCAGAGTCTCCCCTCCGCCCGGCAACGAGGCCACACTTCTCTTTCTCCTGCCCAAAGTTCCCACTGTCTTGGGGACAGACCACGAAGGCTCGTGTGTCTGCCGATGGTCATTTTCCTCGGGATCCTAAAAGCCTCCCTTTGCCTCAAATCAGAAGGATGATACGAGCTAATACTGACGGCTAAGTGACTTCCCATTTATCTTATTTAATGTGTATGGTAAGCTTACCAGGTAGGTAGTACGATTATCTTCATTTTAGAAGGTTAAGAACAGAAAGGTGCAGAGAAGGGGAGGGAGAATCCCAGCGCTGCACAGACATCTATTTGCTGAGCCCACAGGGGTAACTGCGGTGTGGTCCTGCTCTGCTCTATCTGGCCCAGATAGACTCCTAAAGGTCGGGCTCGAACCTGGGACACTCGTCATGAAACACTCTTTAACCTCCGAGAACACAGCTTTAGAAACTGAGGACCGAAGGGCCTCTGAGAATAATCAGATGCTCGGCTCACCCTGGGACAGGCCCATTAAATATGAGACAGAGAGAGAGAGAGAGAGAGCACACCACCATTACTAAGGAGAGCCCGCTACGGTAGCTTTTGTCGCCGAAGTGCTTCAGAAGGAGAAGAGGAAGGTGACATGAGCGAGGGCTCTCTAGCCTGGCGGGGGAAGGCTGGGACCCCTTGAAAGTATGTTTTGATCCTTTGATCCTTGCGCTGTCCTCACAGAGGACACAGAGGGAAGTCCTCATCTCCCTCTTGATTTGTGTCACCAGCTTGGCTTGGGTGAGGAGGGAGCCCAAGCGTGAGTCTGGGAAGTCTCTGCCACCCTCCTGAGAAGCCCAGAGAGCTGGCTTCATGTGGCATTGAGCTGGCCACATCTATCCCATTGCATAATTCGACCACCCTGGAGCCTAAATATTGTGGGATGGGGGTTAGGAGTCCCTCCTCAGAGTCAGACCACTTGGATCTAAATCCTAGCTCTGCCACTAATACCTGAAAAACGTGCCTTGGTGTCATCCTCTATAAAATGGGGTTAATGACAGTGCCTTTCCCCAAGGGGTTTGAGCTAAAGCCTTTAGAATATACCCCTACGTGGAAGCCAGTATAACATGCCACCTGAAGCCAAACTGCTTTTCACCCCTCCTCACTGTAGCATCCTCAGAGCCTTTGGTACGCCAAAGGTAACGAGAAGCTCCAAAAGCCTCTTATACAGTGGCAGCATTTCCCAGGGCTGTTTGTCCAGAGAAACGTCCTTCTGTGGAGTGTCTAAAGGGATTAGAGTTCCTCAGATCATATTCTGGGAAACATTCCTAATCCAAACCCTTTGTTTTTACAGTTATAGAGAAGGGGAGGCCCCCTCCCCCAGTTCTTCGGAACTAGCTGGGGCTCATGATCTGGAGGCGTCTGCTCCAGCCGGGGGAGCAGGTTAAACTTGGCACCAGGATTGTGCCAAGGGGCCTCCTGTTGTGTTCCCAGGAGCCTCGGCAGCCAGTGTCTCTCTAGGGTAACTTGAAAGCCCTGTGAGGCTGCATCAACGCTCAAAGACGGGTTGATGACAGCCAGCGAAAGAAGATATTAGTGGGGAGAGCTAGTCAGCTCCAGGGTGGAGGGAGATGACTGGAAGAGCTTAGATGACTAACTCTTACTCCCAGGACTTGGAGATGCTGGGGACAGGGCAGCAGAGGTGAGAAGGCACACAACAGAGATGGAAGGGTCCTTGGGCATCATCACCAGAATTTTGCATTAGCTGTGTAACTTTTCTTTAAATGAAAGCTAAACCGAAACCCCACCAGGTAGAAAAAAAAAAAGGCGAAAGTAAGGTGTTCTGGTTGAAATATCTTGGGGAGGTATGGAGAATGCTGATCCCAGTCTACCCCTCCCTGTTAGACAAGGGAGGTCATTTGGAGCCATGTCCCCAGATTCCTTCCACTTGCCTACACTCTTTGTGGAATGGCTTCTATTCTAGCAGATACTGCTGAGCCTATCAACTAGGGGTTGGGGACAGCTGAGGCTCAAGACCTACGCTATATGGGCAAAGCAAAGCGGCTGGCTGGACCCTCTCTCTCCCTGAGCTGGTCCTCACTCCCTCCTAGCATCTCCATGGTAGAAACTTTTCTGCAGAGGGGAGAACTGACAGGACTCCCAGATTCACAGACCATCCCTGTCCCCCTGTCCCCCAGTTCTGGAATCTGGGACGTTGGGGTCTCTCCCTCCTTGGTTTTGATGGTGCCCTCTTTGGCATTGATCTCCAGGAAAGGTGACACCTGCTCACTAGTCCCTCTTAAATACCCCTCTGCCTCCTTGGGAAGCACCTCCAATGCTTTAGCTGCCGTCATTTCAGTTGTGACTTCTGAATACCTTTACCCACTGCCCTGGCAGCTTCGACTCTGAGCCTTATTGGGTTCCCAAGGTCAGTGGCATCATCACGAATTTATTGTCTGCTTTCTCCTCTCAGTACAGCTGGTCTCCTAAAGCCTCAGTTCTCTCCTTCACTTCCATATCTGGGTTACCTTGAGTTATGGTTCTGAGCTGATTGGCACCAAAACTAACCCGTGCTCTTTCGTTCAAAGCTCTTCTAACCAAGGAAGGAGAAACTTGCTGAAGGAAGACTCGATCTTCCTACAGTCTTTTTTTCCACAGAGCTCAGGTTTGCCACTTGTCGGAGATCCACTTAGATTTCTGTAGCTGCCCTTCTTTTTCCTGACATAACTTGTTCACTTGCATGGCATCCTTGTGACTGACCGGGAGAGCCGCCCTTCTCTGCCCAGTCTGTCCTCTCCACTGACATGAGGTCTCAGTCCCCTGCAGAGGGTGGTTGGATGCTAGTGATGGTCCAAAACTAGATCTGGAGGGCCCTAAGTATAGTGCAGGGGCCTAAGAAAGTCCAGACTCCAGCAAGGCTGGCTCCAGCTGTCACTTACCTGGCAGCTGGCATGAGGCTGTTTGCTTGGCCTCTGAAGATGTATGACTCTCTTTTTGAGTGTGTGCACGGGGGGATAGGGGGAAACATGCCATTTCTGAGGGGTCAGGGCATAGAGGGGAGTTCCCTGTGTGGGAAGGAAGAGCAAATGGAACATGGCATCGTGGTATGTGGCGTTACAGGGCCCAGGTTTTGTTATAACCTCAGAGCCCTTGGCTGCTCTGGGAGTTAGAAGTCCCAAAGGGTCATACCTTGGCACAGGTCAGATATGCACCAAGTTCGTATGGGAACCAGAAGGAGAATGCATGTGTTGGTCCACTCCTATGGAAAGGGCCAGCATTTTGCCCTGTGGAGCCTGCAGGCTGTGGGACATACACAGTCCTGTTTACCATCCCATATGTCCTTTCCAGAGTCTATGCCAGTGGCTTGTGGAGGCTGTGGGCTCTCACTGGAAAGCCAGGGGCTGTGTCCAGGAAAGTTGATTTTTGTCTCCAGAGATGCTTGCATAGGCCCCAGGCCAGGCTCTGCTGAGGGCTGGCAATGGGCTGGGAAATACTGGGCTCCCTGGCATTGTGGACTTTAGCAGCAGCCTATGGGGAGGAGAACATCTTTGTGGAGGGCTACACAGGACAGCCATGCTGATGGCACAAAGCAAAAGAGGGGCAGATTACGAAAGAGGGGATGGACAGACCTTCCTCTGGGGTGAAAGCACCGGCTAGTGAATCTGACGCAGGAAGAGGAGGAGGTGGCAGGAAGAGGGAAGAAGAATCAATGGAGACATTAGAAAAGCCTGGGGATGGGGCACGGTTATCCTTCCCTTGAAAGGAAAACAATGGGAAACAACAGCTAGAACAGGAGTTGAGCTTGAAAGGAGACTACAATGGGCTTGGTGCTTTTGAATTTAAGATGGCAGCCAAGAGAGAGACCCAAAATAAAGAAGTGAGCTATGTGGATGAGAAAGGCTGAAGAGGGCAATCGTGGAGGTCATGGGTGAAACTGAGGGTCTTTGTGTGGCATGTGAGAAGTGGGCTCTCTTCTCTCTATGGGTCATATTCGAATTTTTGTGCCCATCCCTGAACCATGGCACAATCTTTTCTGGGAGGAGCAGACCTTTCTGTGTGACAGGGTGTCATTAGCACCAGAGGATGGCTGGAGAAAGAGATGAAAGAAGTAACTTGGAGATCATTGCAGAAGCTGAGTCCTGAGCACTTGCAAGAGGAGTCACTGAATGTGGAGAGGAAGCAGGCAGGAGTCAGAGTATTTTCTCAGATTAAAAAAGTGACTTTCCCAAGGCTGTAAGCAGGCTGATCGGAAACCTAGGTGATAATCTCTTTCTGCCACCCTATGCTGCCTTTCAAAGTGCCTGGGTGGAAGAGTTGTGGGGAGAAAGTGTTTCTAAGATGTGGCTGAAGGTGAGCAAATAAGGAAACTAAATGGAGAATGAATGTGATTCCCGACCCCAGCTTCAGGGAGGGCAGTTGAGGAGAAGGCCAGGGGTTTGCACTGCCAGGAAATCCAGCTTCAAGGAAGCCAGGCAAATATGAGCCTTTCCCAGGCATCTAAGGAAGCCATGAGGGAAGCCCATCCATCACTTTCTCAGAGGTGTGGAGAGCCCCGGCCAGCCTCAGAGGGAGGCAGAAAGCCCCCTCTGGTGCTCCCAGAAGGAGTCCAGTATCTTGTTTATGCTTATATAGGCTTCGGAGCATGAGGAGTTGTCCAGGTGAGGCAGTGACTTAGAGTCAGCACTTTGAGGGAGGGTGAAGATGGATGAGGCAAGCTGTGGAGGGTGGGTCCTTTTCTGCTGGCCAGTCCCTGAGTCTTGGAACCCTTGCTGCAAGTACCTGAGAGAACATGCCAGTTATTCATTTCACAATACTTTCTACAAACCGACCCTGTGCCAGGCACTGGCTTAGGAGCTGTGTAAACAGTGGTTAGTAGAGACAGGTGTGGTCTCTGTTTGCATGGACTTTAGTGTCAAGTAAAAGACAGAGGGATTGATCAAGTCGTTGCAGACTGGAGTGTGTGTTCTAAGGAAATTCAGAGGTCAGGGAGGGTTTCTCTGGGAAAAGGCACTTGGGCTGAGACTGGAAGGATAGTTAGACTCTGTCTAGGTACATGAAGGTGGTATGGGAGAGGACATGTGTTCCTCTGGGGGACAACATGGCAGAGACCCTGTGCTGAGTAGGAGAATGGTGTGTTCAGAAGGGGTCTAGTATGATAATGATGGCGTGTGACTTCCAAGACTAGGTTATAACAAGCATTATGGTTTCCACCTGGTTCCTCTTCTTTGAGTCACTCACCGTGGGGGAAGTCACTGCCATGTCATGAAACGTCTATATGGCAAGGAACCGAGATCTCCAGCCGACAGCCATGCCAGTATGCCATCTTGCAGGTGGATCCTCCAGCCCCAGTTAATCCTTCAGATGACCCAAGACCCAGCCTACATTTTGATTCCCACCACATGAGAAACCTTGAGCCAGAACCACGTAGCTATGCTGCTCCTGGATTTCTGACTCTCAAAAACTGTGAGATGATAAATATTTATTGTTTTTAAGCTGCTAAGTTTTGAGGTAATTTGTTATGCAGCAAGAGACAACTAATACAGACAGCCAAGGGTAGGTGTTGGGTAGGCTTTGTTGTGGCTTAGAATTAAAATTTTGGAGTTGACAGCATTTTAATGATGGTCAAGCATTTAGGAGGACAAAAGAAGAGAGGAGGCTCAGGTCAGGCTTCGAGAAGTTCTATCCCTTAGTGGCCCTGTGGAGCAGGATGGAGTAGGTTTCAAACTGTGTTTTGCATTGCCTTTGGTTCTGTGGAGGGGCTTGGGGGCTGCATGCATGTTCAGTGAGCATCTAGCCCCACCTCTGGTCATGTTCATTTGGAATGGTCTTGCTTTCTCTGTATTTAGGTTGAGGTTTACAGTAAGATTCATTTGGGGGAAAGCAAGAATCTAATTCTAACATATTGCAAACTGCTAATCTGGTACAATCCCTAACTTTATAGATGAGGAAATTGAGGCTCAGGAAAGTGAAGTGATTTGTTCAAGCACAGGTAGTCTTGGACATAGGTTTCTGGGCCCTAGTCTGGTGTTCTTGCCACTGAGCCTCCTCGCCTGGAGCACCTTCCAGTGGGACCTGGGGAAGAGAGTTGGGAGATGTGCAGAGGATGAAATGGGGTCCCTGCTCTTGGCATTCTGCCCCTCAATTGGTCACACATGAGGACAATGACACCCATGCATGGACCCATGTGGTGTTTCCTGTGGGAAAGAGGCAGGAGACATGGGCTCAGTCTGGTTTTGCTAGACAGGTGGTTGGTCTGAGCCTCGATTTCATCATCTGTGAAGTGGGAATGATGATTCATCCTTCCTCACCGGGCCGCTGTGAGGGTCATATGAAGTAGGAGAGGCCAGGGCGCTTGTCACCAGCGAAGTGCTGTCTAGATGGAGGAAGTAGGTCACTGTTGGCTGGGGAAATATAATAAACCCTTAGGCTGTCCCCAGGCAGGATGGGGCCCTTGGGGACCTGGAGACCTGGAAACCCCCACAAGATCCGAATCTTCTGCTGGAGCAAATCCAGGCCAGCTGCTCAAAACACGGGTGCTGCCGAACTTCCAAGAGCCCGGGACTCCTGCCAGTCATGATGTTCCCCCAGGGTTGATTTGCAGTGCAAATGGACTCTTAGCTGTTCCAAGTTCTCTTGGCTCTCAAGTATCTATGTTCCAGGCCCCCAACCCTTGCCCCCAATTCCATATATCTTTCCCCCTAATTGATACCCTGTCTATGTGGAACTGTAGGGAAGCTATATTAGCAATCAAAGCATGTTCCCGTTGCTTTACAGGGGAGACCGTCCAGCCCAGGAAAGTGAAGTGATTTGTCCATTAGTATACTGTTCCCCACCAATCCATTTCCTCTTTCATGATTTTTTTGAATAATGCTTGTGACCTGCAGTCCTTTTTTTTGCCCCAGGGCAATCCCCAGCCTGTTCTTACCTGACCATCCAGTCTATGGCCAGGTGACCTCTGCTTTCACCTGTGTCCTGCCTACACACCATTGGACGGCTAACTCCCACAATGTACTTGGTCCTTGGACCCCGGCTAGAGCTTCTAGCACATGGTCCATGATCTCCCCCTCTAGCCGGCAAGTCCCCTTCCATGTGTGAAATGAACTCATCAATCCTCTGAGGGTGGGCAGGGAGTTCTTGGAAGAGGAGCCAGCTGGACCCTGGGTCTGGGTGCCTCACCCCACGCCTGGCTCTCCAGTGCTGTATCCCTCCGTGCCTCTCCACGCCCCTCCGCGCCCCTCAGCACCCCTCCCCACCCATCCACACCTCCCCTTAGCCCTCCCCACCCATCCAGCCCCCTCAAGCCTTCAGGCTGTTTCTGAGGTTTGGAAGCAGCAGAGAGTTTCCCCCGACCCTATATTTTCTTCTCCCACTTCTCCTCGCTTGAAACCATTTGTAAGTGAAAAACCATTTGGGGTGTTGTGTTTATTTTTCCCTAGTTCCATGGGAAATTACTCAGAATGTATAAGTATGTGTTTTCCTAAGAAAATAGATTCCTTTACGTTTTGGCTTTGTGGTTCCCAAGGCAAGTGGGACCCACAAAAACCCAGGCTGCCAAGAGGGCTCCCCATCCAGGAGTTCTCTCAGCCTCAGAATTATACCCTTTCTCCTCTGGGGACCAGCCACCCCCTCCAGCCCCTTTTTAGGCCCCTCAACTTTTTGAGCCCCGCAAGGCTTCAGCCTGGGTGGGCCAGACATCTCTGCACCAGATTCTCCCTGCTTCCTCAACTCCAATTCTAACAGGTAGGTTTCTTGCCTGAAAGACTTCCATCATTGTCCACTGGGGCCACTGAGAGGTCCTGTAGATCCCTTGGCACCCTTTCCTGCAGCCACCAATGACATCCACATTAGGTCAGGCCTGGTGAGCCCCACCAAGGAAGCCCAGTCCAGAGCTCTCAGCGATATCTCTGAAAGAAAGGGTACAGGGCGATGGTGAGCTGGCCAGGTACACAGGACAAAGGCCAAAGACTCCCATTACCCAGGCCCTAGGAGAAGAAAGCCAGTGCTGACCTGTCAGGTCACCATACACATGCCTGTGATTCGGCAGCTGGATGACCCACTTGGGGAAAGTCGCGGGTTGGCCCACGCAGGGTGCTGGGCCTTGCGGGCCGGATGTGCGGAAGCTGCGATGTCCCTCTCATTACCTCCTAATTCCGCCCTTCTGTTTTCACTTGCTCTGCTTCCTGCTAAATTCCCTTCCCAGGCTAAAAGTTTCCATCTCTGGGCCTGGCCCCAAAGTGAAATTCTTTGGAAACTTTCAGCTGAGTTCATTTAGCTATTGTTGAGTGGGAGGTGGGTGGGGGGGACAATCTGGGTTCTGCTTATTTTTGATATTTCAAATGCAAGCACAGTCAAGACCCAGAACTTTCCCCTTGGCTGCTTGGAGTCTCAGCTGGGGCAATGCAGGAAAGTGATGTAATGGAAACAGCCTTGGTGGGGAGGGGTGTGGCACCCCTTGGATGCCAGCCCTGGCTGGGATGAGTTCTGCCTTGCTGCCTGCTGGTCAAGTAGCTTTATCTCTTCAAAACTATGTGCTGATTTCTAAAGCTGAACCTTTCGAATAAACCATTTCTAAGATTCTCTATGCGCAGCCCTGATACTGGCTGATCGATGTTTTAATCTCATGATATAATTTTTTTTTTTTTTTTGAAATGAATCCTGCTTCCTTTCATGTATGGGCAGCTATCAGAAGGTTCTAGCTTCTATAGATGCCTATGCAGCCCTGTCAGCCTCCAAAGCATAATCAACCATGTGGCTGGACCACAAATGTTTCAGGCTTGGCCTGATGGAAATCAGGCAGCCGGCCCAGAAGGAATGAGCCTTGTTCTGCCCACCCTTCCTCTCCTGTTTGTTTGGTTTTCCTTGTGTTCTGCGTCAGGGATGAGCTGGTTGGGAGAAGGATATGAAACTCAGAGACTGGATCCACACATGTTGTTTGGTTTGCGAAATTAAAAACAAAACATTTAGTTGATTTTAGTCCAATAAAGTAATTTTTTAGAAAGACAGGTTGTTGGTCTGGATTTAGTTAATTTGGGTTTTCACCCTAACATAAAAAGGTGAAAAAAAAAATCAGCCATATTAAAAAAGTTTGAAAAATGGTCTCTGTGAATTAAATTCCTGCCACGAGGGTCTTCTGTAGGTGTGAGCTCGAAGGTACAGGTTAGATGAGTGGGGAGTGACAGAAAAGGAAGAGGAGGACAGAGGCCAACGAGGAATTTTCAGATCACTAGAAAGAGCTCTGGCTTCGATATCATTTTTGAGACATATTTACAAACTGTTTAAAATGTGCAGGCAGAGGGGAAGGGGCTGCAAAGTCCCCCTTCTCTAAAGATCTTAAAAACAAGAAGGTTTCTGGTGTTCCTGGGGGTTCTTAATAGTCCTGCCTTGAGGCAGAGGGATGGATAAAATGAACTCTGGAGGGCATGTTGATGCAAACAGGGAGATGAACCAAGCTACTTGGCCCGCTATGCAAGATTATAACCCCCTAATTCTCTGGGTAGAGGTCTTCAAAAGGTGTTTCTCCCCAGGGTGTGTGTGGAGGTCTCAGTGCTTTCCTTCTCTTTCCTCCCAATTCTGGACTGAGAGTCTGTTTGGATTATTCAAGAGACCCCCTCAGTGCTTTTTATGCTTTATATACTGAGCTGATGAGCACCGTGAGGCTGTGTCTTTACTGTTTGTACACAGCTTCCCCGTAAGCTCATGGCCCTACTTTGCCTTTGAGATTCTCGGCTACCTTTTCACAAACGAGTTTGCATGACAGCTTTGATATGAAGAACAAGCCAAGGGGAGAGATATTTTGGGATGGGAGGTACTCCTCACTCACTCAGTGGGCACCTGCCTCTTCTCTAGCCCGGAGTCCGTCAGCGTTCATGGTCGCTATAAACTGAGCAGCTAGTACGTGTGGGACTCTGTGTTACCCTCTGCAGGCATCACCACATTCGACAGTTCGGGAAACTGAGCTCGTTGTCCAAAGTCACACCTTTGGTGATATGCAAAGCAGGGATTGGAATCTACATATGTCTGATTCTAAACCTATGATCCCAACTGCACGCTTAGCCGTTGTCCGGGGCCAGTGAACCTGAACAGTTACCAGTAACCTCCGTGTCATCTGATGCTTGCTATGTGCCCGACCGCTGCCCAGTGCTTCACATCCCTCGTTCACTCCGCCACTGCCTGCTCCCAGACCTGGCGGAGTTGACCTGCGCCGAGGAGGTCCTCTGATCTGAGCAGCGTCTCCCCAGGGGGCTGCAGCCAGTGTGGTTTGTGCAAACTCGAAGCATGTCACTCTAGGGAGGCTCTTCGTCCATAGACAAATATAGAAATTTTAATTTTATGTCTATATTGGTATAAAGTCAAATATATTTCAGGCTGAACTCATGATTATATATTAATTTCTATTACATTGATTTTTGTCTTATGATTTTTAAAAAGACTAAAATAAAAATATCTTTGAGGGCCTCCTAAGAGTGTGGGCTCTAGGCGCAGAGCCTAATGGAGAAGCAGGCCAGCGGCTATAAGTGACAGTGACCCTGATGGCTTCTCTTGGGGCTCCAGGGCTGATAACGCCCCCGGGCCCAGCTGCCCTTGCTATCACCTGATGCAGAGCTAAACCCCACTCCTTCAACCAGTGGCTCCAGGGTTCCAGAAAACCAGGACCACACCTGCCCTCTTCCCTTACCCTCTTTCCCATCTCTCATGGAGAACCACACGCCTGAGAAAGTGTCTTCCTGAGGCTCATCCAAAGTCCCTTTAATCCCCCTCCCCTCTCCCAGCACAAGTTCCTTGTTTTGATTAACTAAAACATTTTTTAATTAAAGTTTTTTTCAATTGCAGTTGACATTCAGTATTATTAGTTTATTTTGGTTAGACATTTGTGTAACTTACGAAAACAAGTTCTTTGATTTTGTCTGCTTTTCTTCCCCCTTTAGAAATGGCTGACTAAACTGCAGTGACCTTGGTGGTTCACCATACTCCCCAGGAAACTCTTCTTCCTTCTGTCAGAGGGAAGTGGAAGCTGGAACTCAGGGAAGCCCCTGCTGGGGTGAATCCCGTGGAAGTGGGTCTGCTGCTCTGGATTTTGGGCCCTCCAGTCCCACCCCCTGCTTTGCAGGCGTGGACCCTGAAGCAGTGGCCCCAGGGCCAAGCTTGGCCTCTGCTCAGGCCAGGTGTGTGCATGCTAGCAGAGTGTTTGCTTTAGTCCTGGGGGAGACCCTGGGCAGAAGCCCGTGCAGGTACGCTGAGTGGGTTCAGAAGGAAGCATTGAGCCTTTGGCTGCTTTAATCCCTCTGCCCCCAAATCCTTGCCTTGTGGAGGACATCGAGGCCAGTGGAAGCCCAGATTAGGGCCTTTAAGAATGGTTCAGGGTGCAGGTTCCTCTTGCATGACTCTGAGGGCGGTGGCGTCCTCGGCTTCCGCTGGGACACTCACACTGTCTGGCATATATTTAGATTTGCCGACTCAGCTTATAAGGGGGTTTCTTCCTGTCGTAAAAGAAGTAAGCTTCTTTTGGGAACATGGCAGTGGCGGCCCTTTGTTACACATGACTGACTCCCATGTATTAGAAACAAAAATAACTCTTTATTAGAACGATTTATAAGTAAACCAGTCTTAAAAAGCAAGTTGACGAGAGGCAAATTCCCTGGTATGATGAGGTAGCTTTTCCCTAATACCGATGGCAGTTGGAAAATGTTGATAATTTCATAATTAGAACATTGGTAGGACGTTGCTTGTGACACACTCAGTGAAGTCCAACTCTACAGGGTACAAATAACTCCCAAGTTTCACACCAACTCTTCTTGCTCTCTAAATTGAGAAAAACATCCTGAGTGCTGAGTGGTGAATGTTAAAAAGCATAATTCAGTTATAACTGAATTATTCGAATCAGGGACATCCCTTGGCTTGCCATTCTGAAACTCCCAGTCTGAAACTGAAGCCACCCTCATCTTCCCGCCATGTGAATGCAAAATGGAGAGAATATCAAACTTTGTGTCTGTCTCTTTTCCTCTAGAGGCATTGCTTTCCAGACTCCAAAACCAATTAAGTCAACCATAACTACTGAACACCGACCATGTGCCAAGCACCTGGTTAGCACTTGCAATGCAGTGGTGAATCAGACAAGGTCCTTGTGATGTTCAGAAAACCTCTTTCTTTTAAAGAGTAAGAAAATTCTCAGTCTTCTGACAAATCACCCTGTTGCTTTATATTTTAAATAGAATGTCACTTCTTTTTTAGTAGCCAGCTTTCCCCTTGGCAAGAACTGGTGTGAAAGTTTCTCAGAGCCTTCTGTCTGAAAGGAGGAACGTCCTAGGACCAAATTCTTTAAGCAATTGAGAGATTGAGAGTGTCTAAAAATCTGGACAATGGGCTTGGCCACCAACTCTCTGTATCTCTTGGAAAGTCACTTACTTTCTCTGAGAGTAACCTGTACTGCAGGAGAGCTGACCTAGGTGATCTCCAAGCTCCGCTTTGACCCTGACATTCTGTGGCAAACACTTTTCAAATACACAATAAACAGTATTTTAAGCATAGGCCCTTAGCGACTTCACTGTGCTCTTCATGATGCTCACCTCAAACTGTCTTGCACTAGAGGTAGTCTGATCTCTCCGTCAGCTGTCCTTGTCTGATCAGCATCTTCTATTAACTTGAAATGCTTTGGAAACTGCAAGCAGAATGAGTCCCAGCTGCCACTGGTCCCTGGGACTTCCCAGACTCCTCTGGCTGCAGAACCAAACTCAAGGCTTTCATAATGATGACCACTTGTTCTTACATCTGTTTTAGCACTTTTCGTGCCATGGTGATCAATCCATCCCCCACAAAGTTGATTCATTCATGGCACAAATATTTATTGAGAGCCTGGTAGTTCTAGGCATTGCTTTAGCTACATTAGGGAATCTAACATAACAGCACCCTAACTGTATGGAACTTACACACACACACACACACACACACACACACACACACACACACACACACGCATACAATGATGTCAGTGTGTGATAAGTGTGTGAGGAATAGTAACGCAGGTTAAAGGGACTGGGTGTTAAGCAGAAGTGCTATTTTGGTTCAGGTGATCAGGGAGGCCTTGTTGAGGAAATGACTAAGAGCAGACACGTGAAAGAAGCAAGGACATGGGTTAAGATGATATTTGGTGGAAGAGTGGGTCATGGAGAGGGAGCAGCAGGAGCAAACACCTTTAGGTGGAGCATGCTGGCTGGGCTCTAGAACCACAAAATTTCCAGTGAGTTTGAATAAAACTAAAGTGAGCAAAGGAGAGAATGGTAGGTAGGGAGCTAGAGGTCCAGAAGTCAGATCCTGCAGGGGCTTTTGTTTGAAGTGTGATGGGAAGCCTTTGGTGGGTTTGAAGATGGGGGCAAAACAAATATGATCTGATTTGGGGTTTAAAAGGACTGTCTGGCTGCTGTGTAAAGAAAAGACTGAAGCAAAGTAGAGATAAAAAAGCAGGAATGAATTAGGAGATGAGTTTGGGAGACCAGTGGGGAGATGACGATGGCTTGGTCAAGGCGGAGGAAGTGACAAGTGCTTGCACTGAGGATATGTGAGTGTGGGCACCAACCATTCATCAGTCATCTGCAGTGGTATCTGGCACAGAGCAGGTGCTCAGAAAGGGGAAAGAATGAGAGAGAACCTCTCTCTGAGCCTCTCTTTGCACTTTCCACAACTCTTTTATTTGCCCCCGATGTGTATGTAATAGAATTAGTGTCAGTTCATCCTTTTGTAGTTCAACCTGGCAGCTCCTATCCCTAAACTTATTGTTTTGTTTTGGAAGCAGGACAGTGCTTCCTTGCTTTTGGATCTCTCCCCTCATCCCCATTGCCTCAATGTCTGCATGACTTCAGATTGGCCCTTCCTATCTCCTAGGCCTTCACTGCTTGCTCATGGAGATCCTCACCTGTTGCAGCCACAGCTACAGCTACTGTCAGCTGTCCCCTCCCCTGGAATGAGTTCTGGGATCCACCAGGGCCTCCATCTCTCTTGCCATGGTGGACCTGACCCAACCCAATCCAAAGAGGCTCTCATTCTTTTTGGAAAGAACAGGCTAGAGGAGGGATCCAGCAGACAGAACTTTCTCCCTCCCTCTTTCCCTCTGATGGGATGTTGTCATGCACAGTGATTACGTCTAGGTTGTGTCAAGCCATCCTATGTGAATGAGAAGCTTGCTGTGGCCTTTCGTAAAGCTACAGACAACTTGGTAATGCACTTCCTTTTCTTCCTTGCCTTACTTTCCTTTCCCTGCACTCTTGTTGCCTTGAGATTGTACCTCACAATAAGCCTGATCGCTCAAGAGTGCCTCAGACCTCATTTTCTTAGGTGTCTCCCAATCATGTGATTCACTTGGTTCCCAGACCCTTGGTAATGGAGGTGGTCACATGTCCCCAACTAGGCCAATAGAAGTCCTTACCTGGTATATTTTTAATTGGGATGGAAGGAATAGCAGTCATTCCCTCTGACATTGAACCTGGTGATATGAGTCTGAGAGCTGCTGGGGCCCATTCCAAGGCATGTGGAGGGAACCTGCCTGGGGGAGGGAAGTTGGCCCGCAGAGAGAAGCAGAGATGAGCAGTGAGAGAATGCTGGATCCCATTGCTCCCGAGACCCAGCTACCTCCCTGCCCTGCCCACAGTTCAGTTTCCTACTGTGAGGCAATGAATTTCTCCTATTTCCTGGCTGGTTTGAATTGGATTTCTGTCATTTGCTGTATTAGCCAGGTTCCAGACAGAAAACAGAAACCACTCTGAGTATTTTACAAAAATAGAGTTGAACACAGGGAACTGGTTACAGAGATGGGATAGGAAGTCCCTGACACCGTGGGGCTGGAGGGATAAAGGAGTGGCATTATTGGCAACCAAGACGGGGCCACCTGGCAGAAGGTGAAACCATGGGCAGCCCCTGTGGTGGCAGCAAGAGTCACAGGGTAGAGGCTGCCACTTCTGGACACGCTGCCCAAAAATGAAAGAGAGGGCAGAGATTGCATGATCTCCCTCTTCCTTTGACCTCAGCCTTCTCTCTCTCATGTTTCCAATGTCAAACCTGTTCCCAGGTCAGGGGACAGGGAGCCCGGAAATTGTAGTTTTCTGCATTGAGATGCAGAGCAGAGAGGAGACAGAGGGTGGGGTGGGGTCACACAGACAAATGACAGACACACTGGGGTCAAAGAGTTTATTCCACTGTGTGTGATTTGACTGTGAACCCGGGAGCCAAGAATCTCCGCCTGCAGGTAGAGTACTGACTGGGTCAGACCCCAGAGTTCCTCACAAGGACTGGTGATGACAGCGATTATGCTGACCGTCCCTGAGAAGTCCTGCTTCCCTTGGAGGAATGAATTGATTGTCTCCATATGTATCTTAATGCCTTTACGCCTACATGCAGAATGCACCGGAAGCTGAGTTCATTGTTTAGGGACTCAGCTGAGTCACAGAGAGAAGCAGGCATGACCTCAGAATTTCCACAGCCAATAATCTCCTTCCATCACAGCTACAGTGAGAGCCTACTGAATTCCAGCTCAGAGGCTGGGTGCATCTGGAAGTTCTCTCTAGTGTCCCATCTAAACCCCTTTCCCTGGGTCGTCAGGTCGCCCTTGGGAGACCTGTGATGTGATTGCCCCCTGTGATCTAGAAGGTAGTTCAGGATCGTGAAAAAAGGAAAAAAATTTTTTTGAATTTGAACTGAGTGTGGACTTAGTGAATTCTGAGGATGTGGCAAAGAGGGGGCAGGGATGGGGGTCATGTGAGGGATCTGCAGACTCCAGAGTGACCGGAATGACTAACTGGGGGTTGTCCAGGCCGTGGGGTTTGAGGTCCCGTTGTGCTCAGCAAAGAGTTTCCTGGGAACCTAATAGGGACAATTTGGGGTTTTGCAGATCATCTGAATCGAGGTTGTTTCACATATGTTAGAGGGCATGCAGCTCTCTATATGTCTATATTTTAAAGTAAATAAAGGCTCTCTGAGCAAACCACACGGTGTTGGATGCACTCGGATTCCAGTTCTGAAGCCTCTGCGTTCTGGCTTTCCAGGAGCCTGTGGTGACCACTCTGGGCTGGGAGTCCGGGTTGCTGGGTCAGCTTCTGGCTCCTGCCAATGACTCACTGTAGCTCGAGTGGACAGGCAGGCTTCTGTGCCTGGGCCTCAGCTTTGCCTTTCTGTGAAACAGGCGAAATGGCTGGGTCATTGAGGATTGCGAGAAAAGGTGAGATTTTAGCTTGGTGTTATGGGCTGAATTGCATGCCTCCTAGTTTCATACGTGAAAGTCCTATCCCCCAGTATCTCAGCATGTGACCTGAATAGAGATAGGGTCTTTACAGAGGTAATGAAGTTATAGTGAGGTCATAATGGTAGGCCCCAATCCAGCATGTCGGGTATCCTTATAAAAAGGGGAAATTTGCACACAGAGACCCAGTCAGAGCGAAGATGACGTGAGGATGGCTGCCTGTAAGCAAAAGGAAGAGGCTTGGAATGGATTCTTCCTTCATGGTCCTCGGAAGGAACCGACGCTGCCAACGCCTTGAGTCAAGCAAACTAATACACTTGGTCTCCTGTCTCTTCTCATCATGGCGGTGTCAGGAGACTTTCTGTTCCTCGTTTCTCCTCCTCTTCCCTCCAACCCTCTCATATCTACTCCTGTACCACCACAACAAGCTCAGTTCAAAGTTCTGTATTACTTTTATCTAAAAAATTTATTATCACTCGTATGCTTCAACTCTGCAAGCTTCTGTCTCCTGGAATATAAAAGGAAAGAACTCTTTGTTAGTGTCAAGGGTCAATTAGCAACAAGGATGTAAATACAGTAGGTGAGATGTAGGTGAGCCATTGGGAGGAACCATCTGTCAGGGAGGGAGGGGAGACAATGGGGGCCGACGGGAGAGGAGGGCCATCACTACTTCTTCCGCAGAGATCTAGATGGGAAGGGGGCCACAGTCTGAGGCTTGACTAAAAGGGCAGCTGTACTTGAAGACAGAACTAACTGATGAAATGACTCCCAGGGGCCTCGAAGTTCCCAAGTCTGGGTACATCAGATTACCTGGAGAGCTTTACAAACTTTTTATTGCCCTTTTATGTTCATTAAAATGCAAAATACTATAGCAAACATGATTGTACCCACAGGTATTCCTTAAACAGGACAGAAAGAACTAGAAGCACCTGTAGTACTCTCATTTTCAGCTTGGGAACTTAAAAAATCATATAGATTTCCAGTTCTACCATAGACTACTAACCAAAATCACCAGAAGTGGAGCCTGGGACTCTGTATTTCACAAGTTCTCCAGGTGGTTGTGTGCACCTGGAATCTTAGGGAGTACCTATGGATGGAGCCAACAAAACTATTGGGATTATGTTCTAGGAGCCCCCAGACTCTTAGAACCCAGCTCCATATACCACACTGTCACCCATGCTGGCACTGGCCTGTGGAGACAAGGTGGGGCCAGGGGGAAAATGGGGACTGATGGGGACTCAGGAATCAGAGGCTGCTAGTGGCCAGAAGCTGAGTATTTGTGGAGAGGAGAGTGGTCAGGACCAGTAACTCACAGTGGGAAGAAAACGGCAAATACCCCTGTATCAGGACCTGGTGATACGAGAATCAGCTCTCACAGACTCCTAAGACGAGCTTCTTTTCCTGATAGATAGTAACTAAGGTCTAATCTCCTTTCCCTTTTGTTCTATTTTCAGCCCTTTTCCTCTTTCTGTAGTTATATATTCATAGACAAGTCATTTTGAACCCTAATTGTCACCTCTCGAAAGTGGAGCTGGTACTGTCTTTTCTTATTCTGTGTGATAGCATGGTTATGAGAATCAGATTAGCTGATGTTCATGCAAGGACTTTCAAACCATAGAGGATTCAGTCCTACCAGCCCCTCAAAGGGAAGATGGAGTATCATCTCTTCTGTCACACCACCACGGACCCCACCCTTCCCTGCTGGGCCAGAAATAATCATTGTGTTTCCTCTTTTTCTCAAGGATCACATCACAGTCTCCTTTAAATTGTTATTATTTGCCTTTACCTCTGTTTCGCTCCCCAGACTGTGAGCCGATGAGGGCAGGATAGTTGTTTCATTCAGGATTGCATCTCCGATGCCTGCCACGTGCTAGGCGACTGGCAGATGTGTTTTGCAGTAACAAATGAAGGCTTTAGGCAGAGCGTGGCACTCCTCAGTCCCCAGTGGCCTGAGCTGCAGAACCACACCTGGTGGGTCCAGGCGTGTGTGGGGATGAGATGATCGCAGGTCTCTTCGTCGCCGCTGAACCCGAAGGAGGCCCTGCTTCCTCTTGGGCTTCATGCAAGCCATGGCCTCTCATGCTTCCACCAGCTGTTCACCAGTGCCTCCTGCATCCCAGTCTGCTGTGATTTCAGGGCAGTGGGCTTGACTTGTGTGCCCATTTCGGAAGGAAAACATATCATTTTGGGTCATGCCCAGTGCCATTTGGAAGGAAGCTCAGGTTTCCCTCAGTGGAAATAACGTGCTCTGAAAGTAATTATGGGCTGGGAGGCATGTTCTGCAGTGAGACCCAGCATTTATAAGGAAAGGTTACCCTCCCTGCCTGGTGACAGGACAACGCGGGGAAGACACAGTCAGTCCCAGCTAATCCCTATAGTATCCCAGGAGAGCTTCCGTCATGCCTGGAGCAGGGGTGTCTGCCAGGATTCTGGCCCTGGGTTTCCAATGGACTCTGCAGGCTCACTCTTTTCCATGTTAGGACCTCAGAAAGAGACTATGACAGGCCCTTCAGTAGGAGTGGTGGGGCCTTGGACAATCAGTTTCCCCCTCGGTTTCTGTGTCATGAGGAGGTTGGGAGAGCCGGCCTCTGACTGGTTGTGTGCTGGTAAAAGTTTAACCCTAGCTCTCTGGACAAAATGCCCTGATCGGCAGTGGCTGCTCCTTTCCATGGAGTAAGTACTCCCACGGAGATTTCAAGCTACGATGTTTCGTCAGATACAGACTCAGGAAGAAATGCCATGTTAACTGTTGAGATCTGGTGTGAGCTGCAAGAGCCAACCCAGCACACCACTGCCTCTAACTCTGGCACCCAGAAAGTTCTGCTGCTGTTGTCCAGCTGAATGTTATCCAACATTCATTTACTATGCTCCTGTACAGGTGCTTCCAGGACTGGCTAGATAATCTGTAGGACCCAGTGCAAAATAAAAATGTAGGCTCTTTGTTCAAATAGCAGGAAAAAGTCCCATTAAATCTACTAAGACATGAAGCTGTTTTCTGTTTCTCCATGGTCTCCAAGGTATTTTTAATTAGCTATTTAATATAGTCCTAAGTAAATGAAAATTTAAAAATTAAATTATTAGCCACAAATTTTACTGTTATATTGTACAATGCCAGTTTTTGATCAAAGCCTAAGAACATTTAACTAGTGGAACCACCAAAATGATACAATTGTATTTCATAGCTCACATGTGAATAGTAGAAATTCTCACAAAATGAACTCTACTGTGTTTATTTGTGCCATGAGTCTTCTAGAACTCTATGCTCATAGGAATGGCAAATGCTATATGCAAATGGGGAAGGAAAGAATGGTGGACAAGTATAATGCCCATATGTGCTGTGCTCATGTGCACATTCCAGTGTCCCACTGAGCTTTACTTACGAAATAGAAACATACGGTTATTAAGAATTTCAAGATGGTGACAATAGAGCATCAAGCCTAACATGGGGTCTTTCTGAGCTCCCCTTCCGAGATCCCATGTGCTTGCACAGATCACAACGCACAGAAGTTGGACTTGGGTGTACCATTGCTTAGGTCTAGGGTCCCAGATTTAATGCAGTATGGGGTGGGAGTGAGAACAACCCTCGGAAATCTCTGTCTTACAACTTCCTCGTGTTTCTGAGGCAGAGGGTCAACCCACCTCAATTTGAGAATCACTGTTGCAAACTTTGAAAGGAGGGAGCGATCATAAGCTTAGTAGAGAGCTAGGGTGTAATGAACATTTGTTAAATAAATGAATGCATGAATGAATTAAAGAAAGAAGATTTGAGAAGCCTGGAGTCATTCAGGATTGGTTTCAAGGAGAGGTGAAGTTTGAACTTTCAATCCAATCCTCTGTACCTCATCCTTTCTCACCTTTTAAGTGAATTCCCAGTACTTGTTCCAGGGCTGGGAGCAGAGGGGTGCAGTTGAATGACTGAGGTATGAGAGAGGTTCCCCCAGGGCCCACGGGCTCATGGTGAGTTGAAGGAAGAGGAGGATGAGGTCTCAGAGCTCTCTCCTAGTCATGCTGGCTCCCAAGTCACCTGCAGGTCCTGAGTGAGACTCCTTCTGCATATGAAGCCAGCCAAGCAAGCTCTATTCAGGAGCTCTTGGGTGTGGGGAAGGGGAGGTGTGGAGAGAGCAGAATGGGAATACTCAGAGCCTGAGGGTGGAGCAGGGTTTGAGGAGAGGATCCACATTTCAGCTCTGGCTCCCCTTCAAGGTCTTCAGAGAAATGCTCCCAGAGGCCCCCATTGCCTGTTCTTGCATTTCACCAGAGAAAGTCAGGAGCTAAATCCCCATGGATTTGGCTGTCTGGGGCATCGAAATGCCACCTGGGTCAAATGCCTGCTTCCTGCCTTCCAGCTGGAAGGCTCCACTCCTTTCTTGGAACTCTCGGAGCCTTTGATCTGTGCCTCTGCCTCTAAGACACTTGTTGTGGCCAACCTTGTGACTTGGGTGGTGTTTGTTCTCCTGGTAAGTAGGGCCTGAATGATTTATCTCTGTGCACCTTTCTGCACTCCCACCCTAAGTGCTTATTCAGCACTGAGCTACTAGGTCAGGCTTGCTATACACATAGATGGAATAAAGGCTAGCAGGTCTGTGTCCTATGCTTCTAATGCTGTTAGGCTTGTGGGACTCTCCCTATAGGAGGGTGGCATTCATCAGGGTCTCATGGTGGAGCATCAACACATATCCACAGGTGCCATGGAGCGGAGGCCAGGCGTGACCCTCAGCAGGTCAGCTGTTTTCTAAGCTGTGCTGAAAGAGGCTTGTCGAAGGGCACATCTTGTCCCCGGTGGCTCTCCAGATGGGAAGGGACCCAGTTTCAACAAAGAGTAGATGAGAGAACACAGGAACAGGGCTCATGATGAAACTGGAGCTGCTGGGGGGTGGGGGGCGCCCTGCCATACCATGTGAGTCCAATTTCATCATCTGTCAAGTGAGAACAATAATTAGACAACAGAAGGATGTAGAGGATATGGTGGCCTCTTGTGTCTACTTTTAGCATCCACATGCTCTGTCCTGGCTCCCTTTGCCTTAGATCTCCTGGGTCCTCATTCTACCCCCTTTTCCATGGGGACCCGTCCAGCAAACCTCCCTTCCTTTATTTCTATCTCCAGTCAGAACTACAATAATAACAGCACCTAATATTTAGTGGGCACTTACTGTGTACCCTGCACTTTACTAAGCTTTTTATGTGCCTCAACCCATTTAATCTTCATGGTAATACAATGAGATAGGCATTTCTATCATCCCCAGTCTCTAAATGAGAAAATGGAGGCTCAGAGAGGTAAAGTAACTTGCCTGAGGTTGCATAGGTAGGAAGTTGAAGAGCTGGGTCTGAAAGTAGGTTTATCTGATATCATGGTTGGTAATCTTTGCCATCACACTCTACCAACTTCCCAAATTACTTCCCATCTCCGAATTATGGAGCTGCAGATCCTGGTTGGTGTTGAACTGGTTGATTTTAAAGCCATTTGAGATAAGGGGTCTGCCACTTAATATCCTGTTTTTGTTATTTTATCTGATGTCTTGGGCTTATGGGCTTAGTGTAGGAGAGAGAGCCTGTAACGCTGGAATTATATCCCCAGGGATCTTGCTGCGAGATCGGCCCTTCATTCTCCCTATTTTCTCCTTGGAGAAGCTCCACCCCTCTTTGCCTCCCACCTCCCCAGCCCCATGCAGCAGGTCTGGAGGTGGTGGAATGTAGGAGGCAATATGTGATTTTTCCTGACTTTGGGTTTCCAGCGCAGTTGCTGTTTGAGATCCACTTAAACCGCCTGTTGGCTCTGGGGGCAGAGCCCAGTTGGACAAAAAACATTCTCTTTGGTTTCCAGACCCATGGAATCTTCTCTCCCAGCTGAAGAGTAAAGGCAAGAGGGGCTCTGGGGCTGGTAGGGCTTGGGATGCTTGGGCCTCGAGGCTCCCATGGATGACTTCACAGAACAGCTCCCTTTGACCCCAGAGAGCTGGTGAAAGTCATAGCTTCTGTGAAGCACTGGCCGGAGACAGTGCTTCCTTCCTCTCAGTAGGCAGCCATGTGAACCATTGGCCCGCAGCTCCATCTGGGGAATAGCTGTGTCAGACTGAGCAGATCTCTTCACTTTTGTGCCTGGGTTTTCTCATCTGCAAGGAGGGGATAAGGTGTTCACTCTACTTACTCCCAAAGGGGTGCTGTGAAAATCCTTGCGAGATAAAAAACACATGTCAATGAATGGGAAATGCTTTAAATATAAATGAACATAAATGAAATAGGCATTTGCTACAGAGTCATGAATTAGACCCTGAAATGGTCACTTGAGGGCTTCTACCCAGAGGAAAAGACAGTTTAATAGAAATATGTTGAAACATTATTATTAGTAAACATTGGAAATATCATGGTGCAGGGGTAGTTAAGAACCAATGACCTGCTCATGTATCATATTTGGCCAACAGTATATTTATGCTTCTATTGTAAAGGATATGGACTTTTTTTTTTTTTTTAGACTAAGTACTATGCCTTGATAAAAGGCAAATTTTTATATGGATTATGTGAAATAAAGGGTTGATAGCCATGGTCCCTGGTGGAAATTCACATACATTCTCATTTCTTCATGGATATTGATTAAACTACCTTGGAGTAAGTGCACTGTCAACTGGCTCCCTGTGAAGCCACATGGAGAGGGAATAAATCAGCCCTCACCACTGTGGGGTGGCTTGTGTACAGCAATGTCCCCCAGGAGTTCAGGTGAGGAACCCTTCACTTTTTGTAACCACTTCTTTTTCTTTTGTTTTTAATTTGACAAATATTGAGTGCCTACTATCTGCTAGACACTGTTTTTAGAAATAGCTTTATTGAGGTATACTTGGCATAGAATAAACTATGTATTTAAGGTGTGCAATTTGGCAAGTTTCAATACAGGTCAAACCTGTGAGACCATCACCACAATCAAGTCATGAACATGTCCATAATCCCCAAGAGTTTCTCTGAGGCTCTTTGCAATCCTTCTCTCTTGCTCCTCTCCCCCATGCAATCATTGATCTACTTTGTGTCTCTATAGGTTAGTTTGAATTTCCTAGAATTTTATACAAGTGGAATGATACATTATATATGTATGTCTGGCTACTTTCACTCAACATATTTATTTTGGGATTCATCTGTGTTGTAGTGTATGTCACTAGTTCATTCCTTGTAATTGCTGAGTCATGTGACATTGTATAGATATACCACAGTTTATCCATTTACCTGTTGAAGGATTATTTCAAGTTTTGGCTATTACAAATTAAGCTGCTATGAGAATTCATGTGCAAGTCTTTCTATGTGTGTATGCTTTTATTTCTCTTGGTTAAATACCCAGGAGTGGAATATCTGGATCATATGATAGGTGTATATTTAATTTTTTAAGAAACTGCCCCTCGCAGTTTATTGAACTTCCAGTTCTTCCACATCCTCACCAACACTTGACATGGTCAATCTTTTTAATTTTCGCCACCTGATAAGTGTTCAGTATGTTAAAAGATACACTGAGGCATATTAAAAATTTTAAGAGTTTTTATGAAAAAAACTTGAATTGGGCAGCACCAAACTGTAAGTGGTTAGGAGTGCTCCATTGACCGAATCTTGAGAACAGACTTTTATAAAGAAAAAGTAAAAGCAAAGTAAGGAAATTATTGATTGGCTGTAGATTAAAGGCTAGTTGGCTGTTTGTGATTGATTGTCCTTAGCTTTCAATTTTGTAAACTTGAGACATTTAAAGGCTTAGGTTTTGGTGTGCTTACATAGGCTACTATGCGTTAGAGCGCCTCAGTCTAATGGACTCCTTGTTTATTAATTTAACGAGTGGTATGTCATTGTGGTTTTAATTTGCACTTCCCTAAAGACTAATGATGTTGAACTTCTTTACATGTGCTTATTTGTCATCCGTGTATCTTCTTTGGGGGAAGTGTCCATTCAAATCTTTTGTCTGTTTTTTTTATTGGGTTATTTTCTTATTATTGAGTTTTGAGAGTTCTCTATATAAATCTGTATTGAAGTCCTTTATCAGCTATATGGTTTGCAAATATTTCCTCTCAGTGTGTGACAACGTTTTCTTCTGATTTTGAAGAGCAGATGTTTTTAATTTTGATGAAGTTCAGTTTGTTCTTTTACTAATTGTACTTTTGGAAATTGTATTTAGGAAATCATAAATTTTTTTCAATATTTTCTGCATATATGGTTTTATAGTCTTATATTTTACATTTAGGCCTATAATTTGTTTTGAGTTAATTTTTTTATATGGTGCAAGGTACTATTTCTGGTGCACTTCATTCCTTTGTGAGATTCATTTTCCATCTGGCTTCATTTTCCTTTCACCTGATGGATTTTCTTTGACATTTCTTCTTGTGTGAATCTGCTGGTGATGGATTCTCACAGCTTTTTATGCCTGAAAACATCTTCATTTCACATTTTTTAAAGAAAGATTTTCACTAGGTATAGAATTCCAGTTTTTTCTTTCAATACTTTAAAGATGTCATTCTATTGCCTTCTCACTCAAACTGTTTTGATGAGACATCTGCTCATATTTTGATCTTTACTCATAATGTGTCTTTTTCTCTGACTGCTTTTAAGACCATCTCTGTGTTACTGTTTTTGAGTAATTATATGATGTGATTTTTTTCATGTTTCTTTTGCTTGTCATTCATTGAGCTTCCAGGACTTGTGGGTGTATAATGTTTATTAAATTTGAAACAATTTTAGCCAGTTTTAACTCAAATATTTTTTGTCTTCCCTGTCCCCAATTCTATGACTCTAATTATACATATATGAGGCTACATGAAGTTTTCCCATAGCTCACTGATGCTCTGTTCATTTTTTCTAAAATTGTCTTTTCTCTTTCTGTGTCCTTTTGGATAGATTCTATTGCTATGTCTTCAAGCAGACTAATCTTCTCTTCTGCCATACCTGATTTCCCATTTATTCTAACTAGTATATTTTTCATTCCAGACATTTTAGTTTTCATCTTTATAAGTTTGATTTGGGTCTTTTAAAATATCTTGCACGTTTCTGCTGAATTTTTTTGACATATAGAATACAGTTATAATAACTCTTTCAATTTCCTTGTCTGCTAATTCTAACATCTGTTCACTTCCAGATTAGTTTTGATAGATTTATTGATCTCATTATGGTTAATATCTTCCTGCTCTTTTGAATGCCTGGTAGTTTTGACTGGATGTCATCCTAGCTGGATGTAGAAATTAACACCACCAATCATTATTTTTTTCCACTGGATCTTTGAACCAATAGATCAGATGTTGGCATCTAGTAGTCAGAAAGTTGAACCAGTCTGTAGATGTGTTTTGTTTGTGCCTAGTGTTTTAAAAATGATCTCAGATATTTCTAGTACTTAAAAATGAAGAGATCTTGTGCAAAACCATAAATTCCTTAAAAAAAATTAAAAAAAAAATCAGGAAGTCTTGCAGGATGGCTGCTATTCCTGCTGGGAACAAACAGCTGGAGAATGACTGCCCTCTTTAGATGGAAGAGATTCACATATTTACACCCCCACCTGTAGGCATTTTAGTTTGAGGACTTGTTGTCTAAGATCCATTTTCCAGAAGCAGCCCCTGAGACAAGGATCAGTGTACAAGTAATGTATTAATGAAGGGCTCCTGGGAGAAACTTGAGAGTGAGAAACATGTAGGACAGGGGAGGAACAGGAGTCAAGCAGGCTTGGAATTTCAGGCAAAGACACATGGAGGAGAATGTCAGCTTGAACCCGCCGAGGAAGAAGGGAATGAGGATTGCATCTCAGAGTTTGTCCCTGATAAGAAGTCAGGGGCCTGAACTTTCATACTTCCTCATTAGTTAGTCGGATAGTGCCCTCCACACCTGGTAAGGTGGGCAAAATGGGAAGGGCAATAAGGCTGGGCATCTGCATTGCCGGTTCCATGCTCTTTCAGCTGTGCCAAGGAGGCTGTGCAGGGGCTACGTGGGAGCCTCCAGTGGTCCTTGTTGGGGTGAAGGACCAGAGAGTATGCTGTGCCCATGGCATTAGAACAGTGAAAGAGTCTGAAACTCTTTCATCCTGATGATGCCACGGCTTCCTTATCTCCAAGACTTTATTGGTGGGAAGACCAATTGAGATCACTAGTGGAGGCTCATTTTATAGATAAGGAAATGTGGATGCAGCGAGGGGAGGGGACTTACCCAAGGACTGCTATCTCCTCCTGTTGGAAAGCCTTGCTGATTTTGCCTCACACATTCCCTTAATTGAGGAACGGTCACCCAGGTTTAGTATCATTGTAGTCCTCAGGAATCTCTAGGGAGGGAAACTAGTGAACTCCCATTTATTCATTCACTCACTCATCACTCATTCATTCACTCACTTATCATTCATTCATTCACTTATCAAAATTGAGACAGGCAACATGTTCTGGAGAACTGTTTGAGAGAAATCAGTTCTCAGGAGGAAATCAGGCAGTCTGCTGCTGTTGTTCCAAATTCCTTCAAATGCTGCTGCTGAAGGATTCAACCTACGTCCTCCATTCATGCCCAGAGAGGAACAGTTTTGTGTTTTAGCTATGATCTGGGAGCCCTGAGCTGGGGCACCCGCAGCCTTTCCTCTGACTTGCTGGATCTCTCTGCATCTTGTTTTGCCTCTGTGTCTTCACTTTCTCCCATCTGAGCTGAAGCCACGAAGGCAGGAAAGAAGGAGCTGGACACTGGCTGTTACAGGCACAGAGGAAAATAAAAAAACAAGGTAGCTCTTTGCTAGGCCACCCCAACCTCCCCAAAGTTTTGGGGATAAGTGTAAATAACAATCTTCCCTTTAGGACCCTGAGCCATGAGGAATGGGCTGGATGGGACTGCAGGGAGAGGCTGAGGCGAGGGGGCAGGAAGGAGGGAGAGGAGATGCAGTTGGTGGGGTGGAGGAGGGAGGGGGCTGATGCTTTCGTCATTGTCCAGCTTTAAGTCTGCTGCTGTGACCTAAGAACTGGAGGAGAGGCAAAGAGAGAGGAGAAGAAGAGAGAAAAGAGAAGGGAGGAAGCAGGAAGGAGGGAGGGAAAAGAGAAGGAGAGAAAGGCAGTGTGGGGGAAGAAAGAGATATAGAGGAAAAGAAATCAGGAGAAAGAGCAAGAGAGAAAGAATGAGAAAAGGGAAAGAGACAGAGATAAAGAGAAAGAGAAAGCATGTGTGTGGAGGTGGGGGAGGATGCTACTGGGAGGGCGCTGGTTTGGAAATTCTAGGGGTGTTGCAATTCTGGAGTGTGGTGAAATCACCTCAGGATCTTAAGAAGCTAATGGTAGGCCCATGCCAGGCCATAATAACAGCTTCTCAGGGGCTCTAACCCGCTCTGGCCTCTCAATTCTCAGGAACACTAAATTCACACAGGCACAAAATGTAGCCCTGCTTCAGCTCCCTCAGTCTAATAGCTACTGTTGTGTTTGCATTGCACCCGCAAGCATCATGGGCAATTAAGAAAGTCATCGGTTGTAATCGTGGGCTGCCATTTAAGGGTTGGAGCCTGGAGCCCTCTGATGAGACACAAATGAGTGAGGGGAGGGGGAGGAATGTTGTTTCCTGAGAGAGGGACCCTTGCCATTAACTGGCAGATCCCACAGGGAGGTGAACAAAGAACACTGTGGGCTCACCAAAAGGGAGGAGGAGATGGGGCCAACAAGGGGCCCTGCTTTGCAGAGGACACATGCACACACAGAAGCACACCTTCTCACTTGCATGTACATGTATGTACATGCAGGCAACCCCACCTCAAATACAGACCTGCAAAGATGTTGGGGTGAAATATGTGTGGAGTATGCATATCCTCGTGTGCATGCATACACACACAACTTCATGCACGTGCCAGCCAACAAGTGCACATACTCATGGGCTCACACTGGCATTTGTATCAAGTGTATGTGTTACCCATATATTCATTTATGTAAATCCACACTCACACATTAGCAGGCACTCACACAAACACAGATATACGTCCGTATGCACATGAATAAAAGCATGGATAAACTCAGGTTCATGCAGACATGCGTGTGCACTCGTGCAGTGCACACACACGCACATCCTAATTGTTTAATCCAAAATCCAAAAGCAAGACAGCTCTATAGATCTTTAAAATAAGCATACTCTATTCTTCAAACTTCTTTCATGGTCATGAATAAGAATGTATCTGGGAACTGAGACTAAGGCATTTGTCCAGTGGAAGAGAGAAAAGAGTTGGAAGAGATTTGCCCTTTCTTTGTTCTGCTTTGAGTCATGGCCAATGTCACTTAGGTGGTTAAAAATAATTGCTGGTGGACGGCGTCTTTCCAGGACCCTGCCACCAGCCACTTGATCCCGTGGCCATTAGTGCTGATGACTTTTAGGCTCTCGGGGAAGGAAATCGCAAAATATTCTTGATGCCATGAAAGCAGAGCTTACACTTCTCACTTCCCCAAAGTGTCTTCTCTTCTGCAGCCTGCCCAGAGTAGAGGGCTAGATTGAATGAGTAGAGGGTTGTGTACTGTGACTTGACGATTTTGATTTTTTTATTTTCGAAATAGGGCTTAGAAGTGTTTTCATCCTTTTCTGAGGTTTGGGGTTTTTCTCTCTCTGCTGCCCTCACCCCTATTTCCCACACTGTTATTAGAGAAAGAAAATTGGAGACTGCGTCCATTTTGAGAAGGTCTCCCAGAATAATTGTGCCGTGACACACGGGGAGCACAAATGAAAAACAGGAAGCCAAGCTGCAAGGGTTTGTTTGAAACTGGCAAACTTCGCAGCAAAGTTTTCAGCCAGAAAATCCTCAAATGGCAGCCTTTTCCCACAACACCACTTCCCTCTGTGTCTGGTCAAGAATGGGGGCTGTGCTTGGCCTGATCCATCCCCTGTGGTGGGGTGGTGACCTTCCCCATCAGACCCCAAGACCAGCTTCAGTGCATCTGTTGTTCACTCCACGTGGCGACTTCTGGAAGCCAGCAGCCTCTGACCACCCTCCCACTGCTGTGGCCCATGGAGCCAGAGCTCTGCTGGAAACCAGCCAAGGACATTTGTTTTAGAGGCTTTTTTGGCAGTTTAGATTTGGGTCAAAAGTGCCTTCAAGAAGCCTAATTGACTTAAGTATTTTCATTGTACTTTTAGCACCCTCCTTACCTCGATCTTTCAATTTCTCTTAATGGACAATAAAATGTGCTGGAAAGATAAGAATATTTGAGTGCTGGGGCTGACGGAGTCCCTGGTGGGTGGACACGATGCTGTTGAAGGATGCTGACACCTCCCACAAAGCAGCTTCTTCTGCAGCTCCCGAGGCCAGGCACTGGGTGGGAAAGAAGAGGCAACAAATACTTTGGGGTGTGGCTTTCCTCTAAGGTAGGGATTGGTCTAGTTGACCTCCCCAAGAGCCATTCTGGTGCTTAGAGGCAATGATAATTAGCTATTTCAATGTTTAAAGGGCTGTCCCCAGACAAAGAATCATGATTATTCTGTATAGCTCTAGTGGTCTATTATGCGGTATATCATTTTACTTTTTCTACAAAACAAGACACCCCAAAACTTAGTGACTTAAAACAATAACCATTTATTTAGTTCATAATTCCGAAGGCATGCAATTTGGGCTGGGCTCAGCAGGGCGGTTCTGTTGATCCGAGACAGCTGGGCTGATCTCGGCTGGGGCTCACAGCTGTATCTATGGTCAGCAGCGGGTTGGCTGTGGTCTGACTGGTCTAGGACGGCTGGAGCTGGGGTGGCACTGCAATCCTCTATGTATTTGCTCGTCCTCAGCAGGCTACCCTGATCTTATTCTCATGGTGGTGTCACCTAGGCTTCGTGATGACCTATCACTTTTGCGGCATTCTATCGGTCAAAGCAAGCCATCAGATTAGTCCTGCCAAGTTACATGCAAAGGTTGTGGAAACAAGGAGGAATGGCAACTGTCTTTTACAGTCTACTGCATGGGGGACGGGTTTTAATTTCATATTCAGGAGCACTTTCTACTGAGTTGGACAGGTGATTGGAATGGGACAATCTGGCCTCCAAAAGCCATTTCAGTTCCAAGTGTTTATTTACTAGAAACTTATTTTCAACACTCCAGAGTGGAAGATTTTCATATTTGAGAATCAGAAGAACTGGAATCATTTCCCAAATCCCTGACGCCCCCAATCTTGACATGTCCCTTTATCACCTCTCACCCCTTTAACATTGACCAGATTCCTCTCTTTTCCTTTCACTCATAATTATACCCTCCATCCCATCCACCTGCCTTGGCTCTATTTGGTTGGTGTAGGGAGGAGAGAACAGATAAAGCATGCCCCCCAAAACAAAGGTTGCCGGGCTCTAAGTTTATATTATGGCTCTAAGAATGATGTGTGTTGGAGAGGAAAAAAAGAAACAGCACGTGCATATTTTTGCAAAGAAATGCATATGTGCAGAGAGTGGAAACTAAAAGAAGCCAACAACCAGCCTGAAGTTGGTTTTAAAGGAGGGAGACGTAAACTTGAGCTCCCCAGTTGGAGCCAGGACAGGAAATGGGCTTGGCCTGCTCGAGGAGCATGTGCAGCATGGAAAACCACCCTGCGCCTGGGCTCCCTGTCTTCCTAATTCCCTTTGGCCTCTAGCCCCTCCTGACCCTGGGAACAATGCAGCTCTGTGCTGAAGGGTTTCCAGCCTGAGCAGCCGAGACTGTGCCTTTTGTGATGGCCTGGGAGAGAAAGAATGGAGAACTGGTTTGGGCGTCTGTGTGTGTGAATCACTCACATCACATGGCTGGGCCGGCTGCAGCAACTCCCCAGGTCCACAAAAGGGCACACGGGGAGTGCGCCCTGAGCCCACGCCTGCAGGCCGGTCAGCCAGCTGCAGAGTGCCCTGCTCTGAACCACACAGCCAGGGAAAGGCTGGCAAATGCCGTGGGGTGGGGGTAGATCTGTGCAGCAAAGGCTGTTGAGGATACTCTCATTGTGCCACGGCACAGGCTCAGATGTCTCTCTTTTAATCCCAGATCAATTGTGAAGTCTGTATCTGATGTTCCTGAGAGTCACAGAGTTTTTGCTTTGTCCCTGAAAACTTGTAGGGCCCTGGCTTGCTCCTTGATTCTGGCTCCTTGATCCCCTCAGCTCTGGGGGCTTTTCTCAAAGACGAATACGCCCAGAGTATGGAGAAACCTCCCTCTTCTGGAGCAGAGAGGATACAGTGAGTTGGCAGGAGCTGGGGGCTGCTTTGTTTTCCAGAACCTTCTATATCCTGTCTTCAGAGTGAGAAGTGACATGCTAAGGCCTGCCTATAGGCTCCTCAGAGGGCAGGTTGGAGAGTGGTGGGCATCAGGACATGAGGAAGATTTGGGCTATTCAGAAGTGACTGCTGAGGATGAGGGCTTGTCCCTTGTCCCTGTTTTAACCTGGAGAGGGCTTGCTCTATGTGGAGGCAGGGCAATGGATCCCATGACACTGGGCCTGAATTAAATTTCTCTGACCTAGCGAGCCTTGGTGTCTTCTCCCCGGTGCCCTGAAGAGGGCAGTGTGGTACTGCAGGCAGAACTCCGCTGCCTCATCAACTTTTCTTTCCACTCCACCACCCTCCTAATCTTTTCAAATCAAAGTTGCTTAGACACAACCTGAGCCCTGCCTGAATGACACGGATTTAGCCTGGTGCTACGGGCCCTCTTTGCTGAGAGAAGCGTCCTGGCCTTGGATCTGCTCAGAGAACATGCCTAACTCTCCTCTCGACATATTTCCTTGTCCCTACGCCTGAGCCTTAGGGACAAAGGCTAAATAAAGGCGGCTGAGTAGATAGGCAGAATTTGGTTGTGCACATGTAGAGCCTTACGGTTTTCAAGACACGTTTTCAGCTACTCCTCACAACAGTTCTGAGAGGTGGCTGGTTGCTCCATTCTATGAAAGAGAACTGAGCCCCAAGAAAGGTGAAGTGTTAGTGCAGGGTGACTCAGGTTGCCAGAGGCTCAGAGGCTTGGGTGGGGAATCCTGGTCTTCTAACCTTTGGTCCAATGGCCATTCCTCCCCTTCACGGTGTACCTGAAATTCAACCAACAACCCCCATTCCCAAATGGACCTTCCACCTCTTTGTGATTGTATTTTCTCCCAAGCAAGAGGTAGGAAGGTGCCTCTATCCTCTCCTGGATTCTTGTGCTGCTGCTCTCTGCTCAGTTAATAATTTTGGGTAAGTCGCTTCTCCTCTCTGGGATTTGCTTTCTCCATCAGGAAAATGAGGATTTGGGATCAGTTGGTCTCTAAGGTGGCTTGGAAACTTGACTTTTCATGGTTCCATGTATGGTCTGTGTCCCCAGTTACAAGTTAGTGGATTGAATTGAAGAATAAAAAACTTCAAGAGTGGTGGGGTGAATGTGAATTACAAGTCTGGCCAAACTCTTTACATTTCAACTGGTTATTTCTATGTGGTGGATGCAGCCTTTGCCTCCCAAGGCTTAGGAGAGTCAGATAAAACCACATGGGGCACCCCTTACATTGACGAGTGATGTACACAATGGTGTTGGTAAACATGGATGACAGCCAGTAACTGTGCCCAGTGGGGTGCCACACTCAGAAGCTCACTGTCAGAGTCTGGGGAGGGGGTAGCACATCCCTCCAGTGGTCTCACTCCTTATGCTCTGTCTCTTCAGTAGTCATTGATAGTCCCAGTAGTTTAGGTTGGCCCAAACTCTGTTTCTGTGGTTGCTTCAGGAGGTCTGCTTTTTGCCAAGAGGTGAATACAGAACAAAGGAGGAGGCAAACTCTCCAAGGCATACCCAGGGCCAAACCTATGAGATATACCTGGGGTGTGTGGTAGGAGCGGAAGGACAGAGCAACAGAGATAGAGTCTGAAAGTCAGAATTCTTTATAACATCACCAACCACCATCACTTGAGGATAAGTCAAGCAGTGGTACTATGGATATTTTCATTTTACAGATGAAGAAATTGAGGCTCAGAGAAGTTGAATAACTAGTCCAAGGCCACACAAGTCACGAGAGGTAGAGCAAGGACTGCAAAGCACACAACTTTAATTGCTCCTCCAGGCTGTGAATATTTCCCTGGGATTGGATTATTTTCTTATTCTCTGGACTAGAAATTAGGATATACCATCTTAAAAGTATGAATGTGTTTGTGAAGATCTGAGGGAGAACATCTGCTATCATTTGTCATCTGTCTGTCTGTCATCATCTTCTCTCTCTCTTTCTCCCCCGCCCCCGCTCTCCTATCTATCATCTATCAGTCTCCCACCAAGTAAGAAGTATAACAAGACCTGAAATTGGTTACAATTTCTACATCCACATTCTCCTTGTCCTTCCAATAGCCCTGTAGAGTAGGGAGGGCTGATATTCCTGAGTAAGGGAACTGAGACCTGGCGAAGGTCAGTGACTTGTTCAAGGCTCCACAGCTGGTTGGTGACATGGCTAGGGTAAGAACCTGGGTCTTCTGACTCCTGGTCATAGTGTCCTCTTGATCACTATAAGGCCCCCTGGGAAGAGAACACTAGCTTAGCCAATGGGACTGGGGGTGATGGCTTCCCAGCCCTTGGAGTCTTGGCCTCTGGGTACTTTGAATTCCTGGGTGTTCTGTGCACATCTATGACCAGAGGCTCAGCTCTGCCTTCTGTCACGAGGAGCCCAGGGTGCTCTTGCACAGGATTTCAGTGCTAATGCAGGTTCAGGTGGAAAGTCATGTGGGATTTATCCTGCACTTAGGTCTGATGTGGGGAGCATGGGCTTCCCCACAGAAACCACACCATGACTCAGGTGGGAATACTAACCTTCATGCTTCAGATACAGCAGCCCACCAAGCCATTGCTGCAGCAGGGCTGTCGTGGTGCAGCTGGAGATGGGGAGAGCCCATTGGGGGGGCCTCGGGTGAGGGTTCATAGCATTTGCATGGGAGTTTCATACCACATAGACATGGAGTGGCTTAGATTTCTGAGAAGCGATGTTACTCAGCTTGGGTAGCTTAAGGGAAGTCTTTTCTGGAGGCAGGAGCCTTGACTTAATGATTTTTAGAGAGTATTTTTCACTGAAAATTTTCCTTCCTCTGCCTAGTTTTACTTTTCTGCTTAAAAGTTGCCATGGTTAAATGCCTACAATGTAAAGCTTCAACTATTTACCTTGACAATAATGCTACCTTCTTCATCTATTCCTGCTACTCCCTTCCTCAGGCCTTGATCTTCCTCTCATTTCTATTTTTCTAACCCCACTGAACAACTGTGTGATCTTGGGTGAGTTCCTTGTGTGGCAGGCTGTCATTGAGAGAGCATAAGCTGTACTTTCAGCAGATCTGAGTTTGAATCTCAGCAGGCAGGCTCCAGCCAGCTATGTGAACCTGGGCAAATCACTCAGTCTTTCTGAGACTCAATTTATTCCCCTGTAAGATGGGGATAATGGCACCTCACCCACCTCGTCGTTATGGAGATCTAGATCTAAGGGCTTATAAGTCCTTGGAACATAGAGGGTCTCAATTTGCTGGAATGAGGCAGTTTGGTAAATGAAGAAGAGAGAACCTACTGAATGCAAAGAATATAAGATTTCTGCACTTGATTTTAGTCACAAAATAATTGGGCTCCTGCAATGTGACATATGAATCCGTGGATTAGCAGATGTGGCTTTGGGGCATCTGTGGTCAATGCCTGTCTTAGAATGTGAGCTTGAGTGCATAGTGATGATGGCAGTTGGCATGGGCATATGGGAAAAAGGAGGTTCTGAGAAGGTTTCCCAGAGTCGGGGATTTGGGATGATTCAAGCATCTTAGGCAGCAGGAAGCTGGAGGACTTCTCCACTATGTGGGATGGTCTGAGAAAGGACTGGAAGATTGGAGAATGGAGTGGCATTGGTTTTAGTGGGAGTAGGGGTGGTGTTTTATGGTCCTTTGAAAGAAATTCAAGAAAGTGGGGGAGGCCAGGAGATAGAGTGCTTTGAAGTCCCATCAGTAGAAGCTTTAATTTAGGCTGAAAGAGGCTTTGGCTAATGGCAAATAATTCAACAAAGTGTGAGGAGTGTGGGATAAAGGGGAGGTGGATAGGAAGATAGAACTTACTGGCTTTTGCTTATAAGAACTCATCCACCTCAGAGTACATCTTAAGATGGCTTATTTGTTTAATTTTTTTCATTGCTTTGATGTTTCAGACAGCAGCTCTCAAACCAGCATACCAGACTAGACTCAGCCTCGACAAACACTTAGCACCAGATGATCTGTGTCTCGAGGTCACACCCTCTCCGAGTCCTGCCGCCTTAGCAGATGAGCAATAAGAAGTCCTGGAGAAGCTACTCTGGATGTGAGTACCATGGGAATTGTTAGAGAGAGCCCTTGGGTGTGGCAGTTCAGGGGTAGGCTTCTGGCAAAGCTTAGGCACCAGCTTTTTTACCCTCAGCAACATCTGGTGGCCATGACCTTCTCCTAGACTCCTGGAGGAAATCTGCTATGGGAAAGAGGAGACCAAATAATTGGTGTCTTCCATTAGCATCTTCTGTCCCCTCATGGTCTTTATGATTTCTCAGTAACGTATCCTAAACCAGATGGGCCTGGGATGGGCTTTTCCAGGGAGAGCAGATTGGGTGTTACTTATTTAGATTTAACTTGTCTAAAGGGGATGGATTTCTTAATGCCTCTTAAAAGTCCTATAAGCATTGGAATCTATTCCCCTGTGAAGGGAGATACCCTTCTCTTGTGCCCAGAACTTGAAAGCGATTTTGAATATTGTCACCCCACTACTTTTATGTTGTGCAACAAGAAGTTTGGCTTCCTTTGGGCTCTTTTTTGAGACTTTACTCAAACTGTATTAGAAGTGACTGGTGTTACTGCAAATCTTGCCAGGTGGTGATAATGAAAGGGCGTGACATTGGAATTAGAGGATCTGGATTCAAGTTCTGGCTTTGCCACAGTGGTGTGAGCCTCAGTTTATACATTTGTAGAATGGGAAAAATAATGAAATTTACCTCAAAAGATTGTTGTGATAATTAAAAGAGGTTATGTATGTGAAATGTAAAGGAAAGGAAATCATAAGCAGCCTTTCTTTCACCTGGGTCTCAACAAGTCTTTAGTACTTTGGGGCTGGGAGTTCTAGTTGTGCCATTAACAGAGCTGCTAATCAATGGAAGGGCCAGGGTCCCATATTAGGTGAGGACCCAGCACAGTTCCATCCCCCTGAGAATCCCCCACATTTATTTTTCTTGGGTGGTCTTCTTCTGCAGACCAAGCAAACACAACTCTGCTCAAGTGTACACCATCTGCCAGTTGAAAATACATGTCATTTGAATGGGAAACATCAACTTAAAAATAGATGTTACAAGACTAACCAGTGACATCGGGCCTCCTACCACAATGGATGGTCCCAAAAGAGTTCTTGGTCCCAGGTATTAACTGGCAAAGGCAAAGGGAATTGTCTGAACCAAAGTTACTTTCCAATGCCTCCTTTTCTCCCTATGGGGAAATTTTTGGCCTTTCCATGTTACTTCTGACTCTTGCTTATTTACCCGAGTGTTTCCTTCCTACTCTCTTTTTACTATTAACTGACAATGATTAAGGCTGATCTTATCTCACAAATGCAACCTAAAGAAAAGGAATTCTCATGATACTCTTACCAAAGCAAATGAAAGCAGTTTTCAAGAAAGCTTGAGTATAGTTAAGAAATAAGGAAAAGAATGACAAGACCCATAATAGTGGGAGTTGGAAGAACAGGTATGCATGAATGGGTGGAAATGTAATATGGTTCAACCCTACTGGAAGGCAATTTGACATATGTATCAAATATTAATAAACTATTATGGTAATTTCACATCTAGGAATATATCCTAAAGACATGACAAAGCAAAGCCACATAGTTGTATATGAAAGATGGGGATCTTATTACAGTGTTGTTTGTAATACCAAAAATTAGAAACATAGTAGATATTCAATAATAAGGATTTGTTGAATAGATTATGGAATATCGATATGATGATATTGCTGCATAGTCATTTAAAATGGTGATCTGGCTTAGATGTTATTGATAAAATTGAGAGGAAAAGGGATTATGAAATATGTATGATTCCATTTTTATAAAAACAAAGCATTAATAAATGTATAGAAAGAATCTGGGACATATGCACATCTTATGAGAGGGAAAAAATAAGGGAATTTGGAAAAAGCTTTTCTATTTAATTGAATTTTTATTTTTTTCTTATAACAAATAGATATTGCTTTTTAAACAAAGAAATCATAATATTTTAAACAGAGTTAAGACCCTTTAACACTGACTTAAAAAGTTCCCAGCTGACATTTCCATAAGAGTCTCAAGGTCTTTCTTTTTCTCTTTAGACTAGATTGGCTTCCCAGAGGCATAAACAACACATACTTAGTTCTTAGGCAAGGTTATCGATTAATCTTGTGCTGAATTACTAATTTGGCAATGATATTATTTTCTATTTTTTGTTGACCGCATTTCATTTCTACTTCATGTGGGTGAAGGAAAGCTGACAGGGGGTCTTAGTTCTGTTTTCATTTTTGCGTAACTGTCCTTTCCGACTGCAGCTTTGAAGAGGAAACCAACATTGGTACCATATCAGGGAGGCCGCTGTGTGTGTCCCAATCAGTCTGACGGGCAGGAATCCCTCCTGAAACTAACCGAAGGGCTGAAGCTCATTTCTGGTTCTCTGGCGCCTTCCCGGGTCTGCTACTTGGGCTCCACTTCCCCTGGCTCCCTCTGAACCCTGTTCCTGGAACACTTTTGGAATTGATTTTGGGGAACCTATAGCTTAGTCCTCTCTCCCAAAGAGAGTTTAACTTGTTTGTGAGTAATTAGTCAGCATGCAGAGCCTGGAGCTGTGAGACTCTTTAGTTCTGAGATCTAGAATCTTCTGGACAGTCTAGAAAGACTTGTTTTTGGTGGATGAAGACTCAAGGCCTAGGACGGGACATTTTGGTTTCTGGCTTGGTGAGGCATCCTCTCCAGAGCAGGCAGAGCTATCTTGTTGAAAGCAGGAAGATGCGCTGGTGTGGAGTTTCCAGGCTGGTGTGAGAATGGAGCCTGATCTCTAGCAGTCCTGACCTTTGCATGAATCCATAATCAGAGCACTTGTTAAAATTCTGGATTGGCTACATACAGGAGGAGAAGAGCAGGATGGGCCCAGTAAACTGAGAGGTCGGGATGAAGAGTTTGAAGGAGCAGGGTTATGTGAGCAGAGCAGTGTAAGATAAAGCTGGGGTTCGCATAGCGCAGACCTGACTGAACTGTGGTCCTCCAGAAAAGATAGAATGGGACTCCGCTAAAAGGGTGCTACAGCTGGTGGCTTCAGTTTCCATCTGTAGAAAAGACAGAAAACAACACCAGGAAGAAATTCCCATCTCTGAAAGGCAAGAGACATTGTGACATTGTAATCAGTGTCCAGTAGAATTTTCTCTCCTGGAGATTTTTTTTTAAAGAAGGAAAGTTCGCTCCTGGCAGGGCTGGTTTGATTGTAGCCTTGCAGAGAGGTAGAGGGATGAATGAGAAGACAAATGAGGAGGGGGCACTAGTTGCCATGTTGGCTGCCTAGTGTCCTAACCCTTTTTCTTTGGTAGGAGAATTCACCGCTGTGTGCATCCGGGTGGGAAACAGGGCTCTGCTCCTCCCCCAACCTCAGGGAAGCTCTAAAGGTCAGACTCCTATTTTTCTGGGATCCTGGAGGCTAGCCAATATTGGATGCTCCTATTGGAGGACTTTGAGTCTTGAGATATTTGACAGGTAGGAGCAGGGACAATGTAGGACTCATTCGGGTGGCGGTGACCCCCAGAATTGAAGGTCTAGTGGTAGCGACATAGTGCAACAGTGGTGTGTCCCAGGACCAGTGGCAGTGGGAATGGCACCGTGAGTAGATGGTTCTGAGGCATAAACTTGGCTGTTCTACCCCAGGAGTGGGATTATCCACCCTTTCTGTTGATTTTTTGAGCTACCCAATGTTGTTTCATTAAATTCCTTTTCTGAGGACAAAATAAGTAGAATGATCTTTAGCTAATTTCTATTATTCACAACCAAGATCTCTGACCGATATATCTTTGAAGGTCTTAATCTTTTCAGGAACACAAGCTTGCATTCCCAAATGACAATATATTCTTCCTTCCTTCCAGATGTCCTCCTTGGGAAACTTGTCACTGAGGCACTGATTCTATCCTATCTCTCATTAAAAGGTGAGCTTCGGAGAGGCAGGGTGTTATGAGCAACAAGCTTATGAGTTTTAGGATCCCTGGGGTTTTCCTGATGGTGAAGAGTGTCTCTATGTAATGGAAATGGGCTAATCTTAACTTGCCACTGGTACTAACCAAACAAGGATTTATAGAAACTCACCATGTGTGATTCAGAGACCCAGATTCCACCTCCCGAAAATTAGTAAACCGAAGAGATACATCAGTTCTACCTCCTTGAATGATACCATCTTACATTTGTGCAGGGCCTTTAGCTCTTCAAACCTCTGTTTAATCTGTCCTCTTACTGTGTCTGAGATGAGAGATGAGAAATGAGGTAGCATAGCATAGTAGTTACTATTAATCTTTCTGAGCTTCAGTTGTCTCATCTATGGGGCTAAGTGTGAGAGGTAAGGTCTTACACTTACTCTCTATACTTTATCCTTTATAACATGAACATGGTTGCTATATGGCATGCATATACTGTATCTGTCAATCTAGAAATCTCGGGAAAATTACTCTAGAAAAAATTAAACGGCTGCACTTTCTTAGAAGGTAGTACATTCAACTATTCTGGCCCCAGGAGGAGAGAACATCCATAACTGGCTCCATAGCACAGCTGTAGCTCCTGCTTTCTTCTTCCCCCTTCTCCTTTCATCCAGTCTGCTCACACACCTGCTCCCCACTTGACTGTGTCCTTGGTGTCTTCCTCACCTCTGTAATCCCAACACCTAGAACCATTTCTGGCAGTTGGTTACTGAGCTCAACACTTAAGCTTAATTTTCCTTCTTCTTGCCTCTGATGGAGGAGCTGATGAACGTGGCTTTGGGAAAGAGGGACATAGAGGCGATACAGGGAAATGGAAAAAAATCATACTTTTGGATCAGACAAGCCTAGATTTGCTCCGTTAACACAGCCTAGCATTGCTTCTTACTCACAGTGTGACTTTGGACAATAGCTTAGTGTATAGCTGGAGCTTTTGTGGTTTTGAGTGGTAGAATCCTAGCTCAAACTGCCTTAAGCACCAAAGGGAATGTATTGGATCACATTCCTGGGAATGATGGTATGGAGCATTGCACATATCTGATTTAAGAGAATCAACACTCTCATTAGCCTGCTACTTTTAGCTCTGTTTTGTTTTGCTTTGTTTTTGGTGGTTTGGCGTAAAAGCTATTCTCAATGGTTTGATAGCTTGTCCACATATGTGACTCCCATATTTCAGCCTTCTTTCAAGTGTCACCCTGTTCTCTGCTATCTTCTATCAACTCTTTTCCATCTTGAGATTATTAGGGGATCTCAGAGAACCTGGATCCCCATGATCCTGATCCTAGAACCATAAGACAGAGAGAGATGGCATTTCCTGAGGCCTATCTAAACTCTTCCTACCATCTTGCCTTTTTTCTTCTTCCCTTTTCTGCACTCAGAGCATGCTGTTCCATCTGGGCCCACTCTTCATGACCTGAGAGAGAGCCGAGTTTGATTTCTAATGTGGTGATTGGAAACAGAGACGAGATGGGGAGTAAGGGAAGAGAGGTGGCTGATTTAGGAGAAGCAGCCCATTCTGCTGGGAAGCTTGCTGGCCAGAGTGGTATCTGAGGCTGAAATCTGGACACAACTCTGTCTCTCATCCAGTTTCCTGCAGCAGGAACAAAGTGACCTGGACCTTGTCTCTCCAACCCCCTCCCCCGCCAAGTGGTTTCCGTCAGGGTTTGTAATGTGAGAGCTACTCTGGAGGCCAAGGCCTTCATGCTTAGCTGCAAGTTGTTGAGACGCCGTTTCCAATCTTTTTAGCAAGTGGATTGGCTTCCAGATTGACAGCCTTGGAAACCAGACTCCTCTGTTTGTCCCACAAACAGGTATCGCCTGCGAGCTGCAAGCAGAGGCAGAACACAGTGTACAAGGCCAACTCCTGATTTACCGTGGTTTGTGGTAGGTGTGGAAAGGCGAGGGAATATTTTGAGAACCCAGAGAAATGATGTCTATAACTAAAAATTAATAACGATTATGAAAAATCGGCCACCTGCCTTAACTTCTCCCTTAATAAGACGTTTCTAAAGTTAAGTAGCTGAAAAGTGACATTCAAACAATTTCAGTGCTAGCTCGTCCATCACTCTGAGGATATCTTCCAAGGACAGAGCTGATGAAAAGCAAAGAAACTGCTTATTCCCCTGTTCAGGCCATAACTAATAGAGACAGGAGAGCTGGTGCTCATGAACCCAACCCTAACTCCTCCTTCTCTGTCATATATCTGAGCACCTGGTGAAGTTAGTGTTAGAATTTTAAGTGAATTGTCTCTTAATCCTTGTAGCATGAAGAAAGACAATAATAACAAAAGTAGCTATGGTTTATTAAGTGCCTACTATGTGCCAGATGCTTTATATATATAATCTTTAATCCCCAAAATAATCTCATGAGGGAGGTATTATTACTCTTAGTTCAGAGACAAGAAGTCTAAACACTGAGTCTAGGAGAAGCTGTCACTTGCCCAAATTTGCATGACTCAGAAATGTTGGGATCCAGGTGGCATGCTCTCTCTCCAAGTCGAGTGTTCTCTCCTCTATGCTGTTGTGGGTAGACTGTCACTCACCCACCCTACCCCAGATCCAGGATAGGTTAGGACCAGATCACCCAGCTCTTGGCTCTACTACATGGCTGGGAGAGGGAATGAATTCATTTTTCTCTTAAACTTAGACAAGGTGAGGGCAGTTGAGAAGAGGGATGACATGGGAGCAACCAAGGGTAGAGATGGGAAATGAGAAATAATCTGTGTTGGTTTAGAGAACAGTTTGCTGATATTTCTCATCGTGAGGGACATATTCTCTTTGTCATTCCCATGTTCTTAGAGATGACAAAGTCTTGGTCTAGGGAAATCTCTTTAAAAACAAGATTCACACGTATTAAAAGTTTCTGATTTCTCTAGCAAAGATTGATTGACAGGACCCAGTCAAGATCTACCCAACTATCTTGGTTGTAGGAGAATAGCATTTCAGAGCTGCTCAGCTGCCCTTCTGCCTGACACCAGTGGTTCCAGTGTCTCCTGGGGCCCAGTATAGCTGGGATAAGTCAAGGAACCTCAGGAGGCATAAAAATGTGAAGCCTTTAAACAGAAAGATGTCCTGCAGCTCAAACCCAGAATTTGGGGCCAGCTTTACTACAAAAGGACAAAATTCTCAATGCTTGCCTATGGGTCAGTTCTCCTGGGTCACCATGGACCCCATCCAACTCCTATTTAGCTCCCTGCTCACCACTTTTCTTACCCCGACTCTACATTCTGCTCTCTGTCTAGTGCTACTCCCCAGTCCCAGGCTTCCCATTGTACTAGCCTGAGATGACAACAGCCCCTTACGTAGTGATAGGGAGAGCAGATTCAGGGACAGTTAGAACACAAATAATGCTCCCCAGAAAGTGGAATCTGTACCAGGCACCATGCAAGGTGCATTACCTACATTAATCAATCCTTTGCAGAGAATTCCATTTTACCAAGATTCAGAGAGGTTAAGTGACTTGTTTAGGATCACACAGCTAATAACAGAGTCAGAATCCAAATTCAGGCCTGTCAGACTCCAGAACTCATGGCAAAGAACAAAAAAGTCAAAGTGGCCTTTCTAGATATAAACACCAACATTCTCACTTAGCCATTCCTATTCTCGGTGTGCTCTGTAGGCTTCCTAGTGGGGAAGCTAAAGCAGAGAGAGGTTGAGTGAATTATCTACAGTTCCAAACAGGTTAACATATAAACCTGAAATAGCATGTGGATGGTCCATTAATTTATTACCTCTTTGCAAAAACTTCCAAGAGATCCAATTGACTGCATGAAAAATATCGATGCAGGGAAACACATCAGTCAGACTGATAGAGGTGTCAAACACCAAGACGCATATTTGTCTAGTGAGCCAAGTGGTAAGAAATGTGGGCGAGTGGCATGTCAACTACTGGCCAGGGTGACATTCATTTCACAGAATCCTAGAATCCAGAGTTGGGAGAGATCATCTAGCCTTCTTCCACATCCCTGACCAGCAGTTACTCAGCCTTGATGAAATCCCTATAGAGACAGGAAACTCGCATTTCCAAAGGCTGCAAATTCTGCTTCTGGACATTTCTGACTTCCTGGATTTGGATCAATAGAAGCAAAATGTCAATATTCTCAGACGGAGATCCTATGACTGCAAATGAGGTCACCACATAAGAGACAGCGGGAATGCCAAAGGGTCTAGCCACTTTGGAAAACAGTTTGGCCATTTCTTATAAAGCTAAATACATGCCTGTCATATGGTCTAGTGATCGCCCTCCTAGATATTTACCCAATGACAACAAATGTCCACACTAAAAGCTGCATGAAAATGCTTCATTCATAATAATCAAAAACTGGAAGAACCCAACATCAGAACAATAGTCCATCAGCTGGTGGAGGGATAAACAAACTGTGGCTTACCCATTCCTAGAATACTACTAGTATAGCAAGAAAAAAGAACATATGGCTGTTATGTGTAACATCATGGATGAAACTCAAATGCCTTATCTAAGGGAAAGAAACCAGACTCAAAAGGCTACATATGTTTTGATTTCATTTAGATGATATTCTGGAAGAGGCAACAAATAGAACATCGACATTAAGAAAACAGATTGGTGGGTGCCAGGGTGAAGGGAGGGACTGACTACAAAGGGGCATGAGGGGTTGTTTTGGGGTGATGAAAGTGTTCTTTATCTTGATTGTGGCACTGATTTTACAACCATATATGCTCATGAAAAAGTTATTAAATTCTTTCCTTAAAAAGTGTGCATATAACTGTAGGCAAGTTATAGCTCAATAAATCTGACTTTAGAAAAATATAAAAAAAGATGTAGACACAAAATTCAATAGTTAGATGGCCATCACCAGAGTAGCTACAAAATTCTAGTCCTCATGGTAATGAGAGGACCCCTGCTCCCTTTGGAAATCTACAAGGGCTGCCTCAGGTGGGCGCCTGAATCAGTCCAGCCATTGCCGGAACCCGCTACTCTCTCTGGGCCAGTAATTCTGATGTTCCTACAGCTCTGTCCCAGGCTCCATCTTTGAAGCTGCACTCGGTCTGTAGCCTGTGTCAAGGTCTTTCCACCCAGACCACTGAGGTGCTCCCTGCTGCTTCAAGCTACTTGATAGGAATTGTCTTCTGTCAAGACAGAAGTGATTTCCTTTTCTTGGTGGGCTATGTTTTGTGGTTCTCTCCAAAGAATTGTTTGGGTCCTTAGATATCGTAACACTTAATGTCAATATAAGGCTCCTTCCTCTCTATGCACAGGTCACCAAGGTACCTGAGACTGGGGTAGATTAAAACAGGGCCACCACCTTGCTATTCCTGGAACCTCCACTCTCACCCTCAAGACCCCTAGGCCCTATGGCTGTGTCCAACACGCCAATGCTTTTCCGCCTCCGCTGCAGACTCTCCTTTGCTTCTCCCCTTGAAGTTTAGCTTCTCTTGACACATTCTACCCACACATCCCAAATTCACCATGTCTGTTTCTATGTCTGAAGCCCAAGTTTGGCCATGGTTCAAGTTGTTTCCCCAGAATATTCTAAACCCCATGCAAATCAGTGCTGTAAATAAATTTTGGGGTTAGGAAGCTGGGGGCGTACCTAACTTCAGATGTTTTAAATAGTTCAATTCTAGTGTTAGTCCAAAATCTTCTTTTACATAATGAAGGTGTTTTTTTCCTTCTATCAGCTTCTGCCTATTGTCCCTGTTCCTTTCCTCTGCCACCAGACCAGGTAGATCTAATGTCTCTTCTTTGTGACAAGACTTCAGCTATTTGAGAACAATGTTCATGTCTTTTTGGAAAGTTTTATTCAGGCTACCTTAGCAAGAATGCCATGTCTGCAGGGGAGACTGCATCTGGAGGACTGAATTGAGATGTGAACCCTGCATGTAAGACACAGAAAAAAGAAAAGACAAGGTGACTCAGAAAACAAATGCAAGTGCCCACACCTTGTTGCAGTTCCAGAACAGGGACAGCCCTGGACCCCCTCTTGCTGTGGACCTGCCTTTCCTTCCTGTACAGAAGCATCTAGAGAAACAACCTGTCCTTGCCATGTCACTATTGAGCCAAATAACACCTTCCCTTCAGGGAATTTGGAGTGAAATAATACAACCTCCAAAAGTTCTTCCTGGAGTTATTGGCATGTTTTTGAATACGTTATTTCTATTTTTTGGCCCCAAAGTGGATTTGGCATCTCCCAAGAGTATCAGCTTAGGCTGGATTCTGTGTAGAGGCCCAGAGGGAGGAAAAGTTCTGATTTTAATGGGAGAAACATCCCACACACATGGGGAAAAGACCCAAAAAACAAAAGCAGGGAAGTATAATGTACCCGGCCCTCCTCAAAGCACATAGGAGTTGGCACCATGTGCAATTCTGGTGCTCAATCAAGGTCGAAACATAATCCATTTTTGGCAGGTCCATAGGCCAACTCCCTACATATCTGGAATGGCCTCACTGGAAATTAGAAATACATTTTATTGACCAGAGTGCTCTTTAGTCTTTACCACACAGGCTGCTTCTTCTGTCTCATCTTGGACAAGACCCACTGCGTTCTGAGCGCAGATGGAGACCCCTTTTCCTTCCTCTCCAGAATTCCTTTTTTGGGGGAAGGCCCCATGGTTATTTAAATGAAACATTTTGAGTCACTATGGGTGGAGGGTGACACCCAAGGGTATGCTCAAGTAACAAATATGCCTTTGGAACTGTTATGTGTTGGACAAGGAAGGGAATTTATTCTGAGAGAAGAATGAGGAGAGAAAAAGAGAGAATGAGGTGAGGGGGCAGCCAGGAGATGGAAGAGACCTTGGGGCTGATTCTGACTCCTGAAAGTTTTCATATAAGTTATTAAAATCACTGACTGGTAAGAATGGACCTAGGGATGAGTGTGCTAGAGAAGTGGCTGAATATTGTGCCTAAACTTGAGTGGTAGAGGCCAGAGATTGTGGCAGAGATGCAAGAACTGAAGATCTGAGCCTGATTTTTTGTTTTCTTGTTTTTTCACGCATTGGACTTGAACTCCTTCCTCTGCTGGCTGCATCTTTACATTTCCAGTGCCTGGGACACTACTTGAAATATAGAAGGCCCTCAATTGTTGTTGTTCAAAGGAAGGAAAGATGGAAAGCTAGGTAGTAAAATCTTCTAATATTTCAAGTAATAAAGGGTAAAAGGTAATTGAGAATGTCTCAGAAACTTCAAAGTTCCAATATTTCTTATAAAGTCTTCTAATTCATTCAAAGGAAAATGGGCTTTGTTAAACATTTTTTTTTTTAAAAAAAACATTGCCTCCCTTATCTTGACACTGTCTCTTCTTTAAGTCTGGACGAGATGCACCTGCTCCTTGAAGCATTACGTATACCCCTAACTGGGCATCATTGTACATGATCCAGAATCATGAAAAATTAATACTGAGAAGGATGTCAGAAATCATTCATAGATATTCTGATCCCTGGATCTTTCTTATGTCACTTAATACTTTCTTAGTATTTTTGTTTTGTGAAATGTCTTCTAGTTTAAAATGAGGGTCTCTTTGGGCCTGTCAACATAGATGTATGTTCCACACAAGAATAAACCTAAGTTAAAAGCATGAAACATGATTGGCATAATGTCCATGCTGGAAAATACTTTGCGAATATTGTACAAGAAATATATATTACTATTTGAAACCACGATTGCTTTCTTGTAAGCAAGAGTCCCCTTTGTTCAGTTGAGCACCTTGAGTTAGGATATGCAAAGTAGACTTGGAGCTCAGTTCTGGAGCAGGATTTGGAAGAAGCCAAATTTGTGTTCTAGTGGGAGAGGTGAAGGACAGTGTGGTAGGGAGAAGAGAAGAGAGGAGAAAAGGTAATGCAAAAATGGACTAGTAAGATGGTGAGAGGTTGGAGTGAGGGGTGACATGGCCAGGGAAGCATGCCATGGCAATGTTGGAGAGTCAAAATGGTGGTTGTCCATATTCTTATGATGTCATTCTGCCTCCACCTCCATTTCCTGAAAATGTTGAGCTGAATTTTTGAGCAAAGTGACCAATTTTCCCAGGAATTCCCAGAAATCTTAGGGAAGGCATTAGACCATCAATAGGATATAAATAGAGGTCTGGAGAATCCTACCTAGGACTTAAGAGCAGAAAGACCTAGCAGATATCTGAGTTACACAAAACTATTTAATATCATGGAAACCTGTGTAAATACAAATTTATTTTTCTTTCCTACATCATCATCTTGAGATTCACATATTTTAAAACAGGAGATAGAGATATATAGAGATAAAAGTCATACCTAAACAGTCAAATCTCAGCCATAAAGTCTAAAACATCATTTGAGCACCTTTCATATGTTTTTTGTTTTTCTCATGTATAAATTTAATGATGTCATTTTTGCACAAAAGATCAGAAGGTCATCACCAATTTGAAATTGAGAAACTTGGAAAAAAAGATGGTCTTAGTGATATATTTATCTCAACAGCTTCCATGGTAAAGTCTGGTGAAATTTTTCACACATCTTTATACATCCAAAGAAGAATGGCATGTGGCATATCCACAAACCAATCTTGAGCCAGGAGCAGAGTGAAATTCAGGGCTATGACACTTTCAAAGCCATAGGAGAGAATTAATGCTGTGAGAAGCTCTGAGGCAATCCTACCCAGATGGCTTTATTCAGAAAAGATCTTGCTAGCCAATGAGATTGCTCCTGGTCTTCCTTGTGATCAGATATGCTATTTGGTGTCTCATAATGCCAATAAGAGCTGCTGTATAGCCTGTTAATTCTAGGCATTTCTTCTGCTACGTTGGCCATTTTTGTCCTCAGCTATCAGTCATTCATGCTGTCCTTTCCCCATTTTCTTAAGGGGTTAATGAGAGTGCTGGATCTAAGTCTCCTCCCCCCTACCCTTTGTGGATACATGGTGGCATAAACAATGAAAGCTCCCAGGGCTTGCAGGAAGCTAGTGTGCAGACAAGGAGTCCATGGCAAGGGCTTGTTCACCACTCTGTCCATCTTCTTGTGGTGAGGCTTCTGGTTTATAATGTCACTTTCAGCTTCCTCATAAGATAGAATAATGAGGGAATTGCATCTGTATTCAAGCTGATGAATAAGATGTTGGGCAGGATGAGCCCAACAATAACATAGATCAAAAAAGGGCAAAACTCAGCAATGTTCTAGGTCAGAGTATAAGCAATAATCTTCTTTATGTTGTCAGTGATTAGATGACCTTCCTCTACCCCGTGACTATGGATGCAAAGGTGTCATTCAGTAACACTCTGTAGCCTGCAATTTTGGCTGCATCAGAACCTGCTACCCCCATGGTAACCCCAACATCTTCCTTCTTTAGAGCTGGAGAATTATTAACTTCATGCTCTGTCATGGCGTTATCTGCATCCTGCCTCTGACAGCCCACAACAATGATCAGCTTCTGCTGGGGAGATGTCTGAGCAAGGATGATTTCTGAGTGGTTGGTTAAGAGCTCAACCAGTTGCTCCTGACTTGGGTCCTTTAGCTTCACACTGGTCACCACAGTGGCTTTAGCAGCCTATTTGTTAACTTGTTCCACAATAGTGTTGAGGCACTTTTTAATGCCTTCTACTGCTTCATTGCTGGTTGAAATGATATTTACACTCTTGGCAATAGCTTTGGCTATGAAAGGACTACCACTCATAACCATAATAACCTTGATCCCAGCACTCTGGCACAGTGGACTGAAGGGGATCAATTATTGACAAGAGCTCATAAAGCAGATGGTGGAGGTAGGGAAGGTCATGGTTTCTGTCCAATGAGTAGGTCTCTGGGAACTTGATTGCTGGCAGGTAGAATGACAAACACAGAACGTGGCTCCCCCAGGCCACCTAGCTTGATACACAGTGTGGAAGGCCTCAGCTGTGCCTTTGTCTAGAGGCTGCTCTAGGATATTCATGATGATGGTGTTGCACTTCTTCATGATCTTCCCAGGGACCCTTCTTCACTATCATGAAAAAAAGTATTTTTCACTGAGGTCATCCATCTTATGCATGGGGAGCAAAAATCTGTTGGTAGAATCAAAAAGAATTTCAGATACTTAGTTTCATTTCCTAATTTTTATCACATCATCCAAAATGGCCTTTAAGAATTTCCAAGGGCAGTTCCTGAGGCATCTCCAACCGCAACTTTCTCAATGATGGGAACACTTCCTGTCCTCGTTTCAACTCAACTTGGTTATACAGTGTTATTATCTTAAATAAGGAGGTCCAGATTTTAGAACTACAGCAGAAAGTTGGTTTGTCTGTTCTTCATGTGTGTCAGCCACATAGATTTGATTGTCAAGCCACAGATAGGTCTTGTTTGTGAGTCCAAATGTCAGTCTTGTCAGAGCAAATGATAGAGGTGAAACTGAGGGTCTCCACCATTCCCAAGTTCTTCACCATGCAGTTCTTTTTGGCCATTTATTTTCATTAACAGAGTGACAGTGACAATGACCTAAAGGCACGCAGGTACATGGGACACAATGATGCCAATGTGGAAAATGGTAGAGTTCTGAACATACTTCATGGATATTGTGATGATGAAGAAAAGTATGCTGGTGAAGTGACCACTCCTGCCACAATACAAATAAAATGCTCAATCTCAATGGCAATGAGTGTCTTCTCATTTTCTATTCTTGAAGCCAGTGAGGCAATCTGTCCAGTGATAGTGCCATTGCTTGTATTGGTGACCGTGCCAGTTACTGTGCCTTTTAAATAGGTTGTAAAAGAGAAGCCAGTGTTCTTTGTTTCAAGGGAATTGCCTTTTAAGTTAAGTCCCAGGAGCAGGATTAGGTCTTAGACTTCCCAGTGAAAGATGTAATCTACCCTACCTCCCTCAGAAGCCAACCTGGATATTCGTAGGAATATTTGGTCTCTTCTTTTAATCCTTACATTTCTGACCTTCAGCTGCTCTGCAGGGATTGTGTTCTCTTTTGTATCTCAGATGACAAGAGTTTGGAATAATTAACTAAATCTGACCATGATGCTGGTGTTTTCACCTCTTGGTAATAAACACATATGCCTGCAACCAGAGCATGCACAGAACCTAAATACATACTGTCTAAGGATGCAGCCTTATCATTAGAGTACTAAATCCCATATGCAACCCAGGTCAAGACAGCCCCTGTCTACAGAAGGGTGGAGAACTTCTCCCTTCCCCCATACTGTTGAGAAACTTGATAATCTCTGATGTTTCTTTGAGAGGACCGAGAGTCTGGGATTGTCCTGTGCCAGGAGTTTTGCAGCTCATGAGAGACTCACATATCATTTGGACCATATTTCTCCTCTAGTTCCTTATTGGTTAATTTCTGATCACCCAGCTTAATTCTTTCTTGTGTTCTTCTTTCTAATGATTCTTTATTAGTTCCAGGAAGTTGTTATTCAGGCTTCTGCACTTCTAGACACCCCCTGAGTGTTTTCTCTGTTTTTAGTTCCATTAAGCAGCAGAGAGTAAATTTTTGCCATTGCCTTGCTCATGATGCTGATGACCTAGGTGCTGGTGGGGAGTGTGGTTGTTTACAGGGTCCTGGGCCACAGAAGGGCACAGTTCCAAGGTGTGAGTCATACTAAGGGCTTGGGGCCCAGGGGTCAGGCTGTGGGAGCTTGAGGTGAGGGAGCTGAAGAGCCATTTTCAGCCTAAATGTGCACTGACATCTGGTAGCCCAGTGGATTCAATATCTGTTCTATTTTATTTTTACTTGTTTTTCTGATCTACTCTACCAGATTGAAAGCCTACTGAGGGCAGAGCCTATGTTTGTTTCATCACTGTATTCTTATCACATGGGAATACAAAATAAATTTGTTGAATGACCAAATGACCTCACAATTTGGGGCCTGTGGCCCCAACTTGGCAAAATAATGTAGCCACTGACTGAAAGAGATAGATGAAGCCGGAATGAATGAGCTTCGTAAGGCAAGAAGCTTGAATCAGGTCAGCAGCTCTCAAATAGAGCAACTGAGACTTGGGAAAGTACACAGTCAATCTAAGCCACAGTTTCTACATCTGTAAAGTTAGGATGAAAATAAGAGAATGACAGTATTTCTCTTGGGGTTGTTAGGATTAAATGAGACTATGCATATAAAGCACTTAGAACTATTCCTGGTACATAGTGAACACTCAAATTTAGTTATTAATATTAACATCACAAAAAGTAATCACAGTAAAAAGTAGTGTTTCAGAGAGACTGTAGGGTATGTAGCTCTATTTCATTCTATTTGTCAACAATTAACTGCCTATGACACATGAAGCATTGTGGAAGAGGAAAAACATTTGCCTGATTTAACATTATTTAGCAATCCAAAGGTGATCAGCCACCAGCCCTCATCACCTCTGTCCCTACAGATGGGTGCTTATTATAGCTCATGATGACATTTTTTATAGTTATTAACTTTGGAAGGTTTGTAAGTGATCTTTTAGCCATTCTCTCAATAGAAGTAAATATATGCATTGCCCTTTATGGAACTTTTCGATGGAAGGGAATATGTTTCATTCATCTCATTATCTTGAATGTCAAGTACAGTGCATGACACACAGGGAGTGCTAAACGCTTTTTGAATGAATGAAGGAATAAAATAATGTATCATATTCATGGAAAGCATTGACATTGGACATTGGTTCAAAATAATCCAGAATCAGTGATGATTTAACTTTAAGAAAATTGAACCCAAGATCTTCCATTAGAGACCTTTCTACACCCAGAAATTCTCATTATGTTATGGTGCACCCTGTAACCAATAGCCCTGTCCCCACTGAAACCCACTCCAGATTTGGATCTAGCAGCTGCCTCCACAGTGAGGTATCTGACTTATCTTAATTAAAAGTCATTCAATCTGGGCTTTGGAGGGATACAGTCTGATGTAACCCTCATCAACTTCATTAGCAATGCCACAATCAGTTTTAAGTGCTGAGCCGATGCGGCTTATCAAGGGACCTTAGCTGCTATGACACCATGGCCTGGCTTGATGCCCTCTGCCAAAGCCAAGTGTTGGGTGGGTAGCTTGGCTCTCTCAACAGTCTGCCTGGCTCACTCTGGTGGTATGTGTCAGGGCAGCAAGAATGCATTGCCTAATCTAAGAATGTGGACCATCTCTAAGAGCAGGAGGAGGAGGGGGATATAGGGAGAAAGCTTTGATTCTGATGGTGGAATGAGATGGGGACAGGTTGTCCAGAAGGACATGTAAACAGTCCTTGGCTCCAGCGTCCCTGCTGTCATCTGCAGTTACTCATAGTCAATCTATCTGGGGTATTGTTCTGGGTCAGGGAAAGGGTGGAGCCAAACCAGGAGTAAAAGACAGGGCACATTCCAGATCTAGTGTGCATAGGTGTAAACTTGGCCTTGGAATAAAGTGAGTGTGGCTGAGGACACCAGGACCCTAAGGGAGGTTCCTACTCTTAATCTTTAGAAAGAGGTCTACTTGTCCCAGGGATACCTTCAGAACTCATCTTCTTAAAGAGACACATCCCGATTTGATTGTTTAAAAGGATAGCAGAAGGCCTGTCTTCTCCCCATTCTAACCTTTCCTCAATCAGGCAAAAAAAAGTCACCAATAATCTCATTTCTGTTTCTTTGCTGGTTGCTAATTAATTTTGCATTTTTAAATTTAAATTTTAAAATGAGAACAGATTCTCCTCACTGTGTTGGAATTTGAGATTGGAAGGCAGGGCATTAGGGCTTTGAAATGTTTTGTATAAAAGGCAATGCCTTGGGAGACTCCTTTATCACCAAGCACTTTTCCCAGTGGAGGGAACAAAACCACTTCTCTAAAGTGACTCATCCCACAGGTGATAAAGTGGCTGTGGTCTAAGCCTCTGGTGCAGTGGACTGATAGCATGAAAAATATGTTATTTTTCCTCTTTGTTCAACAATCCTAACCATCTGATATTATTAAAATATACTGGGATTTTTTTCTGCCTAGAGAATTTATTTCCCCAGTCTGCTTGACTTGCTCTGTTTCATGCTTCATATCCCTGCTCAAGGTCAACTTCTCAGAGAAGCCTTCCTTGACCACTCCATGTCTAAAGTAGGTGTTTGAACTCTTCCTCCCCCAATATGCTCTAGGACAATTTTCTAGTTCTTTCCTTTATGGCCCTCGTCAGGATCCTAATTGCATTTAGGTGTTATTTTTTGTTATCTTCAGTGTGTTAGCTTTGTGAGGGCAGGACTGTCTTGTTCACTGTAGTATTTTTGAGACACAGGACAGACCAAGCCCACTTGAAGTATTTGAGTCTCTATCATGTGTACTTCAGTACTTTGGTAATTTCTGGTATGTGAGTTGGACATGATCTCTTAAACCTTAAGGTCTAGTTAGGAAGATAGAATATTTGTCAGTAGCACGTATGATAAGTACTTTGAGAGAGGGCGGGAAGGGTGTTGTGGGAGAAACACCCAAATAGGCCTGCAGAAGTGAAAAGAATCTTTCCCCTGGAAAACACAGGAACTGAGACCCGAAGAAAGCAGAAATTAACCAAAGAAAGAGGGAAAGAATTCTGGACTGAGAGGGTGGCCTGTGCAAAGGACTGGAGGTGGGAAAGATGATGGTATTTCTGAGGCCCTGGCAGCTGTTTAGTAGGTGTAAGGGGACAAGCAGCAAGAGATGAAGACAGAGACATAGCAGCAGTTAGAGCACAGGGTGACGAAGTCATACTACATTTAGATTTTATTCTGTAGGAAATAGAGAGTTACTGAAGAGGTATAAGTAGTCATCAGAAATAGCCAGTTCAGGTCACTGAACTGAGGCAGCTCAGGCCTGGGAGCTGGATAGTCTGGGTTTGTGTGGTCACCATGGGCAAGGTACAAACCTGTCAAGTTGGAGGAGATAGGCAAAATTTAGAATCCAAACAAGAAGGTTGGGGCCACTCAAGGCCAGAGGTTAATGCCAGTCACCAAGCCTCACATAGGCTCAGAATATAGAGTTTGGGATTTCTAGTTAAGCATGAGAAAATTAGGTAGAACATGGAATTTAGACCAGAATACTTGGAACGCATTCTGGATCACAGACTAGTCTGTTAGACTCTGCTCTCGGTTAACTGGGGTGTGATGACTGAGCACAGGGTCTGAGTGCCTTAAGTTTAATCTCTCAGTCTCTCTGTTTCTTCATCTCTTTTTCTGCCTCTTTCCACAGGCATTGAAGATCTGCACAAGAAGGTAAACAGCAGCAGGAGTCTGGCTTCTTAGGGGACCTTCATTTCTCTCCTAGAAACTCTCTGGGCAACAAGAATTCTAAGCAGGTGGCCTCTTCTTTCACAAACCCTTTGATGCAGCCAAATACAGCATGATATATATGGACAACCTTTGGAGGATGCTGTAATGGGATTTGGTCTGCATAGTTTTAGTATTTGTCAAGACAGTAGAATCAGATACCAAGTATGTCCACATAATGCCAACTACCCAGATGGAAAAGAACAATCCATTTGTTACTTTGGCCCAATGACATTCCAGAGAAATTCTCCAGTTTTCAGAATCTGCGACATGGTAGTGACTGGATTCATTGTGCTTTCTTTCTCCTAAAATTGTTGTATGGCCAGATAGCATTTTCTTAGCTTGAAGAGATTCATATTTAGCTTAGTACAAAATAATTTGGAACCCTACAAGTGTCACAAGGGAGAGCTGGAGAGTCAGGCCTTGAGTGCCACATTTCAGAGAGCACTTAATGAATAAATACATTTGGCATCAAAACCCTGGATGGCTGGGAGTATGGGAACCTGGAGGTGTCATTAATTTTCAAAAGTGTGGTGAATGTTTGGAGCTCAAATCAAACGTGATCAAATCTACATGACCAGAGATCAACTCTACATGTATCAGAGCACCTATGGAAAACAACTGGGATTGCAACGGGTAAAGTACAAAGGCCTCAGTAGGAAGAGAGGCAAGCCTGGCCAGCTGGCTAGTGCCTCAGACAAACAAAAAAGAAAACATCAAAACTTTAATGGATGGGTGGAGGATGGGTTGGTCTTCTTTTCTGCTGTTCTTTTTCCATCCACAGAATTACTCAATAATTGGATAAAAGGAGCTCTGTAGATGTTATGTATTAGAAATTTTAGGAAAAAATGTGATATGACTCCTTGTAAATTTCAATTTGATATGTTTGCAGATTATTTTGGGTAGCACTGTAGCCAGTTCCCCGCTGGAGAACTGGCCAGAGGTCAGAGGGAGGGGTGATCACCTATACTGGTGCATGTTGTGGGGTCGACTGGCTAGCTACTTGCAGCCTGAACCATTGGAGAGCAGAGTTTCACCTCTGCCCAACCTCCTCTCCAAGCTGTGTGTGGGTTCTGGAATAGGAGGTACTGGTGAACAGCAGTAAAGATTCCAAGACAGTACTTTCCAGATTTAGAGATCCTTTCTTGGTGGGAAGAGACAGGAACTTAACAAAGTCTAGCCTTGAACCACAAACACATCTGTGAGACAGGAGTCCCAAATACAAATATCTGAGCATTAGGGAAAAAGCTGGAAAAAATTAGCACCAAGAGAGACCTGAGGCAGGAGAGAGAACTGCAAATTTGTTGCATACTTGCCCTTGACTTAGCACTGGCTGACCCAGGGTTGAAGGATGAGGAGTGGTGTGGGAGGTGGGACATGGAGGCAATTGTTTAGAAGAAGCCAGTACTATTTAGTGATACAAATAAATACAGCTGCAGGTCACAGAGAAGGGCAGTCAGTGACCTCCTTCAGGATGCTAATGAGACCATGGCTATAAAGAATTTAGAAGAGCTTGTGTCCCTGGAGTGATAAATTCTGGAAGAGGTTCAAAGAGGAGAGGGTCTGAAAGCCCAGCATGAGGTCAGTTTAGCATCACTACTGAGCTCCTTCTGCTTTGGTAAGGGATAGCATTTTAAGATTTGCGGGTAGTTGGCACAGCATGAAAAGGGAAAATTACAGGAAAAAGCAAGAGAAAGAGAGACAAGTGTTGTCAGAGTAGAGGATAAAGAATTGAGAACTAGAAAGATTTTCACAGTCCATCTTGTCTATGCTCAAAGTCCAGAAGTAGAGTGATATGGAAGTGGAGGAAGAAGTGATTTTGGCCTCCAGGATTTTCTTAGGTGTTTTGATGAAGAATGAAATAAGGGAAGAGGCTTCTGTTAGGTTCAAGATTGTCCTCACTGCTTATAACTCTAGCTGGATCAGCATATCTTTTGGGGCTGAAAAAAAGGTGAAAAGCTAGAAGCTAGGTAATCAGAAGGTGTAATTTTGGAACCTGCCTTGGTGAATCACTGGAGCAATCTTGAGTGATCTTTCAAGGTTTTGATTTTTTTTTTTCTCCCTAGTTGTCCACATAAGACTACAGGTAGAAGGAAAATCTGAGGAAGGAATGGTGGGAGAAGGGTTTGCCACTGTTGAAAGGAGAAGGGTGAGCTGATCTCGACCATGAATATCTCTTAGGGTCTTGACCAAAGGAATGCCTTCTTTGAGATCTTTTCATCTCCCTCTCATGGGTCCTGAGAGTGTTGCCTTCAGAGAGATCTGGAGGCCAGCAGATGTTATTCCATGTAGAGGGTCCTGCTCGCAACCCCAGCTGTGTTAGCTAGGTTGTGAGTCCTGACTCTGCTACCTGCACTAGGGTGGAGCTGGCTACTGAAGTTCACAAAAATGTGTTGGGGGATGGTTAAAAGAAAAGATTCTAAGACTTCCTTTCCAGAGATCCTGAATCAGAAATGCAAGTATGAGGTCTACTATCTATCTATATCTATCTATCTATCTATCTATCTATCTATCTATCTCATCTCTCTATATCTATCTATCTATCTATCTATCTATCTATCTATCTATCTATCTATCTTTTTTTTTAAAAGCTTTTCTGATGTGTCTGATGTGACAACTGGAGCTAGAAACCTCTGTGTCTGCAGTCATTGTTCAGAGTTTGGTCCTTACCTTCTAGGAGTTTTTGATGTAAAACAACATCAACAACATCTGCAGTAAATGTTGCACAAATATGTAAGATTTATAAATACATTGTATAGAAATCAAAGATAAATATATTTAAGTTGCTGGAATGTCATAATCAATCTAGACAATGACAAAGTAGGCATTTAACTGGAACATGCCTTCTCCTTTCATCTACACAAGTTGACCTTCCTACCACCATCTTTGCTCAATTTTCAAAGCTATTTCTTTCAAAGCAGTTTCTGTGGCATAGAGGCATAGCCCTGTGCAGTGTGTAGGGTTTCTTGATGAGAAGCAAGACTTCCGAATCCTGTGAGCAATGGGATTTTTCAGGTTGTGTGTGTGTGTGTGTGTGCATGTGTGTGTGTGGGCATGTGTGCGTATGTACATGTATGCACATCTATATGATATTCGATGGGCCTCTAGACGTTTAACTGAAATGCCCTCACACCCAGCATGTAATCTAAGAAATGCAAGTCGAATGGATGGGGCTGCCATCAGCAAGTAGTGAAACTTTCAAGATCAAGTGATGGAATTAAATTGACAACATGGCAATGACAGTGAGGAGCCCAACACAAACAATGGGGAAGGGTGTCTCACTAGTCAAGTCCTTCACCTGGGTGTGGGATGAATTAATCCTTTCAAGAAGGCAAGGAGGAGACTTGAGGAGCCTTTATTGTTTCTGTGGACTCCTACAGAGAAAATTGATTTTGTCGGCTCCTCAAACAGGTTAGCAAGTCAACAGAGCAGCTTCCCTGGAGCTGGAGACTGTCTTTGCTTCAGAACAGTTGTTGGCTCAATAAGCAGACAAAAAGCCCTGGAGAATGTTGAAAGAGAGGGGTGTGGCCAGTGCCTTTGGCTGACAGCACATTCAGAAGAGCTAAGACAACAAGGGTCTCTTAACTTTGAAAACCTTTTAGGTTTTGTTTACTCAGGCAGAGAGGAGTTGAGATTACTATAGCAATTAACTGAGTTTGATGAATAGATATAGCTGACCGGACAAAATCAGACCTCCAACCCTTTCTTCTTTGGCAGTAGACTATGTGGTCTTTACCTTCCTTCCCCAAGCCACCCTCCCCCGTCGTGTGCTCGCACGCCCGCGCGCACACACACACACTCACACTCAATTTTACTTTCTCATCTCAAGGGACTATATACATTGAATTTCATTGTTCCCAATTATTTCATGAAGGAAAATTTTATCTTTCTGGAGAATCAGTGCTGTATATTATGCTGCTACTTCTTTCTTTTCTTTTTTCTTTCTTTTTCTCTCCTTCTGTCCCTTTTTTTCTTTCCTTTCTACCTCCCTCTCTCCTTCCCACCATTCATTCATTCATTCATTCATTTATTCATTTATTTCACCCAAGTTCTGCTAACTAGTTCTGGGTCTATGTTGAACTTCATTCATTGTTTCATTCATTCATCATCTATCTTTATGAAGCACCTACTATGTGCCAGCCACTGCACCAAGGTAGGGACAGACAGAGATAAAAGCCATACTCTGGTTCTTTAGGCTGTTCGTAGTCCAGCAGAGAAGATCTCAGATATAAGGCCATGTATACTACTTGTTGAATGTAATTAAATGTTTAAATTTTATAACTTTAGAAATGAGTATGTTGGAAAGATGTTTGAAAACAGATTTAAAAATCACCAAAGAGACAAAAATGATAGAGCCAATCAAATAAGTCCAAGGGGGTTTGCAGGTCCCTCTAGAACATTCCTATAAGTCAACCAGCTCTCAGAAGGACTAGCTTCCACAATGGCTGGGAGAGGTCACCTGTTCTCCTGTGGTAGCTCAGATGTGGGGAACCCAGGGAGAAGGCAAGTGGAGCCAACTTGACCACTCAGTTCTAGCCACATGTGAATCTTACCGGTGAAGATTCTCTATAATTCTCTTAGGGTTCGGCATACCTGTCAAAGTCAAAGGAACTCCCCTCACACTACCTAGTCTCTCTGACCTTTGAGAATAATTTTCTTCTTTGTGGCTTAGAAGAGAGGTAGAGTAAGGGCAATTAAAGGAAACAGGAGAAATAAAACAAAATATCAATTTAATAATCCCTCAGTTGTAAGAATGGACAAAATCTTCAGGAGAAATGAACATGATTCAGAGGGGGGGCTGGGTATTGGAAAAGGTGGCTTTTTTCGCCAAGCAAAGTCCTTACAGCGAGGAGGCTCAGATGAGTCTTGTTTTGCGTGAAAGTAGATCGCTTTGGAATAAATTGTTTAATTTGATCTGGGGATGGAATGTACTTTGCACACCCCCTTTTTCAAGGAACTGACATATTTCCAGCTTATATAATTTAGTTTACATACAAAGAGGACAAAACATTTCCACCAGCATTTCCAAGGCTTTCTGCTATTCAGACATAGAGGGGTGTTGCTGCTGGGCAAGAGACCAGCCCTCCTTTGCCCCACTCCATGTCGCTGAGCCCTCTGTGAGCTCAGTCACCCATTTTGAGAGGTACAACTGGATATGAGTAGAAGTCAGGGAAGCTTTGTGAACAAAGTAATTTTAGTGATCTCGATGCGTTAATCTCTCAGGAAGACTTAGTAAACCAGAAAATGTCACCCAGTATTTAAGAGAAAATGCCATCAGTATTCAAGGATCATGACTATAGGATCTAATGACTAAAAGACCAGTGACAAGATGAGGCCAAAAATATGGAATTGGTTTATCTAAAGTCACTCTGGTTGTTCATGGCTGAAATAAGACCTTCTGCCTTCCAGCCCAGGGCTTATCCTCTTGTACCTCGAGGCTGTGTGTATGTGGAATGTCCTCTCTGGAGATTTTGGGCAGGGTCATTCTGGCTCCTGGTCTCAATCTTGAACGAGAGAACTTTCACCTCACTTTGCTTTTCTCAGCCAGACCCCTTTACTCATTTTCTTCTAGTGCTCTAGCTGTCTGATCACCCACGCTGAAAGTCAGAAAAGAAAAGAAAAGCCGTGTGACCCATGAAAAATTTCATTGCAGACAAAACCATCCCAAACACCTCCCTGCTTTGTTCTATCAGCAATCTTGAAATCAGTTTTCTTTGGCCTGTCATCTGTGGGATTTTCACAGCTGGGGAGATACCCTGACTCTCAGCAGTCCTGCTGGGTCGCCATGCCTCAGGTTTTGAAGTTTGCTACTGTTCCTTGAAATTATTTTTCTAGGACTTTGCCATATCAGCTTGCCTTATCTTGCACTCAATTCTTTTTTGGCTCTGATTTTTTATTTTTTTTCATATGAGGGTTTGAATTGGCTAACAACTTGATATAAATTGGTTTTGGGTCACAAGCAGGGCCTGGCCCCAGGTAAAATTGTGTAGTTGTTAAAATGTGTCTCTGGCTCCCAACCACCTTCCTTTCCAGCCCCCTTCTATCTCGTGCCCTTTCCTTCCCTTGGTCTGCCTGGTACTAGCTAATTCTCTTAGAAAGTATTTGACAAATATAACCACTTGACCTGATTAACCAATTACATTTATATGATAAAAGCATTTCTAAGACAATTTAGGCATCTTCCTATCCCCAACTCTCTTCAGTTGTGCTAGAGGTTGGTGATCTCTAAACTTGGTTGATCAGAGACTACTTGGACATGTTTGTTTCAAATACAGTTTCCCAGGCCTCACCTAGGGACAAAAGAAGGACTTTCTGGGTTGGAGACTGGGGATTATTCTCCCGGAAATTCTAATAACTAGCCACTGACCTTCAGTTGGAAGGTTCCTTCCAACCCTAAGATTTTGGAACTCTATGATTTTATCCTCATCACACAGCCCTGGGAGAAATAATAATGATAACAACAACAACAACAGCAGCAAACATATTAAGCACTCACTAGATAATCAAGTTCAGAGCTAAGCACATTATATAAATTATCTCAGAGTGAGAGCATTATTAATTTCTCTTCAGCAACAGAGAAACTTAAGGGTCATCAAACCTGGTGGAGAACTGACTAGAGTGTTTCGAAATTCTCTACCCTGGGTTCCGGGGTTCTTTGTGAGGCATGGGGTCAGCAAAGGTGGTTTAAGGTCATTCAGTCTGCAACTCACCTGCGAAGTTCTTAAGACTAGGGAACATATCTTATTATCTGAGATCCTCTCTCCCTCAACACATCCCAAACATCCTGTCTGGTAAAGAGAAGGCTCTCAGTGGATGTTTGCTGAATTGGAGTTATTTGTAAACCTATTTCTAGCTTAAGGCATTTCTGTCATCTGAGATTTAACAAATTCCAGGACTCCAAGGTATTAATTGAGAGCAGGGTTTAATTTGTTATATCATAGATAAATATTTGAGAGTTTTAAGACTCAGATCATACAAATTACAAATTATCTCTAATGATAAAATTTCAGGTACCTGGCCAGGTAGACCAGCTTTGGAAAGGTATAGGTTGTAGATCCATATATATATATGGTCAGTTATTTTTCAACGAAGACACCAATGCTGTTCAATGTGGAAAGAAAATTCTTTTCAGTGATACAGTTCATTTCAGTAAGTGAAATGATAATGGAGCAATTGGATATCTATATGGGGGATAAAAAAAAAAAAAACTCTTGGCCCTTACCTTATACTATACATACAAGTTAATTTGAAATGGGTTATAGACTTAAATGCAGAAATTAAAACAATAAAACTTATAGTAGACAACATAAGAAAATACCTTTGTAACCCTAGGATAGGCAAAGATTTCTAAGGGAGACCACAAAGTTACTAACTCCAAACATAAATAAATAAATTAGATTTCAGCAAAGAAAAAGAAACTGATACATTTTTGGTTATCACGAGATATCACTAAGAAAATGAAAAGGCAAGTTATATAATGGGAGAAAATATTGCCAAAAGACTAGTATTCAGAATATATAAAGAACTCGTACAACTCAGTTATAACAAGATGAACAATCCAATTAAAAAATGTCCACTAGATTGAACAGTAACTCCACAAATAAAAATATCCAGATGGCTCATAAGGTATTCAATATTGTTAGCTACTGAGAAATGCAAAATAAATTAATGGAGGTATTATTGTACATACATAGAATGGCTACAGTGAAAATAACAATATGAAGTGTTGGTGAGAGTGTGGGACATCCGGAACTCACAGCTGCCGGTGATGATATAAAATGCTGCAGCAGTTTGGAAACTGGCATTTTCTAATGTTAACATACACCTACTCTATGACCCAACAATTCCATTCCTGAGCCTTTATCCAAGAGAAATGGAAATGCATGTCTAAGAAAGTTGCTTAGGAATGTTCAACAGTGGATTTATTAGTAAAAACCCCAAACTGAAAATAACTCAAATGTCTCTCGACAGAAAATCAAGCGTTTACAAGTTATAATATATTAATAACATGAAATACTATTTAGCAATAAAAAAGTCAGGGATACATAGATGATTCTCAGAAGCAATACATTGAATAAAAGAAGTCAGTTGCAAGGACTTTCTTTGATTTTATTTATATAAAATCTGAGAGCAGCCAAAATGAATCTATGATGATAAACATCAGAAACATGCTTATCTCAGAGGAGGAGGAAAGATGTTATTGAGTGAGCAGGGGCACATATAAACTGTTTTAGTTATCTATTGTTACATGACAGATCAACCAAAACCCTAGTGGCTTAAAACAATGACCAGCTGATTTTATCCTTCAGTTTTCTGGGTCAGGAATTCAGGCAAGGCTTGACTGAGTGATTCTTCTTTTCCATGTGGCACTGTCTCCTAGGCTGGCCTCAAGGGTCCAAGATGGCTTCTTCACATATCTGACATCTTGGTGGGGGTGGCTGGAAGGTTGAGTTCCACTGGATTTCTGACTGGAGTGCCTCTCCACCACAATGACCTCAGGTGGTTAGACTTCTTACCTGGTACTCAGGGCAGTGAATAGGATTGTGTCAGAGAGTAAGGCAGAAGCTGCATGGTCTTTACTGGTCTAGCCTTGGAAGTCACTCCTGCTGTAATCAGTTGGTCAAGGCAGTCACAAGCCTATCCAGATTCAGAGAGAGATAGCACAGAGACCCCGCCTTTCAATGGTAAGAGTGTCAAAGAATTTGCAACCATGTTTTAAAACCGCTCTAAGAACTTTCTGTGTCTAATAAAAATATTCTGTGTTTTGATCTGGGTGGTGCTTACATGAGTATAAACAAAATTATTGAGCTGTAGACTTAAAATTTTGGCACCTCATGTAAATTATACTGCAATTTAAAAAATCTGCAGAGTACTTTACATACATCACTGTCATTATTTTCACAATAATACTATGAGTCAACAACTATTATCTCATTTTACAGATATCCCATTTTACTTAGTTGCTTAGTCAATATCAGACAGAATCAGGGTTCAAATCCAAGTTTGTCTGAGCCCAAAGTGTCATCTAGCATCATGCAACAGGAACAAAATTGTTTATTCATTCTTTAATATCTCCTGAGAACCCACTGTACATTGGGTACTAGGCCAAGAACCAGGGATAAAGAGAATAATAACATATATCCTTGCCTTCAAGGGGCTCGCAGCTTATGAGAGGAGAGAGACCTGTATATAAATGTCAATCAATAATGTGATTAATATTATATTATGCTGAACATATTTCTCGACTCCTAAATCAGGATCCCATGAAATGACTGGTACTTATGGACACAAAAGGATGAAATATTTCAACTCAGAAATTTTTCTAGAAGACATATGGTCACAGAAGCATAGCACATTTACAAAGTACTTATAGGACAAGAAGACGGGGGCCTAGCAGAGGAACACCGCTCAGCGTCTCCTAAGCGTCCGGCGCTGTGTGGCACTTTATTACCTGTTCTAATCCTGACAACATCCACAGATTAGTGCTGTCTCATTTTGCATGCAAGGAAACCAAGACTAGAAGAGATGAAGAACTTTTCCTGGGCCATGTAGCCAGTGGAGAGCAGAGTCTGAATCTGACTCAACACTGGTTGTTAATTTTGGGGGAGGGCTTGAAAGTGTCTGATTTCTTCACTCTTTTGACTTTTGTTGACCCCTTGGGGCTGTGTATCTACTCTGCTCCTGCTTCTCTTTAAAGTCCCAAAACTTGGTCTTACTTCCACTGGTGTCCTGGGAGTAGTTTGCACTGGTTTTGCGACTGCTGATTGTATAACTTTCTTCCCAACTTCAAGTTCAGTGATAGTCATGTTGATAGCTTGAAATCGGCTGTAGTGGGAATGTTCACACCATGGAGACCAGCAAATGCTGCAAATCAAGGTGTTATTTTTTGGGGAAGGGGGATGATGAGAGGGACTAACTTTTCCAGAATACCACTGCTTTACCTCTCCAGAGCTAGACTCTGAATGTTTATGCTTAGTTAGCTATGTCTGTACCCTTTTGACTTTGCATTTTAGAAATGCACTTCATCCAGTTAAATTCCTATATGTAAATTGAATTTGAGCAGATTTTATCCTCTTAATTAATTAATTATTTTACTTCAGGTTTTAAATTTGATATAATTTTACCCTTCACTTATTCTTTCTGCATTTTGTCATTTTAATTGTAACTGGAATAAATTTGGTCCAGCTTTAAGCTGCCATACTTTCTCCTTTGACGTTGTTCTTGGACCCCTGAGTAAAATGCCACCCTCACCCCCCTCTTAGTCTTGTGACCAAACGGGGCCATCTGCTCTGAGGTCTCAGTCTCTGTTACTGCCATCCAGGGATCCGTCTTCCGTGCCTTTTTCTTTTTTGGCATTCATAGGCTGCTGGAATTAGCTAGCTTTGACTAACAGGTGTTGATGTGTTGATCTCGTGAAAACAGCCCTTTTTTCTTTGTCATCTCCCCAATGTGTCTCACTATTGTCACCAGCCACCCTGAGATATGAGGGGCCTTAGCTGGAGATTAGGGAGTGTCAGCCTTCTGGAAAGTGTCTGGGGCTCCATCAGTCAATGGCAGGCTTGGAAGGCCTGCACATTCATAACAGGGAGAGGCCGCTGACCTGGCTGTTGGGACTGGGGTGTACCCTGGGTTATTTCTTCCAGAAAAGGGTGAGGAGCTGATTTTCTGTTTTCTTTCTTTCTTTCTTTTTTTTCTCTTGTCACGTGGGTAGATTTACTTCATCTATTTCCTGCTTAGGTTCTCTTCGTATCTAAATAAAGGTAACTATTGAGGTATGAGCAAACCAGCTCATCTGTGGACTGGCCCATGACACTGGCAGCCTGATCTTAGTGTTCTGTTACGTTTATTGAGTGCTTACTGAATGCCAGGTGCTCTCCTAAGTGCTTCCACTACATTGTCTCATTGAATTTTGACCATGATTCTGAGGAGGAAGCACAGCCTCAGAGAGATTAAATAATCTTTTCACAGTCACATAGCAGTGAAATGTGTGAGTCAGAATTGAACTCAGGATTGCCTGATTCCAGTCAATGTAATCTCCTAACCTTTCTGCTATGCTCCCCTGGCTCTCTGGAGGATATAACAATTTAACTACCAGTTAATAACACCTGTCTGTGTGCCAGACTTGGGGCTGGGGGTACAGGATGAATGAGACATAATCCCTGCCTTTGAGGAGTTCTCAATATAGTGGATGAGATAGACAGACTTGAACACAGATCACTCTAATCAAGGCACTGATAAGAATTTGGGGAGTTGATGTGGAATGAAGAAAATCATGGCCCCCTGTGTTTGGGGGTGCTGTGAATCTGGGGATGCTTCCTGCAGGGGGTGGAAAGGCATCTGAGCAGGGTCGGAAGAGTAAAGGACCCACCTCCTCACACTGAGTGCAAAGACTCTATCTTCATGGAGACAGGGACAGCTGATAAGCCATTCTTAACCTCAGGTTCTCCTTCCATGTCCTTTCCCAGGGGCAATGCCAGGAATGTACCTCCCTGTAACCTGTGGTTTACAACTCCTTCTAGATCATGTTCCTGGTACCAGAGGCCCTGAAATACCCTGCCCAAATGGCCCTGAGCCTTCTCTGGTCTTTCCTTTCGCAGGATAGACTGCATATTCAGTGTACACATCCCTAAACCCTGGAGTGGCCACGCAGAGGCTATCTGCAGGGTTGGGGGACTGTGGCCTGAGCTTGGACAAGCAGCCTAGGATATCCACATGTGTATGTGTAGGTCTCCTTATTGTATGAGAAGGAGCAGGGGAGGGAAGAGAAGAGAGGTGAGCCGCTGGCCAGAGTCCAAAGGCTGGAGCCCAGAGACTGACAGATACTTTTAAATGTAAACATTTGAGATCATTAGGAACATTTTTTTTCTTTTGAAATAACTTTACAAGGGTTCCAGAAATAGGACAGAGAGGTCTTGGTGGCCTTGGAGGTTCACTCAGAGGCCAGGCATTATTCCAGTGACAACCTAGTGTCCCCTTCAGCTCTCTCCACCATTTATAATTGGATGAGGGAGCAAATAGTGTCTTCTAGTTCTTAAATACTTTTCATGAGTAGCTCCCAGGGCCTAAGAATTGGGACTCTATGAACATTAGATCATGTTAGATTTTAGAATATTAGATTATGTTCGACAATACAGATATTTGAAGAAGCAAATGCTGCATGCGAATGTGCATACACATTAGTTCTCGTCTTTTTCTTCCTAATTCCCCTATCTTCACCTTGCTTCTATCTGCTGAAGAGTAGAGAGTATTAGGCTGGAGTCAGGACTGGTGTTGGGAGGGCCTGACTCTCTGCTCGGAGATCAGTGACCTTGGGCAAATACCTTCATCCCTTTGCCTCCTACCTGGCACCTGAGAGGAAACTGATCTGTAAGATCTTTAAGATTTCCTTCGCCTCTGACTTTTACTTTCTGTTTCTGTATGTGATTTTTCCTCTGCTCACCTTCCCCCTTTCCACACCCTCCTCCTTTTTCTCTGTTCTTCCCTCTCTCATTTTTCTGCTTTTCTCAATCTTTCTCCTTCTCCTGCTCCTCCTCATTCTGTTTCTCCATACTTCCTCTAGCTCTGCTACCTTCATTGTTTCTTTGCCCACCTCTTTGACTCCCTCTCGTCCTCTTTCCTGCTTCATCTCTCTTTCTCTTTCTTCCCCACATGTCTAATCTGTTAAACATGGGGCTTTGATGGCCCACCAAATGCTTGTGGCCATTATTTCAAATAAGAGGGGAAAAAAGAGAGAATTAAATCATAGTATTGGCAGCTGGCAATTTGCTTCAATAGCAGAAAAATATCCCCGCTTCCTCAAATATTGAAACATTGATGAAGAACAGATTTTCTCTGGCAGCGTGAATTCCCCTCCGTCTGAGCTTGGCAGAGGGACTGCCTTGCTTGATATTATTCTAGGCGTTTCAATGCATTCCCTGTTTAGCAAAGTTGGAACGTGTTTTCACCAACCGCTGTATTGATGTAACACTATTTTTATTTGTAATGAGGGTGTATTAAAATATATATAATTTCCACTGATTTCTGGCTCCAGGGAGGCAGGGATCTGATGACGTCTAGGCAGGAAGGCCTGGGTTTTTCCATCCTCTCTCCATGGGGAGAGTTCAGGAATCTAGGCGCTCCCCCTTGTCCCCACCCCCTTATTATATTTCACTGATTTTAATAAACATTTTCCTTTCTTTGGTTTCCTCAGTGACATAGAATCAGATACGTCAGTTGGATGGGGTCCTCCAGAGGTCAACTGCTCTATCCCCCGACATATTGACAACGGGCCTGGATTGGGCAGGGTCTGAGTGAGCAAAGAAAAGAGGTGTCAGACACATGGAGAAAATATACCGATACGGATATGCAGCTATTTCATTGTGATTCTGTCACGTGCAGTGGGACACAGGAGTGGATGGGTGAAGAGAGGAAGGGGCCCAGTGACCAACCTGCAAGGCTAATGGAAGAAGCTGTGGAGGGAGGGAGAAGTTTGGTTGCAAGGAGCACTGGGATATTGGGAAGGCCAGAAGTAATGGCTGTGGACAGGGAGCTTCTCTTTTTTTGGGAAAAAACTTTATTGCTTTCTGTCAGGGTAGATCCATCTTTTTACCATCCAGTAACCTCTCCAGACCCAAGCACACCTAGATGCAAGCTCTTTGTGTCAGGGCCATGGCAATTATGATCAGAAAATTCTACAGTTACCTGGGATCTTAGAAAGGATAATGCAGTCCAGGGGTCTTACCCCAGACCCCCAGAGAATGTCCTAAAATGAAAAAACTTCCAGATGTGCTCATTTTTTCTGAGTCATGGGGGCAAGGTATAGCTTTCATCATCCCTAAAAGAGAATGTGATCCTAATAGTCTTCACACCACTGGTCCAGTTCAGTCCCCATACTGTCTCTCTAGGGGAACTTAGGGCCAGCAAGGTGATACAGCTTAACTTAGGCCCTGTCGAGAGTTATTGTAATTTTTTCCATCTATAGACGATGAGACAGGCCTGGGAATTCTAGTGCTGGAATTCTAGTGACTCAGACAGCTAGCAGCAGAGCCAGGACGCAGCTGGTGTCCTGGCTCGCAGTCCAGCTTTTTTTGTACATCGCCATCTTTCCCTCTATGGCACTGACTGCTGCCTCCTTGTCTCCTCATCCATATCAGGCAGCAGCAATGTCTGTCTGTCCCAGACTTCACTCCCTACTTCTGAGAACTGATATTCTAGATAAGCATTTTAATGGGATGGTTTTCATGAGACGTGTTCACTGTGACCTTGTTTTAAGTCAACGTTTTAATACGCAGTCTAGTGGCCCCAATATCTTCGGTTTAGGGGCCTGATGAGTGGAAACTGTGAAACTTGAGGTCAGTACCATGTGATATAGCCCCATGGAGCCTCACTTACTGTATTTAGAATTCACGCTCAATTTGCTCCAAAATGAATCCACTTTCAAAATCAGGTTGCGATGGCACATACGGGTCAAGGGGACTCGGCAAGAATTAGGGTCAGTCTTTCTGGCTTCGTCGTTTTTCACTAGGGACTCTAAGCTCCAGCTCTCTGAACAGTATTCTCTCTTACACCATGCTATTCCACACTCTAAACACTTTGGAGCAAGCGTTTCCTTTAGCTTGAAATACTCTTCCTCTGGAAATGCCTTCTTATTTTTTAAGACTTGCCCCCAAATTTGCCCCCACTGTGAAGCTTTTTCTGACTCTCCTAGGCAGAGTTCGGTTGTCCTCTTTCTTGTTCGTGAGCCTGTTATACAACTTATCACAGGGTATGGTGAGTATCGGCGAAGATATTGATGTCCTGGTTGCAGTAGGCTCCGGAAGCATGGGGATTGTATGTATAGAACACAGAAAGGCAGTGATTCTGACTGGGGACCATTTTGTTTGCCCCTCCCCCCTTCCTGAATGGCAGAGGAGAAGTGCTAGTGGCTTCCGGTGGGCAGAATTTAGAGATGCTAAAAATCCTACAATGTACAGGATAGCCCCCTACAATGAAGAATTATTGGATCCAAAATATCAATAGTGCCACTGTTGAGAAACCTGCCATAGGGAATCAATAACCTGGGGTTGAATTCCCCAAACAAATGGCACAAATGTGTGAAGGGTTAAGAAGTCTGAGAAGAGCAGTAACTGTTTCCATGGTGGATAAGACAAGGGGTATGGCCTTTGACAAGAAAAGTTGTAAGGAAAATTTCAAACGCTTGGCTTTTGTTCTTAGAACATTTTGTGAATCTGTCAGCCCTTGGAGAAGATGGCATTAATGTTTCCTTTTAATCCTGGTATTCTAGAATTTAGTGCACATAAAACATGTCATGAACAAGCAGGGATAAAGGCTGCTGGCCCTTTGAATGGGAGACCTCATTTAGGAGGATTACAACTTTTTGAAACTCTCTTATACTCCCAAAAACACTAAATGAGGATTTTTTTTTTCCTATTTGAGAACTTATTATAAGATGAGAGACAGACTGCAAGTAGAATTTTAGGCATATTCTACCTAATCAGCCATATTCTGAGTGTTTATCTGGAACAAATACATGGATAAACTATCCTTAACAGTCCACATATAAACTAAGAAATTTTCTGTAGCTCGCACAAGCCATTATTGGCAAAGCATGCTGGTTAGGAAGGCTAAGGCAGAGACAGTGCCAATATGAGAAACCATTCAGGAGGAGGCTGGAGCTAGGATGCTGGAGAGCGGAGGGATATGCCAGTTCATGCAAGAAAGGGAAGCAGAGCGAAGGAAGGATAGAAGAAGGTTGTTTGGTGGACTAGGCAGACTAGGGAAAGGCAAGGGACAAGAGGATGGAATATGGGTGTCACAGGGAGGCTGGTCTGATGGCAATGGAGGATGGGTTTAACAACATGGCCTTGGATGAGTTGAGTCATTTAGGGAAGAGAGTTCAAGGCCACAGATGTTCCTATATCTCTAAGAGCAGTGGTCCCCAAACATAGCCACTTATCACACTAACCTGGGCCCCTTTAAATCTATTTAGATTCCAAGGCCCCATCTCTAGAGGTTCTGATTCTGTAGGTTTGGGGCGAGGCCCAAGAATCTTCAGTTCACAAAAGTTCCCTCGGGAGATTTTGATATTCATTCAGGTTTGGGCATCAGTGCCCCAGATTAAGGAATATTGAGGAGGCACTGATGGCTGAGGAATTGCAAGGATACCGATCACCAGTCAAAGTAATTGAACAGGTTTGAGACTACTCTAGGTACAAAACACAGGGGTCTCTGTCCTTAAGGGGTTGGTAAAGGGGTTCAGAAGAGGCAGTGGGTACAAATTAAAAAAGAATTGACTGTGTAAACAATACATGAATAGCAGTAAATAATCACGGTGGCTGGAGTGGTCAGGGCATGTCAGGGCAGGGGTGAGAGAGATGTGAGCCCTTCTTGAATAATGGGGACAATTTCAATGGGGTAGGTGGACTCAGCTAAAGGCTTCAGGCCTAGGAAGGCAGAGAGACTAAAAGAGGAGGAATTATTGGGTGAAAGTATGACAAATTCAGAGTTTAGATAAAGGCTTTGGTTTTAGCATCAGGGAGGATGGGGACAACCAGCCGTCTTTAAGGAGATGCAGTGGATGGACACCAGGAATTGCTGGGGAGCATCTTATCCCCTCCTTGTTTCAGGGCTCTACCATTATCTGTCTCAAAGAGGGACCTGCCCTGGATCAGGGCTTGTGGCTACAACTCCCCAGAGACCTGACGGGTACATCTGCTGTCAAGAAGAGTCCTTAGACGGGAGAGTTCAGAAGCTCTTGAAGACGTTGCTAATGTCCAGGCTACAGCTGTTCCCCACCCAGGGGCGTGATCACATCTGTCCCCAATCTTACAGCCCTGTCTACAACTTTTTCTCTTCCTCTCAAAATAAAACTAATTAGATGGTTTTTGCTCCTCAAGAATGGCCTTATTAAAAAAAAAAAAAACTTGCATTTATTGAGCAATTATTCTATACCAGTTACATAGAAAAATGACTTCGGTTAAATTGTCTTATTTAATCTTAACATAACTCCGCAAAATAGGTACTGTGTTAGCCAGGGTTCTTCAGAGAAAGAGAATCAATAGGATCCCAATTTCTCCCTCTCCCTCTCCCTCTCCCTCTTCTCCCTCTCCCTCTTCCTCTCCCTCTTCCTCTCCTTCTCCTTCTCTCTCTTCCCCCACCATATCTATAATTATCTATCTATCTATCTATCTATCTATCTATCTATCTATCTATCCTCTATCGATTTATATTAATTATAAGGAATTGGTTCATGTTGTTATAGGCTGGCAACTCTAAAATCTGCAGAACCAATGTACCAGTTCAAGTCTCAAGGTCAGCAGGTTGCTATAGAATCAGGAAGACTTGATGTCCCAGTTTAAATATCATCAGGCAGGAGAATTCTTTCTTTCTCAGGGGACAGTGAGCTTTTTGTTGCATTCAAGCCTTCAGTTGATTGGACAAGCCCCGCCTCCTCACACACACATAATGGAGAACAATCTGCTTTACTCAGTCTGCTGTTTAAATGTTAATCCCCTCCCCAAAACACCCTCACACAAACACCCAGAATAACATTTGACCAAATATCTAGACACCCCCATGGCCCAGAAGTTGACACAAAAATGTAACCATCAAAAGTGCTATGAGGATCAACATCCTTATTTTAAAAATGAGGAAGGTAGGCATGCCTTAGTGAATTCATGTGCACGAGGTCGCATAGTGGTAGGTGGCAAAGCTGGCGTTTTAGTTTATGTAGCCACTGCCTGACTTTCTTACACACTGGTCTTACCTTATCTCTCATGTAAGGGGCAACAGACATCTACTCTTGATGTGATTAATAGACCAAAGTGGACATCTTAGGCTTCTGAATGTCCCTACCATGACCTTGCTAGATGCCTGAAGTTCTTCTAGGAAGTGAAATCTTTTTCAAAACACCATTGAGCATTTTGCCTTGACTATGGTTCTTTGTTCCCTGGGTCAGATGGGTGTATCTCTACCATTAGCTAGCCAATCAGTAAGCCTGATTCTTTCTGATTTATCTAGCAACACTGTATCCTCACTGGGCCAAGGAATGGAGTGCTGGATAAATTAATTCTGCAGGAGCCAACTTTTGCTCTCTTGTCCCTGTGTGCCCCTATAAGGGTATCCTAAACAGTCCAAGAGTAGCAAAAAGATACCAAGTTCCTTCTGAAAGGAACCATGTTTCCTTAATATTTCCAGTGGTAGGGACCTCACTACCTCACAAAGTATTTCATTATATTTTTAAGACTGTTGAAGGAACTTTCTTCTCTTATTGAAATCTGCTTCTCTTGTTCTGAAGTAACAGAATAAATAGTCTCTTTCTTACATGAACACTTTCCAAATATTTGAAAGCAGGGATTATATCCCCATGAGACACTGCTTCCTCAGGCTAAATGCTTCTAGTTCTTTCTAGCATTCCTTCAGTGATTTGGTTTATAGACCCTTTTTTGGCCTTGTCTTCCTCTGGCTTTGGTCTATGCTCTCCTTAAAAAGTCCAAAATATTCTAGTTCTGGTCTGACTAAGGCATTTATTTAATAGAATGGAAATTTCACCTCCAATGTTTTGAACATTAAGTATTTATTGATGTACTAACTTTCTTCATAACGTTTATGATGTTATGTGAAGCCTGTAGTCAACTCAGATTAGATCTTCCCATGCTATGTTTCTGCAGTTGATTGTTTTGATTTAAAATTTAGAATTTTATATTCATTTCTACTAATATGTATCTTTGTTGTTTGACGTGCATTTTAACCTGACTCTGCCATCTAACATCTTGCTATTGATTTGTGGCTAGGGAAGAAAATGGAGGGGCCTTGGAGAGAAAGTTCTCTTAGTCCACCCTCTGTCCACCGCTGCTCTGCTGGTGGAGGAAGGAGTGCAGAGTGCTGGAGCTACCCCGAGCAGTAGGGAATCATGGGCTTTTTTCAGAGTGGGGTTAGGATCCAGGCCGATATGAGTACAATGAGTCCCCAAAAGGAAAAAAAAAGCACTATACTGCATTTTTCTTTCCATTTTCACTTGTCCCAGGGATCTGAGAATAAGAATGCGTGCAGGGACTAGGGGCTCTGACATCTGGATGGAAAGACCTACTGCAAATGATCCAACGTCTACGCAAAGCTTTTATGTGTACCCTTTATGCTTTCTTTGGGGACTCAGCCTAATTTTTTTCTTAGCCGTGGGCCCTGAAGCAATGGAAGATGTGGTCCTTGCCCTCGGGAAGAAGCCTATGATTGGTTTAAGGAAGAAAACATGCATGTGTAAAACCACAGCAAACTGGCTAGGGATGAAGACAGATTTGTGCTAAGTGGCATGGAGCTGACCACAGCCCACATGGGGGGATACAGAGAAGGAAGTAGGAGAAGAATGAATCCACAAGGGAATATTCAAGAGGAAGTGGGAATAAAGCTGAGTCCTGAAGGATTTGGAAGGGGAAGAAAGAAAGAAAGACTTCACAGGCTAGGGAAGGGCGTGAACAAAGTGGGTGGTGGTGACAATGACTCTGCAGAGACCCAAGGCTGGAAAACAGACTGGTTCTTCTCCAGGCAATGGAAAAAACTCGCCAATGAGAACTACTTTGTGGCAAGGACCTTTCAAAGACCCAGTCCTTGGATCTGGCCCAGCTTTTCCATTTCTCCTACCACCAGCCCAGTCCAGGCTCTCTTTGTCTTATTTCCAGATTCTTCATGACTTCTTTGCTGGATTCTTGCCTATATCTTCCTGAACTCTTAGCCAAGATACATATTAATTTTTTTTTTCAAACACTGGAAATGAGCAAGAGGCACATTAATGTGTCCCCAATTTAAAATGTTCTGTTCCGTTGTCTCTGTTAATCCATCCCTGATAGCCTTTATGTCTGTGTTTCACTTAGAATAGAAATAATACTGTTAATAATGAATAATAGCAGCCGATATCCAGAGTAAAATAAATATGCTAGGTTTTATATATGGCAGGAGTTAGACATGATGATCATCAGATGAAATATGTACTATTATCACCCTCATTTTATAAAAGAGAAAACTGAGGCACATAAAGGTTAACTGCTCAAAGTCACGTAAATTGCTCAAAGATATACAGAGAGTAAATGGCAGCACTGGGACAAACATGGGCAGTCTGACTCCAGATTCTGCCCTATTTACTCTATACCACTACTTCATCACAGAAAATGCAAGGTCATGGTCTTCTAGGAGACGGAGTGGGAAAAAGGGGAAAGTTTTTATTGACATCCAGTATGAGCCACTCTTTGTGCTAAGGCATTTGTACATATGTCATCTCCGTTCATCATTACCCCACCTTGAAGGATAGAGATTATTACTTCCATTGTACAGATGAGGGAGACAGATGTAAACGAAGTAGCTAGGTGTGAGCACACAACTGGTACAATGAGTAGTGAGATTTAAACTGAAGTCTCTCTTTCCCCAAGAGTCCAAGTGTTTTTATTGCAAATGTGAACCAGCTCCCAAGCAGCTGGTATAAGGAAGGTGACAATGGGTCACATGTGAGCAGACAGAGCCTAAGAAAAGTTTCCCATTCAATATAAAAGCACAGCATTTCAGTCCATGTGCTGGAAGACAGCAGTTAGGCAGTATCTGTGGCCGATGTGCTGTCGATTCATGCACTTGAGAACAAAGAGTCTGGACTGATCTTATGTGTTTATGTGCAAAGAATCTATCTGAGAGAGTAGTGGGTATGGCAAACTGCATCAAAAAACATCTGTCCCCTTTGTACAGTATAGCAAAGGGCTGTCCACTCACAGTGACCTTTTCAGCCTAAGCCACCACCCAGGTGATAAATACCACCTACAGGGTCATCTTTGAATGACCAAGGAGGGCGGGACCCCAATTTTCATGATTTCGGAAAATCTGGATGCTCTGTTCCCTTATCGGCCTCTCTTCAGGATGGGGTAGGAAATACACAGGGGAAGCAGAGAGAGACAGAGATCGGCTCCCGAGGTTCCAGAGCAAGGTTTCTCCAACTCACCTGTGGGTCAGAATCACCCAGAGGTGACTGCTAAAACTAAGATGTCAAAGTAGATTGTCGAAAGAAAATGTCGTTAAAACTAAGATGGAGGGACCCCACTCCCAGAGTTTCTGATTCACTAGGTCTGGGTAGGGCCCAGGAATTTGTATTTCTAAGGAGACCCTAGGTGGTGGTGCTGGTTCAGGGCCACGCATGACTTCCTCAGGGTTGGAAGCCCCCGCTCTCTTTTAGCTTTTGCACTTGCATTAAGCGTACTAAATGCTTAAGTAGGAATTCTGTCAGGAGACGGCATTTATCTTGGAGGGATCAAACAAGACTTTAATGAAGGGGCTGCATGCAGAAATGTGGGCGGGACATTGGCGGGGCACACAAGGGAAGCTGAGGCACCCGGAGACCAGCAGCAGCAGGAAGTGGTAACCATCCTAGGGTTGTGACAACAAGGGATAAAACAGTGATGCCGCGGCTTGGTGAGGGTTGGGCTAGTGGAGGCGGGGCTGCCTGGGGCGCTAGCCTTGAAGGACATGCCAAAAATGCAGCACAAGATGGGACCTCTGTTCTTCCATGCTCCAGTCGCCTCTTGGAGTTTTCCCACTGCTTGAATCCGGCTGGGTGCCAGAAAGCAAAGGGCAAAGCCGTTTCCAGGAGCCCCAGGGCACAGAACAGAGCAGAGAATGGCTCTGGGGTGGGGTGAGGGGCAAATGGAGAATGAGCAGCACATCCTGCTCCTCTTCCTCACTGAGCCCCATTTCTCGACATCTACCTTTCCTTCTTCCAGAAGCTTATTAGAGGCCAGCTGGCCGGAGAGAGGAGGAGGAACTTCGTAATGCCTGTAGTCATCCTCAGCCCCCACTCAGTAAACTGGGACCCTGTCGGTGCCTCAGTGGTGTGCGGGGACATCAAGACTGCTCGAGAGGCTGTTGGCAGGGCTGTCTCTCCCTCTCAGTGCTCAGTCTCTTTACAAGCTGCCCCCTCAGTCTCAGATAGGATGGTAGTATTTTGACTGGCATCCTATGGCTTCCACATGGTCAGGCGACTGGAAAAGGACTCGCTGCTTCTGTAGCAGCCTTCACTGAAAGGAGAGCTCAGCAGGTTGGTGTGGGATGGTGGGCGGGGGAGGGGACAGAGTTTCAAGTCATTTCCAGAGCAAACCATAAAGAACACACAGTGCTTGGCACTGGCTCAGAAAGACCTCCCTTTCCATCTATGGAACAATGAAAACGAAATCTCTTAATTCTTAGAGAAAACAGAAGAGGGGAAAATAAGAGGAAGAGGAGAGGTGTTTACATTTGAGAACTGTCCTGGAACCGCCAGGCAAAGGGCCATGTTGCTGCCGGCCCCAGCTGGCGTGAGTTTGGTGTCTTGATTTACCTTTTTGTGGCTGTCAGGATGTTTTCCTGAGCCATGCAGCAAGATGTCTCTGTCAGATAACCCCCTCTGTGGTAAGATAATACGTGAATGTGTTTAGGAAACTGTGGGCTGGCCAGTGGTTTCATAACCTGACATGGGAGCCAGTGGGCAGCAGACAAACTGGGAGACTCTCACACCCTTGGAATAAGGAAGACGGACCTTCCCTGTGGGTGGAGGTGGGTGAAAGTTGGAATGTGTAGGAGTGGTTCTTGGGTGCCCAGCTCTAGGATTTTCTCCTAGGCAAAGGTCTGGTGAAGTGGTCTAGGCCCCCCTCCAGGTGAGATAAAAGAGTCTCTTCATAGCTAAGCTTCCAGTTCCTTTTCTTTTTGAGATAAAAACAAACAAAAGCAACTGAAACCAGCGTCTCCTGAGCTTTGAAAAAGGAGCCCCTTATGAATTATGCTCAGAAAGCTCTGACTGAACACAGAGAAACAGACTCCCTGCCATTTGATGAATTCCCCTTGTAGTTCTTTATTCTCCTGAGTTCTGTGTAGAGACCTTGACCTCACTCATCTTATTCCATGAACCCTAACCCTAGTCTTGAACTCACCCCTTGGCCATTTTGAGCCCTATCTCCTCAGTGTAGAGTCTTCTTTCTGTCCCCTTTGACTTAGACAACACAGGAACAATTGGGAAGAGGACAAGCTTGGGCTGTGTATTTATGGTGTTGGCAATCTGGCAGGGAACAGAAGTAATCTCTGATTGGGTTCTATGGGAGAAGAGTGTGGGAGGAAGCCTAGCAGCATTAGGGGCAGGCAGGGACAGACTTCTTTCCTAGATAGGATCAAGTGCTTGATCTTTCTCATGGTTTTCTCTAACAGCTACTTCTGCTGCCCTGGCATTCCAGAGCTGGAAGGAGACCTAAATACATCATCTGATCTGGGACACCTGGTAGAGTGGAAAAAGTGCTGGATGGCAGTTCAGGGATCCCAGAGTTGAGTTCACCTTCTGCCCCAGTCTGACTTGTGGAAGACTTTAACTTTCTTTCCCTTTCCTTCTGGGTTGCTAATTTTCCAGAGCTGTATTAAGGGCTTCTGGCTAGCTGAACTCTGAGATCCTGT
>CM053503.1:155732471-155750083 GCA_028627145.1 Eidolon dupreanum | reverse complement strand
TCCCTGAAGTAAGACCACAGCAGAAGAAAATGGTCTTGCTTGTTTCTGTTCTGGTTAGTAATTGTGAGGTTCATCAAAGTACCATTTATTAATGTGTTTGGATATAAGGAGAACACACAAAAGAATTGTTTAATTTTGACCTTGCTTTGAAGGACTTTTCAGACAGCTTATATCATTGCTTGACAGACTGTTTGGGCCATTTTTAGCATGATTGTTATTATGTCTAAAAGAAATAAGATCCTAGAACCAAAGCTCTCTAAAGAAGGCCCTCACCCTCTAAAAATGCAATAATTAAGCCAGAAAAACCGTGCATGTCTCTTGGTGTTTCTTAGATGCTGTTTTATTACAGAGGCAGAAGGGATTTACTTCCTCTTTATAAAGACCAATATGACTTCTCTTTGGAAAATTACAAAAATATTCAATAATAAAATGTTGATGCTGAAAAAGATTTTTGAGAGCATCTAGTCTAGATATATTTGAAAACATATATGTTCAAGTGTTTTATGAATGCCTGGGGCCTCGTAAAGGAGATTCTGGAATAGACAAACATTTCATTCACATTTTATTCTGAAAAGTATATAAACTATTTTAGAAGCGCTAATTAAAACACACACACACACACACACACACACACACACACACACACACACACACATTATATACCACATTTTAAGGCATTTGAGAACTCCAAAAAGTTAACTTGAATTGCCAGTCTGTTAGAGTCATGTTATTTGCTGTGAAGTTACACAATGAATCCAGTGTATTAGTAGAATAAAGCCCAGAATTGGTATTTCTGAATGCTAGCCAGCTCTCCTTCAGGCAGAGATTTGGGGATCCAGGCTCCTTCCATATGTGGCTTCACCATTTTTTACCCAGAACTTCCAAGTTTTCTGTGTCTCTCTGCATTGAGCCAGCAGAAGGACAGAAAACATGAAAGACTGTGTGTTGTAGGTTCTTTGAGAACTGTGCACACCCTTCCACTCACATGCTATTGGCTAGCAGTCTGTCACATGGCCACATGTAACTGTTAGGGACTCTGGAAAATGTAGTCTACCAGTTAACCAGTCTCTGCCTTACTCTTTTAGGTACATATTTGGAAATTAGATCCATTTATCTGAGGAGTAACCATTTTTAAACCATTTGTCTGTATGAATCTGAATTTTGAGGCTGTGTAATTAAATCTAACAGAAGGTATCAGCTCTTATCCATAGCTCTGGATCTGATATTTTGGCATTCATCAAAAGCCTCATTAATCTTACGGTTCATATACATACTGAGTAAATATTGTACATTTGCACTTAGGAAGTATATGCTAATGAAATGCTACTTTTATCTGTTCTATAAAATATGAAGTTCTACTGCTAAAAAAAACCTTGAAAAAATATTGATCAGATGTTATTTCCTCATTTTATAGGAAATAGAGACCCAGAGAGAATAAGGTACTTGCCCAGGGTCATACATTGATAAAGAAACAGCTGGTATTTTAATTCAGACTTCCTGGCTATGAGTCCAGTGCCTTTTCTTCTATTTCAGCTTGTTCCAAGGCCTCATGGCCCTTATAACTTGAATGTTTTTCAGCTCATTTTCATATTCTTAGTCTGCAAGTGAGAGAACAGCTGGAACTTGAGGGTTGTTAATTCTGTCATTAAGATTTAATGTCTTGCATTTCTGGTCCAGCTGCTTCATGAATCATTCAAGAAACGTTTATTGAGCATCTATTATATGTCACACATTGTGCTGGGAGCTGAGGATACAGTGGCTCAACAAATGCCTTTCTATAAGAGTCTTGCAGTCTACCAGAGGAACCAGACAATACATAATGGGACAAAAGTATAAATGTATATATTTGAAGTAGTTGCTATGACGGATGCAAACAAGACTGAGCTAGAGAAAAACTGGGTAAGTGAGCTCTTTCAGGTGGCGTGGTCAGGGAACAATGGCCTGATCCTGGACACATTCCAAGCTTGGCCATGTCAATGAACCACAATCCTGGAAGTAATAGCTTCCTTCCCCTCTGAATGTTACCAGTGAGATTCTTGGCCTGGGAACGCAGGTTCTTGGTGTTTTGTACAGCGTAAGCAACATAAAACTGTTGGAGGCTGCAGAATGAGCACAGATGTTACGATAAGTACAAATAATTAAAAGATGAAAGCAAGTCCAGATTCCTCCAAAAACTAAATGAGAAAAGGGTTTCCCTGAAGGCTGATGAAGTAGCTAAGTAAAATATGAAAGAAAAATAGATTTTTGATTTTTTTAAAGGGGTAGGTTGGAGAAAAATTCTGTTAAATATTTATCATCGTACTTGTTGCCTTTCCCTTCTTTCTGAGCTTTTATACCTGCAACCTGTTCTAGAACCTTCCTATGCAGTTGAAAACAAAGACAGAGGAGGCAAGACCATGTTGAGGGTGGGTACTGAAGTGAACACAGATCACAAAGTAATGAATGTGTGTGTGTGTGGTTGTGTGTGGTATGTGTGGTGTGTGATGTGTGTGAGGAATATGTGTTGCATGTGTGGTTTGTGTGTGTTTGTGTGTGGTATGTGTGTGGTGTGTGACATGTATGTGAGGTATGTGTGTTGCATGTGTGGTTTGTGTGTGTTTGTGTGTGGGTGTGTGTGCTATGTGTATGGTTGTATGTGGGTGTATATGGTTGTGTGTGGGTATGTGGGTATGTGTGGATGTGTGTGGTATGTGTGTGTGGTGTATACGTATGATGTGTGTGGGGGAGGTGGGGGGTGGGAGTGTGATGGTGTGGCTGTGTGTGGTAGATGTGTGAGGTATGTGTGTTGTGTGTGTAGTTGTGTGTGGGTATGTGTGGGTGTGGGTGGATGTGTGTGGTATGTATGTGGTATGTATGTGTGGTATGCGTGTGTGTGTTGTTGGATTGAGCACATACAGCTGATTAAAGGGCCCGAAAGCCAATGTTGAGGAGGAGACCATAATGGGTGTTAACCAAAGCATCTCTGAAAGGGAGTGACAGGCTGGGAGAAAGCATGTGACCTCTTAGAATGCCAGGATGTGAGATACAAAAAGGACATTAAAGAGCACCTGGATCAACCTTCCTGTTTCCTGTGTGAGAAGACGAGGTCAGGGAAGAAGAGCGACATGCTCGGGATTTCACAGCAGGCGTATCGGTGACTGGAGCCACGACTAGGACCTCAGTCAGCATTGCCATCAGCCAGAGTGACGAACACTGCCATTGAGAAGCCTGGGCATTGGGGTTAGTTAAACATAAAAAAGAGTTATATCCTGGGAGACAAAGCCATGCTTTCCACTCTTTTAGGGGCCAGAATAATGTGTTTAATATGGAGAAGGGTTGGGGACTGAAATCTAGTCCTATGTGACCACTGTAGCCTCGAGGCTGCAGATGCAGCGCTCTCGGGGGGAGACTGGGTGAAAGAGAGCAGTTGTTTTTAAGCATCTTGACTTGAAATAGTGACCCTGGTGAGACACAATCTGTATCTCTATTTTATGAGTATGATGATACTTTTTTAAAATTTTATTGCATCTCCCCTGCCTCTTCTCTCAAAACATTTGAGTAAGTTTGGACAAAGGACCTGAATTAATTTATTTTGGGTGAAGACAAGGAATCTAACATGACTTTTCGAGTCTTTGAAGGATCTATGTCATATCTCTCTTCCCTCTATCTATCCTCCTGGTTTCAAGTACCATTTTTATGTGGGTGATTCTTAAATTTATGTTTATTCTGTGGGTACCCCAGTTGAATATCTGTCTTCACTTCCTTATCCCATAGTAATTTGAAAGTTAACATCATTCCCCTTCTTAGGCTGAGTTCACCAGAAAGCAGAGCCTGAGAGACTACTGATTTATGTGTCATGTTAGTCAGGGTTTTCCAGAGCAACAGAATCAATAGGATGTTTGTTTATATAGAAAGAGATTTACTTAAAAAATTGGCTCATGCCATTATGGAGACTGGAAAGTCTAAAATCTGCAGGGTGGCCTGTCAGGAAATGCTGATGCTGCAATTCAAATCTGAAGGTTGTCTGCTGGCAGCTGATCAAAGGACCTGAAAGCTGCTGTTGAGGATAAAGCGGGAGAAGCAATCTTTTATTCTATTCAGGTCTTCAACTGGTTAGATGAGGCCCACCCACACTGTGGAAGGTAATGTGCTTTACTCAAAGTCCACTAATTTAAATGTTAATCTCATCCAAAAACATCTTCACAGAAACATCCAGAAAAATGTCTCATCACATACCTGGACACTGTGGCCCAGTCAAGTTGACACATAAAATTAGCCATCACATGTGTGAATAGTTTATTTGGGAAAGTGATCTCCAAAGGGGAGTGAAGGAAAAAGAGAATGAAACAGGAAGGAGGGAGGTCCAGTACAAAGAAGGATTATCCAGTTGGCCATGGGCAGCAGGGTGATCTAGCCCGTGGGCCCTCTGAGAAGCGCAAGCTGTTTTTCATCCTCCTCATCCTCTTCTGGGGGCCCATTGGGCATTAATTCTCCTGCACTTCACGCGAGTGCCCTGTGGTTCCCTCAGGCATGCAGTCCACTGCAGGCCAGGGGAACCTGGTGGAAGGAGCCCCAGGCGACATGCAGAGGCTGGAGGTGAGGTGGAACCAGGTTGCAGCTACTCAGAACTGGTGGCTGAAGCCTTGGCCACAGTCAGAAGAGAGGCTGAGAGGCTCGAGATGGTGCTTGGCAGGTGACAGGTGCCTTCTTCTCAACAGCCTTCTTCTCCTGAAGAAGGCTTGGTCCTGACATCAAGCCTTGGAGTCATTAGACTCCTCTATTCCCCTCACCCTTCATATTCGATTAAGGCCAGTTATTTCCATTTTTTTCTCTCATACTTTACACACACACACACACACACTCTCCTCCTCTGCAACCCTGTGTTGCCACCACTATCCATCAGATCCTTTCTCTGGGGTCGTGAAATAATTTTTAAAACTGGTTTCCTTGCCTCCAAACTTGGACACCCCTAGACGATCTCTCAAAAATGCCTGTCTAACTATGAAATATCCCTTGTTTAGAACCCTCAGCAGCTCTGGAGTTTGAAGACTACATTTCTTCCAGCTCCTCAGATTGGCACATGAGACCCTCAATAATCTGACCCCTCTCTACCTCTCACTTCATCTCTTGCAACACTGCTCTTCAGATCATCTGCTCTTCCAGGGGAGAACCATTAATGGCTACTCAGGGCAAAATGCTCTATCATGCATGGTGCCTTTGGCCACACTCCACACTCTGTCTGGAATGTTCTCCTTCCTCCCCTCCTCCCTACACCTCCATCCCCAGCCTGAATTTACCTAGTAAACTTGTACTTTTCATTCAAGATGTGGCTCATGTGTCACCTTTCCTATGAAATTTTCCTTAGCCTTCCAGATGTAGAATTGACTAATGTGGATGCCCTGCCTGCATTTTTACAGACATCTTTCATTAGGTCCATGTAACATTGAACTGCACTCACTATGAACATATCTGTCTTTCTGAAACAAACAATAGTTGCCTTGATAGCAGGGATTCTATTCTGACCATCTCTTTGCATCCATATCATGTAATGCTTAGTCTGACACCAAATAAGATAGTTGTAGATGAGGTGCTGAGGCTCAGAAGGGGCTCTGCTCAGACTGCTTGCTGATGGAAGGACTTCCCACTTGAGACACTGAGGCAGGAGGCTGGGTGATGATCACATTGCGTCCTCTGGCAAAGTGTAAGAACAGGTGAGGGCCTTGTGCATCTGCATTGTATTAGGGACAAACCTGGCTCAGCAAATGGTGGGGAGACTCCTATGGGACCCCCTTCCTTTATGTCTGAGTTTTAAAAAGCCAAGGACGGCATAAGCAGAAGCTGAGTTCTTATGGTGTAGCCAGAGGAGGCTGTATTGGCCTGTCTCCTGAAGAAGCAAAACTTCTAGGTTCTGAGAATTTGTTCTCTAATCTCTGCTTACAGGACTCCAGCGGCTGGAGTCTACATGAAAGGGGCCTTTGTCTGATATGGGAATGGCTTTGGGGCTAATCTCTCCTTGGAGGCATTTTAATTCACTTTAATGACTCTGCCTCCTGTCAGGCTTTTCTTCGGTGAGGGGGGTTTTTTAAAATAAATTCAATGGAGGAACGTGAGCCCCCAAATCTAGCCTTCCTCGGTGCTGTTCCAGGGAAAATAGTGTTATGCTAAATATATTAGGATGTTCTGGAGTGAGTGGGGAGGGAGCAGAACAGAGAGCAGCGAAATTATATATCTAATAAGCACATGCACGTAGAAACACTGCGTGTGCTGGCACCAAGCAGTCAGCCAGCCTGCTGCAACTTTCACCCCCAGCCCCCGCCGCCCCTCTTACCGACAGTGGGGGAGGTGAAGCAGACAAGACAGAATGATGTCATCCCTAGGACACTGTCCTTTCTCTCTCTCCCAGTTTTGTATAAACACAGCTGTTTGCGAGGAATGCTGGCTTGGGAAAACATAAACCATTGGCATGAATGACCTTTCCTCTCCACCACACACCCCTTCCTACTGAATGTGGGAGACTGGAATGCTTTCAGCCCAGCAGACCCATTGTCCTCATGTCTGTAACACCAGGCCTTTCAGCTTGCTGGTTGGGGCCTGGGGTGACTGGGCTCAGGGACCGTGCAAAGCCCTGCAGGCCAGACAGAAGCTCTGGTTGCAGGTGACACCTGAGACCACCTGTGGAATATTTCTAGAGGAATGCAGAGAGGGGAGGAGGGCTTTTCTCTTAGGTTGGGGGATGGAAGGTGAAGGTTGGAGGGGTAGAAGGGGTCCACAGTAGATGAGAGTGCTCACTGATCTGCCACCCTTGCCCATGTAGCTGCCAGCTTCTGGGAAGCTAAGGGGAACAAAATAGCACTGGTAGGCTTCAGCCCTAGCCTTAGGGTGAAGCTTTTGCAGAGGGGTGTTAGGGCAACACCACTTTGCCCCAGCAGCCCATCCCCCCTTCCAGTGCATTCACGTCACAAATTGAGACCAAAAGCCTGTTTTCCTTTTAAGGAATAGCAATGGAGGCAGCTAAAGGGAGAAATCAAACCTGACCTTGTGCAGTCCAGCTTCTTTCGAAATCCAGCAGTACTGCAGCCCACAATAATTTATTAGTGGTGGTTTTCCATTTCCAGATGGTGACCTCTGGACCTTGGGGGTTAGGGTGGTTTTTCATTCAAGCTACTGAACTTGGCATTTGGGCCGAGAACATGCTTACTTCCTGACCCCCTGTCCCCATCTCGATCCAGTAACCTCGTTCAGCGCCCCACTTGCCTGCATAGTTTTGTGGCCACAGTTGCAAGGGAGAAGTAATAAGGGCTCCTTGTGCCTCTCTTGCCAGGGGCCAGGCACCCTAGAATGAGGCCTAGAACGGCTGTCACTGGGAAATGTATGGGAGGCAGCGCTAGAGAAATGGGGGTGAGTGGTGAGCCAGTGGTATTCTTGGGTCTCCTCTTGGGTTTCTGTGGAGGAAGAGACAAGCCTTCACCCACTTTTCCATGTTGAGTAAGAATCTCAAAAGCTATGCTCCTAGAGACACTGAGGTAACATTTGGCTCCTGGTTGCCTCTCTTGCCTATGCAGTTTGCCAAGGCAAATGTAGATCTACATCCTTACACTTACTGGGTGCCTGCTGTGTGTGTTAGGCGGGCTGCTAGATGCTTTGCATCTGTTCCAGTTTTTATCCTTGTAACAATACAGTGTTATTAGACAGTGTTATTTTAAAATTAGTGATAAAAACTGAGATAAAGGTAGTTTTAGAAACACTGTCCAATGAGTTAGTGATGGAGCCAGGATTCACACCAGTTTGAATTTCAATGTCCATGTGTTCCAGGAATTCAGAAGGAGATAGAAAGGATAGGAATGAATAGAACAACCCTGATAGGAGACAGAGAGGGCAGTTGCCCCTGTGAGGTAATTTGAGGGATAAAAATAACACCCCTCACCTCCTCAAATAGTCGCCTTGCAGCCTGAAACCTAACATGACAGAGTCTGTCCTTTGAGTTAAGCAAAACTGTTTTTGGAAGCAAATATTTCTGTGAAGGGAAGTCATTTAGCCATTAAAATGCTCTATTAAAAAAAAACAACTCATTTTCTTTTAAAATGTTTCACTTTGAATTGTGTTCCTTGTAAAGTAATCCTTAACAGAATATAGTTTGTATCAATAAATGTCTGGGAGGGGACCTCTTAATGGAGTTGAGAAGTGTTAATCTCTGACATTTACTATTATAAGCACATTTAAAGTAATTCCTAGAAACTGATAAAATCTGTTAAGAGAAAATAATTTCTCTCTCTTTTTAAGTAGTAGAATATTTCACCCTTCTGATTTGAAAAAAGATAGACATGGGTGTCAGTGTTCTGAGATATACCTACACAACTATAATCACTTAAGATTCTGCTTCAAAGAAGGAAAAAGGAATTTGAAAGATAATTTAAAAGCCTAAAATATTATAAGATGAGATATTTGTTAAAGCACTTGGGAAAATCCGAGTTAAATGAATAGAAGCTATTATTCCTCTTAGAAAATTTATCTTCAGCAAAGGAAGAGAGTGAGAGTAATAATGTCCTAAAGTAGTAATTCCTGAGTTTTCTGTAGATTTCTGTGCCTCAGGTTGTCAATAAATGCTACCTGAATGCAGAGTTTTCTGGTTAAATGCATTTGGAAATTACTGGGTTAGATAGTTAAGCATGTTTCTTTATGATAAGAGTTATCAGAACTTTTAATATATAATTGCATGTGGTAATTCTTCCAGAGGGTGGACAGTATAGTACAGGAGGTCTAAATTTATTTGACCAGAACAAAAATTTTTCTTTTGATGGGGGGAGGACAGTGGGGGAATCTCACATTTTATAAGGCTAGTATTCCCTGGAACAAAGTTTGAGTCAATATGCAATATTATATAACAGTTCACATTAGCTAAATTTAAATCCTAGCTTCATTACTTAAGAGAGTTGCAAGCTTGGTCAAGTTATTTAACTTCTCTGTGCTTTATTTCCTCCTATCTGTAAATAAGAGGGGTAATATTACCTATTTGCTTAGTCATGAAGAGTACCTACCACATAGTAAGAGCTCAATAAATATTAGCTATTGTTATTGTTATTGACAGCTTGCCCTGGTCCCTTATGTGTATTATAAACTCTACCAGAAAGGGAAAAACTATGTGTTTCTCTATCTTTGTTCATGTCTTTTCCTCCACTTAGAATGCCTCTCTCACCCAGGTCTACACCTGCACGAACAATAGCAAGGTATATTCGATGCCACTTGCCCTATGAGAACATCCTAGAGTCTCCAAAATCTCCCTCCCCTAAATTCTCAACATCCTTCTGTAGGTTTCTTAGACTTATAACATTTGGCTTTGTATTTTGTGTATTTTTCCCCTGGAAAGAATTCTTATTTATTTTTGATTTCAAGGTAATTGGTATACCTTCGTTTGCTGTATTTACACTAAATGTTGGCTTAAACTGTTAAATTTCATAGCCCTGTACTGAGGTATACACACCCCTGAGTGAGATTATCCCTTAAGTCCTTATCTGTTCAGGTATCACCAAACTTTTTATAATTTGGCATGGATTGATGAAAATGAACCTTAGGATAGGCTGGACATAGAGGTGGGAATAGAATTCAGGAAGAAAGAAGAGTATTAAGTATGTACTATGATTGCAGGTCATGGTTGTTCTCCCTTGCCTCAGGAAATTTCCAATTAAAAATATTTTATCCCATTTTTCTTAACCATGTCTACCACATATCTGGATTTTTGTTTGGTAATTATACAGTTAGGAAAAATAGAAGAAAATCAGAGACAACTATGGCCTATAATCACAATTTTACTAGCATGACTATAAGTCTCCATAGCTGTTGCATCATTTCCTCCATTCAATGAATATTTACTAAGAACCTGCGTGTGCTGAGCACTGGGCTGGACTGGGGATATAAAAATGAGCAAGTCAGACTTGATCTTTTGCCCACATGAAATTGCAGTCTGATGAGGCTACAATCAAATAAATAAAATATGCAATTGCCAAACCCAGTACATAATAGGCATTTAAGTGATGTATATTTATTGACTTATTGAATAAAAGAATGAAGACAACTTTTGTTCCAATCCATCCTACATCAGGCAGCGCTGCCGTGTTGGGTCACATGGGCCACATGTACGCACTGCTCCAGGAAAACCATCAACAAAGACAAGACGTGAAGCTTGACCCCTAGTCAGGGCAAGGTAGAGGACTGTTTCAGAAACTGTGCTTGATGCATAAGCTGGTTCTGCTTCCAGATGAAAGAAAGTATGCCTTCATAATTATTCTGCCCTTAGAACAGCATAGACCTCTGAAATGTTTTCATGGCTGTCACCTCTCAGCTCTCACTGCCTTTTGCATGTACCATGCACCACTGCTAGCAGTTTTGTCACCATTAGAATATCTGTCCCCTCGCTCTGGGCTTTGTAGGGGCCATCCTGGTATCCTTCGGCTCTTGACTGAAAGCCTGGCACATGGTAGGTACTCAGCATGTGATTGTTGGGGGAATGAGAAAATGTCCTGTATGGTGCCTTTAAACAGAGGCCCAGAAATTGCCTCCCAACTCCTTCTGTTTCTGAAATCTGAACCCCATTAGCAACCCCCTTTCCCTGACCCTGACTTGAACTTTAGTCTGCTAAGCTGAAAAGAGAGAAAGGCATAGAATGGGAAGAGGCACAGACATTTTTCTTAGCCCTGTGGGCCGTCACCCCCCTCTTGCCCATGCATTCCAGGGCAGATCAGGAGCCAGGTGGAGCTGGCTGACACGCACCCCAATCCCTGATGGGGCAGGAAGGCCAGCCAGGGAAACCTCACAGCACACAGGGTGTATGTGGGGGGGCCTGCTGTGACCTGGAGCTGAACTGCAGAAGTCCGGTCTTAATACCCGCACAGCTGCTCCAGGGGCGGGAGAGCTGGTGGGAGGAAAGCACTGTGTGAAAGACACGACCCCCAGTGCACCAGCAGAGACTTTGCAGGCAGGGATAATTTCTGAAGACCCAGGTTGTCTTTCCAACTGGAGAGACCTCTGGTAAGAATCCCCACAAGTCCCTGAGAATGCTGAGACTGGAATAAATCATGGAGGGAAGACCAAGGTGGGAAGTCAACCCTTTAACATGCTTCCTGGAGGCAGAGAGAGAGAAAGAGGCACAGAGAAACAGAGACCGACCCTGGGAAATTTTTCCATTCAAATATAAAAATGAAACATAAGTGATTATGCTTCATTTTTCACGTTCACTCATCTTTCTGATTCTGGGTAGACCCTGGGAGATAGGTAGAGCTCCATGGAACACCGAAGACACTGAGGCCAGAGAGAAGCTACTTGGCTCACATCTTAAATTCCAAGAGTCTCACGAATTCCTTTCTAGGAGATGTTATAACCAAGAATATGTGGTCTGAAGTGACTTCAGTGATTCTCTGTTCCAACCTTATTGTTTTTCAGATAAAGCATCTGAATACTGTCATATCTTGTCCTAAGGGAATGGAAAAATATTTTGGGGATAGAATCCTGGGGGTCAAAGCAAAGCAATTGCCTCCTGCATCCTTGGTGAAGAGGAGGAGACTTGTGCCAGCCTCTCAGGCTCTATCATGTGATTTTGTTAGACCTTATAGTCCCTATGAGGTTGCCCTCTGTGTCTATTGTTACCTCAGGGGTCCCTGGCTGAAGTGTTTAGCGATGGGGAAAGAAGCAGGAGTCAAATTGAGTGTAACTTGATATGTCCACCCCCACCCCCGCCCCATCCAGGGGAGTCCCATTCTCAGAACCTGGCCTAGTCTGTATCTGGCAGATGTTCTTGGGGAAGGAGCAGAAGTGACTTGCTGCATTCCAGTACCATCTGAGGTCCTGGAATGGAATGCATGGTGTCCTAAAGGCCAGAAAGATTGGCAGAGGGTACACAGTAAGGAATGGAATCCTCAGCCCATTCTGCAAGGTGTTTTCAGGCAACGGGGCTGAAGGCAGAGGGGTGAGGCACTTATATTTTAATGAATTTGTAGTGTCTCAGAAGCTCTGGTCATCCATAGAGCAAAACCATACCTGTTCAGGTAGTGGCTTTATTACCACTACTTTTCATCCCACTCCTTTCCTCTAAACCTGTATATGTTCTTGGTTGAGAGGGTCAGGGGAACAGAGAGAGGATAAATAGAAGAAAAATGAATAAGATTTTGGAAACAGTGGATTATGAAGGTCATCTGGACAAGTATCATCAACCTTGTTTTATAGATGGAAACTGAGGACTAGAGACTATGTTGGTTGAGCTCCTCCAGGGTTGTAGGAGGAGACACACTAGCTCAAATTTTAGTTCCTGGTTTTGGATCAGAGATCCAAAGGAATGTAGAGCAGCATGACGTGTGGGACCCTGCGCTTCCAGGACTGTCTGGTGTGGCACTGGAGCAATCTTTCAACCCCACTGAAGACACACCATGATCTCAGAGACTTGCCTTCTTCTATTTGTATTTTTATTGACCTCGTCCATTGGTTAGGATGTTTCTCACTGCAAGAAACAGAAAGGGTCTCACTTGTTTAAGTGAAAGAGACATTTAAAATTTCACATAAAGTCTAGAGGCAGGGTGGACTCTAGGGAAGATATGCTCATTTGGATCCATTTCTTTGTGGTTTGCTCAACTCCTTTCCCCTCTAAGGCTGTCTTCCCTCTTGGTTTTAAGAAGGCTGCCAGCAGCAGCTGGGGCAATATGTTTTTGTTTGTTTGTTTGTTTTGTTTTGTTTACTTACAGGCAGGTAGGAAAAGCGTGGAATAAAAATCTTTCCCCAGCATGCAGTGGAAGTTCTTCCCTTCTACTTGATTGGCTAACTTAAGTCATGTGCCCATTTCTGGACAAATAACAGTTGTTAAGGGAATTCCATGTGTTGATTGGCTTAAATCTGAGTTTTTTGAAATAAACACTGGTCGGGGAGATGAGACTGCTATGATTGGGTTACTGTATTCAAACCCACATCTGAAGGCACACCAGATAAGTGAGGGAGGGAAGGAACTTGAACAAAACTGGTCTCTTAGGAAGGAGAAAGCAATGAGAGATGTTGGATAGATACCCAAGTGAGATCACTATGCCTAACATTTAAGCATCCCAAAAGAGCTGCCAGCACCAGTGTGCTTACTGAGTAGATTTCATACTGTTTTATCTTTGAGGTCATTGGTTTTTCCCATTCTCAGCTGATTTGTGGTTACCTTTGCTCTCCTCTCTCTGGCCAGGAAAGTTGTGACTAGGTGGCAGGGTTGGCTTTGCTTGTGACTCAAAGCATAAGCTATAGCAATTTTTGCAGGAAATGACTGCATGAAGCCATTTTCCCCTGAGGGGAGCCATATAACTGGCAGGCTCCTAAAAGCTTTGTGGTGGATCCAGTTCAGAAAAGTTAGGTCCATTTGGCCAAGGCCATGTACTGCTGAGTGTCAGCCTATGCTAGGTATAAGTCTGTGGCTCATATTCCAGTGATCTTTCTGTAAACCCAGTGAGATGACAGTGTGATAAAAATGTCACCAGCCCTTTGGTGGTAAAGGTATGTGTAAAGAATATAAATATTGACCTGGGGCAGGTTTAACTTCTCTAGGCCCCAGGATAGTCACTACTATAATAAAGGGATCTTATTAAAAGATATTAAAAGTACCTTCTAATTCTAAGAATCTATGAACAGTTTTAAATCATGGTTCTCTTCCAAGAACCTGACAACACTTGTTCTATTAGGTCATTTAACTGCAGATTATTTGTTTAAATAGTTTCCCGGGAGTGACCAAGGACATCCTACATAATAAACCAGTTGTTAAATCATAAACAATATGGATAGGATTCATCATCATTATGCTTTCCAACTGAACATCCCTGGGGCCTTCTGGTTACTTGGACTCTCTGGCTAATGGAGCCTTGTCAGGGATTCCCTATGTGGGTGACCACTTTTCCAAGAATTAGAAAACAACAGACTGTAACAAACACTAGAGCTCTACTGGAAAAAAGAAATGTGCTTTTTAAAGAATAAAATTGAACTGTGAAGAATCAAAGAACTTTTTGTTCTTTTACTTTCCTTCTTATCTTGGTGTTATTGTTACCCATCTCACACCCTATTACCATCAAGTTCTCAACTTGGACCACTAATCCCCACTTCATTAGTCGAGGTTTAGAGTGTTATGTTTCCTGGAATGTTTGTAAGAAGTCTTAAAGCCTCCAGGCCCAACAAATATGACTGGCCTCCATATCTATAGGTTCTGTTCACATGGATTCAACCAACTGTGGATTGAAAATATTCAGAATAAAATTGTTGTGTTGTTGCTGATATGCACTATGTAGTTAGGCCTATGATGGTTGCATCTGGTACTGAACATGTATAGACTCTTTTTCTTGTCATTATTCCCTAAACAATACAGTATTAACAACTATTTACATAGCATTTACATTGTATGAGGCATTATAAGTAATCTAGAGAAGATTTGAGGTATATGGGAGGTTATATACAAATACTTACAGAAGAGACTTGTGCATCTGCAGATTTTGATATCTGTGGGGGTTCTGGAACCCATCCCTGTGCATACCAAGGGATGGCTGTATATAGCTACTGGTAGCATTTGTGATCCTGTGATGCTCCAGCAGAAGAGATATTATGGAGACAAAGAAATCTTCTTAGAGCATCCTAAAGCATAGAATCTATTCTGTTTCCTAGGAGGGATAACAAAACCCTAAAGTTTCAGGGCTCCTTTAGAATATGAATTGGTGCTATAAGGAGAGCAGGCAGGAAAAGAAAAGGGTTTCTTGAGTTCCAGAGAATTAATGTTCAGTGCTCTTACTTAATCCCTTCACAATGGCTCTGTTATCCTGATGAAGAGAAGATAAATGAATGGCATATGCATACTGTCAAGAAGAAAAGAAAATGCAGAACAATAAGTACAGTATGATTTCAGTTATATCAGTCAGGATATTTCATACTATTCTTCAGTAACATCGAATCTCAGAAACTTAACATTACTGAGATTTATTTATTGTTCATGTCACGGAGCGGTGTGGGTCAGTTGGCTCTCTGGTGTGGATTTCTTTGGAGCAGGGTCCTGGAAACCATGCTGCCTTCATTTTGTAATCCCATAACTTCAGAATCCTTTACTTTTAGCCATGGGATGAAAAAGAGCAGGAATTCTCAGTCATAACTGCCTTGAACCAGAAGTGACATGTGACTTTTGCTCACACTCTCATTGGCCATAACTCAGTCACATGTTCCCAACCTAACTGCAAGGAAAGCTGGGAAATATTTTCTTGCTATATACTTAGGATTAAGTAATGATATGGTGAATGAATACAGAGTATGAAATGATTTTTGCTACATCGTTCATGTAAGAAAAAAAATAAAACTGTGCATGAATTTATACAAAGAAAAAAATCTGGAAGGATATGCTCTAAAGTTATCTCTAGAGAAGGCAGTGGAGTTGAGATGGTAAGATAGTTAGGACTAAAGGAGGATTTCAGAATTTAATCTTTTTTGATTGTTTTTTGTTTTTTGGTTTTTTTTTTTTTGGTATTACATTTAAAAGAATTGTGTACTTATAAATTACCTGTATTATTAAATGAAAAATCTCCTCTCCCAATACACATAATAACTTGTCAATGGATTCACAGGAAGAGAAATCTGACAGACTCCAAAATTCATGCTGTTTCATTCTTGAAATCCATTCACTGTGTTCTCCTGCAGTCTCTGCATTTTTTAGGAGGATTTTTCTCTAATCTGCTGGGGGCTAGTGTTGGTGACTCAGATTATTTAGTGATCCCCTGTTGGGAAGAAAGAGAAAAGGGCTCACTTTTCTCACATACAGTTAATGAAGGGGAACAGAGGTACCAGGAAGGATGTTGGAATCAGAACCAGCCCTTATTCCTTTCAGCCCAAATACCTAAAGCTAAGAGGGAGAGCCACTTAAATTACGGCTGGATCCAGACACTCAGTGACACTGAGTCTCTCTCTCACTTGCTCTCTTCTGCACTGGCTTCATGCTCTGAGAGGCTTCTCTTTATGATGGCAAAATGGACCAAAGTCTCAGTTTAAGTAATGGCAACTGAGCATCCCCAGTGGCAAGTGTCTTTTTGCAACAGTTTCACCCAGAAGCTCTTGTCCTGAGTCTCTGGCCTGTCTTGGGTCATGAGCCATCTCCATGACTTTGATTGGCTGGGTTTGAATCATGGGGGTAGGGAGGACAGTGGAGTCAGGCTTAGGACCCAAACATAGAACTGAGCATGTGGGGAGGGGTGGTTCCTCAAATAATTACAAATTTGAGAGAGGACTGTTATCTCACTGTGATAGGCCAGTGAGGAAGATAGTTTCTACCAGGAAGGTCTTTCAGGACTTGCAGTGTAACCACAGGGAAGCAGCCATGATGCTCATGTGGGATCAGCCTGCTGTTCCACGTTTTAAGATGGGGCCTTAGAAAAGATGAGGGTCCCTCAGTGTATGTGGCAAGGTAGGTTAGGAGTGTTGGGAAGGCCTGGGGAATTGAGCTGGGATGGAATTTAGTTTAGGCTGCTTAGACGGAAATACTGGCTTGGTCTGAGTCATATTTGCACTGAAAGCTCAGGAAGGTGGAGGGGCCCAGCAGGAGTCAGGATCTGCAAATAAAGCCACCATCCAGTGAACCATGCCCTTTCGACATTTTTGATGCGAGAACATGGTGCTGTGGTCATGCTGGCCTCCGGGTCACTATGGGGCTTTGGATTTGCCAATCCCTGCTGTCCGCTTTACCATGGCATATGTTGACCCACGTAGGCTGATAATGTGCCCCAGCGGGTCTCCAAGATACCTATAGAGGCTGTCCTCCTTCTGAGCCCTCCCAGTAGCATGCCTCCTGTCCCCTTTGCTACTCATTTCACAGGGCAAGGACCCTGGAATGTCACCCAAGACCCAGCTTTGCTCTGTGGACACATGGAGACATTCTCAGAGAGATCTGAGACTACCCCAACCCCCAAGTCTGATCTCGATGGGATGGCAGAGAAGAGATAATGCTTGATTTCCAGGGAGGAACTCAGTGACTCTCACCTCCTCCCAAGAAAAGGAAAGAGGATTTATTACATACTACAATCCCAAGTCAAAACCCATGGTGGTCACTGGGCGTGAGTCAAAGAGTGCCAGAGGGGGAGCAATAACTTCATGAAGGTCACATGATTATTTAGTTCATTCTGAGATGACCAGAAACCAGAACTTGATTCTGTCTTGGTCAGTGTTTTCTTCTATTACTTCACCTCCTTGATGACTTTCTCTGAGTGAAACGAGGGACAAAACCCAGACAAAGACAGGAAGACAAGAAGACCATGGGACTGGGAGCTGTGCCCATTTTTTAGGTTAAATAAGTTCATCTCTCTATGTTTCTTTATCATTCATAGAGTTAGAATGCCAGAACCACCTTAAGCTTCTCCAGGTTGTTATTTCTTTTTGTGCTTTTATCCTGGAGATCTGCTAAGTGGAGTTACAGAGAAGGGGTGTCCCAGGTCACAATTCATGCCCCAGCCACAGAGCTGAAGGAGGCAAGACGGAAGTAGTGGTTCTGCAGACATTTTATTCTGTAACACTCTAGAGGGTATTTTTCAGGTTCCTTGGAGGCAATTTGATTCAGTCCATGGAAGGATATTTGTCATCCAGAGCTGTCCCTACATGAAACAGGCTTC
>CM053503.1:155694757-155731971 GCA_028627145.1 Eidolon dupreanum | reverse complement strand
CACTCCCTCCCTCCCATGCTACACGCTACAAAGACTGAGTACATGAAAAGCAAACTACATTATGAGGAAGAGACGGACAAAGAGAAAGACCTATAAGTAGAGAAACAAAGAGAAATGGAGAACAAAGATGGATGAGAGGAGTGAAAAGAGGAGGTGATAGTGAGAGAAGAAAGATTAGAGTTTTGGGATCAGAAGTCTAGGGTTCAAAACCTAGTTTCATCACTTACTGGCTGAGCCTCTTAGGTAAGTCACTTAACCTCTCTGAATATCCTTTTCCTATCTGTAAAATGGGCACTGTTTATTTACTCATTGAGCATCACCTTCTGGGTGCCTGAGCTACATCAGTGAACAGAATAGTTTAAAAAAAAATCCTGCCTTCTTGTGGGTAGATATGGAAAATAAAATATAGTAAGCAAAGAATTTAGCATTTTTGTAGATAAATGCTATAGGGTACTAGCCTGGGTCTCCTGAGAAGCAAATATCAAGTCAGGGTTGACTATGGGAGGAGTTCCTTAAAGAATATGCCTGTGTGAGGGAAAGTAGAAAGGCTGCCGGAGAAAGCTTGGGAGAGCCATTGGACCACCATGCAAGTCTGACCCTGAGTGAGGAGAGAGAGAGAAGATTGAGTGGAGACATCCTGGTTTGGCAAGGTCATCAGGGAGTCCTCAAGCCAAAGCTGGACTTAAGGAGTTGCATGTCTCCCTGAGATACTCAGTCATTGGCTTGGAACAGCCTGTGGATTGTGTGGTCTCAGCTCTAACACAGTGATGGATTTCAAATCAGAACAGTTGAGGCCCTTGACCACTGCCTGGAGATGGAGGTCTGCAGGGTGCATTCTTATGGCTGCTGCATATAAGAAAAAATATTTTAAAACACGGAGCAAGGTAAGAAAGCTTTCATAGGGTGGTCAGGGTAGGCCTCCTTGAGAAGGTGATAGTTGAGCAAAGATGGACAAGGTGAGGGAGAGAGTCATTGGGACGTCATTGTCATCGTCATGTTGACATAATCACGCTGTTGGTCCTGTGTGGGAAAGTACTTTGTAAATGGTATAGACTCAGTTGAAGGAGAAGCAACAAACAACAAAGTAATTTGTCGTGGCATCTTGGGTTGACATGTCCCTAGAGAGGAGATGCTGGCCTCTATCTCAGACCATGCTGGACCCCTCTGTTGGGGAGGAGCAGCCCAGAGGACCCCATTCCCATTGGGAAAGCAAGTCAATCTGTTTTTAGGACATGCCACTCCTGATGGTTCAGAACTCCCTGAAGGGCTAAGACAAATAGCCCCCAAGATCCCCAGAGGATAGAGTCTTATTTTCAGTCTAACAATGGGAAATAAAACAAAATCCTTTTTTCTTAGACACCTAGATGAATATCTTATTATCTCTGACAACTGGAGTTAACAATAGGTCCTGATAAGAAATCATTTTTTGTCTCTGTGGCATCCTGGCAGACAGAGTGTCATTAGTAAACTCCAAGGACAAGAAGGAAGGAGCTGGAGGTCACCAAGGATCTATTCTGTGCCAGGCTCTGTGCCAGGTACAGTAATTTATTTGATTTTCATGAGTCTCTGACTATTCAGTCCACCTGACAAAAATAGGAAACTGAGGCCCACAGGAATCCACTGTTAATAAGTGGTGGGGATTCAAACCCAGGTTGTGTGTTTCTGAAGGCCATGCTCCTTTCTCTGGCTCCTACTACACTGCTTTCCCTTGTGGCCCATCATGTTTAACCATGTCTCATTATACCTCTAACTAACTGCGAGTTGGATTTTAATTAATTGTCTGAGGATCTGTCTCCCCCACTCCCTTATCTCTTGTCTATATACTGTATACCCCTGAGAGGAACAGGTAGGCCATATTGGTTTCTGCAGGAAACTCTTTAGCTGGATAATGGAAGACAAAGCCACACTCAACCAGTGGTCTGTACCTTCCAGCTGAGAGAAGGATGGCCATACACTTTCATATTTTTCAGAGCTAGAGTTGTTAAATAGGACTCTATATCAGAAATACCTAAGGGAAGTTGTTAAAATAGAGATTCCCAAGTTTTGCCGTTGGAAATTCTGAGGTTCAAAGTAGGTCCAAGGATCTGCATTTTAACAAGCACCGCTATTCTGTGAGAACATGCAGCTAGGGTGGGTAACCATTAGTTGGGTAGTGGTCCATTCGGTGGCATCCCTAGGGGAAGTGGCATGTTCCTCCTCTTGTCCTCTGGAGAAGGGCCAAGGAGCCGGTGACTCTGGAAAATGCCCAGGTGACCCCTTCTTAACTCTAGTCTCAGGACAAGGACCTGGATCAGAGCAAAAGGGAATTTAAAGATCTGGAAGAAGGGGGTTTACGCATTTCTTTTAAGTGGTCAAGCTTCCTCGGCCTGCTCAGAAATGCACCTGTAACCCCTCAGAGAGATATGGGTGAACTTGTTCAGAACTTGCCCCTGTCTCCGAGATGTACTGTGTTAAGTAGTGGAAACCTTGGACTTTCATCTTTTTTCCTTTGTTGGCATGTGGGCAACTGGTACTTGAGAGTGGAAGTCCTAGTTTGTGGTCATGTGACCAATAGTTCTAAAGCTAGACATGCAGCCCAAGTCTCCTGATTTCCAGGTTAACCCTTCTCCCTACTTCTCTTGTAGCCCACAGATGCATGCTGCGCTCATGCCCAGCATCCATCTGTCCATTGGGGACCAGCAGGCCTGCTACCTCTCTGTGAAGATGTGCAGATGTGCATGCTGGGCCTGACCAATGAAGAACTCTGGGAGTTTACACTCCCAGTCCCCAAGTTCTAATGTGCAGCAGGGGTAATGCTCACTGGTACATCACAAGTAAAAGCTAGTCCCACCCCCTCTCTGCATACTTTACATTTACTACTATTTTCTTCCTCCTCTTCTTCTGTTAATGGATTAGAACTCACCCCCAGTTTCATTGTTTTAGGAAGTGTTGTGGTATATGAGGTGATTTTAGATGGCAGCAGGCAAATGTTTTAATATTTAATCTATATCACTTACTATATGACAGGCTAAGAGCTCTAGATGCATTAACTCATTAAATTCTCGCAACTATCTCATGAGGAAGATGTCATTATTGTCTCTATAACAAAGAAACCTAGGCACGATGAGGTGAAAACATTCCCAAGGCCACAGAGCTGGTGCATGATGGAGGCAGGTTTCCAATCCAGCCCCTCAGTCCAGAGCCTGCACACTTATCTATCTTTAATACTCTAGTTCCATTTTTACTTCAGTATGTATTAGAAAACAATAAAAACAATTTAAACGCCAGTTGGGAATTATGGACTCCAACCCCAACTTGCTGTTGGATCTCGGATAAGATAAGTAAATTTTGAAAAGAAAAAGAACTTGAAAAAATTTTAAAGCAGTTCCTCCACTTTCTAGATGAGGAAACGGAGGCCCCAGGAGATGAAATCACTCCCCCACGTGCTGTTGTGAGTTAGCAGCCGAACCGGAGCTGGAATCCGGTTCTCCTGATGCCCGTTCCACATCCGCCTCATTTCCCCTAAATGTTTGTTTACATGCACTTGATGGAAGTTGTCTTTCATAATTTAAATGGTTTGACCTTTACACAAATAGTTTAAATGTAGAGCCACGCATACACCACAGTTTTTTTTTTTTCCATGAGAAAATTTAAAATCAGTTTCCCAAAGCTGTTTGGTTAATAACATAGTTCAGAATCTGATTGGATTCCATTGAAACCACCAAGAAAATGTCTCAGTTCCGACACAGTTGATTTATAAAGCACTGCGTTGAGTGTTATCTTTAAGTGTCATACTGGTCTTTTCTTCTCCTACCTATCACTTCTCCTTCCTAAGGCTCTTCTCCTAAAAGTTGATGCTCCTTCCTTCCCTCCACCCAGTGGCACCCATACTCTAAACTGTAGGCTGCCGGGTGGCCACTTAGAGCTCCTTTTGTCCTGAAGTAATCTCCTTTCCCCAGAACCTTTCATCTCAGGTTCATATCAGAACCCTGATATTTCTACAGCCTCATCCTATGCCCCAAATGGCAGAGAACCGGGATTAATAACACCTTCATTTGGTGCTTTATGCTCTGGAATTGCTTTCTGAGCCATGATCTTCCTTCCCATCATTGTACCTCAGTTTCTTCCTCTGTAAAATGATGTTTGGATTGGCTGGTCACTAGTAGCATATTATCGACCCAAGAGTGTTAACACTGAAGTATTGTTTATTCCCCTTGCCTCTTATTTCCTCTCCTCCCCAGACTCAGCTGTCACAAGCACACAGAACAATTTCCCATTCCCCAGGAAGTCTTCAAATAAAGCTTATTTTTCAGTGGAGGTGAGAGGAGCTGCACATTATTCTTTTTTTTCAAAATAATGACAGGAGCAGAAAAAGAACCAAAAAAACAAAAAACAAAAAAACAAAAAACCCGGAAACGGAAGCAAATCAAAACAGGAAAATCTGCTCTTACAGGAGGGTGGAGAGAAAGGTCAGCACTCACCACATTCTGAGGAAACTTCAGCCCCCTGCTTTGTGTTTTTATATATTATTAGAATTTTACAACAAATAAGTGAAGAAGAGAAGCTGGATGGTACTGACAAGTGGGGCTGTGGCGGGAAGTCAGTCCTGCCCAACAAAGGCTCTGTCTAAAAATACCCGGCCAGGACCTCACCATTTCCATAAACAGATGGACACCATGGGCCTGGTGGAGGGGCAGAGGCAGTGGGAGGAAATTGTATCTGACAGTGATAACAATCTGGCACCTCCCAGAGCTTCACATCCTGGACGAGTCCAGCCTGCTGTCCAGATCCCCTGCCTGTGAAAATGAGGCGTCTGTAAATAGAATTCTCCTGGTTCCCACGGTGGCAGTCCCTTGTAGGGGCCCAAAAAACACCTCTCTTGTCCCCCACCCCCATGCCATCTGCAAAGAGAAGGCAGGTGAGGTACGGAAGCTGCTGGTGGGTTGGAGACGATGTGGGGGACTTTGTGGTCACCTTAGTCCAAGTTGTGTCTCGAGCAGATGACGTGTGCTGTGTGCCTGTACCTGCAACTTTCAGGAAGTCTTGCTTAACTTCTTTGGGTCTAAACTTCCAGATCTGTGAAAAAAAAAAAGGGTGAGCATGATTCCAGAATTAGTGTGTTCAGTCCTGAGACATGCTTTAAGAGGAATAATAATCAAGTAGTAGGGTCAAGTGGAGAGGGGACTAGAGATATGAATGTTTGGTGGGGACTCATCAACATTGAAGGACTCTCTCAGGGGAGACAGATGTGAACTGCTCTGCATAGTTCCAGAGGGTAGAAAGAGAACCAGGAGGTGACAGTAAAAATGTACATCATAACCATCCTCAGGGAGAATGTTTTCATTGTCAGAGTTGCCCAGATTGAGTGGTGTTGCCAGAAGCATGGAGTCCCTCATCATCTGACATAGCAACAAAGCTTGGAAGATGGTCTCCAGGTATGCAAGCATTGGTGGAGAATGGGCCAGGTGACCTTGGCCTCTAACGTTCCTTCTGAACTCTGATTATGGGAACTTGTTTTTCTCCTTCATGAAATTTGCCTCCAGCATGGATGAGGGAATGTGAAGAGACATAGCATGATTAAGAGAGAAAACATATTAGTGAGAGTCCATTAAATACTGGTTTTAGGTAGATGGAAAATGGGCCTATGTGACTTGCAAAAGTGAGTATTTGGGTACAGATAAAGTGATGAGGGTAGTAGTTCACTGTTGCAAGTTCAAAGATGTCAACTGCCTCTTTCCTGGATCCCTTCAAGCAAAGGATAATAGAGATGGGGTAATGGTTAAGGATATGGGCTTCCAAAGCCATATCCAAGTAAAACATCCTGGGCTTGAACCTTGCTTGACTCATCCAATAGCTGTGCATTCCTAAGTTAGTTACCTTATCTCTCTGAACCCTCATTTCTTCATCTAAAATAGGAATAATGAATCTTTCTATTTCATAAAATCATTGTGAAGATTCAATGAGATAATACATATAAAGTTGTGCTGGATAATCTCTGTTTGCCCCTCCTGATTCACTTTCTACCTTTCTCTCAACTCTGCTTTCTGCCCTGGAGGCTAAGGACCAAGCAATGAGTTCTTGTGTCCTCTGGTTTGCCATGTACCTGGCTACTGGGGAGCCCCAGCAGAAGATCAGAAGGTGGAAGGAAAGTGAGCTGTGGTATTTATTCCCCTAACTTCCACTTTGAGAGGTCTCTGAGGGTCAACTCTGTCCTTAGCCTGAAGGTCACAGCTCCTGATGGTCCTCTCCTCAGATTCTCTGTGGGTTTTGATAACTGCTAACTTGTTTTGACGCTTCAAGCCCAAGGGTGACAATGAGCTTCCTGTTACCAGCCTTGTGGTACTGCATCATTCCTTGTTATTTCCCTAAACTCTGCCCATCACAGCCTTGTTAATAGACTTTTTATTAAATACACCTCCAATGATTCCAATTTGATTGTGTCTTTTGTGTCCCATTGGGACCCGGTCTGATATACACTGTGACTCTCAGATAATAAACATTCAGTTTCTTCATTCCACAAATATGAATTAAATACCCAATGTGCTCTAGGGACTGTTCCACCTACTGGAGGTTTGATGGAAAACTAAACAAACATTCCTGCCCTCTCACTGGGTATTCATTCTAGCAGTCATTTTACTGATCTTTTTTGAACACTTACTATGTGGCAGGTACTGTTCAAAGTGCTCTATGGGCATTTACTCACACAATCTTTACTACAACTCTATGAAATAGAGACTATTACTATCTCTAAGTGAGAGATGGGGAAACCAAGTTTCAGAGAGATTGAATTCAGTTACTTCTTATGTTAGCAGATGACAGAGCCAAGATTCAAAGAATAAATGTCAAAATAATTTTAACAGAAAAGCTAGTAAGTAGATAATTACAATGATAGCTAACATTTATTTAATATTAACTCTGTGTTAGTCACTCTGCTTGACCTTTTCTCTGGCTTACCTTGACTAATTCTTGTAGCAATCCTGTAAAGTTGATGCCATTATTCCCATTTGCAGATAGAAACACTGATAGTTCCCTGGTCACCCTACTTAAAATTTGCAACCTCCTCACCCTGGTACTCACGTCCCTCTTTCTTTACTTTTCTCCATATTGTTTATCTCCATGAGATATACCATGCATTTTTTTCTAATTACTTTTATTTCTTGTGTGTCTCCTTCTTCTGGATAAAGTCTCTGTAAGGATAAGAGTTTTATTTACCTCATTCTCTTGTGTGTTTCTAGCCTGGAACATTGTCTGGAACATAGAAGGTGCTTGAAAACTTTGTTGAATGAATGAATGAATGAATGAATGAATGAAACTTAGAACACATAAAGCCCTCAAGGGCCCACAGCTTGTTTAGGGCAGAGCAGGAGGCAACCTTAGATCCAGCAGATTCAAATTCTTAAGCTGTTGAATTGTACACCTGTAACTTACTGGATTTCGTTAACCAATGTCACCATAATTAAAAGAAATAAATTAAAAAAAAAATTCCCAAGCTGTTATCTATCTGCCTTTTTGGCCAAGATCTCTTTGAAAGAGATATTGGCAAATTGGAGGAGGGAGTGGAATTTGGAGACTTGAGTTCTGTTTCTTGGTCTGCAACTAATCCCTGTGTCAATGTGAATACATCACTCCCTCTCTTGGATTTCATTTCTCTTGTTCTAAGAGATCAGAAGGAGACTAGGTGGTCTACTGTGTAGAAGCTGCTGGAAACACTAGGGACTCTGTCAGGTTTTGCCCTTCCATTGATAAAGATGGGTCTTCACAGAGGTCAGCTGTGTTAGAACCAAACAAGAATCTCCCTCTGTCCCGATTCACTCTCTACCTTTCTCTCCACTGTGGTGACAAGTGGCTCCCTGCTCTTGGTAATTTCACCCCTGTTTGGCTTCTCAGCAATTTCATCACCTGCCAACCCACCCCCCTTATTAAATTCTCTTTGTTGTAAATATTTCAAGTGACTTCTTTTTTTTCAGATTGGACTCTGGCTGATACAGTTCCCTTTCTTTCAAAAACATTGTCCCTTTGCAACCCCAAACTCCTGTGCTTCCCCACTCTCTAAGCCCCCTCTGCCTTCACCACTCAGCTCCTTGGGAAAACAAAAATTTTCTCCACCTGACTCAGAATGTAACAGAGTTATGAAGAACTCTCATCTCTCCTGATTCCTCTACAATGGCAAAAACAATTCAAACTGATATCTCAATGAATTATCTTGACAATTTTAACTGCCTAGGAAAGCCCATGAACCTCTGAGGGTTGCGGCTCATTCTGTCAGAGTTCCGTGTTGTGGCAGGGTGGCTTGTGCAGGCGTCAGAGGAATGGAGCAGGCCCTGGGGAGGGACACTCAGACTCTGCCAAAACCATTCTTTCATGTCGTCCCTCATCAACCTTCTCAGCCTTTGGGGTGGGGAACAAAGAATGTACAGGACATTCAACAGTTGCCACTAAACACACCAACGCTTTGTCAGTCTCAGAGGGTCACCTCAGAGGGTCACCATTTGTTAGACTTGTGATATTTGGAAGGATATGAGAAACCACCCAGTCTCATTCTGTTCTCAATGGGAGGGAAATAAAATCCAAGAGAGGAGTGATGCACCCACGTTGACACAGGGGTGAATGGCAGACCAAGAACCAGAACTCAGGTCTCCAAATTCCACTCCTGCTTGCAATTTGCCAATGTCCCTTACAAAGAGACCTTGGGCAAGAAGGCAGATAACAGCTTGGGAATTTGAATCTACTGGGTCTAAGGTCAGCTCCTGCTCTGCCCTCAATGAGCTGTGGGCCCTTGGAGGTTTTATGTGCTCTCTCTAAGTTCCATCTATTCATTCAGCACATGGTCCTAGACAGCTGACAAAGAAACAGCAATAGCAAGAGAAGCAGCAAGGGAGTCAAGAGGAGCTGAGTGAAGCAGGATATTCTCTTCATTCTCCTTCGTACTCCTCCCCATCATGTCCATTATGTCCCCTATGAAGATATTTCCACAGACCTAGAGATTTGGCACCTGTCTGCTGAGAGAAAAGGTGATGTGTCTAGTGGTCAAAGGAGTCTCTGGAAACATAGTTGTGCCAAGGACCTGGTAAGAAGTATCACCACAGTCTGAGCAAGGTAGCATGATAGTAGTACATCAGGATCAGAGAGGTTTGCTAAGGATCGTGGGATTTAATGTCTCTTCCTATAAGCTTCTCCGACCATGCTGGCCCCCAAAGCTCATTTGGCTTGTCATTCAACCCTTCTTTTAACTGTTCATTTAAACTATGGCAAGACAAGGATATAGATACCTCTTAGGGCAAATATTTAATTGCTGATTAATACTGTCTACATATCACACCTTTGCTACCTACTTATAAGTTAAGGGATTTTGGGTAACAACTTCTTTGAGCTTCAGTTTTATCACTTGCAAGATACAGTTACAATAGTACATTTATAACATGATTTTCATGAGGAATAATAAGGAAACATGTGGAGTGCCCAACACAGTGGTATCATATAGTAGTTATTTAAAAAATGTTGAATATTGTATCAGTTAGGCTTCGAGCAGAAATAATATGGTGTCTTAGGTTGGGTCCCTCCAGATGAGGACCCTGAGACCAGGTTTTGAGTGCAAGTAGTTTATTTAGGAGGTGACTCTAGGGATCCCTGGTCAGGGAGTGGGGAGTGAGACAGGGAGGGAAGGAAGCCAATATAGGGCATGTTGATGAGCAGGTTAGCACTGTGGGCCAGCGGGGCTCAGACCTCCAGGGGATGGCTGTGGCATGGTGTAGAGCACATTTCAGACCTGTTTTGAAGGCCCAGAAAGCCGGGAGTGTACTTACCCACCAATTGCCGTTTATCGCTTGTTGAGGACCGCTCTTAGGGGTGTAGGTCATACATGGCCCTGTGGCAGGGAGAGCACACAGGTGCTTTCTGCAAGAGGTTGCCAGAGGGAATGGTGCTTACCTAGAATAGGTGAATAGAGCACCAGCAGCATCTGCTACAGAAAGGGGGAGGTGGCAGCATGTCTGCCATACTCACAAAGAGCAATCCAGGAGCGTTTAGTGAAGGCTCTATTTACACTGCTGTAGATAAGTTAAGAGGAACCAGCGAGCGATGCTGAAGCACTGGGGTGACAAGATAAGTGGCTAGTCTGTAAGATGTCAGGGGAGAGTATAATTGTTGGGATTCGGTGACATGGTGGCTATAGGAGAAGGTCTCCAAAGGGCAGCTCTGTCCTCAGGTAGTGAAATGCAGCCAACTGTCAACTCTTGGGCAGGAAGGGGGGACTATTCTTCCCGCTGTCCAATTTCCCACTGTCACCTGCCAAGAACTGAACTCAAGGAAGCCAGAGGGAGTGGGGCCTTGGTTTATGCATTCCTGAGATGTCATCCTCTAGGGGCACAGAGCAGGTCACAGGTGGAGACTGGACCTGGGGGAGCAAGAAAGGAAGACCCAACACAGGTCTCTTTTCCTCTCTTGTCTGGTTTCAGTAATTATGTCTTTACTCTCATCTCCACAAAGATGTAAATCTGAGAAGGATGCAGCTGCATCTCCTGTGACCTTCCTGTCTCTAGCACAGTGTCTTGCACGTGTTGGTTGACTGAGCGTAATGGGAGCTGAGGGCTGTTGGAGAGAAGTGGGTGACTTCTGGGGAGGGGCACAGTGTTTGATGCCTGAGTGAAGGAGTGTGGTTTGAAGTGGTCCCTGGTATTACCAGTCTTGTTTGGTCTCAGAGAGGTCACCCATGGAGTCACAAATATTACATGGGGACTATTCCATATGTTACTTCTTGACCCTGTAGCAGCATCAAGAGGATGGCTTGCTCTTTGCCCTGCAGTTGGTGAGGTGATGGTACCACTGTGGGCTCTCCCTGATGAGGGGCGGGACTTCCCTGCCCCAAATCATTACACTGCTGCACATTCCAGCTGTGGCTCCCCTTCACCTGTGTTTAATCTCAGTGCACTTACTCCAGCTATTATTAACATGATGATGATTATTTATGGAGTGCTGACAGAGGGCTTGGCAACACAGTAGATAAGGAGATCATGTGATATGTGCCTTCCAGCTTTTGTGACTGCTGCCACCTCCTCCTTTTGTTCTGGAAGATTCTGAGACTTCTCCTTCCCCTGTTAGGTCATGGATGGGAGTTAATAGGGAAGTAGGAAGGGCATGTAGGACTTATATTAGAGTCAGTTCGGGAGCTGTAAAAATACAGACTCTGGGGCTCCACTTCAGACCTATTGAATTAGAATTTATGAGTATCCTGGGCCCTGTAGTTGGTATGTTCCTCAGGTGGTTCTTAGGTCTAAGGAGAGATTCTGTTCTGGGAAACCCACTGAGTGGAAAGGAAAAATGAGGGAACAGGAAGAGTATAAACACAGTAACCACTCTCCTGGACCTGACAGGCAAGTCACACAGAGAATCTAGCAAAAAAGTTTTGTGAAGAAATACCACCTACCATTGTTTTAAAACACTGATAATAAAATATGATATGAGTTAGAAAGCTGTGTTTGGTATTACTTGGTTTTAGACTCCAAATCATTTAAAAGGAAGGGGTATATGTGAGATAGGTCTTGATAATAGAGTCTTGTAAGTCATTTTTATAGAGCTGATAAGAGTAACCGTAATTTATTGAGTATGTGCTTATTTGCCGGACGTTCTTCTAAGTGCCTTCCATTTAATGCTCATGGCAACACCTGGAAGTCTGTACTAACAGTATACCATTTTGTAGATGAAGAGATTGAGGCATAGAGTGGTTAAGTAACTTGATCAAAACAAGAAAGCTGACAAGTTGAGCCAGTGTTCAATGTCAGGCATTCTACCCTCCTGAACAGACTCTATGTTGACTTTCCATGTGATTAAATGAGGCTATATTTGATGAAATGTTTCATATTGTTACATTCATTATTCATTGAAGAAATTATGAGTTGCCTCCTGTGTGCTAGGCACTCTTGGTTACTAAAGAATATGCAGGAACTTATTTGAATCAGAAGACATATAACTCAATTGTATTTATTTCCTTGTGTTTGATGTAGGTTTTGGGATTTCGTACGAGATGCTAAACTTGTTTAGGCAAGTGGGGAAAGTGTCATCACACAGGTGACATTGCAGCTGATTCTTCAGTACAGAGAAAAAGGAGAAGTGAATGAATTTCAGGGAAAGGAAACCCTGGAATTCCCTATTCCATGTGAAAACAGAGCAGGGAAAAGAATGGGATATTTTACATAAACTGACTGTCTGATGGGTTTTAACCCAGAGACTGTGGTGTTCAGGGGGTGGGAAGTAGAATTGGTCAGGTGGGCTTGGGGCCAAATTGTGTCAACCTTGAGAGCCAATGAGGACACTTGAATTTATTCTGTAGGTATTGGGGAACCATGGGAGGGACAGTATTATCATAAGATGATTGATGACAATGGGAAAGAATTGAGATTAGAGGGAGAAAAGAGGCCAGGAAACCAGCTTTAGGCTTTGGGGAAAAATAAGAATAATGAATACCTGAGCTCATGCAGGGGTCCCCAGCCCCTGGGGCCTCAGATGGTATGGTCCCTGGCCTGTTAGGAACAAGGCTGCACAGCAGGAAGTGAATGGTGGGTGAGGGAGTGAAGTTTCACCTGTATTTGCAGCTGCTTCCCAGTGCTAGCATCACCACCTCAGCTCCACTGTAGATCATCAGGCATTAAATTCTCATAGGAGCACCAGTCCCTGGTGCCAAAAAGGTTGGGGACTGCTGCATTACAGTACAGCTGAGGATGGGCAAGAAATGTAATTGGAAGATATTTGGAAAAAAATGTTAATAGTTCTTTGAGACTAATTGGATACTAGAGACTGATAGAGGAAAATACAGGCTGGCTCTTTGGTTTCAGACTTGGAAAATGGAAAAGATGGTAATGCTGACATTAAAGCATGGAGTATAGGCATGAGGGTAGTTTTAGGGCAAGAATAAAGGATTTAGATTGTGCCATGATGACTTTAAAGGGCCAAGAAATTTGAGCAGGGAACATAGGAGGGAGATCAGAGATGGTGATATGGAAACAAAATTTACTTTTTGTTACGGAAAATATGCCGTATCTGATTATTCTACTTGAAATTTTTGTGTATCCCCACCCTACCCCCAACTGGAGAAGTTCTCATTCATTCATTTATTCATTCAGTTAGTTTTAAGAACACATTTGTATTTTACTAGCTGATAGAGAACATATGTACCAGGTTTAACATATCACTCAAGTCATATTTTTGGAAATGTGACTTTCTTTTTTTTTTAAATTGAACTCAACCACCATTTTTGCTGTCAGCTTAAACTTTTAAATCTGCTTCTCAAAATAAATTAGTACTTCTGGTTTAAAACATGGTCCATTCCAGGTTAACCTCTTTGAAGCAGAACTTGGTTTTCTATTTTTGGGATCTTATCTTTTTCTTTTCTGGTGGCTTTTGAGCAGAGATAAGTTATACAATAGCCCGGTGGTACTGAGAAAGTGTCTAGTGATGCCTAGGAAACTTTTCTCCTAGTGTGGAGAAATACATTTGGAAATGTTAACTTTTTTGTGTGTTTTAATCTGTTTCTCCCTCTGACCCAATTTATATCTTGAGTCACAGACTCTTAAAAACAGACTTCTTGAGTTCAAATCTCACTTCTGCCACTTCCCAGCTGTGTGACGTTGGCTAAATTATGAAGCCTCTTTGTGCCTCACTTTCCTAGTCTGTAAAATGAGATGACAATAGGACCTACCTCTTAACATTTCTGTGAGAATTAAATGAGCTAATATATGTAAAATACTTAGAACAGTGCTTAGCACATACAAAGGCAACATTAGCTTTGCATTTTATAATTCCTTTTCTTGCAGCATGGAATATAGAAGCTACTTTGAAATTGAAGGTAAACACCTAAAGCCACCAGATTTTCTCGGTGTCCTAGAGTAGGAGGGAAAAAAGAGGAAGGTGAATGTCTCAGAGAGTGACAAGGTGAGTGTAGACATTCCAAGGGTGGTTTGAGGGTGCTCTGCTGGTGCCCTAGAGAAGAGGCTGGTTTCGAAAGGAATGGAGGTCAGGAGGCCTAGGGAGGCCAGACTTGAGGCACAGTGGACACTGGACATCTTAGCAGGTACCGAGTGGATCCATTACTCATGATCGGGGGGCTTTTCCAATGTTGGCACCATTCTGGGGAGAAACTTCTTATGGGAATGGAAGCTGGGTTAGGGACTTAGAATAAAATGCAAATGAATTTAAGAAAATGAATGCTGAGGCCACTTGCACATATGAGTAGTGGGCTCTTTGAATTCCATAGCCACTTTCAGGTAGGGCCATGGAAGGAAGGAACACACAAATGGTGCCTGTGTGACTCTTTGTTTTTAATGAAAGAATAATGCGCTTTCCTTTTCCTTCTTTCACCTCTCCTAGGAGAACTAGAAGCCGAGAGTCCTTGGTCTCTGTGTAACCAGGCCCTCCCCAGAGCAGCATCAGGCAGGAAGATTTAGCCCCATTCTCCTCCACTTCCTTCAGACCCCTCCCCGAGACTGACTGCCCTTCTGTGTTTCACTTCCTGTCCTAGTCTTAAATGCTCCCCTGTGCAGCTGTTCCACAGCTGGTGGCCCTCCAGTCACCTTCCCCCCTCCCCCGTCTCTTCCCTGTTGAAGGGGGCTTGGGGAGAGTCAAAAGGTGCTACATCAATGTAAGACATTTCCTCCCCTGTCCCCTCAGCTGTGCAGCTCAGCTGTGTGTCCTCTGGCACCTACAAAATCAAACACCTGCCTTCCAGATGTTTGCACCTACAGGCCAGCAAAGCTGACTGCAGCAAGTCCCTTAGAATGGAGATATGTATTTAGTTGAGGGCAACTTTTAATGGAATTCTTGACCTGAAAAAGAGTTGGAAGGGTCATCTCTTCCATTTCTCTGCCTTCAGGAAGGTTGAAACTAAAAAGCTGAGTTCTTTATGCTCTAAAGACATTTAGTTGAAGAGTCCACAGCTTCTCCTGGGCTCATTGTCAGGGGTTTTTCTTTATGACCAGCTATATTTCTTTCTAATTTTCAGGGAGATAGGCTAATCCCATGCAGAGCTTATACATAATAATCATTCTTCCTTTTCTCCCAAGGTAATTACTAGGAAGAAAAAGCTTGGTGGTGTGGATTAAGCACTGTCTTGGGGATCACAGAAGCCTGTTTCTAATCCAGGTTTAGCCACATACTAGCTATGGCTGGCCTTAGTCTCCCAAGTTTTAATTTTGTCCTTTTTAAAATTTGGATAGTAGCACCTGTCCAGATGACTTTGAGGATTAAGTAGATAATGTGTATACATACCCAGTACTGTTACTGGCTCAGAATAAGCCCCCAGCAAGTCATAGCTGTTGTTGCTGTTTTTACTATGGATAGTCTGTTTCTTAATTCAGGCAAAAAAAAAAAAAAAAAAAAGTGTCCAGTATTAATTACTATTAGCCCATTTATGCTGACTGCTTGTTGATCTAAACGTTATACAAAACAAGATAACCTGCTAATACCATTCCTTTAGCCCAAGGTTTCTTAAAGTGTGCTGTGGTCCACCTGCATCAACATTACCTGGGGGTACTTGCTAAAACTAAAAATTCCTGCGCCCTAGCATACCTGTTGATTTAGAACCTGTTAGCTGGGCCATGGAATCAGCATTTTGTCAAGCACCCCAAATAAATCTTATCACCTTGAAGTCTGAGGCTACTTCTTAGGGTTTGTTAGTAAAGTCAGCTGGCTCATAGGTTAAAGAAGGTACATCACCTGACGTTCCTTGCTTCACAGAGCAGGGGCTCTGCCACATGTTTCCTTGTTCTTCCCAAGAACTGGCATTCAGTTGGTGGTACCTTCCTGGAATCACAGGGGCTCAGAATGTTAGCATTTAAAACAGTCTCTAAGGTCCTGTCATCCAAACACTCAGATGTAAGAATTTCTTTCACGGAAACTTAGAGGACTATGGGTTCTCTAGTAAGGTGGGGAAGGTAGGATAAAAGAGCAGGAGACCAGGACAGGGAAATGGGAAGAAGTTTTGTCCAAAGACTGGAACAGCTGGCAGTATTTATGAGAGGCTGCTTGTGTGCAGAGCCCAGTGCTGGCTGTGGTGGGAAGACACAGAGGAAGGAATAGATAGGCTTGCAGTGTCTCCACCATGCTCAGCATCCGACAGACTCTGAGAAACCTAGGGAATCATTCAAATGTTTGCAAATAATCGGTTAGATTTTGGATCCCAGAGTTTTGAGGAGTTCAGGGTCTTTTTGGAGGACAGAGTAGAGAGCAAGATAAAAATAAATAAATAAAAATAAATAAACAAGGAGAAAAGGAGGGAAAAAACTCAACAAGATATGGTCCAATGTTAATTATTAAATTAAAGAATCCATTTACGGAGAACTCCCAGGTGAAAAACCCCAGGTATATAAAGAATAATAAAACAAACTCCCTTGAAGGGGCAGCATAATGTGTGGGAAGAATATAGGAATAAGATTCACATTGACTCTTACCACTTAGCCACTCTGGGAACCTGGGAAAGGCCTTACCCTTACTGAATTTCAGATTTCTCAACTGTAAGGGGTGCAAATCATACTACGCATTCGGTTGTGGTGAGGACAAATTTAATAATGTGTGAAATTATCTAGAACAGTGCTCGAACATAGAAGTACTAAACAATTGTTACAATTTCCTCCTGGAAGAGGAAACATAACTCCTACCCTCATAATCAGATGCGGTGGCACCATTAGTATCCAGTTAAGGTTGGTTTTGATATTCGAAGGGCAGAGAGGCCTTGAATCTTGATGACTGGAGCCAGTTACATGGTTGCCATGCTTTATTCAGCTAATAGAAACTCATACAGACCAGAAGTGAGTGCATTTGACAGCTCCTTGAAGTTCTCCTTGGAGCTTATCTAGAATTCTTACCAAATAATCTTGAAGCATGCCACCAAGAGATAGAAACAAAAAAAACCACATATGCCTTTGAAGGACGAATCGAGATTAGGCAATTGTTTTGGCTATTTTGTATAACTATTATTGCTTTTAATTAGAAAAATGTGGGGAAAAAATTAAAAATTGCATGTAGCTCTTCCACTAAAAAACATTATTGTAGAAGGTTCTTGTTTTAGGTAAGATGGAGTAAGCACACTCTAGCCTGTTTCTCCCACTGTAGTCTAAAGTGCCTGACATTGACTATTAATTGCCAAGGCATCTATTTCAAAGACATCCATCTAGAATAAATATATGGTCAGGGTTATGACACAGCTATTAACAAAATTAGATAAGAAACCAGGCTGCCCTCTCTTTTTAGAAAGCTCTAGGTAACCTAGATAACTGACCATTTGAGTGACCTTGCTCTTAACTTCCTGTACCCTAATTCCTGCTCTTATTTTTTAAATTCACTGATAAAGAATGAATCCATGAAACCCCAGGCATCCCACCCTGGACCCTCATAAAAGCAGAGACCCAGGTCCTCTCTCTCTACCTGTGACCTTGCTGTGTGGCCTTTGTGTATGCTGTGTATCCTCCAGGACCTGTGACTGATAAATCTTGTTTTTTGATGTTCTCTGATGGTTGTTGCTTGAGATGGCCTGCAATCATAATAAGAACCACAAGGGCTGGTCCAACCACAACACTGGCTCTGGTTTGTGGGAGCTGCCACAAGTACTATGGGCCCAGGTGAGTGTCTCAGGCATTTCTAACCAGTAGCATCACTAGCAATAGGCTGAGACCCATACAGTATCTGCTGAATACAGAGATTGGACAAAATAAATGAGGCAGCTACATGAGGACTTTGAAAAGTGGATGGTAGCAGATGTACTGAGAGAAAGGTTAGAATTTGCACCACTAAACGGGGTAATTTTATCATTTTCCCCCATCTGGTGTTTCCCTGAATTCAATCAGCCCCAAATTTGGAGGAGGACAGTGGGGTATAAACAGAGAGAGCCCAAGGAGAAGCCCTCTAGTTCTGGCTTGAGAAAGAGAGAAAACTGTTAATATTCAGAGAGCAAGAGAGTGAAGAAATCCCTCATTTTTCTTTTAACCATTCTTAGTCTTTTCATTATTTTCTTTATCCCAGCCCAAGCAATCCCATGGCAGCAGCAACAATAGCAGCAATGGGAGCCTGTAGGAACCTAAAACTCTAGAGAAAGACCTTAAAGTGGTTTATGAAATCCTGGGCTACCTCTCTGAGCTATGCATGTTGTGGCATTGACCCTAAACAGCACATATAGATTTTGAGAACTAAACTATGGGATATACCTCTATCCAAGTCCAAGACTGGCTGCTCAGTGGTGTACATGTGAGCCAGATCCAAACAGCACTACAAAGGCTTTGAAAACTAAACTGATATGGGAACCACAGCCCTCATAAGACTCATTGGAACTTGTGGCCTAAAACAAACTGAGTTACTTGTTTGCTAAAATGAAAACAACACAAAACAAAACACATTCTTTATAAGATTTAAATACTACGCAGAATCTCAGGAAATAATAGTTAATATATCCAGATATAATCAAAAATTACTCAGCATACAACAAACCAGAAGAAATCTCAACCCATATGGAAAAAGACAATAAATAGAAGTCAATAACTAGCTAACACTGATAAATTGTTAAAGCAGTTATTGTAAAAATGCTTCAACTAGTAAAGAAGAACACACTTGAAATGAATGAAAAAATAAAATTCTCAGCAAAGAAACAGAAGATGTAAAACAGTAATGGAAATTTTGGAAAAAAAATTAGGAAAAAAAATTTAGAAAAAAAACCTCACTGGATGAGCTCTGCAGCAGACCGGAGATGACAGTAAAGTCAAAACGTAATCGCGGGTCAATATAAAAGATCTAATCTGAACATCACAGAGAAAAAAAGATTTAAAGAAGGTAATAGACCTCAAGGATTTGTGAGACAATAGCAAAAGATCAAATATTCATGTCACCAGAAAGAAAGGAAAAGGAATATGAGGCTAAAAAAATTATCTGAAAACTTTACAAATTTGGGGCAAGTTAGAAATTTACAGATTCATGAAGCTCTGTGAACCTTAAACCAGATAAATACAAAGCAAGCCACACCTGGATATATCATAATTAAACCACTAAAAACTAAAAACAGAAAAATCTCGAAATCATCCAGAGAGAAATGATGCATTCCCTGTAGGAGAATAATTCTAATGGTAAATTTCTCAGATTTCTCATCAGAAATCATGGAGCCAGAAGAAACTGTGACAACATTTTTTTTAAGTGCCGAAAGATGAGGAAAGTTCATCCAGAATTTTATATCCAGTGAAAATATTCTTTAGGAATGAAGACAGATAGAAAATCCTTGGATGAAAGAAATAGAAGTTAGTTACTAGCATATCTGCTCTAAAATAATTGCTAAAGAAAGGCTGCAGATGGAAAAGAAATTATTCCAGAAGGAAAATTGAAACATCAAGAGTGAAGGAAAAATAACAGAGATAATATCTCAGTACACTTACTGGACTAATTTCCTTCTACTGAATTCTTTAAAATTCTTTTGATGGTTAAAAATAAAACAATATAATATTGTCTGAAGTTTCAAATATGTTTAGATATAACACATCAGACAGATACAACATAATGGGGGAAGGATAAAGAGGACTATATGGTTGTCAGTTTTCTACATTTCACTCTAAGAGGTAAAAAATTGAACCAAAGTAGATTGGAAGAGTTAAGTATGCATATTGCAATTACAGGTGCAACCACCACTAAAAAACCTATATAAAGAATTAAAAAATGGGAGATTAGAATGGAATACTAAAAAATGTTGAGATGACCCCAGAGAAAAGAGGAAAAGAGAAATAAAACAACAACAACAACAACAACAGCAAAAACCAGAGGGAATAAATAAAAAATAAAGAATAAAATGATAAACCTAAATCCAAGCATTACAATAATTATGTTATAAAAAACTTCCTTCAAATGAATGTGTGGGTTAAAAGTAAAATAATAGAAGATGATCTTTCGTGCAAACACCACCCAAAAGAAAGCGTGGGTGGCTATACTAACATGAGACGAAGTAGATTCCACGGAAAAATAAATTGCCAGCAATAAAGAGGGACATTACACATAATGAAAAAAAGAGTCAATTCACAAAGAAAACATATTAATCCTAAATGTTTTGTCTCTACAAAAGAGTTCAAAATATATATAAAGAAAAAACTGACAGAATTAAAAAGAGAAATAAAAAACTCTACAATTAGAGTCAGAGACTTCAAAAGTCTTCTCTTTACTAAGAGAACTAGTTCATAGAACTAGTACACAAAAAATCAAGGACATAAAAGAATAGACAACACCATCAACTGACTGGACATAATTTTCATTTAAACACACTCCACCTAGTAATAGCAAAATATGCGTTCTTTTCAAGAATGTAATATCAAGATAGATCATATCCTACGTCATAAAACAATCCTTAACAGATTTAAAAGAATTGAAATCATACAAAATATGTTCTCTGACCATAATATAATTAACTAGATAACAAGAAAAATTTCCAAAACATAGGAGGAAAAGAGAAAACCTTCGTAACTTTGGCTTAGGTGAAGTTTTCTTAGATACAATAATGGAACATGGTCCATAGAAGACAAACTGACCAATTAGACTTCATCAAAATTTAAAACCTCTGCTCTTTGGAAGATACTATTTAGGACATTGAAAAGTCTAGTCACAGACTTGGAGGAAATATTTGCACATCACTTATTTGATAAAGAACTTGTATATAGGATATATAAAGAATTCTCAAAACTCAATAAAATTAAAAGTGAGCAAATAATTTGAACAGACACTTCAAAGAAGACATAGAGATGGAAAATAAGCACATGAAAAGATGCTCAATATTGTTAGACACTAGAGAATTGCAGATAAAACCATGATGAGATACAACCACCCTCCTTTTAGAATAGCTAAAATTAGTAAAGACCAAGAACAGTCAGGAGACCAGCATGACTATGGATGGGGAGTGGCAGGGAGGTACTGGAAGATGTGGTGTGGGTGTGATCAGAACATGGTGGGCTCAAGATTCCAGGTTCACAATCTCTGAGTTATTCCATGTTTGTTAAAAGTGAACCAAATTCTCATCCATGACATCTTATATTTCCTCCAGGGCTAACAGAGCTTCATTTTAAGATGCCCATTTTCTTTTAGATGTTCCTTAGACCCTTGAGAAGGAGAAGGGACAAGGCCCCAGCACTCCTGCTTCAGAAGATGAGGGGCTTTTTGTGAGGTGTTGCCTAAGTAACGTGAGGGAAGTTGGCAGTTTTCATAAGGAGGAAGCACAATATGAAAAGATACGGGGCTTTGCGTTTTCTCTTCCTTTCTCCAAGGACAAAAACTGGCCACACTGCATAGCTCCTTCACCTAATCACTTACCCTTTCCTATTCCTTTCCTTTTCAGCCCAGTCCCACCTATCCCTGCTTTGCCTTGTACGGGCACCCATTCCTGGTTTGGCTATATAGTCCCACTCCTGTACCTTACTCCCTGTTCTGGGGGCTTATTGCTAGATTCCAAATCCTAGGGATAGTTGGCATTTGGGGATTCTTTTTCTTTCCTGTCTTAATTTCTCTTTAGGCTGTACCCAGTATCTCTAATTACAGTTCCAAGCACTTTTGAATATTCAGTAATTATTCCCGATGATGGTGTATAGGGAGTCACGGGAAGAAGCTGCATGCAGAGTTCACAGCCTGAAGTTATGAAGGAAAGAATCAGTGTCTACACGATGCATCATTCAAGAAATGTTGCTGGAATACCTATTGCATTCTTGGCACTAGTTAGGTTTAGCAATGAACTGTAAGGGAGGTTCCATCCTAGTTGGGGAAGAGAAACAAACAAACAAAAAATACAATAACTATGCAGTATGATGTCAAATGATAAAAAACCTTATAAAGACAATCAGAGGAGGATAAAGGAGACTGCGAGTGATAGGTACGAGGGAATGAAGGGAGGCCGCCATTTTGTGGAGGGTGGTCAAGGAATGTCCCTCTGATTAGGTGACGTTTGAACAGCGACCCTGAAGGAGGTGAGGGAGTGAGCTAAGCACTGGGAGATGAGTGTTACAGGGAAATGGAAAAGTAGGTGACAGGACACTGAGGCAGGGTCTTGCCTGGAGTATCTGAGTCACAGCAGGAGGCTGAGTGTGCCTGTGGCCCGCAGGTTCCAGGCAGGAAACAGAACTTGATGGCTCAAAAACAGACCCTAATGAGGGCACTGCTTCAGAACGTGAGGAGAGAACCTTAGAGGAAGGAACAGGAATGCTGTGGCCCCGGACAGGAGCATCAGTGGGAAGCTGCTACCAACCCCAGGGCTGAGGACAAGGCATGGGGGTGGGGGATGGGGTTGTCTTATGAACCCTGTAGGGGAGGGGTCAGGAAGGAGGGCTTATTGATGGGAGCTGTGGGAGGGGAACCCCAAAACTCCAGAACCAGGCTAAAGCAGGGAGGTGATGGGGAAGGAAATCCCTGCTCTTTCTTCCTCCTGGCCTCTGATTGGCTACCAGTGCCTTCGCCTGGCTAAATTCAGCCACAGGCCATCTGGAAACGCCATCTTAAAGGCTTAGCCTCAGGGCAGAAGGGCAGTGAATGGTCTGGGAGTGAGGCAGACTCTCCAGCCCTTAGAACAAGAGGGAGAATAGCTACTTAGTATAAAGAGAAAGAACAAGTAACGTGTAGCTCGAGGCAATGAGTTAAACTGCCAAACCAGATCTTGCCGCTGAAACAAATCTTTGCTGTTTCAGGGAACATTCTGGGCAGGTGGTCTCTGCAGGGGAGGCTGAGTGGCCTGTTTTGCAAAGGTGAAGTGACCATTTATAGTGACCAAGGCCCCCAAGTTAGAACCAGGTTCCTGGGCCCTTTGGCTATGTACACTGAATTGTAGCATTAAGTTCTGTCACACTATTCCTATCTTCCCTTAATTGTCATTTTCTCACATAAGAAATAGACATATCTTTTCTTCTGTTGAGGTTGCTTTTCTATACAAAGCTGAGAAGAATATCATTCAGTTCAGTTTAAGATATAGCTTGGGATTTATTCTCAAATTTAGACAAACTTGATCATGAGGACAAGAGCTTTTTAAAAAGAATGAGACTTTAGAGATACTAGGCAGTTCTACTCCAAGCCAGAAGCCTGAACAAGATGCCTCACAGAAGTCCTCATCCACCCAGAGAGCTAATGGCTCTGATTCCCAACAAGGATCTTGCCTGACGCTCTCTCCAAATGCAACATCTCTTCAAAAGGTGGTGCTGCAGATTAAGGAGAGACTTCCTCAGTAGCTGACTCTTGGGCTGTGTGGAGAGTCACTCTGGCAGGTCTGCAGAGGTCCTGATCCCAGAGGTCACCCTGGGAGTCCCAGCACATCCTGCAGACCTCGGGCACTCCCCTCCATCTTGGTCTGGTGTCCAGCAGGCTGGGGTGGTCGTGGAGGGAGTGGAGTCCTAGTGGCCGGTTAGGCCGGCACTGTTTGGTTGTTGGGGAAGAACTGAAGAAACAGGAAAGCAGAGGCAGAAAAAGCAAAGATGCAATGGGGCACGCTCCGAGACTTTTCCTACCTCATAAAAAAAGCAATGGGTACGCTTTTAGTAAGGGGAAGTGGATTATGGTGATCATTGGTACCTGAGAATTTTGGTGTCCTGTGTAGGAAGTTTGGCTGTCAATGCATAATACTCATGGAGACAACTAACCCTTTTAAAATTTTTAAACACTTAGGAAATTGAAAAAATAATGTTTTAAATCTTTTAATATTTGTTCTGTTTGGAAAACCTCCCTTTGTAACAGCCCTATGGGGATGGTTTAGGATATTCTAGAATGGAGATTATTTTATCTACTTGGTTTTGGTGTTTTGCACTAGTGTGGGTTAAGAGTGAGTAGAAAGATTTCTTTATTCTTGCAACTTACTACAGCAGAGGACCAATGCCCATGGAGATGAGATGCTAATGGCTCGTCTGTAAGAAACACCACATTCAACCACAAGTTTCTTAAATGATGTTTTGGGGTTTCAAAATGAATTTTAGAGTGGTCAAAGGAAGACATTAGTTTCCAATTTATTCTTTAACAAGAAATTTCTCTTTCACTTTATCTAGTACACGCTTTATAGTCTTCAGTGGAAATCTCTCAATTTCAGATTGCTTATCTAAAAAGCGGGGCCAATTTTATTAGCACACTGGGTGGTGGTTAGGAATAAATGAGAAAATAGTAACAGAGGGTCCTTTATCAATGTTTACAAAATAAAAATATGTGGCAACTAGGTCCTGTATTAGGACCTCTCTAGGGAGATGGACATGGGAAAATATAAGGAAGGAAATAAGTAAGCTTCTTGGAACAAACTCACGTTCAATTCTAATTTTCTTTATTTTTCAAAACAGTGAATTAGAGGTCAGGGCTAAAGCTAAAGGGAATAAAAATGACCGGAAAGACTCTAAGACTTGTGTGTGTGTGTGTGTGTGTGTGGGTGTGTGGAGAGAGAGAGACGTTTTATTATTTTTAACTTTTTTACTCTAGAATTTTAGAAACATATACAAAAGTAGAAAGAAAAGGACAAAGGGCACTCATATACCTAGCTCCAACATTTACCAATTCACAGTTATTCTAGTTTATTCTATGTTACATTGCTTCTATTTCTGTTTTATTTGAAGCACTATCGAATATTTCACTTCAGCCCTAAATATTTCATATGTATAAAAAAAAGACAAGAACTACTAAAAAACTCTCAGTACCATTTTTGCATAAAAAAATTAAAAGTAAGGCCTTAAAATCATCAAATACAGAATCATTATTCAAATTTTCAATTGTTTCACAAGTCCATTGTTCTTGTTTAATCAGTATCCTAACATGCTGCAGTTGGTTGTGGACAGAATTTTTTTCCTAAGTTTATAATTTAGAATAATTGTACATTCACAAAAACTAACAAATAGTATAGAGATGTGTACCCATCAGCCAGCTTCCCCCAATGGTGACATCGTAAGTAAATTAGAGTACGTTATCAAAACTAAGAAACTGAGAACACAATGTAATTAACTAGACACCAGATCTTACAGGTTTTTGCATGCATTCATTTTTCTTTGTGTATAATTCTGATGCAGGACAGGGCACATTTCCCCGAGTGGCGGGGAAGACCAAGCCCTGCACTGAGAGAAGACGAGGGTCCTTAGGCAGAGAGTGAAGAAAAAATTCAACACACACGCCATGGTTGGAGTCAACAGGAAAGTTTATTAGAAAAAGGGCTGATACTCCACAGACAGCGTGTGGTCTCCTCTCAGAGGCAGAGTGAGAGGGACAAGTGTAAAGGCAATGACAGGGACCCTGAGTGTTCAGAGAATTCAGTTTCTGTGTTATTCTTTAGTTCCCATTTCCTCTGATATGGACATACAGTGAGGAAAGGGAAGAGTGTGTAGTATGAAAAGGTAAGAACTTGTAGAGTGAAAGGCCTGCTGGCAGTTCCCAGCCTTTAATCCGTAGGTTCCCAGTGGTTTTAGCCAGAGGGAGTGACTCTTGGTTCCTGTTCCCCCTTCACAGGTGTGGGGAATGGGCTGTGAGCAATCCCAGCAGAAACCTTCCTTTGTTCTGAAGGTGTCTTCCTGGCCTGGCTGCAGGGCTGATCAGCACATTGCAGTCTCTGATTGTGGATGGATTAATATTTTAATTCTCTTGCTGCCTCCCTACATTAGTTCTTTCCTTCTTTATAAATGTCTGTCTGTGAGTTGTAATGACAACAGAAGGAAACCAGGTTAGATCACTTCCTTCTGGAGGAGTGGTGTGATGCAGAAAAAGGGGCAGAAATATGGCTTGGTGGAATGAAAACTGTATTGGGTTTCAAAAAACCCAGATTCTAATCTTAAGTGTGTCACCAACTAGCTAGTGACTTTAGAAATACACCCCTTTCTGGAACTTCAATATGTTTATCTATAGAATAAGGGAACAGGTCACTAGATCCCTGGAAATCCCTACTTTCTCCTCTGGCTTTGATGCTCTAGGGTGCCCTGACCTAAAATGAACCACTTAGGTATTTCTAGATTCCTCTGCTATCACCGTAGGCTAGGCCACTATTATTTTTTACTGGACTACTGAGACCTTAATTTCTCCTCACTAAAGACAGAATTGTTGAAAGCACAAATATGAGCATGTTGACCCACTTAAAACTTTCAATGCCTAAATCTTTCCCTAAACCTCACCCCTGGCATTGACCTCAGGGTAAGATCTAAACATCTAACATGGCCTTTCTTACTCTGCATGACCTGGCCCCTGCTTCTTTCCCTGACCTCATCTTAGACCATTCCACACTGCACATTCCACATGCTGCCCTTAATCCACTCTGTGCTTGTTTCAGTTCCTGATAGAGCCTGCTGGCCTATTTTAATTTATTGTTTAAATGCCAGTGTTCCCCCTAGGGACAGGGTCTCTAGTATCTACTGTCATAGCTCCCATACTTCTCACAGTACATGGCACAGTTGGCATTTATTTAAGAAATGGTTAAGTTGTATTAATCAGGGCTGTTTATTCATTTTTTATTATTAATACATCCATTCCCTAACAAGTGAATGGTGTTTTTATTTGAAAGTATTATGAACCCAACTCTACCAGCTTAAGTTTTTTTAAAGTGGAGAACATACTGGGAGTTACAGCAGAAAGTGCAAGGGTGGGAGGGGTTTCAATCACGCCTATATTCAGGGATTCAAGCAAGGTTCCATCTCTACCTTCATTTCTGTTTACCTCTTAACACTACTTGTCTCCTTGCATTGGCCTTTATTCATCCCTCCAAGAGATAGGTTTCCCCTTCAGTTCTTTCAGGATTCACATTCCTCCTGTTGCATTCCTCCAAACCTACAGGCCTTCTCTTCCAGCTTCAAATGACAAAACCTTGTGTGTAGTAGGGACAAATCAATCTAACCTGGCTTGAATCACACATTCACACCTGGGGCTTTCACTTTGGCCAGGGAGATATGGTTCCATGATTGACCCTGTCTGAGCCAATGCCCAGCCCTGTGGCTAGGAGGAGTGTGGACTGAGGCAGGGGCAGGGAGCGCAGACTCTCAACCTGGATCTCCTGGGTTAAAATTTCAGCTCTGTCACTTGGAGAGTGACCTCAGCAAGTGACAACTTCTGTGCTTCAGTTTTTTTATCTGTAGAGATAATAATAGTACTTGCCTCACAGGATTGTCATGGGATTAAATAGTTAATATATGTAAAGCACAAAGAATAGTGTTGAGCACACAGTAAGCACCATGTAAGAATTTGTAAAATAAAAATAAGTAACCAAAGAATGCAATTGGGGACTGTCTTTCAGAGTAATAACTGCTTCATTCATATTGATTAAGCATCTGCTATGCAGTAGACACTATTCATAGCTAATGGGATAAAGATAGACAAAATTCCTTTATCACATTCCAAAGTGGTATACACAGGATACAGAAGGAATAGTCTGCATCCTTGAAGAGTCTGCCTTCCAAAGAAATAAACTAGATGTTGTAGGACTGGAAGGCAACTCAGATGCTCATCCAGGGACACAGATCTTTAAATGTAGTGTCAAAGTCCCTGGACTCTCATCAGCTGAACTAACCAGAACAGAGCCCCAGTCTCCAAAGATGACCCCATGCACCTGTATTTGGGTGTGGCAAGTGTAAGAAGTAGGAACCCTTAGGGACACCCCCACCATTCCATGGTCATTCGGGAAAGTGCCTGTGTTAATCTAGAATTTGGGGTAAGAGACTACTGATGCCACCCTATAGCCTATAGACAGCATCTCATTCATCCTAACATGGACCTGGGGACAGAAATGATGTCGCAGAGATGATGAGGGAATCTTTTGACTGTCTGTATGGGGGTTCACAGATTTAGTAAACTTGGCACTTGTTCTTTCTTAATGGTCTGTGATGCTCTGCTCGCATAGCACTTGCTTTGTATCTCTCTTATTTATTGACCTTCCTTTGCCTTGTATGCTACTTTTGGGATATCTTGTTTTTCCTACTGAAGTATTCTTTTTGAAAGCAGGCATGGTCTCTGGTTCATGTTAGATGCCTAAGAAATAAAATCAGTTTATGTATGTATGCATTCTATGTATTTAAAAATTTTCTTTTCCATTTTTCAATTATAGTTGACATCCAATATTATATTATTTTCAGGTATAGAACATAGTGGTTAGACGTTATATGTATTTTTAAATAAATTTTAGATTTTAAGTATAGTTTTAGATGTACAGCAAGTGGCAAAGCTAGTACAGAGAGTTCCCATACACCCCACAGTTTCTCTTATGGTTGACATGTTACATTACTAGGTACATTTGTCACAATTAATGAATCAATACTGACACATTATTATTTACTAAACTCCACACTTTATTCAGATTTTATTAGTTTTTTCCTAATATCCTTTTTCCATTCCAGAATCCCACTGAGGACACCAACATAACATTTAGTCATTATGTCTCCTTAGGTTCTTCTTGGCTATGACAGCTTCTCAGACTTTGTTTTTGATGACCTTGACAATATTGAGGTATACCGGTCAGATGTTTTGTAGACCGTCCCTCCATTTGAGTTTGGTTTATATTACTGGCATGAGTTTTTGAGAGAAAGACTACAGAGGTGAAGCATCATTCTCAACACATTGCCTTAAGGGTACACGCTATCAGCGACTTTTCACTGATGATATTGAGCTTGATTACCTGGTTAGGTAGTGTTTCCAGGTTAGGTTTTTCCAGTGTAATATTATTTGTCAATTTCCCCCCTTTTCATGCTGTAATCTTTGTAAGCAAGTCACCAAGTGTACCCCACACTTAAGGGGTAGGGAGTTATACTCCACTCTTTGAGAAGATAGAATCTACATAAATTACTTGGCATTTTTCTGCATGGAAATTTATCCACTGTCTTCCATTTATTTATTCAATTATTTATTTGTGTCGGTATGGATTTATGAGTATTTATTTTATACTTTGGGTTATATAATGCAGTAGTTATTTATTTTTTGCTCAAATTGTTTCAGTTTTGGCCATAAGAAGTTCTTTCATTTTGGTCTTATGTCTTTTTCACATACTCCTATTTTTTTGAGGGAGGGTATTCCCTTACTTTCTGGCCCTAGAAGACGTTCCAGGGTCATCTTCTATTTACCCTGCCCCAGCCCTAGAATCAGCCATTTCTCCAAAGAACCCCAGTTCCTTTTGTCCTATAATGATAGTAGAAACTGAGATCTGGGTATCAGGTGTGCTCATTTCTCCTACAGTGTCATTGCTTCCAGGCCCTCTTAGCAGTCAGAACAAGGACATATGCACGTGTATCCTAACTCATGTATATGTACATGTTTATAATCATTTTCATATATATTTGTCAGTATCCATAGTAAGCTAAATATAATTTCATACTGATATATCTGACTAATCCAGCACCACATGGTTCACTCTAGTTTTACCCTCTTCCTTACCTGTACCCCCTTCACCTACTCCAACAGTGAGAAAGCTGGCTACCTGTAAATAACATCCCTTTACTTGTTTGTTCAGTCCTGGTACACATGTACAGCAGTTTCAGAACTGTTAACTCGCAACGCTGTGAGAAACAACTTCACCGACTAAGTACAGTGCAGTGCTCATGTATAGTTCTCTAATGTGTGCTCTAATATCAACATATTTTTTTTCTCAAGGAATTATTCCACCTGATGCTAAATAGCTAATGGTTCTTTCTGAAAAATATTGTTTCAACATGACTATACTAAATGCCACTGAAAAATGGTTAAAATAGTAAATTTTATGCTAAATATATTTTACCACAGTATAAAGTAACACTGTTTCACTTTTTTTTGTATCTTCCAATGCATTCATTTCCAGTCCTGGATGATTATGGAAATCAAGGTCTTTGTAATATGAACCAAGAATCTGTTTTTTAAATAAGTTTCCCAGCCTAATATAGTACTAATGGACTTTATTTTTTTAAGAAAAGATAATATGCAATTGAGGGATCCTGGGATCTGGGATCCCTAGTGGCATTCCCAGCATCATGGCAGATGCAAGGGTCATCTGGGACATGTCTATTGTCCCCTCTGGAAGATGAGGAGAAGTGTGGCCTTCTCCACAGGCTGAGGACCTCAGCCAAGCTTTGCTCCTCATGATCAGCACAGCCCTCCTGCAGGCCTGGCTTGGCAGCTCCAGCTCTGAGCTGCCTGGGCACCTCCCTCAAAGGCTGTGCTGAGTTGCAAAAAATTCAGAGCTCTACCTCCCTCACCTTTGGCATGATCTAAGCATGTCAGAGTTGCCAATGAAAGAAAGCTGCTTGTTTCTCAGAGCAGGTTGCCAATTGGATAACCAAGTGTCACCTCCAAGCCCATAATAAAACATCCATTAAACCATTTATTACATTTCCCAGTTGGTAGATCAGGCTTGCCTTGGACCAAGGGCCGATGGATCCTCAGCCCTTTGCCTGTGGCTGTCTTCTCTGACACCTTGGAGGGCAGTAGCTTGGCAGTGAGTGAAGCTTTGGATTCCAGAGCCTGACCTGGCCTGTGTAATTAGATGCTCTGGCTAGACCCTATCTCATGTCTGAGTCATCCAGGGGAGGGTGCAGTCCCTAGGAGCTGAGAAACCTTGAAACTGTGCACCAATCCATTCCCTTGCATGAGAGCTTATATCTATAAGGAAAAGCATCTGGAGATCCAGGCAACTCTCTAGGTAATTACAGATTCTCTCTCAATCACTCTCACCTGCACAATCCAAATATGAAGCAAGGGGACTTCATTTTTGCCTGTATGAATGATGATTCTTTCTTTACACTCTGTGTATTTAAGTGTAGAGTAGGTAAAGAAAAGACTGTAAACAACTGACACTTCCCAGATGTGAGAGAGAGTACAGGCAATTGGGTACAAACCTGTGTGTTGTCACCTGTCAAAGATCAAGATACCCACTCTGGGACACTTGGGAGAGAACTTGGGGTCGATCAGAAGTTAGCCTCTCATTGGCTCAAGGATCTTGGGAAAGTCATGATCCTCTTTGATTTTCTCTTTCTTTGAAAATGATTATTAATCAAATAAGAAAATGGCTATGAAAGTATGTTGTAAACTCTGACCTGAGAGGTCAGTATATCATTAGTTAGATTGAATTAGATCATAGACAGTATCACTCCACTTTCTCTGATGTTCCCCATGCTGGCCCCTGATCTTTTCCTGTCCTATGCATTTACTCTGACTAGTCTTCCTTATTCACTCACTGCTTGTGGCACAAAACACCCTCACAGTCCTCCCCTTTCACAGTCTTTAGAATTATCTCTCACTCCAAAGCTATGCCCCTAACTTTATCTCCTTCTTAATTCTACCTTACTAGCTACTGCTCCTCAGAATGTATTCATACACAACTCTGAAGAAGTTGTCTTATTATCAACTCCATTCAGATTTCCTGGCACCACCCCTTTCAGTCCCCCAGAATGCCTTGGCCCTTCAGCTTTCCCCCAGAACAACCTATTTCAGAGCCCATATCCCGCCTTGACCACAACCATGATCATTTTAGCCCTTGATGCATCCCTCTCCTCTGAAGTGTAGCCCTCATATCACACTACTGTTTTCTATTGTTCACATGACTTAGCACCGTCTCTCCAACAGAATTGAATAGTTCTAGCACTGTGTGAGATCGATAGCACTTGCTCAATAAAAAATGTGCTGATTGGGTTGAAATGTTATAAGTTATGGGGCTCTAACTTTATCCACACTCTTTGGCACAGGTTCTTTATTCATTACCACCTCTATTTTTTCATTTCTTATGGGTAATTTCACACCATGCTGTAGAACAGGGAAGTTCTTCAGGTAGGTACCCCTAACTGCCCCCCTTGCTTCTTCCAGGCCCTCAGCTCACCTCTGGCATAGATGAGGGAAGTTGTTTTTACCCCCTTCCTCCTTCTGCTTGTCAGCCTGAGTGCAAATGCCTGGGAGTTGACTCCCTGTGTAGTTCCTAGTAGGGAGTGGCAGGGAGAAGTCAGGACGTAGTAGCTTGGGCATATTAGAAAACTCTCAGTTGTGTACGAGCAGGACTGGGGGATATTGATCTAGGAGTCATTCACATAGGTTATCACTATAATTCTACATAGATGCAATGTGTGAAACCCTCAGAATGGGTTAAAGCAATGAAATTCTGGCAATGAGTGGGGCAGAATGTAGGAAAGCTCTGAATCAAGACCAATGCTTTCCCTTTTCTCTGAGGTGTGATGTTTGAAATCTTCCTCTACACAGGAGAGTGAGTGGGACTTCGTAGTCAGATCAATTCTTTTCCATCTTATCTCTGCTACTCCACAGCTGTGAGATTTTGGGATATTTGTGTGACTCCTCTACTCTCATTCTCTCAGTTTCTTCTGATGAATGATAGCAGTATTTAACTCAAAGCATTAACTAAACTTAACTACGTTAGTGCATACAGTAAATGCTCAGTAAGTATTACCAATGATTACTATTACTGAGTAACTAGCGCCTTTTTTTTTTTTTTTACTTTACAAACAAGCCCATCCTCTTAAAAGTATTTCCTTATCCTCGCTTCTGCCACAGGATATTTTTCAATTTTTCTCCTTCCCTCCATGTCCAATTTTTTGGAAGCATGTACCTCAATGCTTCCATTTTCTTGTATCCCAAATTCTTACCCCAATAACTTGGCTTCCATTTTTCATTATTCATGGAAGCTTTATATTTTAACATATATGATAACACTCCAATCTCAAACCCATCAGAGGACTTTGAGGCCTCTTCTCTTTATAGAATTTGGCATTGTTAAAGGACCTCTCTTTCTTGAAGTTCTCCTCTTCCTTGCCATTCCTTGACTTACATTCTTTGTCTCCTTCTTTTTTGACCAAATTCTTTCAGTCAGCTATTGGAACTCCAAGCTGATGTCTCTAGCCCTCTTGATTCCTTTTTGATGCAACATTTCTTGATCCCTTCTCTCTCCATGGGCATTTCACACCCAGTGCTTGAAGTTGATTCACTGTACAGATGTCTAACTCTATACAACATGTTGAACAGGACACAATTTAGTTCATTTGGGGGTTCTGCAGTGAACAGGTAATGGGAAATGGGCTTCTAGAGTTTATCTTATAACAGACCCCAAAACACAAGCCTACTATGTTTTTGGTGCCAAAATGGCCCTTCTACTGGTAGCTCTAGAAGAGTCACTGCACTGGCCCTATTAGACTTATGGCACACTTGATCTCAGGTTCAAATGTGATCTCTCCCAAAGAGACATGCAAAGATCATTTTGCCTCTGCTCAACATTGACCTTAAGTGCTGCCTTCAGAACCTAACCTTTGCATTAGTTGCACTGTGGTGATCTCTTGCCTCTTGGTGAATCTTTTCTCCTGAACTCTGGACCCTTATGTGTAACTATGACAGATTCAACTTGTCTAAAAATAATTTTATCTCTATTTTACTCTCCCAGTCCTGTGCCACTTGTGTTCTTTATTGGCACATTCTGGAAACAATATCTTTCCAACCTCATTGCTTCATTTTTTTTCACTTAAATTTTTTTTAAATTTAATTTATTGGGGTGACATTGGTTAATAAAATTATGTAGATTTCAAATGCACAGTTCTATAATATATCATCCATATATTACATTATATGTCCACCACCCAAAGTCATATCTCCCTCTACTACCATATATTTGATCCCCTTTACCATTTTCCACCTCCCTTTTCCCTCTGGTAACTATCATATTATTGTCTGTGTCTATGAGTTTTGTTTGTTTGTTTGTCTTGTTTGTTCCTTTGTTGCTTTCAGTTTTATATCCTACATATGAGAAATGATTTCATAAAGAAGATATGGTACATATACATAACAGAATACTACACAGCCATTAGAAAAGGTGAAATACTGCCATTTGCAACAACATAGATGGATCTTGAGAATATCATACTAAGCAAAATAAATCAGATGGAAAATGTCAATGCTTCTTTATTGTTTAGGATACTAGTGATTTCTCTTGATAACTGGTTGCCAAGAAGTCTCCTCCCTCAGTCCCTCCACCCTTCCATCCTTGTTGCTTACCCAGGCCAGAATGTCTAAAGAGCAGAACCAATCCTACCACACCCTTGTTCAAAAACATTTCTTGACTCTGTATTGAATATGCACCAAAGTCCAAAACCATCAGCTTATTCCTTGAACAGGATGCCACTTTCCTGTTGCCAAAACTTTGCTCATGGTATTCACTCAACTTGGAATGCATTTTCCCCTTCTCCAAATATCAAAACTCTTCTTAGTGTAGAATAAATGACTTCTCCCTGGGTTCCTGTTGTGTTGTTTATACTTCTGTGATGACACTTAGCACAGTCTGGCTAGTGGTCACTGTGTAAGAGTCTATCTTCTTTATTAAGGGAAGAATGGGGTCCCATGTTTCAGGGCCTTAGTAATCTTTCAATTCCTGTTTTCCTCTGCCTTCCCCATGGTCTAGCCCAGTGGTTTGTACAGAGAGATTTTCCACAAATATTTTCTGTCGAAAAAATTATTTTGGGTGTTGTTGGATGAAGATTTTCAAGTGGCAGGTGTGGTTCCTTTGAAAAGAACATTGAGATGCTGATCCTGTGCTAAGGCCAGTCAGGCTTTGGGGAGAGGAGATTCTGACTCTCCGTGAACTGTGGTACATGCCACCCTCATTCCAGGCTCACATTTCCCTTTGGAGTTAGTCACTCAGGAGTAACTGAATCCATAGCCCACACCCTTGGAACCCAAGCCACTAAGAATTTGGATAAATACGAACAACCAGCATAGAGAAGTTCTGTAAGATGTCTAGTGTCACATAGCAAATCATCAGGGAGGAATAGAGCAGCCCTACGATTCTCTCCAGGCCTACAACAAATATAATGAATGTTTCTAGATGACTTGTATTCTCCCTTCTCATGGCCATTTGTTCTGCTCTGCCTGACCCCCACTGTGCTTCTAGGGATAGATAGAAGGTAAGAAGAACAAACCATAACATCTTAAGAAACTCGATTGACACAAATAATTATTTTCTCAGATCGCCTCTGTTCAATTTTTTATGGCTCTGCTACTTCTCAGTTCTTCCTTCTTGGTCTTCATTTCTGGCTCCTCTTCTTTATACCCACCACCGAACCATTGGTGTTCCTGGAGTCACTCTTCTTGCTTCTTTGTCCACTTCCATGGCTTGAGTTTGCATTTCCATGCTGAGAACTCCCATACCTCTGGCCCTGGTTCAGAGATAATTGCTGGCTTCCCAGATACACAGTACCCACTCAATTCTGTCATCTGTTTTTTACTGAATCCTATCTCCACTAAGATGAGCTGGGCCAAAGGATTCTTTTATCCATTTTTACAGATGAAATTGCCAAGACTCAGACTCAAAGTCCCATCACATGACGGCTACCTGGTAGGACCAGGACCTGGGCTCTTTGCTCCATGTTCAGGGCTGCAGGTTCATAGCCATGACATAGGATTTTCAAACCTGCAGGGCCAGGCATGAAGCTCCAGTTCAGAACCGGCACAGTACATCTTGGGATGGCTGCTGCTGTCTCCGATAAGAGGAAAGTCTCTCCACACCTATTCTTTTCTCTTTGTCCTCCTAAAAGTCACTTTCTCCTTGAGCTTTCTCTTACCATGTGGAATCTATTCATGAGAAACTCCATTTGGATGCCAGATCTATTTTTCTTGCTTTCTATTTCAGGATTTTATAGCCAAGTTTGCAGACAGGAGGGAGTTTAAGGATTTGTAGAGTTAGTAGTGGTGGTGGTCAAGGGTGGGGGGGGCACGAGGAGAGAGAGAGAGAGAGAAAGAGAGAGAGAGAGAGAGAGAGAGAGAGAGAGAGAGAGAGAGAGAGAGAGAGAGAGAGAAAGAAAGAGAGAGAAGGAGAGAAGAGGATTGCTGCTTATTGGTACCTGGACCTTGCTCACTCTTAGGCTTTACTAGACTTAGAAGTCAGTGTGAGGGTGGTCTCAGCTTCTAAGCACCTCAGGACTCATTCCAGAAGTCAATTTGTTTTCCCAACCCCATCTTGCATTCATTCTCTTTCTGCTAGGAGGAGGTCTGAGTGGCATGCTCCCTTGATCAGTTTGCCTGAGGATAAGGCACTTCATCCTCTCATCTCCTACTGGGCCAGGCTTTGGAGCCAGACACAAATGGGGGGCTCTCTGTCTTTTCCATGCCTCTTTCCCACTGCTCAGAGCCCTCAGGGGGCATGGACCCTGTTCCAGCACTGCCTCAGCTCTCTGGTATGCTTTCATCCTCAGCTTGGGTGAACTGACAGCATCTTCCTGTTTGAAGCTCAGTCGAACATCCTGCTTGTTTCCTTTGGCTTTTTCTTTCCCATCCTCCAGAGCCTGGGGATGGCTGTGCTAATACTGACATTGGATTAGTCCTCATTGTACGTGGGTGAAGGACTCAAATGTCACAGAGGAGGTAGATGATACCAGTATATAGCTTGAGTCCAGTTTCCTCAGTTTATAGGTGAGGAAACGCAGGCCATGGCTGGTGAAAAGGCCTGCTCAGGCCACTCATCCAATTGACTGGCAGAGCTAGAACTCAGACATTCTGACCTGCCACGGTGCTTTTCTTTCTCAGGAGTGTAATCAGACAAGGATGAAATGATAGGAAGTAAGTGTACGAGAACCATACGTGGGATAGAAATTTTGACACTGTAGTCCTTTTTCAGAAAATTGAAATCAGTGGTTTCTATCCAGAGATTTGAGACCTTTCTTGGATCTGCTGGTGGTAACCCATGTGCTCATTACACATGCAAACTTCTGAAGGAAGAGAGGCTGAGAGGAAAGGTACTCCTCCCTTGGGTTCTAGTCACTTATCCCTGGTCACTGCCTGTGTGAGTCAGTGAACGTTATCTTCTTAGGTTCCTGGAGCAGGCAGATCAGGCAGAAAGTGCTGTTCCCACTCCTGGAGAACTCATAGTTTTCTTGAGGAGAATGGAATCATAGAAATAAAAGTGGCTGAAGCATCTGAACCAGTCTTACCAATCAGCCGAGAAGCCAGGCGTCATTAAAATGTGCCCCTGGGGAATGGGGTCCCTTAGAAGACAAGCTCCTCTTGAAAATAATCTCGCCTGGATACTACTTAGCTCTGATGCTGACTACCATCACTGCTGACTCTCCGCTCTGTCCTTTGGCAGGGAGCAAAAATGTTTTGGAGAAAGTGAAACCTGGGAGAGAATGAACAGATGCCTGGAGGGAGGAAGGATGAGCCCAAAGGAGAAAAGACTGAACTTGTTAGGGAGGAGGGTTGCCAGAGACAGCTGATGCTGGTGCAAAGGGTAAGCGAACTGCTCGACCTCCCTTGAGGAATGGGCTGCTATAATGAAATACAACAGGCTGGGTAGCTTATAAACAACACGAATTTATTTCTCA
>CM053503.1:155531991-155694257 GCA_028627145.1 Eidolon dupreanum | reverse complement strand
GCTGTCCTCTTCCCCTGGACACCAGCTTCCATTTCCTCTGCTTGTACGAAGGTCTGGAAATGTTTCAGTTGACCTAGACCATAGCACTAATTAACCTAAGTTCTTAAACTAGTGAGTCCCATTCTCCTCACTCAAGATTCTTGGAAGCATTGGCTCAAAGAGACCCTGGCAGTTAAAAAAATTACAGCATCCACCACAGTATGCCTCATGTTTGTGGTCACTGAGCTCCAGGTGACTGGTTGCAAATTTTTGTATTCATCAAAAGAACCTCATAATTCCCACTGATAAACAAGATACTGAGTAAATGTTAAAAATCTGAACTTCCTGTTGGATTGATCTTTTGTTTTAGCTATTGGGAATCTTCACAGAATTCTATTAGAATAAAATCCAAACATGTCTGGAAGCCACTGGAGAAGGTGGCCAGATAGCTCCCAGCTTGAGTGGCTTAGGATTCTAAACAGCTGTCTGTATGCTGAGTACACAGACAACTGAAAGACTCACATCTTAACACTGGCCTATCTTCCCTCAGCTTCCTTGCATTTCTGCAAAGCAGAAAAAAGGAATAATGGAGATTGCAGTGAGGCTGTTCCTCTCCCAGGAATTCAGGGTCAGTGAGATAATGTCTGTGGAAAAGCCTCTGCAGGGAAATCTGCTCTGCAAATACAAGGGGCACTGTTGTTATTTCTGGGCCTCCCGGAGCTGCCCAGGTAGCAGCCCTCGGCCCTTTCATCTTAATGGGCAGTTGATGCCTTCTCTAACTCCTTTCTCTCAGAGTTAGGGTTTTTCTTTAAAGAAATAATTAGCAGGTACTTTTAAACCTCTCTAGTGACTCATTCTTCTTTGAAATACTAACCTGAGGTTGTCTCCTTCAGAGAATAAAATAATGACGATAGCAATTTATTTCATAGCTAGAGCCAGGCCAATTAGCACATGCCCTATGCCTAGAACTTAAATAAAGGGTCTCTAGTCTCTTTCAGCTCCAGTGTGTTCTGAAACTCCAGTACCAGGGCTTTTCCTTCAAACGTCCTTTGCTTGGGGTGTCTGTATTAGGGAAGGGGTTAAGTGAGAGGAATCAGAGTTGAAGTCCCCACAGGCAGGTAAAAGCTTAGAAGTCTAGTGAGCTTCAAGCTCCTGCTCATTGAGCAGACAGGAGGAAACCTTTGTAGACCTCAATAATTAAGGCTCCATTTGAAAAGAGGAGGAAGAAGTTTTCTTATCACGGAATTTCAGTATATCATTTGTCTTTATGCTGTCTCAAGGATGGTAGAAAGAATATGTGGCTGACTTAAGACATACTGTCCTTTGTTCTTGTATAATACAAAACCTTATTGATTTTCCTTTTCAGAGCTCTTTTCCCCGTCCCCTTTACCAATGTTAACTCTCACTGCAACCTCTACGAGGTATGTAAGCAAGGATGGATCATTGTCCGAGACTCAGAATGAGAGTAATAGAGGACACCTTACAGATCGACTGTGTCCAATTCTCTTACTTTACAGATGGAAAAATAGAGGACCAGAGGGAAAGTAGAGTACCTTGAAAAGGTCATTAGATGGGTTTTGCTGAAACTGAGATTACACTCAGAGTCCCCTGACTTCTTTGCCTTTCACACTCCATAGCTTCAGATATCAACATTTTACTGTCTTTATAGGAGCATGGTCCACGTTTGGGAGTTATAAAGCTTATGATCTTGGTAAAGTACTTAAATGGCAGGGTAAGTTAAATGTGAATGTGACTTGGGTCCCCAGTTCCTATTTCTGTCTTCCATGGGAATGAAGAGCCACACCAACAAGTTTTCAGTTAGGCTACAGCTGAGGCCATCTTCCTTGGGGGTATTTTTATGACTGTGGTGTCTTCTCTCCAAAGTCCTCTTTCTTTGCAAGCATAGGGCACAGAAGTCCGAGGAAGGCTGAATCTCGTCTTTGGCAAAGTGTCCCTGTGTTCAAAATTCTAAACTATTCGGTGAGTGGAAGATTAGACCCAGTTGTTCAGTTGTTCAGCCAAGAGGATTGATTGAGTGCTGATAATTTGACAGTCGTGTTTTACTCCAGGGGGTTTGTAATCAAAGTAACCTCATGCTACCTGAACATTTATCTAATTTTATCTATTTAGTTTCTGGCCTGTGAGATCCTAAGCTTGAACAAGTTATTTAACCTTGCTCAAACATACATGAGCCTCAAATAATATAGAATAGAAATATAAATAACACCTACCTTTTAGGCTGTTAAGAGGAACAATGGAGACATTGCATGTACAGTGTCTGACACATAGTAAGCAATCCAAAACAATAATTTTTATTGCTGCTGTTCTTTGGCATTGCTATTGATTTCTTAATTCTTTTTTAAGGATTAACCCATGATCCAACCAGTGTGAATAAGTTGGGGTGGTTTGTGGGGGCTGTGATTCTATGCTCTGCCTTTCTTTCTAATTTCTGTTCATCAGTCTTCTAGGGCTTTTCCCTGGGCCATTTATCTGTGCTTTGTTGTGTCAAGGACTGCAAGATTTATCTTCTCTCAGCTAGACAAGGACACCAGTCCAATCTCTTTCTCTTCATGGCCAAGCCAGAAGAAATTCAATTGGAGGAGGACACCATCCATGCTTATAAATGAGAACAACTCTCTTCCTTCACCCCTGGCTAAGTTATTCTGAGGCTATAAAAAGATCCCTGTCCACTTCAAAGGACTTTTTTTATCAACACATCCATACAGATCCTGTTCAACTCTTCTCATTTTCAAAGGCAGAATGCCACCCCTTGGCTGTAACCCCAGCTAGGCTCTTACCTTCCTTAAAATATCTTTAACTTCAATTAAACTGATCCCTCTTGGCTCTTTTTAGCAAATAGGTTATCCTCACAAAGAGCTCCCGACATACTTTCCTCCCTCCACCTCCACCCTTGTCCGGTCCCTGATACGTCATTCTGATCTGTAGGCGAATTTGTGTAGGGTCCAGCAACATGGCTCAGCCAGGCCCTAATGCCACTGGACCTTTTAAATCTAATCTTATTTCAGAACATAGCCTGCTCTAAACCATTTCCATACCTTCCAGAGAGGGGCAGTGAATTAAGCATTGATTTGGAAATTGACAGTGTTGGAGTCTAGGCCTTGTTCTGTCACAGAAGCCCTGTGCGAACTTGGTCAAGTCTAGGTTTCATTTTCCTGTAAGTAAAATGAGGGAGGTAAGTGTAATCACTTGCAGTGATCTATTACTTTTCTGTAATTGCTTGTTTCTGCCTCCCCAGAAGAGTGTGTATTTCTTGAGGGTAGGAAAAGTTTTTCCATCTCTGTATTCAAGTTTCTTGAAAAGCATTTATTGAATAAAGGTACCTGAGCTCTCTCCTAGTACACTTTTCCGTCCTACCTATTTCTACCCACCTGATCAATGGGATAGAGGAAATAGAAAGATGTCTGCAGATAAATCTCAACTTTTTCTTTTTCTCTTCAAGGCTTTGCTTTTTTGTGCAATGCGTACAGAGATTTCCAGTGTGACTGAGGGAACTTTGAGCTTCTCTGAGGAATGTAAAGCTGTCACTAGGTTGATAATTGCTATGGTCTAAATTTTTCCCCCTTCAAATTCATATGTTGAAATCTAACCCCCAAAGATGATGGAATTAAGGGCCAGGGCCCTTGGGAGTGCTTGAACATGAGGGTGGGGACCTCATGAATGGGATTATGCCTTATAAAGAGGCTCTAGAGACATTCCTAGGTTCTTCCATCGCATGAGAACATAACAAGAAGGCACCGACCTTGAGCCAGGAAGAGCGCCGTCTTTAGAAGGCAGCCATGCTGGCACTTGGATCTTGACCTTCCAGCTTCCAGAAATACAAGAAATAAATTTCTGTTGTTTATAAGCTCCCCAGGCTTGCTGTTTTGTTATAATAACCTGAATACATGAAGTCAATAAATAACACATCATTTTTGCTTCTCATTCTTCCTTGTGTTATATCCCTTTTCCCTCTTGTTGCCTTGTGATTGCACCTGTCAGTAAACTATTAACACCTAATTCTCTCCTCAGATCCTATTTGCTGAGGGAACCCAAGTTAAGATGCCATCTGGCCAAATTAATCTATCTTCAGAGGTTCATGGAAAGTTAGAACTAGAAAAGATAACGCTATTCTTTTATCTATTTTAATAGATAATGAAATGAGGTCTGGAGAAAGGAAGTGATTTGCTCAAAGTTAGTAGGTTAGACTAGTAATAGAACCCAGAGTCCCTAATTCCTACTCCCAAATCTAAGAATAGGAACATGAAAAGGGAGAAATAAGCATTTTCTTCTCCCTGCCTCGTGGCTGGCACTTCAGTAAGTGAAAGCTCTTCACAGTGACAGTAACATCACAGTGGAACTTGTCATTCTTAGCTCTTCTCTGGGCTGGAAGATTTGTCAATATATTAGGGCAATGTAGGCAAAACAAGACAAAAGATATTTTGTACAGGGAGGATCCACATGCTTTTGATCAGGAAAATAGACACCACCCTGGATGGGAGTGGGAGTCTAGGAATATGCCATACATAGGGACTTTGGGAGGAAAGCAAAATGAAATGGGATCTTCACTTTATTTTTTGGGCTTTACTGCTGTCCTGGTTAAAAGCAAGGGTCTGGACAAGACCTTTTGAAGGGCCCTTTAGAGCTAACAAGTGAGTCTTTGTGCATGGCACCATCTGAGCTCCTTCCCCCTTTTTCCCAGGAATGAGACTAACAATTGTCAGTTTGAGTGTTTATCCACATGACTGTTGTCTGTTTCTAAGATAAGAGAAGCAAAGAGAACAAGGAGCTCATAGAAACACAGGATGGAAGGGAGCTTGGGATTCACATAGTCAACCATCCTACTTTATGCAGATGAAGAAACCAAAGACCCAAAGGTCATAAGACCTCACCTGGGTCAAGCAGCCAATTGAAGCAGATCTAGATTCTGAAATGGCTTAATTTTCTAATTGAGAAAAGTAATTTAGAAAAGAGACAAGTTTTCCAGAAGACTGGATAAAGTAAGAATCATAAAGTAGACTCTCCCACTTTCTTCTTCTTCAATCCCAGGACTGAAAGGAAAGACACGCCCTTCTGTGTTTCTTTCATGTACCCCCTTTCATCCTCATGCTAAATTTTAGAATGTTCTGTGGTCTTGAATACCACAGCTCTTCATTCATTTTTCTCCTGTTCCCCACCCCCGAGCTGTGGTGGGGAAAGCAAATAATCTGAGGGAGCACTGGGACGTTATAGAGATGTAGACAGTGGATCCAAGTCAACAGACAAGGACTGTCTTACTAACATGGGAACTTGGACAAGTCATGTAACTCTTCTGAGTTTCTGCTTTCTTATTTCTAAAGTGAAGATAAGTATATTTGATTTATAGGATGGCAGAGAGGAAGAGGATAATTTGAGGAAGTACACTTAAATTAGGATACTTTGAGGAAGGTTTACTAAAGAAAGGACTCTTTACAAAGATGTGTACAAAGTGTAGAGAAGTCAAACAGAGCTATCCCAGCGTCAGTACCAAGGAGGTCTAGGGAGGGAGGCCGGCTACAGCACCCAGGTAAGGGGGGAGGGGAGAAAGTAGCTACTAGAACCTAGAAGGATAAAGTGGTTTGTGAGAGGGCCTTGGATAGGAGCCATTGACCTTCAATTGAAAGAGGTGTCAAACCCAAGGTGACCCTGCAGAGATGGAGCCAGGGAAATAAACACCCTGACCTTGCTCTCCTCCTTCCCTCTGATCTTCTGCCAGGGCTCTATTGGCTGTACCCAAGTGAGAATCAAAGGGCATGGGAGCCTGGTGATGTAATCCATACAGGTCAGCCTCCTGGGGCAGAGAGCAGGGTGGAGAAAGGCAGAGAGTGAACTTGGAAGGGCAAATGGAAGATATCTGGCACAGAACAAGTTTCTTAAACCACGAAGTACTTAACAAAGCATGTTGGATTCTGTGTTGTGCCATCCAGAACCACCACACTGAAGCTTATATTCCCCCATTTGTTGCTAGTGTTACTGGCTCACTATTTGCAGCTGGGTCCCTCTCCAAGACTTGCCCTTGCATGTAAGATTTTTTCCCCAAGCTCATATCCCCTTTTCAAGAACAGCTCACATCTATGACTGATCAACAGAGGGTGTATAAAGGTCCATCCAGCCAACTTGCCCAAATTCTAGATAATTCAGAAGAACTATATTAGCTGTAGAGTTCCCTACAGGATGGGCTGAGGTCTTTGTTGCCATCATACTATGGTTCAACTTCTCCCTTTGCCCAGTACAGCTTCCTTCCCTCCCTCATAGTCGTTGATCCTGAGAGTATCCCAGAATGAAGATCTTCAGCTCTGAGTCTGCTTCTTGGGGCTCCTGACTCATGACACATAGTAATGTACCATTATTGTTGACATGTAGATTTTGATTGACAGCTGTAAGCCCAGCTTTGAACTTCAGCTACAGTCGTGCAGGTTGTACAAGGCTGTATGAGAGCATGAGCCATCAGTTAAATGAAGGCCAAAATCCATTCTATATAACACTTCCTAAGCTGTTTGCCCTGGCATGGGTTGCCTTTTTCTAATTTATACAGGTTCTGTATGGGCTCTTGCAGTTTTGGCTTTCAGCACTTTATTTTCAATGAAATGTCCCCAAGGATGGGAGAGAAAAATATCTGGGATGAAGCTGCAGCATCCTCTAGAAAATTAAGAACAGGTTGTCTCTTCTTATAGACTCGAAGAAGATGAGATAGAAGGTGAGACAAACCTCCTCAATCAGCCCTAAGGAATTAAGTTTGTTTTCTGTTGCATCCCAGCTGGTCCCATTCATCAGAGTGTGGCCAGGTAGAGGTGACTTATAGTAGGGATGGGATTCACATCTAATTCTAAATGAAATTCTCTTGCACATAGATTTTTTTTCCTCAGAAATTTAAAAGCCAATTCTACTATGAATAATGCTGCAATAAACATAAAGATACATATATCTTAATGAATAATCGTTTTCAATATTTTGGGGGTAGAAAAGGGATTGCTGGGTTATAGTAGATGTGGAAACAACCTAAGTGTTCTTTAATGGATGATTGGTTAAAGACACACACACACACACACACACACACTGGAATACTACTGAGCCATGAAAAAAGATGAGATACTACCATTTGTGACAACATGGATGGATCTTGAGGGTATCATGCTAAGTAAAATAAGTCAAATGGAAAAGGACAAAAACCATAAGATTTCACTCATATGTGGGATATAAAACAGAAAACAACAAACAAACTCAGAGACATAGACAATAGAATGATGGTTACCAGAGGGGAAGGTGATGGATGAGGATGAAGAGGGTAAAGGGAATCAATATATGGTGACAGAAGGAGACTAGACTTTGGGTGGTAAGCACACAATGCAATATAGAGATGACGTGTTACAGAATTGTACACCCAAAATGTATATAATGTTATTAATCAATGTTATGCTGATAAATTTAATTTTAAAAAGCCAGTTCTGCTTTGCTGTGGTCACTGTAGAGTGTCACCAAGAATGCTATTAATTCATCTTTGACCCTCTCATTTTATAAGGAAATGAACTTGGGGAGGGAAGCAACATTTTCCAGGTCCTATGTTTCTTTAGTTGCAGACTATAGGTCCAGTTTCCTGACTTCCAGTCCACTGCTCCTACTACGAACTCCATCAGGCTTCAGCCTCACTGAAGCACTTGTATCTTATCTAGATGGTGAAGAAGTGTCCATGAAGGAGAGCTAGGGAATGGGCAATGGCTGTTTCTCCAGCAGTCGCAGCTCATTCTCCTTTTGACAATTCTAGAAGAGCACCGGCAGTGGGTGTGCTTCCTTCCCTTTTTGGCTCCAAATAAACTGCTGAACTCCCAGGGCAGAATCCACAGAGGACACAGGGAGCAGACAGAGCCGTGCCTTTGATGTAGCTCCAGAGAGAGGCCACTCTCCTTGACCAGCGGCTGAGGTTCTACTTTATGTAGACATTTCCCGTCTTTCCTTTTCTTAAAACATCCTTGTAGGAGATAAAATATCACACATTTATAGCTTTGGCTTGCCAAGAACATCCCACTAGCTCATCTCATAAATCCCACCAAACCTCCCCCCAGTAGCAAGTCATGGCCAGTCCAGACAGGCCTGGGGCAGAGCAGGAGTCACTGATGGGCCGGCCCAGGGCCTTGGCAGAGCCACTCTGCATCCTTTGGAGGTTTGAGTATCCTTGTCCTTCCTGCCCTCTGAACTTAGAGTCACAACATTCCCACAGGCAGTCAACTATTACCTCCAGAGATAAATTATATTATTCTTCTCTCCCTCTCCCCACCCCACCCACCATTCCATCCTGCTTTGTCATTCTAAATTTATATTATGTGCAAGCTCTTTCATAGTTACTAGTTCAGAAGTCTCAGACCTGGCTCATGCCACGTCTCTCAAATCATAATACTTAACTTTTATAGATGAAAGCTTGTCTTCTTAGTGAGACACAAGACTTGGACAGATATTTCTTCCATGCTAGCTGGGAGTCTCGGCCTGCTTTGAAGAAAGACAGGAGTTCTGGGGCCCAGAGCAGGTGGGAGGACAGGAAGGCAGCTCTGTCTTTTCTTTCTACTCTCTTTTTCTGCCAGCACTGGGCTTCCTTAGAGGTTGGCTCTGGTCTTAACTAGTTGTAAATTTAGCCAACACAATCTATTTCTCTGATCCCCAAATATTTTCTTGTTTGGATGCTCTTCTTGACCTCTCTTTTCTAGGTGTTCTTCCTTGTACTGTCTATGAAACTTATTTATCTTGTTTCTCTATTTTTTTCTAAAGCTCTACCTGGCTCTCCATCCTCTCTTTCCTTCTGCCCCTTTCTCTTTTCTTCCAATTTTTCCAGCTCATAAGACAACAGGTATAGCAGAATGTCATTAGCAGAGTTGTCTTAAAAGTCAAGTCAGAGGCTCTCATGTCATAGGAGAAGAGTCTGAGACCAGGAGGGGTGAAATGTCTTGCCTACTGTCATCCAGATAGTAGATGCCAAAGCTATGAATAAGTCCCAAAATGCCTTTCAGCACACCAATGCTCCTTCTAGGACACCACATTGCTTCTCTTTTTCTTTTGCTTTCAGCAATTCATCCTGAATCACTGCATTTTTGCCCAAACTTCTCTCTTGGTCCTTTTTGGTATCTACCTATATCTCAATCCTTATGCACCTTAAAGTGGGAGGAAATGAGAGAAATCCAAGGACTCTGGTAGGAAGGCTTTGCTTTGATCACTAAGTTGGTCAGATTTGGTATTTAGTTCTAAAGCCAAGTTACATTTGTAATATAAGATTCCACAGGTGTGGGTCCTGGGCTGCTTTGAACACCTGAGAGGGTGAACGTGGTAAAATAACCTTGTCTGCCTGATGCTTGAGTGGAAAAAGGCCAAGAAATATCCTCTGGATAAAAGAAAACACAGACATTTTGTTCCTTTCTGAGACACTCAAGGAACGTAACTGGAACCCTTTCTCTTGGAAAGGGTGGGGAGATGGGGTGGGGGAGCAAATTAGAGATTTCCAAGTAAACAGAAAAGTCATGATTCATTTTATCTCTGGATGACACATGCCTCGTCCCTCCCTCTTCTCAAGAAACAACACCTCGGTTCTGGGTGCTTCTGTGCAGCATGATCTGTGCTTCTTCTAGGGAAGCTGAAGTTGACAGGGCTGAGAAAGAGACACCTTATTGTCTGGAGACACAGGAGGCCAGATGAGTGCTACAGAGGCTTCACTTTTAGTGGCTCAGTGGCTCCCAGCAAGGTCATAAGTTTCCAGTGAGTTAAGGACCAACCTCCTCTGAGGGAAAGGTTGGTTTCAGGATATCTCAGGCCTTCGTCATATCTTGGTTTGGGTCTAACACAGTGCAGGCCATTTCACTCCAAGTGCTGAATGCCATAGTCTCTAGGGATGAGGGTCCCCATGACCCTTTTGGAGATCAGTATCTCCTGGGAATGTGGGAAGCTTTTGAGGGTCCTGCATTTTAGAGCAATCTCAGCCAGCAGGCAAGTTCTCCAAGGTAAGGTAACTCCATCTGTGTGTGGGGACCCAACCTGGACAGTTTTGGGCATAGCACAAGATAACAGTGAAAACATTGCTCTGAGCCACACTGACCTGCACTGGAATTCTAGATTTATTTCTCAATTCACTTCCTAGCTTTTTGGTCTATATAAGCTATTATAAAGTTCAGTCTCCTCATCTATAACATGGTGCTAATAATATTGCTCTCATGGGATTATTGAGAGGAACAGTGGGGTAGAAAGCACTTGGAGTTATGCCTGGCCCCAGCAGGTGCTTAGTAAATTTTAGTTTCTACCCCCTTGATGATCCTCCTTGTTCCCAATTCTACTTTAGCTCTTCCACCTAAACCACCTGTAAAAACAACCTCAATTAGCTAGATCCAACAAACTTGAATCCTCTAGTAACTTTGTTATTTGCCTTTAAAGAGTCATAAGTAAAAATAAAGCAAAACCAGATTATAGCCTTTAAGGACCATCCTACAGTTATGAGAATGTGCGTTAGGCCCTGTGATGCCTGGATTCTGCCTTGACTCTTTCCTCCACCCACATGATGACCCTGGGCAAGCATCTTCTGATGTGTGAGCCTAAAGGGGCTCTCCTCTCCTCTCCTCTCCTCTCCTCTCCTCTCCTCTCCTCTCCTCTCCTCTCCAGCTCCTTGACTCTAATTCCTATCCTATATAGTAAGTAACTTGGCTTTCCCCTGAAAAATATAAACCCTGTATTTTAGGGAGTTTACAATGTAATGAAGACGGTGAAATACAAATTTCTCCATGGCTTTCTATTCTCCCCAAATCCTTAACACAGCCCACAAGACCCTCATTACCTGGCTTCTGCCTGTCTCATCTGCTTCTCTCTCCTTGCTTCATTTTCACAGGTTTCCTTTTTAATTCTTCAAGTCATGCTCCCTTTTCTTCTCCCACAGCCTGTTTTCCCCAGATTGCTCTTACTCATCCCTCAGATCTCAGCTTCGATGTCTCTTTCTTCAGAAGGTACCTGAGATTGTTCAGACCCCTCAGTTTCCTCAGCATCAGCTCTCACTGCCAACTGCACTTTTCACTCTTGCCACCAATTATGATTAGCTCACTTACCATGTTATGTTATTTAATATCTGTCTCCCCTTCTTGACCTTCACCTCCATCAGGGCAGTGCTTGTCTTTGTCACCTTGGTAACTCCAGTACCCAACAAAGTGATCTGCCATGGTAGGAACTTAATGGACGCTTATCACTTGAATGGATGAATATGAAAGGCTGAATTTCACTGCAAGAGCCGATTTGTCGCCTTAGACAACAATGCCGGGCACGAGGCAATGCCTGACATATTGTCTGACCAGTAGAATAGTGGAATAGATGAAGAATGCTCAGAGCTCAGAGATGTGGATGGAGGTCACTGTAAACCGGGAAGACTTCTTGGCTGCAGATCATAAGCGGGTGTGGGCCCCTTCATTCCTCTTACATTCCAGTTCATCAAGGTTTAAATCTTCACACAACTCTGCCCAGATTCTTAGGATGTTTCTATGGGCCAGAATACCAACATAAGTAAGCACTGCCACCGTTGTGCTAAGTTTATCCAGCATCAGAGGCTGTGGTGTATTGGCCGGAATTTGTTGATCTCTTATCATGATAGGGGTCCAGTACTTGTTCCAGCAGCTGTTTTCCAGTACATTCTTAGGGTCATACTTCTGGGAAAGTGTTAATCCTCCTACTAACTTACAGTGGACAGCTAGTGGTTGGTGTTCTATCTTAACAGAATTATCGCCCTGGAAAACTTCATAATGCCTGAGCATACCCTTCAATACTTTCCATCTCATTCTAGATACCTCCTGTTAGGGCAAGGTGGATCTCTGTGTGCTGCTGCCTACCGTGGGCAGGGTGGGGACCAACAGGGGTCAGGAAAACATATATGGAAGAGCAGATATGACCCCTATCTGCAAAAAAGACAGTCTAAAATAGGAGGTAGAATATCTGAGAAATTCTATGCCGTCATCAAATGCATAAAGTGCAATAGAGTGCTATTTTGTTTAGAACTATGAATAATCTTTTTTGATGTTACTGTTTCTTAGCTCTATGAAAATTGACATGTCGATTATTCTGTATATTCTTTTCTTCTTTTTTAATTGAAGTATAAGTGACATACAACGAATTACACATTAGGTTGCAAATTGGTGTGTGTGTGTGTGTGTGTGTGTGTGTGTGTGTGTGTGTGTGTGTGTGTATGTACACCTATGAAACTATCATCATGATCAAGATAATCAATATATCCTTCACCCTCAGAAGTTTCCTCTGGTAACTTTGTGCCCTTATTCCCTGCCTCTCACTGTCACGTCATCCTCCAGCAGCAACTGAGCTGCTTCCTGTCACTAAAGATGTTTGTTTTTTTTAGAATTTTATATAAATGGAATCTTGCAGTATGTATTCTTTGTTGTCTGTCTTCTTTTACTTAGCATTTTTTTGAAATTCATTCATGATGATGTATATATTGATAGCTTATTCCTTTTTATGCCAAGTAGTATTCTGTTGTATGGATATAACATGATTATTCATTTATTGATGGGCATTTGGGTTATTTCTGGTTTTTGGTTATTACTAATAGAGCTGCTATGAACATTTGTGTACCAGTCTTTATATAGGTCTGTGCTTTAGTTGGTTTCTGGCAAATATCTAAGAGTAGAATGACAAAATCATATGTTTAATTTTGTAAGAAACTGCCGAACTGCCTTCCAAAGTGACTGTTCCATTTTGGATTTCCACCAGCATGTATGAGAATTCCAGTTACTCCACATCCCTGTCAACATTTGATATATTGAATCTTTGATTTTAGCCATTCTAATGGGTACATAATAGTATCTCATCGTGGTTTTAATTTGCATTCCACAATGACTAATAATATTGGGCATCTTTTCATGAACCTATTTGCTGTTTGTATATCTTCTTCAGTGAAGTGTCTTTTCAAATCTTTTCCCCATTTAAATTTTTCGTTCTCTTATTAGTTTTGAGAGTTCTCTATACAGTCTGAATAAAATTCCCTTATTTGATATGTGATTTGAAAATGTTATCTCCTAGTCTATGCCTTGCCTGTTCATTTTCTTAACAGGGTCTTTCAAAGCATAGAAATTTTCAATTTTGATAGTCTAATTTATCAATTTTTTTTCTTTTATGGATTACACTTTTGATGTTGTATCTAAGCAATCTTTGTGACAAAACTTTTACATCATTTTATCCTAAAATTTTTATCATTCTACATTTTACATTTAGGTCTATGGTCCATTTTAATTTACTTATTTGTATATGATATATGGTATGAATCGAAGCCCGTTTCTTCGCATATGAATATCCAATTGTTTCAGGACAATTTATTGGAAAGATTATATTTTTCCTACCAAATTGCCTTTGCGCCTTGTCAAAAATCAGTTGTTCATATATGCCATATATGCATGGGTCTATTTTTAGACTTTCTCTTCTGTTTCATTGACCTATGTGTCTATCTTTCTGCCAACAGTACACTCTATTGATTGGTGCTATATTAAGTCTTACAGTCAGGTAGTATTAGGTTTAATTTGCTCTTTTTTTGAAGATAAAAACTGAAGAGGACTGAGCAAATATTTTTTAGAATGTCTCTCAATTTGAGTTTGTCTAATGTTTTCTCATTATTAGGGATAATGAATTTTTGTGCAGCATACCACAGAGGTGATTAAACCTGACATATAAAGCTTCCTACTATTTGACACCTCTCTATCTCACTATTTTTTATCAAGAATTTTCATGGCTAAGCTTTCTCTTTACTGGACTAAGTTCTCCGAGCTAACCGCATCTGAACATCTCTCTCCAGCTAAGGGTTCCAGATCTTAGAAACTCCATGAGAAAGTAAAAACTGGAGTCCATCACATGGAGGCATCGCCTACCTGAATTCATATAACTGATTTGACAGAGATTCTTTATTGAGTTATTCAACTTTTTCTCTAGCCTGTTTGAAATTGAACAGTGTGCTTTTGGCATCAAGTAGACCCTATTGGACATCCTTAGAAGTCTTACATTTATGAAGCAGGCGGGAACTAAGCAGGGCAATCTTGGCTTCTGAATGATTCCATTCATCCCAAAGAGGGATTACCTTTTGCCTCATGGCCTTCCCATGGCCCTCCCCATTTCCTCCCCGGTTCTCCATGGCGCTGTAACTTCAGCCTTCCATTTCTCTGCCAGGTGGCTTATTTCCTGTTCAAGTTTATTTAGGCACAGTCTCTTTCTTCACATACATGTATATGTTGGGTTTTTCAATGCACTCAGCATCCTCTCCTTACCAGCTGCCTTTTTCTACAAATGACAGCATTTGGACTTAAACAGGAAAGAAAAAAAAGTCCTTTTCTGTTCCTGGAGCAGCCACCTGCTTTCAGCCTCCAGAGCTCTCCTGTTCCATTCTGTTGATTTTGGGTAAACTGTGGAACTGGATGTGGTGGAACAGTTCAGTCATTTATATGAAAAGTTTATATTTTTTTGGTCTCTCCTAGTTAGCCCACTGTATCTCAATAAAGTTCAAATTCTATATTCTGATATCTTGCAGCTCATAAATTTCAACTTATGTGTGAGATTTGTGTCTACATTTCTTGGTTTGCTTTGACCCACACCAGAGTAGTAGTTAGAGCTTATGAGTGACCCACTGAAGCAACCATTCTGAGTGTTTAAAGTAACCATTTTGAGTGTACATATATACTTCTATGTGTGCACACATTCATTTAAACTTTTTTTTTTTGGCATTAAAAAGTGAGAAGGAGCACATATCATGCAGAGATAATTCTAATTCATTCATATATTCATTCAAAAGCCATTTCCAGGGCAACTAGCATCTTTAGGGAGCTAAATTATGTCCATAAGTCAACTACAGTGAACTCATTCATGAATTCAACCATGCAACAAACATTGACTGATTATGTCCCAATCTCTACTCAAACTTCCAGAATGGCAAGAATGAACAAGACAGGAAAAAGTCTCTGTCCTTAAGAAATGACATTCTAGTATATTCATGGGAAGTGTAAAGGAATTAAAGGGGAAGAGATGTAACACTTGTGTTGTGTGGTTTGTATAATATATTACATTCATTAAATTCTCACAAACATTCCATAAGAATGTTTCTCAAGATCCTCTAGTTCTCTTGCCTGGTCCTTTTTTCACTCTTTTCATCCATAATAAAGTTCACATTAGATGACACAGCTATACAATCAATCATAACACAGTGAAATTCGTACTCAATAGAGATATGGTCAAGACGCTAAGAGTCAGGAAAAAGACTCTGCCTGACAAGTAAGTGTCCTTAAAGTTTAATGTGCATAAGGATTACCTAGGAAGCTTATTAAAAATGTTAGTTCAGTCTATGGCCATGCTACCTTGAACAAGCCCCATCCAGTCTAATCTTGGAAGCTAAGCAGGGTGGGGCCTGGTTAGTACTTGGATGGGAGACCACCTAGGAAGACGAGGTGCTGTAGGTGTAATAAAACAACAACAACAACAACAAAAACAACAACAACAACTAAAAGAAGGGATTGTAAGCTGACAAGGTCCTTGCAATCTGTGAGGTCAACCAAGGGTTGCCTTGCCAATAATAATAATAATAATAATAATAATAATAATAATAATTTATAGGCTCCAGCCTTAGAGACACTGATTAAGTATGTCTAGGGTGGGAGGCAAGGATCTGCATTTTAACAAATGCCTCAAGTTGTTCTGATGGAGAGGACCTTCAGACCACTTTAACAAATGGTGGTCTAGGAGTACTAAGATTCTACATGTCATATAGGTGATTTCTTCTGGAATCCACTGTTCTCCTATTTGTTTCTTACTGATATTTGAAGTCATGAAATATCATTGCCAGATGGAATTATTTATGGATTTCTAGATTTTTTTCAAATATTACTATCGTTTAACACCTTAATATGAATATATCATTAATTACATGGATCTTCAACAGAAGAAGTGAGGGCAGCATAAAATATAAAGTGACTGTCACGAATAGCTGGGAAAGGAAAAGACCCCATATCTAGGCCTCAGTCAAGAAACAAAGTGTCAGGATCTGCTTGAGATGTTCTCCCAAGTCACTGCTTCAGTTATATCCAAAGAGGTCAAGTCCATGGAGACTAGTGTTGTGCTCTTGCCCATCATCTGCCTGAGATCTGCTTCATGTACTATTCCTTGTGTGCTGTGTTTCCTCTCTGATCAGATACCTCTCTGAATTCTGTTTCCCTGGAGCCTTCCCAGACTTGCAGACATAATGTTACCTCTTCACATCATCTCAGGAAATTCCCAGGCCTTTTGAGTGTAGGGCTGATCATGCACTCCTAGATAGGCTATTGATTACAGGTATGGCTCTTGGCCTACAAATTCAGGTGTGCAAAAAGTATTGCATTTTCTTTAAATCGGCATAAGTACAAATCTGATCCCTTATCCCTTCATATTGTTGGGAAATTCAATCTGAGATCATGGCACTTCCCAGAGCCCAGTATTCAAGAGTCTCATGAGCACTAAAACTTTGGGGAGGCCATTCTGGTCACAGACAATTATCCACACTGGATAAGGCTGTCTGTCATCCTTTCCTGGTAGTACTTCAAGTCTAGTGGCTCTGCTTATTTGTGCCACACTGAGAACATGGGGGCTTTTGTAGAGAGTGGATACACATGACTAAGGCCCTTTGGTGTATACCCAAATATCCTCTGTGAGTTTTTGCACAAAATATCCCCAAATAATGCAACTAAAAAGGCAGGGCATGAATCTAGAACAATCTATTTGCATAGTTTAAGCTCCATTTGGAGATAAATTGAAACTAAAAGCCAACTTCTTTTGTCTTTCATATAAGTCACTGAGGGAAGAAATATTAAGATTTTGGGTCTTAGAGTGAAAAGAAAATGATTTCTTCATTTTGACTGCCTCCTTGGGGAAGTAATACTGATATTGAAAATTTACTATGTACAGGCCTTTGACTATATAATTCTATCTAGTTCTTGCAACACATGTAGAGGGAAATAGCAACCTCCAGATTTTACACTTATAGGGGAAGGAACAGAGGTTGAGAGTGGGTAAGGGATTTATCTAAAAAAAAAATTTCAAGTACAGAAAAGTGAAGTGACTTGCCAATGCTAAGAGTCAACATGAGACTCTTGACTCTTACATCAATATTTGTTTTCTTACATCGTTACATGTCTGTCTGCTGTTGCCACACATTTGACTAAAAGAATTATTCCACTTTCTTTAGCAAGCAGTACTCATTTAGGTTGCTAAACAATTTGCCCATTTATGAGGACAGCTGTAAAACATCTATGATATTTAAAAAATACAGTTTTAGCAGAAGTTTAAGATTCTTCATTTTAAGTATTTCTTTTGTGATTTGCTTTAGGTATAATTAGTATAAGAAAACCAACTTTTAACTGTTACACTCTAAATTGCCCTAACCCTTGAGTGTCAACCTCTACCTATCCTTGATTTCTTTTCTTAAAGTACAATGTACAATTTATTATAAAAAAGACAATATTTATCTTCACATGCAAAGCAATTTTTATGTCTTGTTGGAAATTCCGTAGGGTCCAAAGTCACCTTGGGAGAGTTAGGTCACTTCCTAGTACACATTCTTGCCTCCAAGTGGCCTATGGCTAAATAAACCCAGACCGATGTATGGCCTCATTCAACTTCAAATTCTTCAGAAAAAGAAATCCTTCGATATTTCTCCTTCCATTATTTCACAATCCTTTATCTTAAGTATGCTTTTCTACCTGTGCAACTTACATCTTGCCTGCTGTGATTTCAGTGTTTTTTCCCCTAGATATATCTTCAGAAAAGATGGAGAACAGCTGGCCTCCACTCTGCATATAACAGCCCCTCCGAGACTTGAATAGTGTTATTAATTTCCTTACCTTCAGTGGAAGAAATTTTTGCTGGACATTTTGGAAGTCCCACCGGATGCAGCTTTAAATAAAATATTCATAAACTGGAGTAGAGCCACCAGATAGGAGATGACCTTTTTTGGAACCAAAGCATCTTCAGGACCATAAAATTCAAAGGCAGAACTCATCTGGAGGAGTGTATGCTGCTGAGACAGCCATTGTTTTGTTTTGTTTTGTTTTTAATAAGGCAGTGTTTTATTTCAATCAATATGGTTAAAACTATTAGCTAATGGGAAGATAGTGGTGTAATTTATGCTTATTCTTAAATAATTAACTTAAAATCAAAGGGAAATAGGAGTAAGTATAAAGAAATCATAGCAATGTAGGAGTTATAATTTATTTGTTTGTTTTTGTAACTTCTAATATTTTATCACCTCACAATGATTTATTGAATCCCATAATGTCCCTGGCACAGCCCTAGGCACCAAGGCTACAGCGATGGCTAAGAAAGGAGTCGCTGTAATTGTTATCCCCTTTAAGTAAGTAAATGATAAATTCCCTCAAAAAAATTTTGTTAGTTACAATCCATAACATTAAAGAATTTTTAACTGAGATAGAAATGTTGATATAAAGTCATTTGAAGAAGGTAAAAAAGAAAAAAAAAGGTGTATTCAAGGAAAACCAAGGAGGACAATGTTCCAGGAGCATTGTTAGAGAGAGAGGAGTGGTAGAAGACTGGTCAGGGAAAGCCAGAGACCAGCCTGCTACATCTTGACAGACTAAGATACAAACTTGCGAGGCTGTTGCAAGTCATACAGGAGAAGATATTTAGAGTCTCTGAGAGGGCAGGGGTTTGGTTGTATCTTCAGTTTACAGAACATTGTCTGACTTGTAATATTTCTTAAATAGATGGGTGGATTTGCTGTCATCATCCTGATCACACCCTCACAGATTCTCTCTTCTTAGAAATTGAAGACGGCACAAATAAATAGATATACCATACTCATGGCTTTAAAGGATTAATATGTCCATATTATCTAAAGCAATCTACAGATTTAATGCAATCTCTATCAAAATACCAATAACATTTTTCACAGAACTAAAAAAAAATAATTCAAAAATTTATATGGAACTACAAAAGATCTCAAATTGCCAAAGCAATCTTGAGAACAACAAAGTTGGAAGAATCACACACCCTCATTTCAAACTATGCTACAAAGCTATAGTAATCAAAACAGTATAGTACTGTCAATAGCTTTCTCAAAAGAGGCAGGGGGTTCAAAGCATTCCTCTTAATGGTCAGGCCATTGGACAAGACTAGGATCTCCTTCATGGGACATTTTCCATCTATTCCTATATCCCTAAGACACTTGCTTCTAAAGGAGCTTCATCTTGCTGCTCATGTGGCATTGTGTGGCATTAAATAATAAAGCCAAGTGCCACACTTCTCATGTTGAGCCCAAGACTGAGCCTAAAGAACAACTATCTCCTTTATAGCCTCTTTCTCTTGACCAGTCCCAGCCAAGTTGCTCTAAAACCTTTCCATATAATTTTTAGTTTGAACCAAAATGTGGGACTTTACATTTATTGCCATTAAATTTTATCCTCTCGGCTTCCATTCTTTGCCTTCTGGAGAAGGCTGAACATGATCGTTCTTTAGAACGTGGGTGAGAAGCCAAGTAATCTCCTCAGCAAAGGGTTTGAGGTATTTTCTTAGCAAATTATTGTGTTAAGAGCACTTGGTTGGTGGGCTAGAGTGGAGGGCAAATTAGGAAAGGCACAGAGTTGGAGAAAGAACAGGCTTCAAAGTCAGACTGGTTTGTGTTTAAATCCAAGATCTGCCATTTACCATGAATTGGGCAAGTTAAATAATCTCTCTGAATCCTGACATTAGTAAGTGGGGAATGATGAACTTCAGAGTGTTTTCTGACCATAAAAAGGTAAAGATGATAATTGATTAGTACTGGAGCACACAACAGGCCCTGAATAAATGCGGTAGTTAGGCAATGTTTAACAGACTTACAGAATCTTTGTGCAGAAGAAACTGTTTTCATTACCTAGTTGTGGAAACTGTGTAGTTAAGGATTAGCAGCAAGTAATCCCTGATGAGTGATTGAATCAGGATTCAAATCCAGTCTTGTGGGACTTCCAACCCCACCCTTTTCTCTCTGCCATACTTGATTATTCTGACTGAAGTTTTCAGGGGCTGGTGGACCTCAATCCTGAGAGCAATTTCGTAGATGTGGTCTAGTCAGAATGGAAACAAAAACAGAAAACTTAAATCTCGCATCAGTATTGGGTTTATGTTACGGCCAAATTCCCTGGGCCAGTATCCGGGAGGAAATGTCGGGGTGGAGTGAGAGGGGAGAGATGGAGTCTTGCAGGACATCTTATGGGAAGATGTAGGGCCATATATCTTGATTGCTCTAGCCATTCAAATGCCCAAAGCAGGCGACTGGACAGGCTGGCATCTCAGCCTCCGCATGTCCTTCTGTTGTTCTAGGGAAATGAGCACCTTATTGGATTAGAAAGAATAGATGTGACTGCTAACATTTTACAGGTGAGTGCTTTCTCAGAATCCATAAACATTCAACTTGGTTGTTCTCAGTCTCACAAAAATCCCCAGCTGAGTGTCTGTGTCTCATCTCCCTACTGGTGAAATGTGGGGAGAGGAGGACTATGAGGTTAACTTCAGGATAGCCAGTGGGGAGTTACCAGATATAGGAAGGGGAAGCACTAATATATAGTGTTTTTGTGAAACACTGTTTTTGTGAAAACAGTTTTGGGTTTCAGCCAGGATCCCTCTAGGATCCTTTGTACCCAGAAGGAAAAGCCTGGGGCTAGGTCCAAATGAGAGGGGGCTCAGGAAGGATTATGTACTGGCAACTCTCTTTCCCAGAAATCTGTGGGCTTGGCTTCTATGATGCTATAAAAAGGCAAGCATGGCGTCTGCCCAGAGTTAAAAGGCTTTTGATCCATTCTGGGTTGGGGACATTGCAAAAGGTTTTTACAGCAGGATTGTGGCCAAGTCTGAGAGGAGAAACTGTAAGCAATGTGGCAACCAGGGTCACGGGGCTGTTATAAACATCAGAGTTTGGAAGATGTTCATATAAGACCATGGAAGGAAAGAGTTAGCACAGCGATGGTCATATATAAATAATAAGTTTAGAGACAGAGAAAATTCTTAGGAAGTCAGAGCATCAATTTGAACTTGCAGTGACCGCAAGTGTTATATTCCTTTCTGCCTTATTCACATTTAGAAAAGTTTAATTAGCCCAGTTGATTCCTTAGGTTGCCTGGAAATGGCTGAGGTCCTTTTGTGGTAGACCAGGTCTGTTCAAGGGAAGTGAAGAAAGAATGGGAGGAGGTCTTAACAATAACACCAATGCGAGTTTATGGTGCTGTTCTTTTATGTGTTATTATTGAATATGTAGTACATATTAGGCACATTTAACCCTCATAGTTTCTTTGCATTGAACAGGTTACGTGACCTGTCTATGATGAAGCAAACCTGGAAGTCTGACCCTAGACTAGATGATTCAGAAGCCCAGGTGAGGATGGTGCAGCAAGGAACAGGCGGCTATGGCGATGGGGGTATGGCCCAGCGCTAAGACCTTTGGCATGCAAAGAGCTTTTGCAAAGCAGCCTAGAAATCACCTTTACAAAGGGCTAGCCATTTGTATGGTCTTGTGGGAACTTTCCGGTGAACCACCTGATTTCCCTTTCCAATTAACATTCTCAAGGTATTTTTTGGGTGGATTGTTCAAATCTTACACTCAAGTTAGGCTGTTTGGACAGGACAGGAGAGCATAGAAAAGGCTGTATAGAAAATTAATGTGTTGGGCTCTTTTTCAGAGAGAAGATGCGAGATTAACTGTTTTAGATAACCTAACACATTGTTTTTTTTTTCACACGCTTGCAGGCTTGCGTTTTATTTTAACCACAGCACGTTTCACAGGGCTCTCACAGCTGATGTAGTAGCAGGGAATAACTTAGCAGCCTTTGAACAAAGTTATGCAGTGTGGTGGGGAGAGTTTCTCTATTTCCTTGTTTTTAGTTCCAGAAGAATCAAACCTTCTGTGTAGGCTGCCTGACATAGGCCATGGCCTTGTCGGTGGCTCCTTAATTAACAAAGAGGTTTTTATTTATCCAGTGCAAAGCTTGTCTTACCTCCTTTCCCCATCCACTAAGCCAGCCATGCAAATCAGCACGTACAGAGACCTCAAAGAAATCCAACAGTGGACTTAAAAGAATCCATGCAGCCAGCCGAAGGGGTATTTAATAATAAGCCTGATCTCTCCTTTTCTTCTTCTTGGATTTAATTTTTAGGACTCACAATGAGTTTGCTGCAGGAAATGCTGGAGCTCAGGGAGTTGAGGTGGTAAGGGGTACATTGGGAAGGCAAAGGGAAATATGGCTTGGATCATAGCCAGTGAGTGGACGATTCAGAATTTCCACAGCCTCATGCTCATGGAAGAAACTTGGCAAAGCTACAGCCTGAAGTATAGGCCTATCTTTTTAGCCCCTAGGGCCTCAAACTAGATATGTTTCCTTCTCTTGTAAGCCTCTGGAAGGCTTTCATGTCTGTCTTTCAGAGAGTCATGGGCTTGTTGAGAGGAACTGGACTTTACCTGCAGGCTGTGGCCTCTCTGACAGTTATGAAGTCCTCTAAGGTTGTCAGCTTCTTAGGAGCAGCCCCCACTCCTGGCAGACAGCATCAAAGCTAGCAGAATTACATTGTAATTGGCAACCTCCATACATTCCAGAGAGGGAGGGCCTGCATTCTCCAGGAGATAGTGAGATGAGAAGGGTGCCAGGTTTTTTGTGATCTTTCACTCTCAACTGAGTTGCCAGGGTGGGAACCAGCTACAAAAACATCACTAGCATTACTTCCAGGTAATCTCCTCTGAAAGTCATTCTCCATCAGAAGTAGAGGAGAAAAGGTGAGTAATCAGCAAAATAGAAAATGGTTTCCAGGGCCAGGACCCCTGGTTCCCTATGTTTGAATATCTTGTCTAAAAGCCTCTCTCAGCATCTCTAGTTAAAGCATTAAAGTGTAGAGGTAGGAGATGCAGGACTTCCTGGATGTCAGAGTGGTGATACCAGAATGTTCATCCACTGAGTCCCCAGGGTGTTGGAGATATATATGGTGCTTACTCATAATATATTTGCTTCTTTTGCATTTGGATTGAAGCTGTAGAGTAGTTCTGACCATTGGCTATGATCAGAAATAATCTGTGGCACTTTTAGGCCAAGGCATTTCCATTTCCATCTGTCTTTCCATCTGTCTTTCCATCTGTCTTTCCCCTGCTGGGGCAACCTGGAAAGGAATATGCTGAGGTGGAGAGACAACCTGACCCCTGAGTCATCGGTTGGAGGAAAACACCTAGCAAGCCACCTTGAACTTGCAGTGAGTGAGAACCAAATTTTTGTTGGGCTAAGACATTGAGATTAGGAGTTTTCCTGTGCTGATCACTAGCAATAATTATCCTAATAGGATGGCGTTGGGCTGGTTGTTTCCAGGGAAAGCCTTCTAGCATGCAAGTGCTTCTCCAGAATAGGCTGATGGAGTCCCATCTCTATCTAGTCCTACAAAGCCTCCACAATGTTTTGCAAGGTTCTTTTGTACAAGCCTTGAGTACTAACCAATCTCAAAAGAACATTTTTGCATTGTTGTTATTCCTGCATCTTGATGATTGGAAAATACTTCCTAGATGTCCAGAGAGCTCTTACCAATCAATGGCAGTCTGCCAACATTCTGGCTGCACCAGCCACAATGAATGGATATGATTGCATTGATTCATTCAACAAATATCTACAAGGGTCCAAACAGTCTTCCGGGAGTTGGGATACAACGGCATGTGGCCTACTTCAAGGCCCTGCCCCCATCCTCTCCAGTTGGTGATTATGTAACATGATGAACAGCACATACCCAGGAGCTGAGCTAGGTGCTGACACATATCAGTGATCTCTTCCCAATTTCCCAAAAACATCAGTAAGTAAGAATCCTTCCTCTACAGATAAGGAGACTGACTCCCAGAGAGCCTTCAGGTCACCAGGCCAGGAAGTACAAAGCCTTCTCAGCTCCCTGATTCTCCAGCCTCTCTACTCTTGTCACTATACATGGACATTCCAAGGTTTGCTCCCAGATTAATCACATGAGATTTGGGGGATGTTTTCTCCATGGTCAACTTTGCTCAGTAAGCAGAGACCTTTCCTACTGGTCATAGGTCTGCTGATTCAAGTTGATAAGAGAGGTTACCCAAGAATTGTGAAATAAGTGCTTATATCTAAGAAATATGGATATGCACCTTATAGAGTCTCTGTGACATAGGACAGGGTTTGGAGGAAATCTGACCAGGTCCTTGACTTCTTCTGGACTACAGCACACTTTTCTGCTCTACCTATTCCTTCCCCATTAGTGTATTTATCTGTCGAGAAGGAGATGAATACAACCATCTCTTTGGATATCTATTTTCTATGGTCTTTTCTCTTTGGTGGGCATTTCCTGAGTGCATTTCCTTTGATTTAGACTTTAGTAAAGAAAGAAAGTAACTATGAATTAAACCATCAAAGGTGTGCTATAAAATGTCTGTGGCCCTGGTGTGAAGTTTTAATAATAATGATGACTGGATCGAGGATAGAGAGCAAGGCGGGAATTAAAAGAAGTTATCCAAATTCAAAATGCATATTTCTCAAGTCAGAAGGCAAGAGAAAGGAACAGATCTAAGATGCAGACTAAAGAGTCATCTTGTTCCAGAGCTAAAGAAATTGCCAACTCAGTAAAACATTGCCTTTGATGCTTTTGCCCCAGGGACTTTCTCTTTAATGGAGGGTAATTAATTATCATCATCCACCCTTACTTAGTAATAATCCTTTTATAGGCATTTGGGCTTTCTGCATGCATACCATTGTCTAATATCTAGGCTGGAGGTAAGTAGTTCTTGGGTGGATGAAATTGCATCCCTGGAGAGCTTCTGCCTTGGGGCACATTCTCCCCAAGACTCTGTGACTCACCAGCTATATGGAGTTTTGAGAGCTAGGCTTGTGGAATCCTGTGTCCACACAGGCAGGATGGCCTAAGGGAGAGAGAAACACCTAGCACTTGGTTGGGAGGCAGAAGAACAATGTGAGAACCATGGTTATTATTGAAGAATCACCCATGATATACCAACCTCAGTTCTGTCTCTGCTCTACCTGAATAGAATTGGGCAAATCCTTTAACTTCCTAGGTTTAACTCTCCAACTTGAGCTGAGCATGACATGTGCTCTTGCTCTTGACCTCACTCAGCTGTTCATGCAGATGATTGAGCTCATCTGGTGGCCAAAAGGCATAGAGCTCTTCAAGGACAGGTGCAAAATAAATATAAGCTATTAAGGTTGACTTTACAATGATTACATGGCTTGAACCAGTGTTGCAGCAACCTGCCTGGCTGTCCGTGACTTTTTCTCTGGTTACTTTTAGGGTAGGAGGTTGTTCTCTCTCATGAAGATGGATGGTGTGAAGGTGAAAAGGAGAGAGGAAACTAACATTTAGAGAATGTCTGAACTGGTCTAGTTCTTAGCTAAGGCACTTCATCTATAGTTTCTTATTCAGTCCTCACCACAACTCCTTGAGGTTGTACTACTCATTTAACAGATAGAAAAAGAAAGCTCAGAGAAGTTAAGTGATATGCTTAAGGTTACATGGCCCAAACCTGGTGTCAATAGGGTCTGGAGTCTGGGCTCTTCCCTCTCTGCAAGACTTCCACTTAGGCAGAAAAAGAAGAGCTAGAGCATGTCAAAGCCAGGAAGAGAATGAAGCCAGATTTGTCCTCCCAGCACTTCCCTCCTATCTTATCCCTCTCTCACTCTAATCTAAAGTTGTATCCATCCTTAGAGATCAGAAATGGCACAGTGCTAAGGCTGACCAACCCTCTCTAATCCCATCCTAAATTCCAGATCTCCAAAGCCTTTTTCCCTCACTCCACCCCTCCAGCTGCTGCTAGGAGACATGCCTGCTCACCTCCCTACTTCAGGGCCAGGCACATGCCTCCCTTCCCTGCTGCTGCCCCACCCAGAGCCTCTCCCTGGCCTCTAGAGTTGCCAAGCTCCTTGTGACAGAGAAATCAGAGGAGGAACATGGGCTGCCAGGCTGTGTCAGGTACCAAAAACCCATCTAGGAAGATAAATGGAGTGCCCTGCTCTTTCTGAGTTTTCTGGACCACTGAGAAGATGGAATTGCAGAGATAAAATTCCATCCTTCTCCCCATCATTGGCTCTTCCTTGCTGATGGAGCCTGCTGATTTCAGTCTTTGAAAGGAGTTGGGCCGAGACCTTCAGGAGGGCAGTGCTGTGATGCTGCCTCCTCATCCTCTGCAGAGCAGCCCAGGAGCCATACTCATGGTCCTCAGTTCTGGAAAATGCCTTTTACTCTTTGTCTCTCCCTCTTTATCTGCCACTCACGCTATTTTCTCACTTGAAATGGTAAGAGAAACAGTATCTAAGGAGCCAGTAGCACTGATTAGAGAGAAAGTGCTTTAATTCTAAGAAATCGATGATTTCTCTTCTAGCTGCTGTGAGGATTGAACTGAGGCAAGAGATGTGGTGTGTGTATGTGTGTGAAAAAGAGAGAGAGAGACAGAGAGAGTCAGAAAGACAGAAATATCACTGAAGTCAGACATCAAGAACTCCCAGCCTGAGAGATGTGACGAATGTTAGAATTAGTGAGGGAAGGATGGTAAAGGGTCATTTCTAGTGGAGGTCTCAGTTCGGGAGAGAGCTCAGAGGAAGGAGATGAGCTCAGAAGATGCTTCTGGACCAGGTAGCCTCACATAAAATGAAATAAGGCACAGGACCACAGCTAGGACTCCAGACCCAGGAGGCATCATCTGGAGCAGAATGGCTCAATGGCCCTTCTTTTTTGATTATAATATCATTAATGTCATCTAAATGGGTAAGTTATTTACCATGTTATATACTATGTGGCTACTTTCTGAGCAGAGGTACTGGCTCCATTGCTTTTCTAACCTCTTAAATTCACATAATTTCCAGTCTCCCAAATCCAGACTGCTGGGTAGTTATCTCATGAGAAAACATTTAACAAGCATTCTTTGTCCATGGCCACATACCGAGAACTATAAAACTGACAGCATACATAGTCACTGATTCCCACTGTGATCCATTCACTGAAGCACCACCATGAGTATTATCCCATTTAATCACCACAAGCAGACTCCAGTTTAGTGGAAGAAGCTAAAGAGGTTAAGTAGCAATGCAAGCCCAGATGATCACCGAGGAGCAGAGCTGGGCTGCAAACCTGAGCCTCTCAGCTCTCAAAACTGAGCTTCGAACCTGGCTGTTGGAGAGACCCTCCTTGTGAGAACACATCTATCCCACATCAGGGTTACCATCTACTTCCATCCTGTTCTGTTACTGATTGTTGCAGAGAAAACCACCCCAAGACATGGTAGTATAGAACATGGTCCCCACAGAAGGTGAGTGACCAGACAGTGAGTGAAGTTTCATCTGTATTTGTAGCCACTCCCCAGTGCTAGCATCACCTCCTCAGCTCCACTTCAGATCATCAGGCATTATATTCTCATAGAAGCACAGATCCCTGGTGCCAAAAAGGTTGGAGACCGCTGGATGGAACGACAACTGCTTTATCAAGCCCTTAAATTTCGAGGGTCAGAAATTCATTGAGGGCACCGTGGGAATGGGTCTTCTTTGCTCCAAGATGTCTTGGGCTTCAACTGGGCTGACTCAAATGACTAGAGGTTGGAATAACTGGGGCTGCAGAATTCACTTCCATATGGCTTCTCCACTCACATTTCTGGTGTGTTGGCAGCTGTCATCTTGGAGCATTGACTTGTGGCCTCTTTGCTTCATGGTCACAGTACAGTGGGAATTTTTACATGGAGACTCAAGGCTCCCAGACTGGTGCCCAGCGAGGGTGCAGCTGCGTCCCTTTATAGCTAGACTTGGATGTCACATAACCTTACTTCTGTCATCCACTATTGGTCAAGATGTCACAAATGTCAAGATGTTCATATATAAGAAGAGGGGACATGGACTCCACCTCTCAATAGAGGACAGGCAAACAATTTGTGGCCATGTTTTAAAACCACTATCTGTGTTAAAACCCTTTGTCAGTAAGCAAGTAGGTCAAACACATCAGATCCTGACAGATGCCAAGGACAACGTACACATATTGTTTGCTTTCTTTCTTTTTTTAAAAAATTAACTAAACAGAAAGTTTGGGTCTTTATTTGCTTGAAGGCATCTTCTTCCCTATCACCATGGAGATGCAGTGGGAGGGGTATCAGTCCAGGAAAGAAGAGAAGGTGGACACCCTCCACCTGTGGGATGTTGACCAAAGCGCCAGAGAGCCTAGCCACCTTGGCTGTGGTTCAGATGTAGAATCAGCCCATCTAGCCCAGCTCTTCCATTTTACAGCTGAAAAGTCTGAGGCCCAAAAGGAAGAGTCTTGTCCAGAGCTAAGCAGTCCAATATAGTCACTGCTAGCCACATGCAGCTATTTAAAGCGAAATGAACTAAAATGAAAAATTCAGTTCCTTGGTTGCTTCAAGTGATCTATAGCTATATGTGGCTGATGGCTACTGCACTGGGCAGTGCAGATATAGAGTATTTTTATTGCAGAAAATTCTCTTGGGACAGTGCTGCTTTAGAATCACTAGCTAGTTTTGGGGACAATCCTAGTCTAGAGCCCTCCTCCTCTATTGACCAGGCCCTGAAATTTTCCCCAGGGAGGCTGAAGTTGAGTAGAACATTATTGCCAGAGGCTCAGAGCAGATCTCAAAAGCACAGAGCCTGCCTCTTCTTTTTTCCTGTGCACTTTAGTCTGGCTGCCTCCCTGATTCACCAGGTGACACCTTCAGGTGTGCTAAAAGAGGCTGTAGGACTTGGCCTGAAGAGAAGAGAGATAAGTGGCCTTGTGGTGCCTGCTGGGGATGGGGAGAGCCCAGGAGACAAACAAATTTAGCAGAACTATGGGGAGCTAGCTTCAGAGAGGGATGAGCCGGGGAGGGAGGCTCCCCATGCTCTCACAGCAGCAGAGACAACTGCATAACCAACAGTCTTTAGCTACAGCCCTTGCCTGTCAGGAGCCCCACAACCCCTATCCTTTAGCCTGGCTGCTCTATGGTGTCACCTCCCATTTTGGACAGGGGTCCAAAATCAGCTTCCCTCCCTTCCCAGGCCTCCTAGTTCTGCCAGACACCAGCATCCTCCACTCACTTTGGGCCAACATTGCTGCCCTCTTATCTGCTGCAGCAAGGTGAGAGCCATCAGTACCCTCCTCATTCCTTTGCCAGGCTCCACCAGGGCCTCTGTGGCTGTGTGCCCACTCAATGGCTGGGTGGCAGAGGCCTGAGTTCTGGCTCCTGGCCCCAGCTTTACTCCCAACCCTGTATGTACGCCGGCCAAGTTGGTTCATCTCTTTGGACTTCTGTCTCTCACCTGCAAAGCAAAGGTGGATTGTTTTAGGTCGGTGCTTCTCAAACCCTGCACAGATCTCCTAGAGATCTTGCTAAAATGTAGATTCTGATTCTGTAGGTCTGGGGTGAGGCCCAAGATCCTGCATTGCTAATAAGCTCCCAGATGATGCTTCTGCTACTGCTTTGCAGTGGCAAGGATTCAGGACTTTCTATAGAACTTTCTGTGGTGATAGAAATGTCCTCTATTTGTACTCTCCAATATGGTAGCCACTAGTCACAATGGCTACTGAGCACTTGAAATGTGGCTAGTGACTTCAAGGAACTGACTTTTACATTTTACTTAATTTTAATTAATTTAAATTTCAGTGTGTGGCAAATGGCTACTGTTTTGGACAGTTTGGATAGATAATCTCTAAAATCTGCCACTGACCAGCTGTGTTAATTTTTTAAATTATTATTTATACCTACAGCACCTGGTCTTCCTAGGTAATCTCACATCCAAGTACTAACCAGGCCCAACCCTGCTTAGCTTCCAAGATCAGATGTCAGGCTTGTTCATGGTGGCATGGCCATAGACCATGGACCACTGGGGCATGAACCCAGGACCTTGTGCATGTAAAGCAGACATGCTAACCGCTACACTATGGAATGGTTCTGTCATAGGCCCTCTCCGAGCCTCTGTTTTCTCATCTCTAAATTGCAAATAACAGTAATGCTTTCACAGGATTGTTGAGAAAATTTAAATGGATTAAAGGTTACAAAGTGACCAGTACAGTGCCTGGACATAGTACATGCTCAGTTCATGTTAAAAATGTCACAGTGGAGCCACCCTGGATCGGCGGACCTGGGGTTCAAATCCTGGATCCAACATTTACTAGCTTTGTAAACTTGAGCTAGTTATTGGTTCTCTTTGCCTCAGTTTCATCATCTTTCAAATGAAGATCATAAAAGATTCAATTATTCATTAATTTTGCCATTAACTGTGTTCTCTTTTTATGTGTCAAATTCTGTGCTAATGATTGAGGTATAATGACAAGTATAATCAGAAACCATTCATATGATCTGCTCTGTGCTAAATCAACATTCACAACAAGTATAGAATACTGGAATTCAGAGACACTTGATGCTGTAGCACCTGTAGCTGTGCGGCCATGGAAGGCCATTCTGGGGAAGAAATGTTACATGGACGTTGAGATGTGGTTCCGGAGCTAGGAAGAGAAGCTGAACCAGGGATGTGAATTCATGAGTTGCCGATTCATAGAGTTGTTGGAGAGTAAAGGAGACAAGATTTGAAAAGGGTCAAGCACAGTACCCACCTGAGGGGCTCCACACACACGAGGGCTCAGTTTGTGGCTGTCTTCTGTCTCCGTCTCTACATGGGCTTTAGAGCAGCACCTCTCACTGAAGGAGCAGAGGTGAGCCCAGCCTCCGTCCCAGAGCCTCTGTCCCAGTCACTGCTGCAGCTCAGGTCTTCCTGAACCTGGAGCAATTCCCTTTCCCCGTTGAAACAATTCGTCAGCAAATCTGAATGCACAAAATAAAATACCATCAGAAATTTACCAGTTGGTGGACAGTTCCCAGATGAACAAAACACCCATAAATGCAACCTAGAGTGGAAATGAGAGTTGACCTGATTGCTTCCCCAGGAGATCCAATGGCCTGACCCTAAATTTACTGTTCTGTGTGCAGCTCCTCGGAGCTTTTGCTGTGTTGTAGTCTGCACTGATCATTTGCCACCCTGAAAAAAAAAAAAAAAAAAGAATAGCTTATATTGGTGAAGCTTAGAAGTTTTGATTAATTAAAGCATTTGGTTTCCTTCACATGGGAGAGGCTTGTGTTGAGAGAGGGGGATATGACTTGCACTGCTGTCACTACACAGCCACCAGCACTGCAGTCCACTTGGGGTCCGGGTTGTCTGGGTGACCGAGTTCCCATGCCTCTGGCCCCAGGGCAGATTGTAGCCTCAAAGGGAATGTTAGAAGAAAAGAGGCAGTTCTCTTAAAGCCCTCAGTCTGAAATTTACTCCTTTCTCCACTCTCAGATACTCTTGGAACCAAGTCAATTCCCTGAAAAACAATGATTAGAAAGCCAATTTGCCAAAGAGTCAATTCACTTATTGACTAATGTGCCAAATTAACCAAATTGGATACTTCGCAATATTTGACTAGCTTGTAATTTGACTAGAGTATTTAGCTGCGTTAAGAAACATATTTTATCAGTAGTAATGCTATTTCAACATTTCACATGGGAATTTTTTAGTTTATGTTAACATTTATGTAGAACAATTTTAATTGATGGGTACTTATGATTTTCTTTGTAAGCTTTATAATATAAATTTTAATTTAATCCAGTTTAAAACTGATTTACTTTGTATGTTTTTAAATTTAAAAGTAAACTTTTAATTTTTTTATATTGAAGATTTAATTTAAAATTAATTTAAAATTCCGATATATTTCCAATGCTTTTGAATATAAATATATTAAATTTAAATGTCAAGTTGCCAGGAATGGAAAATTAAGGCAGATATGCAGTTTGAGAAACTGGCAAACAGTACTAAAAGGTGCTTGATGTTTAGAAAAATGAAAAACAACATTGTAGCACAATTGAAATCAGAAGTGGCTAAAAAAAATTCCATTACTTACACTAGATTGATATGTAGCATCCAATAAGAAGAAATTAAAATCTAGTGATTTTGTAGCTATTTTCAGAAATAATCCATATCTTGTGACAGAGCCTCTTTTTGGTAATCAACTAAGCAACTAGAAATATTTTTTAAATGTCAATTTTTGTTTTTGCCAATCTTCTTGCGATTTTAGTATTTCTCAGGTAGTCAATCTATCTTAGTTTTTTATTTCCAGTCATTAATAGCCACATATTAAAATTCAAAATATGCGCTACTCTGCTTCAGAGTTGATTCTTCCTTGCCTATTTACCTGGTACTTAACACATGGCTAACATGGGAAATCTCTTCCAGCCATCCTCAAATGCTTTGATTGTACACTTTCCCCTTGAACCTTTCTGCAACTGTTGGCAGGTCGACGTAAAACTTTAATGAACTTTAAAGCAAAATGCAAATAAATTAACTTTAAACAGCATTCAAAATAAAGCAGCATTTTAGATGACATTAACTTATAATTTAAAATTTAATTCCTGGGAAAAAAATTTCCAGTTAAAAATTCAAGTATACTGAAGAGATTTTCCTATTACATACAGAAATTTCAGTGGGTAAATATTCTCACGAATCATCAAAACTTGTGAATTTGGTAAATTTAGTGAAATGGTCATTTGGGAAATTGGTCATTCTAAGAACTGGCTTTCTGGGAATTAGCTGTCAGCCTACTGGCCTTTCAGAGAATTAGTTTTTACTGATCAGACATTCATTGAAATAATTTTCACTAAACTGGTGGATTTTCACTCTTTTCTTCCCTCTCCTCTTGAGTTTTTTAGAATCTTGTATCCCCCTGCTGCTAAACCCCTGTGAATGAACCTCTTAACTAGCTGGTTTTCTCAGGGATGCAAATTCTTTTTGTGAGCACTTAACAGCCAAGTCTTTAGGAGGTAGAGGCAATATTCATGTAATTTCTTTGGGGCCTTTGGCGTGCTAGAAACCCAGGGTTTTTAAAGGATCTAATAATACCGGTATGGTATCCTTGTCTCTTCTATGGCTTGGCCTTGAGAAACACTGAATTATAGAACCAAGTCCCATCTATGCCTCGAGAAGGAAAAATTAAAGCCCTTAATTTAGTTCTGGGGCTTGAAGAGACATTTAGGCCATCCAGGCTAGAGTTTCTTAACCTGAGCAATACTAACATTTTGGGCCAGATGTTTCTTTATAGTGCAGGCTTTCCTTGGCATTGTAAGATATTTAGCAGAATCTCTGGTCTGTACCTACTAGCTGCCAGTAGCACCTCCCAAGCTGCAACAATTGAAAATGTTCCTAGACATTGTGAAATGTTCCCTGGTTCTCATCCCTGGTGAAGAACCTCTGATCTACTCTCACACACAGTCTAGAACTTTCCTTTCCTTTTTTATACTATATACCCCCGAATGCTGCAGAGGCCTGAGAACTCACCTTCTCACTCTGGTTTTCCTGAGAGGCAGCTTCATTTCTGTCGTGAGAAGAGCATGAGCTTTGGGACATGCTGTCCTGGGGTCAGAACCTGTCTCTCTTACTCATTAGGTGTGACCTTGGACAAAGCTCTTAAGCTATTTCAGCCTGTGTCCTGATATGGCCTGATCCCTGCTTTGTATTGCAAGGACTAAATAGCTAGGTATATAAAATACCTGGCCTTCTGGTATGCTTGATAACCGCCTTCCCTATAATGGACCCAAATCCCCCATCTTTCACTCCCCCCCTGAAGTGGTGAATGTTCGTGTTCCCCGCAACTTTCTTTTTTTATATGTCGAAATCTTAATGCCCAAAGTGATGGTATTAGGAAGTCTGGTTTTAGGAAGGTGATTAGATCACAGGGTGGAGCCCTCATGAATGAAAGTCTTGCTCTTAAACAAGAGGCTCAGAGAGCTCTGTTACCCCTTCTACCATGGGAGGCCATGATGGGAAATTGTCACTGTGCCTGTGGAAAAGGACTTTCACCAGAAACCTGACAGTGCTGACACCTTGATCTTTCCAGACCATAGAACTGTGAAAAATAAATTTCTGCTGTTTACAAGCCATCCAGTCTATGATATTTTGTTACAGCAGCCAGAAGGACTAAGATACTTTCCTTTACCATGTTCCTATACACTGATGTCATGCAGACTCTCAGACCTTTGAACCTTGTGACAGCTCTGAATTCAGTGGTTGAAGGCTGCCAGCCCATACTTATTCATTCTGAGTAAACCAAGCTCCATCAACCTTTACTCTTTCTCAGGCAGTTCAGAGATGACAGCACAGTTCATCATGGGGAAGTTCATCATTAAGTCAGTGTGAAGCTGGGCAGAGAGGATACTTAGGGATGGCACCACAATGGAAAGAGGGGACTCGTACAAGGCCTTGCCTGGCAGTTTTGCTCCTCCAGAGGCTGCAACAGTCATTGCAGAAAGGCCAGATGCTCCCTTAGTCTGTGTCCAGAAGTAGCAGGTGAACCACCTAAATAGAAATCAAACCCCATGAGCGAGCACGCTTTTCTGCAATGATACCCTCGTGCTGGGTGTACCACGAGGACCCAGGCTAGGAGATTGAGATCACACTGCCCTTGGCATCTCCCTTTCTCTACCAGTTGCCCATTTAGAATTAGCTCCTGACACTTTCCAGGAAGTATAAATGAGACACAAACCCTCGAGTCTGGAGATGGGAGAAGCCACATGACTCCTAGAACAGCCAGCATTTGCTAAGCAGTTTTAAAAAGAGCATGGTGTCAGGAAGCCACCAGATAGCCTTGGGGGAAGGCGGGTAGGGGGAGGAGGAGCAAGCTCACTGCATATGTCTTTATAGGTAACCTGGACTTAACACAGCTCAACTGGTCTTGTCAATTTCATGTCTAGAAAATACAGGCCCCAAATTGCTGCCTGTGTCAGAGCAGGGATCATGACTCAAAGTACTGAGGATCCATCTAGCTGGTGCCAGAAAGATCCCCCAGTTGAGGATAACAGGCCCTGGAAGGGAGCAGGAGAATTAGGGAATTTGCTTCAGTTGAGTTTTATATATCTGGGAATATTCTGTTACTTGCTAGAGTTGGCTTTTGTTTTTCCTTGGGTGGGGGAAGAAAAATTGGTTTGAAATGACTCTAGTTTGAGAGGATGGTCTCCCAAAGCCCCACTAGAAACAGACTGAAATTATAGTGTTGGTACTTGCACACAAGGCAGTCCTGCCTGCTGTTCCCTGGAGCAGGAGAGCCTGTTAGCCAAGGGGATTAGAGCAGATTGTTGACACATGGAGCTGCTGCGTCTGGCCTAAGGCTCTGTGCAATTTACTCCTAGACAATCTCTTGATTTATGAGTCTAAATCACATCTAGAGCTATTGTGAATCACCATTTCCCCTCCCTTGCAAGGTTTTGAAGATAAGAGCTCCAAATGGGAGGCTTCCCTGGACCCAGGAGAGAAGAACAGAACTGTATTTTCTAAGTCCATGAAAAAAAAAAACAAAAACATTAAACTGCTCTCTGAGCATCTCTGGAGGCTTTGGAAATGCAAGGAAGAGGAGAGCCATTTTTAAGGTCGTTTTTTGTTGTGTCTGACTTGGGGGATGGGGGCGGGGTTGGGGAATGAAGAGAGAGAAAGAGTGTAAAGTGGCCATGCCTGTTGGAGGTACCTCATTAGGGGTAGTCTCGATTCTCTATGGAAGGTCTTTGCTATACTGGAACCTCTTGCAACAAACATGACCTCAACCCTTCTGGAAGCATCAAGTCTTTGGCTAGAAAGGATGTCCATCTGGATTCTCTAGTTCGGTCTTCTGCCTCAACTATAGGACTGTTCCCAAACTTTTTCTCAAGAGCCACTTAAATTGGGTTTCAAGGGTCTTTAGACACAGTCAGCTTCCACTTCATAAACTCAGAGACAGTCAGAGAGCTAAAGGAACTCAGAGGCCAGTCAGATCAATGTGGCAGCTCTGAAGTTAAAAACCTGAGGACTGGAGAAATGATGTGACTTGCCTAAAAATGTACATCAATTTGTGTCACAGTCTAGATCATAATACAGAAGTCTTTCCTCCTAGTCCCAAGCCCCTTCAGGAGAATCCTGCAGTGCTCTCCAGTGCCTCTAAACTTGTATTTGCTGAAGGACGTGCAATTGCTTTTGTGGGTTTCACTTTGTCCTCTTCCAAACAGCTATCCTTTCCCTTGATGGGGATAATGAGCCATGAAGAATAGTATCGTCTATATGTTCTCCTTCCTTCCATCTCTCCATCTTTTCCTTTCTTTCCAACATTAAAAAAAAATTAAGACAACTTTTTTAGAGCAGTTTTAGGTTTACAACAAAATTGAGAGGCAGACATAGAGATTTCCCATACCTCCTGCCCCTGCACAAGCATAGCATCCCCTGTCATTGAAAAGGCACTTTTTTTTTTTTTTTTTTTTTTTTAAACTGAGGATGAACCTGCAATAATCATTGAAAGTCCATAGTTCACTTTAGGGTTCACTTTCGGTGTTATACATTCTGTGAGTTTGGACAAAAGTATAATGGCATATATTCATCATTATAATGACAGGCAGTGTTTTCACTACCTTAAAAATTCTATGTTCTGCCTATTCATCTCCCCCCAACCCTGGCAATCACTGATCTTTTCATTGTTTCCATAGCTTTGCCTTTTCTAGAATGTCATATATGTTGGACATACATATAGTGTGTAGCCTTTTCCAATTGGCTTCTTTCACATTGTAATATGCATTTAAGTTTCCTCCATGTCTTTTCATGGCTCCATACCTCGTTTATTTTTACTATTGAATAGCATTCCATTGTCTAGATGTACCATGATTCATTCATCTGTTCACCTACTGAAGGACACCTTGGTTACTTAAAAGTTTTGACAATTATGAATAAAGCTGCTATAAACATCTGTTTATAGCGAACTATAACATACTGCAGGTTTTCGTGGGGACATGTTTTTAACTTGGATACCGAGGAGCATGACTGCTGGAACATAGGGTAAGAACGTGTTTAGTTTTGTAAACATTGCCGAACTATTTTCGACAGTGGTTGTACCATTTTGCATCCTCACCAGCAATGTAGGAGAGTTCTTGTTGCCATATACTCTCAAGCATTAGGTGTTCCTGATTTTGGTCATTCTAATAGTGCATATGGTATATCACTGTTGTTTTAATTTGCATTTTTTGATGACATATGATGTGAAGCATCTTTTCATATGCTTTTGCATTCTGTATGTCTTTTTTTGATGAGGTATGTTAAAGTCTTTGGCCCGTTTCTAAAATCAAGTTGTTTGTTTCTTATTGCCAAGCTTTATGATTTCATTGTGGATTTTGGATAACAATCCTTTATCAGGTATGTCTTTTGCAAATATTTTCTCCAAGTCTGTGGCTTATCTTCTAGTTCTCTTGACAGTGTCTTTTTCAGAGCAGAAGTTTTAATTTTAATGAAGTCCAGCTTATCAATTATTTCTTTTATGGATGATGTCTTTGCCCTTGTGTCTAAAAAGGCATCATCATACCCAAGGTCATGTAGACTCTTTCCTGTGTCATCTTCTAGAAGTTTTATAGTTTTGCATTTTACATTTAGGTCTATGATACATTTTAAGTTAATTTTTGTTAACTTAAACATTAAGTTAATAAAACTTAGTTTTTTTAAGTTCTGTGTTTAGAATCACTTTTTAGCATACATGCCTATTTGTTCCAGTACCATTTGTTGAAGAGACTATCTTTGCTCCATTGTACTGTCTTTGCTCCAATGTCAAAGATCACAAACTATGTTTGTGTGAATTCTTTTTCCTTTACTAACATTTATTGAATGTTTATTTGCTCAGTAACAGTCACTGAATGTTTACTGAGTCCCATCTATGTGCCAGAGAGAAATGATGCTAAGAGCTCTGTGTATATTATCATATTTAATCTTCAAAGTAATTCTAAAGAGTAGCTACTCTTTGTAGCTCCATTTTATAGAGAAAAACACAGAGGTTGGAGAAGTAACTTAACTGCCCAAATTTGCACAGTTAGACTTGAATTTGAGTCGTAATTCTGCCATTTTCTTCCTAGTTCTTGAGCTGATGATATTGACCATTACGTTATACTAGATCTCCTACGCATTTCAAACTAGCCAAAGTTCAAACTAGCGACAAGGTCATGAATGGACTTAAGTGCTTTTGCCAGGTGGCCATTTGCATACTGGCGTATAATGTTTAACGCTGCCTATATTATTCCTCTTTTCATAGGGACTTTCCTGCGGTTCCCATGCCACATGAACATCAGCATGATCGTTTGCAACTGAGCCAGTCAGTATTTCTTCAGCATAGGAAAACACTTGGGACCACAATTGCTGACTTTGAGGTTAGATGAGACACATTAACCATAGTACTGCCAAAGGCGGAATAATTTTTGTTATTTTTGTCTTCTTCTAATTAAAAAAGCAAACAAACATATTCTAAAAGCTGTGACTCTCATTACATCAAACATTACCAGGCTTGTGATATTTGATGACTACTCTGGGTATCAAACCTAGAAACTTTAGAGAAGAACTGAAGCCAGAAAGGTGGTTCACGATCACAAGAAGTTTGACATTCTAGATGTTCCCTGACATGGCCCCAGATCATCTTGCCAATGACAAATATCTCCTGCTGATTCCCTATGTGCACGTTTCGTTACAGACGATTTTAATCACTCACTGTTTTCCAAATATGTTTCCTATAATATTGTTCCCAAAGGCCTTTATATCACCATGTCTCTTTTAAGGCTTGGTAAAATATCTCCTTCTCTGTGGAACTTTCTCTGGATCTCTAACTGGAAGAAATTTCCCCTTTCACTGAGTTTCTTCTTTAACTTCTTATCACACTTGGCAGATTCCACTTGGTAAAGTAGCTATTTACTGACATGCCTTAACTTAGCTGAGCTTGGAAATGAGAAACCAATGAAGGATTTTAAGCAGGACAATAAAGGTCAGATTTGTGTTTGAATGCTGTTCTGTTTTTTTTATGCAGAGAGTTTAGCCAGAGAGACTTGGACAGAACGAAATCAGAAAGAGCCTTTTTGACCTCTGAAATGAAACTGGGTTGGTAGAGACAATAGAAGTAGGTGAGGAAGCTCTGAAATATTCTGGGGTGTTCAGGGGGCTTTGTGAGTCTGTTTTTTCTGACCTCTGGTTTCCTAATCCTTTCTCTAAGGGTATGTTTCAGTTCAATATATCTTCCTTTTCTCTCCGACGTTCTACAAAACTATATGGGTGTACATGTGTGTATGTATCATCGTGTGTATGTGTGTGCATATGTCTGTGAATGTGTGTGCACATGTGTGTTTGTGTGCTGCAGTGTGTACATGCATGTGTGCATGTGTATGTGTTTGTGCTGACCTGCTTTTGTTGTCACCATTGCAGCCAGTGTTCTGGACACAGATGCAGGGAGATAGAAAGCTGATGAGTGACAGTTGGGTATAGTTTTGGAATAAATAAAGCTGGAGATTGGATGCTGATAAAGAAAGTCTATCTCTGTTTGACTTCCTGAATGTCAGAGTGGTGGGAACCCATGAACAGGTGACTGAGAGGGCAGACTCATCTCCTGACCTTGACAGCTTAAAGAATAAGAAGATCTCTCCACCCACTCAGTACTTGCATCTGTTAATAATGGGTGAAGGCTATTCGATGTGAGGTTAAGAGCACTGCCAAGATGACCTCTGGAGGGTTCCTTTGGGATAAATCATCTCACATTGTCTCAGCCACTGTGAGTTGGGGAGTATGTATCATTATTTTGGCCACATGAAAACTGAGAACACTACATAAGTTCACATTATTGAGCAAGAATGGTTATAGTGACCTTGTATGTTTCACATTTACCCTTCAATTCCCCTGCTCCTTCCATATTTTTTTTTTTTTTAAATTACAGTCTCCTCTAGGAGTGGAGATATTTCATAGCGTGGGAGTTGGGTTCAAGACAGGATTCTGGGCCCAGAGGCGAATGGAGAAGACGAAAGCAGATCTTGGCAGTGGCTTATCCCTGGACTTGGTGAGGGCTGTGTGTATGTTTGAAAGGGAAAATCCTGACCTTATAAAAAAACCCGCAACACAGACATGTGGCACCTCCCAACTGATCCCTCATCCTCAAGAGAGCTGCAAAAGGAATTAACAGAGACCTTAGATCTCTATAAACCAGCCAGGGAAGCACATTTATATTTAAATTTTCCCAAGACTTAGTTAACACAGACTAGTTTTCTTTGTGATGCTGAGGCCCGAGTTGTAAGATGCAAGCAAATTTCATTTGTGTGCATATTATGAGAAAGAAAGCCAAAGATGGTAAGAAAAATGGAGAAGTCTAAAGTTTATCGAATATCAATTGAAATACACCGACATTCTTTCCCTAAGAGAAAACTCGCATCCAGACAAGTTAAATGACTCGTCCAAGGCCACATAGGGCATTGGTGGTAAAACTGGCCTAGAGGTGAAGGGACCCAATGCTAGTAAGGCTTTATTAGTAATCCTAAAAGTTAGTTTTCTTATAGTTAAAGCAATTTTAAGGATTCCCTGAGCCAATAAAGACTTCCAGTTTCTTTCCTTCTTTGTCTGTGTACCTCCCTCCCTCACACACACACACACACACACACACACACACACACACACACACACACACACCATAACTAGTTCAGAGAGAGAGAGAATACTACAAGCTTCCGATTACATTACAGTGGAAGAGTAAACTGCCACGTCCACCAGGGTCCACTCCAGATCACTTCATTCTAGAACAAAGAATCAGGTAGAAGACATATGGAAAAGAGCAGAGTGGGTATCTGAGAGCCTTGGTGTGGCAGAACCACAGATAAAATAGCCCTAGAAAAATAAGTTCACACCTGAGTGAAAAATAATAAGAACAACTCAGATGAGGTCGTTGAAAACACTGGTTTCTGGGGAATTGAATGGAACAGCTTGACAGTGCATGGGGAAGGGGCTAGCAGTGTGGGAAAGGTATCACTTCTAGAGGAGAGGAAGCCACACGGCAGGAGTGCTTTTGGAAGCTTGTTAGTGAAGGAAAATAAGAAAGTGAGAGTGGTCCACAAAATAAAAGTGAATCTCAAAAATCGGAAAATATACCACTCTTCTCCTGCCATCTATTAAAGAAACTACACTTTTCTATACCGACAGAAGAGGGTGCTCTTGAACTAAGAAACATTGTCAGTCACCCAAACGCCATAATTGTGCCTACATACAATTGTATCTCTAAACACTTAAAAATGAACAGAAAATGGCAGACAATATCCATACGAAGCCACTAGGAAAACAAAATATGAGAATCCAAACATTTCAGCAGATGCAAATGTTCCTATCAACATCAGGCATGAAGCAGAAGAAAACTTTAACATCCAAACTAAATCGAATGTCCTAAAACAAATATTTGAAAATATGAAACAAAAATTTAAGTGAAGAGTTCCAAAGTTAGAACAGAAATAGACAAAAAGCCATGAAAAATGTGAAATAAGGGTTGAATTAACTCAGGAAAGAAATAAAAGAATAAGACAAAGTCATCTTAGAAATAAAGGCTAAATTACAAGGTATTCATAGAACAATAAATTTGACTGAAAATATAAGAGACATTGAGAACAGTCATGAAAAGACACCAGAAGATAAAAATTAAATAAGGAACAAAGCAAAAAAGATCAGAGAGAAAATAATTAGTAGAAGATAGGCTCAGAGGAGTCTGAAAAAGATTAGTATTAAAATGAAAATAACTAGTGTTTCAAACTCTAAATTAAGACAAATTTCTAAAGTTACAAGAAGACTTGAATCTGAACCTTTAAAGGTACCACAGGTTCCTGGGAAAATAAATCTGGAATGGTGAACTACATGACATACAATAGGAAAATATTAGACTTTAAAGAAGAAAAAAACAATTTTCTAGGTCTCTAGAACAAAAGACCAAATCACTTACATAGAAAAGAAAATCAAGTAAGCATCATACTTTGTATAAAACAAGAAAACGATAGAGTTGCCTTTTCAAGAAACTAAAAAGGTGTTATTCAAATTTTTTTTTTTTTTATATTGATGTGCTCATCTCCATGGGTCAAGACTGTGAGAGGCTGTTTTCTGTTTGTGAAAACTCAGAGAACACTATTCTCTGTGAGGGATCTGCTGGAGGACTAAAATTATTCAACCAAGATGGGACCAAGAGTGAGAAACTTCTGCAAATGGACTTAGAGTGAGCTTTGAATATATTTCAGTGTAAATCCATACCTACAACAAGGATGGAGGAAGATTATAATTGTGGTATGTTGTGATAATAGTTAAATAATGCATTGTTGCATAGATAATGCATGGGAGTGAATGATATCATTTAAAGCAGGAAAAAACAGTAAGTAGAATGGTAAATAAGAAAAAAGGGGTCTATGGCCATGCCACCCTGAACAAACCCAATCCTGTCTGATCTCAGAAGCTAAGCAGGGTTGGGCCTGGTTAGTACTTAGATGGGAGACCACCTAGGAAATCCAGGTGCCATAGGCATAAAAATTAAAAAATAAGGGATTGTAAACTGACAAGATCCTTGCAGTCTGTGAGATCAACCAAGGGTTGCCTCGCCTAAAAAAAAAAAAGAGAGGAAAAAAAAGAAAAAAGAGAAAAAAGAGGATTAAAGGTATTATGATAGATATTAGTAAAAAGGAAACCACTATGATAAAATACCAACCTTCCTAAGTACCAAAAGAAATATAAAATGGGACATGGAAAACTAGCCATAGAGAGAAAAAAACATAATACATATAGTCAATCTTACATAAAATATAAGTATATCAGTCATGTTAATGAATTAGTTATATTGCAGTTTATTAATATATTGTGTAACACATTCAAATATGTTCAAATTGAATCATAGCAAAAATCAATTCTATGAGATTCATAAAAGACACACCTATAACAAGATAGCTTAGAAAGGCTAAGAGTAAAGGGATTAACAAAGATATTCCAGAAAAATGGAAATAAACAAATAAGGGTATAAAGATCTAATTAACACAATAAGGTAGGTATTATGGCTATATTTCAAATCTCAAACCTTGATAATATAGATAATATAACTTCTTCTTAAAGTACAAATAGAATGTTTACAAAAATTGACCACATGTTGAGTCACAAAGAAAGTCTTAGTGCCATAAAGTAGAAATTAATAACAAAATTTAGAAAAGTTATTTTACCTGGAAATTCAACAACAGTAACAACTCTATTGGTTGAAAAGAGATGTATCAATTGAAATTGCAGAATTGCTAAAACAATAATTAGAATGAAAAATCTGTACATCGGAATTTATGAGATACAATTAAAGCAATGATCTGAGGAGAATCCATGGTTTTAAATATTTAAATTAATAAAAAATAAAGTAAACACATTTAATTTCCAACTCAAAAATATAGAAAAATCAAAAAATAAATCTAAAGGAAGGAAATAATAAAGATGAAAGAAGAAATTAACATGGTAGAAAACAGTAAAAAAGTAGAACTAATAAATGAATCAAAATGCTGATTGTTTTGGGAAAAAAAGTAAACTAGACATACCAATAGGTAACCTATTCAAGAAAAAAGGCAAAGCACAAACATACAAAATAAGAAAAGGGAAATAACCATTGTAAAGATGAAAATATAAGTGAACTATTTTATAAAACTATGCAAATACACTTGAAAACTATGAAATATTCTCTATGAAAATGTAATTTATTAAAACAGACCCCATTTAATACAGAAAGCTTAAACAGACTACTCTCCAGGGTAGAAAAAGATGGAGAAATTTATCAACAAATTATTCTGTACAGAAACACCAGCACCAGATGGTTGTACAGGGGAATTCTACAAACCTTCAAAGATTGAATAATCTCAATGTTCTATAAATTGTTCCAGAGTATAGAAAATGAAGATAAACTTCCAAATTCTTTTAAAGAAGTAAGTGTAATGTTGATATCTAAACCTAATAAGTTAATAATAATAACTAATGATGATAATAATGTATCCTATAGAAAACTACAGACAAATCTCCCTTATAAATATAGATGCAAAAATTAAATAAAACTGTAGTGAAAAAAATCCAAAACCACCTTAATAAAATAAAACTTAGATACTAAATTTCAGAAATGCAAGGAGTTTCAATATGAAGAAATCCATTAATATAATTCATTTTATTAACAGTTTTAAAGATAAAAATCAATGATTATCTTCATTTGATAGACCTTCAAAAATATTTAACATGCATTCCTGAAAAATGCACTCAATAAAATAGGAACTGATGGATACTTTCTTTACACAATTTACATATACATACATATCCATTCATATATACATACATATATATACATATATATGTGTGTATATATATATATATATATATATAAAATTCCTGTATATATGTAGATAAGTACATATATATGTCCTAAACTTAGCATTTTATTTAATGGGGAAGCATGAAAGGCATTCCTGCTAAGACTAAAAATAAGCTGAAGATGCCTTCTATCTTCATTGCTATTTAACATTGTATTGGAGCTGTTAATTAATACCATTAGATAAAGGTATAAGAATTTGAGAAGAAAAACTCTCTGTATATGTAGGTGAAATAACAGTGAAGCTTGAAAGTTCCAGAATTGGTGATTAAATAAATGGAAATTAGATAAGGAATTCAGTATGATAGTAGAATATAACATTATAAAAATCAATAGCCTTCAGACATACAAAAAATCACCAAAACAAGATACGATATCAGAGAAGAAACTCGTAAGTGCAACAAAAAGGTAGAACTTAAAAAGAAATATGCAAAATCCAAATGAGTAAAATTTTTAAAAAGCTATCAAAAGACACAAAATAGACTTGAGGAAGTAAAAAGGCACCTGTTGTTCTTGGAGAGAACTACTCAACATCATTCAGATGCCATTTTTTCTTGTTAATATATAAGTTTAACCCAATTGCAAGATAAATACTATCAAGCTTTTCTTTTTTTCTTTCTGGAGATAAAGTCATGTTGAAAAATAAACACACAAGAATATCAAGGAAACTTTAGGCAGTGGAGAAGGGGGAGCAATGAGGAAGAATGATTTTGCATGATCTTAAAACATACTATAATACTCGATGATTAATGCAGTGTGGTATTGGCACAGGAATAGAAAGAACAGAAAAACAAAACAGAAATTCCAGAAATAAATTCAAGTATGAACAAAAATGTATTATCCAATAAATATGGTACTTCAAATCACTGAAGATGAGGTGCACTTTTTAGTAAATGATGTTGGAATAGCTGATAGCCATTTGGGAAAAGATAAAACTGAGTTCATATCTTACACTATATACCATAAACTCTAAAAGAATGAGAGATGGAAATGTAAAAATACAAAATAAACAAGTCTTATAAGTACTAAAAGAAAACAGGAATGAAAGTTTTTGTAACTTGAGTGTGGGAAAATGTTTTCTGAATGTGACTCAAAATCCAAATGCAAAAAGAAAATATTGATAAATTATACTACATAAAATTAAAAAAGAATTACATGGCAAAGAACAAGCGAAATCAAAAGAAAAATATCTGACTGGGAGAAAATATTTGCAACATGATGTATCAGAGATAAATAATTATCTATTATATAAAGTATTTTTAAAAATTGAGCTATAAACCAAAAATCACATTTTCAGAAATATATAGGAAAATGATTCTTAAACAAGTGAAAATATGCTCAACACCACTCATAATAAAATTAATGCTGATTAAAACTCTACTTTTTTTCACAGATCAAAGTGGAAAAAATTCACAAGTTTAACAACACAGTGTTGGTGAGACTATGGAGAAATAAGCTGTATTAGCTTCCTATGGCTGCAACAACAAAATACCATAATGAATGACTTAAACACAGAAATTTATGTTTGCATAGTTCTGGAGGCTAGGGGTCCAAGACCAAGTTGTTGGCAGGTTTGATTTCTTCTGGAGTCTCTCTCTTTGGCGGGCAGATGGCTGCCTTCTCATTGTATCTTCACATGGTCTTTCCTCTATGCACCCACATCTTATGACACCAGTCAGATTGGATTAAGGTTTATCTTAATGGCCTCATTTTAACTTAATCATCCTTTTAAAGGCTTTATCTCCAAATATAGTCACATATAGCCACATAGGTACCAGGTGTTAGGATTTTAACATGCAAATTTTGGGGGCATAAAAGTCAGCATGTAACACAGGCACATCCATTGCTCATAGAACTTAAATATTCTAATCCGTTTGGAGGAAAATATCTAAAAAATTATCTGTGCAACATTTACCCCTAGAAATTTATCCTGAAGCTAGCCCTCAAAAACAAACAAACAAAAAAGATATGCATGTTTATTTATCCAGCTATTATTTATAGGAATAAAAGAATGGAAATAATCTGAATATCAATACATAAATTTTTTTAAGCTACAGTACATCCATACACTTGAGTAAGCATTCAACTATAAAAAAGAATGAAGAAGCTCTTTATTAATTGCTCAGAGTTATTTCCAGTATATATTTCAAATAAAAAATACAAAGTAAAAAATAGTACATTTAGTAGGCTCCTTTCTATGTAAGAAAGGAGGGGGAATAAGAAAGAAGAATACACACACATTTACTTTTTAAAAAGGAAACATGGGAAGAATAAACCAAAAGCTAATGAAAAACAAGTGTAGGGTAGGAGTGAAAAGGTGGAAGGACTGGGAAGCAGTGACACTTTTCTAAGTATACCTTTTCAAATAGTTTGGACTTTTAAGTCATGATAAAGTTATGAATATTCAAAAATAAGATTTAATAAACTAGAGACTTCCCCAATGTGAAAAAAAGAGAAACAAATGCATGCTACTATACAAGCAATTGATAACATAGCCCCCCACCCCCCCCCACCCCCCGCAAAAAAAAGAATTAACTCAGTTAACTGAACACAGAACTCTTGCTGCACATGCTCGGTAGGATACAGTCTAAGGACAAAAAATAACTGCAAAAATTTAGACATTGCTTGGTTGTGGTGTTAGTGTATCAATTTCCACACTAGTTTGTGCAAACTGTAGAGCAAAAGAGTCAACACTGGGTATAGTTAGGACCATGGTTTTTATCATGAAAGAAGGGAGCTAAAGATAAGGAACGGGAGGAGATGAAGAGCTCTCTGCATTGGATTTGACGGTATCAGAATGAATGCTTTTTAATAAACAGATTTAAACACATATTTCTTAGCTGTGTTCAATGAGTCGTGAGGAAAGAAAAATGCAAGTTGAATCTGGAATATTTTATTGTCCTAGGAAGCAAAAATGAGCTCAAAAACCAATGACGACACACAAAATGAATACAGGAGCCAGCTTGAAGAAGTTACCAATAGCCAAATTAGGGCAAGATTGAGCATCAAAGGAACAATTATAATAATGTCTTTTATTATGTTGGATTAAAAAAATATTTAAAAAACAAACTAATAAGGAAATAAAACAAAATGAGGTAGGAGGGTGAAGAAGAGTTCTTTACAGAAAAATGCTAGTGGAATGATAGAATTAGAAAGTAACCATTATGTCACCAGTGATGTAATGATTGATTCAGGCAAATATTAACAATTCATGCTAAAATCATTTGGTGAAAATTTCTTGAGTAACAAAATATTAATACAGTCTTAAAGTTTGACCTCACAAGTTACTTACTAATTACAAAAAAAAAGGTATTTCTATTTTGGAAAAAAAATCTTTTGGATATCATCTTAACCATTAATTGAACATCATTACCCATAATGGAATAATCTGTCATTATATGTTTTCTGATGTGATGTATTGAGAAAAACCTGACATCATTTATGTTATATTATTGTCAAGTGTGTCTAATCAGAATTTAAACATGAAAAAACAATTAGAAAAATCTAAATTTATGGGACTGGCTGCAGAAGAACTTGTCAGGGTGTTGCAAAAAGCTCACTCTTATGAAAGAAAAAAAAAAGTGAGGGAATTGTTAATGAATAAAAGAATATGACAAATAAAAAATACTAGATTTGATTTTTGATTGAAAAAATTAACCATTAAATACATTAGTAGGTTAATTGGGAAAATTTGAGTGTTTATTGTATATTAAATAATATGGCGATAATGTTAAATTTTTTGAGAGTGATTATGGTATTGTGGATATGTAGGCAAACATCCTGTAAAGAAGAAACTAGTCATAGTGAGGATATTTAGAAATAAGAATAAAAGATGAGGAAAATAGGGGAATTGAAGACTTCTAAATATCTCTAAAGTGTAAGTGGGATTCGAGGTTCATTTAGACAATGAGAAAGAGAGTAGACTTGAAAATAATGTTGAAGTATCTAATTTGAATTGATGGATGGTGGTGCCATTCACTAAAATTGCCAAGTGTTCATACTGAGTTGAGATATTGGCAAGACGTTCACGGGGAAACTGTAATCACATAATTAGAAATGTTTGTCTAAAAGTCAGGAATCTAATTAGGGAAGGAAATCCCAGTCTGAATAGTTATTGGTACAGAGGTGAGAGCTGAAGCCATTGTGAGAGATGAAATTTCCTAAGACAGTAGAGAATGGAATGACAATGAGGCTGAGAATGGGATATTGAAAAAGATCAATATTTCTTGAGAATCCTATTGACCTATCCATTCTCCATTGGAACCTATTCTAGAGTATTAGGGCTTCAAAGAACATGGCCTCACTATCAGATACATGACCTGTGTATCAGTCAGATCCTAACAAGAAACAGAAATCACTGAGATGGTCTGTGACTAATGAAGGGACTTCCAGTAGTGTCACAGGGTTAAGGAAAAAAAGAAGTTGAGGCACCCAGAGAATAAGAGTGAGAAACCATTATCACTTCTAGACCAAAGGACTGGAAGAAGAAGTGCTCCTGGCCTCCAGTGTGAGCTGAAGCTATGGTGGAGGGACTGCCTATTGAAAAATTTAGACCAAGAAGAGCATGCCTGCTGCCAGAGAGACCTAAATGAAAAGTAAGAGAGAGGAGAAATAGCCCATCCTCCCTCACCTCCGTATTTTTAAAAATATTGAGATATAATTCCTGTAAAAAATTACACATAACATAAAGTTCATTTTAGTTTTAGTATATTCACAACATTGTGCAACCATCACCATTATCCAATTCCAGAACATTTCCATCACCCTCCCCGCTCCTCTCCCTTCTAAAAAAATCTCAAACTTATTAGCAGTCACTGCCCATTGTCTGCTTCCTCCAGCCTTTGGCAATTACTAATCTATTTTCTGTCTCTATGGATTTTTCTAATCTGGACATTTCTTCATATGAATGGAATTATGCAATATGTGGCTTTTTGTGTCTCTTCTTAGCATAATGTTTTCAAATTTATCCATGTTGCAGTATATATTACTACTTTATTCTTTTTTAAAATTTTATTTTTAATTACAGTTGACATTCAATATTGGATTAGTTTCAGATGTATATCATAGTAGTTAGACATTTATATAATGGATAAAGTGATCCTTACCCCTGATTAGTCTAGTACTCACTTGTCATTATACATATTTATTACAATATTTATTCCCTATGCTGTACTTCATTCCTTTTTTATGGATGAATAATATTCTGTTGTATGAATATACCACATTTTTTAATCCATTCTTAAACTGATGGACTTTGGGGTTGTTTTCACTGATTTCCTGCTTGTATAGAACCTCAAGGTCAGCCAGGGCCTTCTCAGGTATTTTGTGAACATGGGCATAGCCCTATGCAAAGGCATGTCCTTCTAGATTTCCAAAAGTATGTTGAAACTTTTCCAAGCCCCTGTAGACAACTCATTGTCTAGCTTTTTAAAAAGCTTTTAGTTTGTCTATTGTTTCACCTGTATCATCTCAGGCAGCATCTATATTAAAAAACTAACAAATAAATGATTTCAACAAATGTCATGCTTCAGTATTAGGTAAGTTCTGAGGTGGGGGAAACAAAGACTTTTGAGTAAAATAAAACTTTTTAAGTGAGGTCTACTAGAGAACTATGAGACAGGTCAAATAATTATTGTTCTTTGAGAAAGAGTCTTTGAAAGAGCTCCAGCTTTATTCTGCTCTGTCAGGTTCCAGAATGCAAGATGTTATTTTTCAAGGCTATGACTAAAGTGGGGGCGAGGGGCTGGGACTAGGGTAAGAGAGAGTTGCTGCTGAGATTCAGCCATTTTTCTTAACTAAAAGCTATTGGGTTGCTACAAAATGGTTGTGACCATTTTTGAAAAAATTTTGGTTTCTTTTCTGGAGAAAATATTTCAAAAGTCCTTACTCTACCATTTTACTGACATCACCTCTCTACCTTTTAATATCCCGTCAGTGTCTTCAAATGGTCATACCTAAAACATCTAAAGCTAGCTGCCAAGGAAACCTGGATAAAGCAATCTGTGGGGATCAGATGGCCAGAGAGCAGAGCAGGGCATAGATGGCAGAAAATGAGATGGAGCAGGGGTGAATAGTAAATAATTAACCCATCCTAGAATGTAATTCGACTTCAACACAATACAATATTAGCAGTCAGTGGGAACCTATCTACACTTTGATATAAGAAATCAAAGTTTCTCTCTTGATACTTCTAAGTCAAGAAATAATTTTGGCCAAGAAAACTTTCACGTCTTTGGGAGACCAATGTGGCCCTAGTTTCAGCATCTTCTTATAGTCTTCTTACCACTGTTTAACCACATATCCTACTATACCCCAATGAAAACCTTTTTCAAATCAGAAAGACTAGGTGAAAATTTTTCTTTTCAGAAAGACTAGGTGAAAAATTTTCTTCCCTTAGTCTTCCATTTCTCATGTCCTCAGATCTTAAAAGACACAGGTAAGAAAAACACAATGAAAATCTGCATGACATCAAACTCTTTCGCTCTTTCAGACTTTATAATTGCCATTTTAAATATGTTCATTTTTGTAATCAGTCTCAGCACACTCCTTTTGTCTTCAGCAGGACTGAAAAATAGCTTGACCCCATCTTGTGTAAAGCAATTCTTCACAGAATGGAAGACCATTATGAAATGTGTGAGTCCCCCACCAAATACTTTTCTCATAAAACCAATGCATCTGTGGGTGGAAAACTTCTGGCCTAGCAGGGAGAAAACTTTGATGTGGTCTGCAGATTTATTGGGTTCCAGAAAACAGTCACTAAGATTGCACTTATCCAAACCCTTTAATCTCCCTGTGCTGCTGGGATCCCATTGCTTCCTCTCCTCTTCCTGATGAGGCAGGCGTGTGTGACAGTGTTCACCATTTAGGTAGTGAGGTTCAAGCAGTTATTTTATATTATGTCACTGGTCTAAGGTTTCTGAATAGGGACTCTACTCCTTGTATTTGTCACAAAAGAGCAATATAAAGATCCTGCTTGATAAGGGCTAGAATGTTGTCTGTGTATCTACAGAGGGCTAGCACTCCCACTGGTTCCCTGGGTCATCTATCCACATTTATTCGACTCCTGCTGTATACATTGCGGGGAGGGACCCCATGAAGAAGTTAGGTTCCAGGAAGAGTTGCACAAGGTATATCAGTGATACAAACACGAATTGATGGTGCCAGTATTTGATCTTGGGCTCCAAGGCAAAATTATGAAATTTCTCCTTATACAGAGTCTCTAATCCCTTCTGCCATTTTCCGTTGTCCTGGCTCCCCACTGTCACTTGGCATCCCGACTTACTGGAATCTCAGCAATTAGTGCCCATTTGAATTTGCTTTCCCAGTGTTTAATTAAACAAAGAGGTCATTAAACTGAGGTGGATTTAATGCCTTACTGGCCCATGTAAGCAAACCAAACTCTAAGCCTGTAATGCCTCAAGGTTAAGAAATGGACACCTAGAGACAATCAATCACAATAACCAACTAGTTATTCATTCCCAAATAATGCAAGTGCTTGTGCTGTAGCCAATCAAATAACTTCCTTGCTTTGCTTCTGTGTCTTCCACAAAAATCTTTCCCTTAGCTCCCACTGGTGGAGCACTCCTAACTGCTTCCAGTTGTCCAATTAGAATCAAATTCTTCTTAAATACACTCTTAAAAATTTAATATGCTTCAGTTTATCCTTTAACACCAGCAAACTATATTCCAAATTTGTTTCTTTTCCTTCTAGCCATTAAAATCTATCTCATGTCCCTATCATATTAGAAAGCTAGGCTGACATACTAATTAATATACATCAAAAAGACAATCACTGAAGGAGATTGTTATGTCTTCTAGGTAACATGTTTGACAGTAATAATAACTTTTAATCTTTAACTTGAAAGATCAACCAATGAAAATTCCTGGAAAAACAGTGAGGTGTGTGAACTAGATATTTTATAGTCACCATTCCACTACCTTCGACTTTGTACCACCTCTACACTAGACACTTTCAATCCAGAGTCCAATCAATCTTTATGATAACCTTAAGAAGAAGGTATTATTATTTCTATCGTGTAGGTGATAAACCTTGTTGCTCATAAAGATGAGTGATATGGATAGTAAAGGGTAGGCTATGATTTGAACCCAGGTCAGTCTGATTTCAAAGGCTTGAATACCCCTTCTATGACAGCCTCCGTGGCTGGAGGCAGTTCAGACTGGACAACTCATGTCAGGGACAAAATGGTGGGGATCCCTGTACCTGGCTTCGCTGCATCCCATTTTCACTTTCGTCAGATAGGTAATCTCTTCCAACTCAGAAATTTCCTTCTTTAAACTAATTTTTATTTCTCTTTCTGGATTTCAAATTATTATATATTTTTCCATTTTGGGGCTGAATTCACAAGAGAAACCTCTAGCCTTTCTCTTTTGATGGCATATATTGCTTAGAGACCAGGGAGAAACAATAAAAACCACTGTACTGCTGGAAATTGTACTTTCACTAATCTTGAAATTAGTCAATGTTGAAAAGCTAGTTAGCCCAGAGTAGGGTTCTGGATGAAATGAAGCAGCACAAATAACACAGTGGTCTCAATAGAAATACAGAAGTACACCCTTATGCCCTTCTTTTCTACTCCATATGTTGTGAGTTGTGAGACTCGAGGGAAAGACATGGTGTACCTTCAGGGGTGTGGGGGAAATGTGAGCTCCAAGAAAGACGTTTACGAGCACTCTGATCTTAATGAAACACCAGATTGGAAAGGTGGTAGGCCAAGCCAGGAAATTCTAAGGCCTGGCTTGTGCTGCAGGGGGAAAAGCTAGCTCCTGATTACCTGTGAACGGGGTATCTGTGGACAGGTCAGGATCACCTGGCTTCTTCTCCTACCATTTATCCACTTAGGCAAGAAACCAGGGACAGGTGAGCTAGAAATAAATTGTTCTCTGTCTTTGTCTCCCACATGTTGGTAAGATTCAGGTCCAGGCAAAGAAAGGATTAGATGTTTGAATTTACCTATAATTGTTACAGAGAAATCAAAAGCCAAATTTGGATAATAATTGCTTTCATATTAGTTATGACTCTTCTTTCATCTACTGCTGACTGATGTAGGTAATTGAGTTAGCCAAAAGCGATCATAATTTCCACATTAGGTTTGAAGTAAAGATACAACTCTGAATGATTACATAAACTTCCTGAATTTGGTCATATTCTGCAAATGTCCTCATAATCCATGCCATTAGTGTGTAGATTATTAGGCTCTGTTTGCCTGCATAGGATTCTATTTCCTGATATTTTTCTCTTTTCCATTATTCTCCACTACTCTTTACAAATGAACAATCTCTCCTATACATTTAGACTGTTGCAGAGGAAAGAGGGCCTCTCAGAGATGCAGAAGAAGGAGAGGCTGGATAGCCACTGGTGAGAACACTGGGACCCAGCGTCAGACACTCACACAGTGCTCATCAGAGTTAGATCTCAGTCCATATCTGTTGACTTTTCAGAAAATGGTGGTCTCTGTATCTCAGGTTATCGGCAAGAACTAAATACAAGGCACGGCGATGTGTCTGACCAATGTTAGAAGTTGTTGGTTGTGGACAAATCTGAGGGAAAATTCAAAATCCCATTCTTGTTCCTTTGACTAAAGCCACTGAAAATAGTTCCTCATTGTGGTTTCTGAAATTCAAAGAAAAGATGGCTCTAAGCAGTTTATTACACAAGGTTCAGAAGGCTCGTGGGCATCTGACGGTTCCCACCAAGTTGGATTTTGATAGGTTAAGCATAAGTAAATCAGGAACATAAGGATTAAATTTCCTCTCCAATACACATGGGTTTTAAATGAAGGGAAAAAAGGTGCTTGGGGCACAATGCATTTATTTGCCAAACCCCAAACATTCAAAAAATAGTTCAAGATGTCTCAGGAAATCTGGGCTGCTGCTCAATCTCCATCTCCCTAGAGTGATTGTCTACATATACATGCCAATAGGTGCACAAAGAGCTATGCCTGATCTTCCGAAATGCAACTTTTAGATCTTCTACTCTCTGGTACAGATAACTCTAAATTCCCAGATGGTCTAGTGACAGAGTTTTAGCAGTCTTTTCCCTAAAATATGACACAAAACTTCCTCAATCCATCTTCCCTCACTCAGTGTATGCTCAAATACACATCCTCATGAAGCAAAGAGATTTTGTATTTACCAGTGTCTCAAATATTTAGATCAAATCATTTTCTTTGTCTCCTGTTTACATGTGGTTGCATATTAGTTACTCTGTGTTGGTTTGAGGTGAGGCCAACAAATGGTGAAAATGTGGCTCAATTTCCCTGGATCTAAGTCTAAATAAGTTAGATCGTAGAGGTTAAAGAGAGAGGAAGACAAGGAACAAGTATATAAGTTGAAGACTACTTCAGGCATCTGGTGGTGAAGAAATGGAAGAATGGGTAAGAGCTACATGGGCTAGAAAAAAGGTGAAGTCCAAGAAAACTTTGCTAAGTCTACGTATCCTGTAACAACCAGATAGGAACAAGTGGTTCCATCAATATAATTTGTTTTGGCCAATTTACAGGATGAAAAGTAAGATTGGAAATTTATCGTTCCTTTTTACAGGTGGATTAGATCGTCTGAGGTTAAAGTTAGTGTATTGCAACAATACACTGATCATATCCAAATCTACTATTGTCATGCCCAGCCACCCACTGTAGTGTTGGCAGGATTTAGATATGGAGTGGACATAGGGTGGTGGGTGAAGGAGAGAGAAGATGCTTCCAAGTTATAAGCCTACTATTGGGCAGATTGAGGTGTCACTTCTGGGGATGAGGTGTTGATAAACAAAGATGGTGCCTCAAATCAGCAGTGCATATTTATTTTGGAGTTGTATGCATTCTGGCATTAGTTTGAAAACTGTTATAATTTAAATGATATATAAATGAAGCTCTCCTAAATCCCTGTTCCATTCATAAAAAAAGTGCAACTCCCTTGCTGTGGTTAGAGTAATACAGATAAAATGCCAGCAAGTTATATTTTTATGGTCATCTCCATTCCTGACTTCTTATTTCCCCTGGATTCTTATTCCTCTCTGTTTCTTGGGATTTATATCACCTTTATTCATTCACTGAAACATGGCACTATGCTTCTTTCTTTCATTTTAATAAAATTGACAAAACATTCATATTAGATCTTCATCATACCTCTTCTACATATACAGAGTGTTTGATGATATTTCTGTGTTTTTAATATTCAGGTTTAAGCTTTACATGTGAAAGACTAAGTCATGACTTTAAAATGACCACTTAAATGAGACCTGATTGAGTTCCTTGATGAGATGCTGTTTTATTCCTGAGTTTCTTTCCAAATAGGGAAAGAGGAATGAGTTTGCCATTGTTCCAGTTATAGATATTGAAGTGGAGGGATGTATACTGAACAGAGAAAGTCCGAGGACTGTATGCCTGTCCCTTCCTTTCACTGTTCATGGCTGTTGATTCTTTCAGGACCTTATTTCTGATTTTATTTCTGGTTTTGATACTGTCTGGCTGGGTAAATATAGACAGTCATGTAGCCAGTGAGGTCTCAGTTTCCTGGTCTGTAAAATGAAGGAATTGATCTGGATCTTGAACCTTTGACCCCCTAACATTCACGTCCACAGGGATCTCCAGAGTTGCTGCTCGTCTGCCAGCACTGTGTCTCTGTGTTTTCAGAGGCAACAAACCAGAATGAGAAGGACGAGAGCACAGACTTGTTCCCAGGATAACTGGGCAGTGAGTAAGATGGGGTAGCCTGTCTCTGACCTCACTGCTATACCCTGCTACTGCTTTGATTCTCCGAATTTCTATTGTGAGTCTATACCCAGAAGTCCTGTTGTCAGTTACCACTTAGCCAGTACTTCCCAAAGTTTGTCAACATGGGTTTCAAACGTTTCCTTATTGCTGGGACATTTATTCTTTAATAGTTGAGTCTAGTAAGTAGAAATTCAAGGTTTAAAAATACTAGGCCATGGGTTTTTGAAACTCCAGGTTCACTACTGTGTTTAAGAATGGCATTGAGGGGATGGTTGCAGAAGAAAATACAGTAATTTAAAAAAAACTGCCATGAGCACACCTTTGAATCAGAGGTGGTTGAAGGAGCCCAGGAGCCTTTAAATGAGCAGTTGGATGGAATACAGCTTTCCCGCCCTTTGGCTGTTGCTCATGGCCACTCTGTCTTGTGCATTTCTCTTCTGCTTTTTCTTTCACAGCTGGTAAGTCATTTGAACCAAAAGCTCTAGATCCTGACTGTACTGCTTACTATTTGTGTCATTTTTGCAAGTTGCTTTGCCTCTCTCAGGCTTAGTTTTCTCATGTGTCAAATGCGGGTTGTTTTGAGGATTGTCAGATGATTTTGTAAAGCACCCAGCATGGTGTCTGCCACATGCAGGGCATGCAGGGGAGTAGTTAAGAGTCTGGGACAGAGTCTTAGAGTCTGGCCTCCTCCATTTACTAGCTAAGTTAATGTGAGCAGGTTACTTAACCTTGCAGTGCTTTAGTTTCCTCATCTGCGAAGTGCTGCTAGTAAAGACATCCACCCCACTGAGTTATTGTCAAGAGTAAATGAGTTTAAAATGTGGTTAGAACAATGCCTGGTTCCTAGTAAGTCGTGTGAAATGTTTGTTCTCACTGCTGTTAGGATGATGGAGTTGGCTTCTCTGGAAGAAAAATTGTTGTCTGGTTAGTTCTCACTCATGTCTAGCCTACACTCGACTTGCGATATAAGGAAAGACCATTTCATTTGTTCAATTCATATGACACAAAGATAAACAAACAATGACCAAATGACTTGCGGTCTCCTGGTCTTCACAGTCGGGGTTCAGGAGAAAGGCCGTAAACTCTCTGTTTGCGTGAGACTGTGGGTGACTCACAGTGTGTAAGAACCCAAAGCTGTCCCCACCCCCCACTCCTCTCTGTAAGCAAGCCGCAAAGCGGGTTGCTGCAGGGGTTCCCGCCACACTCTGGGTTTGCCATTTGCCTCCACACAGTGTCCATGTTGATTTAAATTACAGCTCTGCAGCTGGCTCACAGCTCCCAGGGCATCCCTGAGAAACCCGCTGAGCAGTGGGGGGCCCTAAACTGGGAGAACAGGGAGAAAATCTGCCAGTCAGCAGCTTTGTGGAACCAGACAAAACCCAGAGGGGGGCCGGTCTGAGGCACAGGAACCCCCAAGGGAGCCAAGTAGCAGAATAGTGAGCTGCTCAGAAATACGAGGAGGGGATGGGAAACCGAAGAAGCCACAGTTTAATCTGCAAACATTCCCTGCCACCTCACATGACCACAGAGGAGGAGGCAGCACTGCTGGCTTTCTGCAAGGTGAGTGTGGCGTGAGTGTGTGCAGGCGAGCACACGTACACACGCGCGCATTCATTCTATAATGACCTCCGCGGGGAAACTCCTCCGCCATCCTTCCCATCCACAGTGTTGGAGCAATTAGGTAGGATTCGGGCAGAATGATTCATGCTTCAATAAATTCAATTTCAACAAAACATAATTATGGTGAGTCACCTAATCGCAGCTGTAATCACGGCCCGCCCCTCCAGAAGTCAAAACAGTTGAGGGCATTCAGCAAGGGCGTCTGTTCCCTCATTATGACTGAAGCCTCCATCATTTGCCAAGCAGCCATATTAAAGACTCCAGTTCTTTTCTAAGTTTTAAAATCACAGAATATTTCAGGCATATATAAAGGTGCAATGCATACTTGAGTGAATGCTGTTGTATGCACCAATCAGCCTTTAAATTAAAATGTTACAAATATTCTCGAATTCTGATCTCATCCTATTTCTCAGAGACAGCTGTATTTGATTTTGGTACTTATCATTCCCATGTCTGTTTTTATATACCTACTCTCTTTCTATGTATCCTTAAAATTATACAGCCTTGCTTTCATATATTGTGTTAAATAAATGGCATGATTTGTGTATCCTTCTGCAATTTGGTTTCTTTGCTTAACTTTTTGAAACTTATTCATAGTGAACATGTATTTCTAGTTTTCTGATATTAACTGCTAGTTAGAATTTCCTTATGAATATATCAAAATATATTTTTCATGCATTCTCCTCTTGATGGATGCAATTTTCTATTGCTTGCATGAGTATCCTTATATATATTTCCTGTGCCCACGTGTGTTAACTAGGAATGGAGTGGCCATTATTGGATATCTGCTTTAACTTTGCAAGATGTTGCCAAATTGCCTAGTCAAGTGCTTGTACCACTTTGCATGCCCACCAAAAGTTTATAAGAGTTTAATTTTTGCCTATTTGATAAGTGCGAAATGTTTCCTTATGTATTTTTAGTTTACATTTTCCAAATTATTTCTAAGATCAAGTATCTTTTCATAGGATTAGGAGCCATTTGAATTTTTTCTTTTGTAAGTTCATATATTTTGCCACTTGTCTATTGTTTTTCTTTTGGGGAGATTCTTCTAGTACATTAAATCTATTTCAAATCTGGCAACTCATAATTTCTATTTCTTTCATACCAAGAAATTATTCCTTTCATCTAAGTTGTAAACTATGATGGTATAAAGTTGTTCAAAAATTTATTATCCTTTTAATTAATTTCTTTATGATTTGTAATGATACTCCATTTTTTATTCTACACATTGGTGACAGGTGTTCATTCATCCCCTGCCTCCTCTCTTTTATGAGGAGTTTAACTGTAAGTTTCTCATTTTGTTTCATTAAAAGAAACAGCTTTTGGCTTTAATTTTCTCTACAAACTATCTGTTTTCGATTTCATCGATTTCTATTTTTATCTTTAATTCATTCCTTCTACCTACTTTGGGCTTACTTTGCTCTTCTTTTTTAGAACTCATTAAAGTAAATTAGGCCATTGTTTTTAGGCCTTTCTTCTTTTGCATTTAAAGCTATGTTTCCCTCTAAGCACTACTTTAGTTTTGCATATAATACATTTGTTTTATAGCACAGTATGTGGTCTTTCTTGGTGAATGTACTGTGTGTAGGTGCTTAAATAGATGTGTATTTAGATAGAACTCTGTAAATGTCAGATCAGGGAGGTTAATAGTCATGTTCAGATCTTCTGGTGGTTCTATCATTGCTGAGAGAAAGGTCAAAACCTATTCTGATTGTGGAATTGTCTGTTTTTTTTTTTTTCCCTCTAATTCTGTCAAGTATTGATTCATGCAGCTCTCTTACTAAGTGCAAACACATTTATAATTATCATCTACCTGGTGAATTGTCTCTTAAAAAACTTTATCCCTGGTTATACTCTTTGTCATGAAGTCTATTTTTAAAATCTGATATTAATATGGTCACTCTGCATAGTATATTTTTTCCATTCATTTACTTTCAAACTATGTGTCTTTATATTTAAAGTGTGTCTCTTGTAGGCAGTATACTTGAGTCTAGCTTTTTAAATCTACTTTGGCAATCTCTCCCTTTTAAAGCTTCGACCATTAACATTTAATGTAATTAGTGATCTGATTGAATTTAGAGCTGTATTTTATTATATTACTATTAGTTTTGGGCTCTGTTCTCTTTTTCCTGCCTTATTTTGGATTATTTTAATATTTTTAGTATTCTATTTTAACTTATCAATTGGCTTAAAGTGATACATTATTGTACATTTTTAGTGATTATTTTAGATATTTGTAAAATAGATCAGTCCACAGTCTACCAAGAGTTAATATTACCATTTATGTAAAATAGAGAAAATGACAACTCTCTGCATCCCTTTACTTCATACCCACCATTCTTTATATTATAGTTGTCATATGTATTACATTTATATTCATTGAAAATCCACAAATATAAAAATTCTTATTTAAGAAATTATATGTATTTTAAAGAGGAAATAAAGTAGTGTTTTATATTTACCCAGATGTGATGGCTTTTTAGTGTTTCAACTTGGGTAGGCTGAACTACAGTTCCGGTCATTCAATCAAACACTAATCTAGGTAGGGGCTGCTATAAAGGAGTTTGTGGATATAATTAAAATCCCTAATTATAACCAGTTGACTTCAAATTAGTCAAAAGGGATGTTATTCTGGGTTAGACCTTTACAGGAGGGTTTAGGTTTTTCCTGAGCTCAGAGACTCCAGAACTGAGGGATTCTAGCCTACTCATTATCTTCCCTTCTTGATCACTGGCTGTAGCCAGAGCCTGTAGGTATTTGTAATAATCTTCTCTCTCTCTCTGTCCCTCTATCAATCTCTATCTCTATCTGTGTATATCTTTATCTCTCTCTATTGCTGTATCTATACTTTGCTGACTGAACTATGAATTATACACCAGATATTTATCATTTACCATTATTGATAATTTATTATTTCCTAAATGCAGTTTTACTCTAGTATTATGTTCTTATAGCCTCAGGAACTTCCTTCAGCATTTTTTTGTAGTGCAGGTATGCTAGCAGTGATTCTTCAGATTTTCTTTATCTGAAAACACCTATTTTACCTTCATTTCTGAAGAATATTTTTGCTGGATATAAAATTCTGGGTTGATAGTTTTTATTTTCATTTTAGCACTTTAAAGATGTTATTGTACTGTGTACTCATCTCCATGGTTCCTAATGAGAAATCTACCGTCTTTTGAGTCTTTGGTCCCCTATATGTAATGTATCATTTTTCTTTAAATGCCTTTAATATTTGTTTTTTATTTATAGTTTTAAGCAGTTTGATTACAATGTGTTTAGGTAGGGTTTTCTTTAAATTTATCAAATTTATGATTGGGGCTGGCTGAGATACTTAAATTTGTCTTTGACCAAATTTGGGGATTTTTTTGGTGATTATTTCATCAAGTATTTCTTTTTGCCCTAATCTCTTTCTACTTTCCTTCTAGGACTCTAATTACATTCATGTTAGATATTTTGATGGTTGTTTTTCTTTTATTTATTTTTGGAGTTCTTTATATATCCTAGATGCTAATCTTTTGTTTCTTCTATGTTCATAAATATCTTCTGCCAGTCTATTGCTTATTTTTTCACCTTTAAATGTATCTTCTATCATATATGTTTTATATTTATTTTAATGTAGATAAATTTATCAACCCTGTTTAAAGTTGTTGCTTTAAAATATTTGTGTGTGTTATGGATTAAAAATATTCTTTCCTACTCCAAGTTTTGCTTCTAAATGTTTAAAGTTTTCTTTTTCATATCTATGTATTTAATTAACACTAAATACAATTTTGCTTAAAGGGAGAGATAGAGACTCAAAGTTTTTGCATAGTTAATAACCAATTATCTCAGTAGCTATTCTTCACTGATCTACAGTGTCATCCCCACTTTATATTGTGTTATCTAATATGCAGTTCCACTTGTTTCATTAGAAAAGTCTTCGACATCATCAGAGGAAAGAAATTCTCCCTTTAAGAAGCCTTTGTGGCATCCAACCAGTACCAAAGGGGAAGACAAGTTCACTGACTATGATTTTATTAAGACCACCAGGCACTAAATTGGCTCTTCCAGAATGTTCTGTTAATTTCTTTCGGATTTTCTAAAGAGGAAGTTAAGGAAGAGAGGTGGTCAATGGTAAATACAGTCTCTTTAGCTGATGAGCTCTGGGAGGGAGTGAATGTTAATCAGTTTGTTTTGTAACCCACAAAGACCACTAAGCTTATTAAAAATCAGTTGACCTTGAGAAAGAACTCTTAGCTAAGTCTTTCCCCACTACTTTTCCAACAAGCAAAAGCTTTTTTTTTCTACATAAATATCAGTTGTGGGTATCTTGTTGGAAATAGATCAGGGAGATTTATAGTGATGTTCAGACTAAACTCAAATCTCTCAAGCTCAAGTCATATCTTTGCTTTGGGGAAGAAGGGCTTCTTCTCCAACCCTTCTTGGGTATGAATGAAGAGCTACAAGAAGGAAATCTGAAAGCCTCTTTTGGCCACTTTTCTTTGTGTTGAGCCACTTCCTCAGCCATTTATTTGAAAGTATTGGTTGATACTTGGCTGAAACAACTAGTGGTGGTAGTGATGCACTTAATCGTTCAGCTGTTTTGAATACACAATAGCTAGCCTATTCTGAGCCTGAACTGACTGCAATGATCATGTATTTTGGGTCTGTACTGGTTGCCTTAATGTTTAACCTAATTTTTTTTTTCATGTTGCAACAGAGGGTTAACACAAGATTCTTACTCTGCTCAGGAGTCACTTCCTTTTCAGAGACCAAAAAGACTGTTTTAGATTGTATCTACTCAGTACCAAAAAACTAATTTGAGAAATCTCTTGAGAAATATACTACACAACTTTTATTTTTGACAAATTGACCTTTGAGTTTAACAACCTCTTGTAAACATACACTTAGATTGAAATCTTTGTTTTTTCTTTTCTTAATAAGCAAAATCCACACTGCCCCCCACCCCCCGCCCCATACCTTGACATTCTTTGTAAATCCTCTCTTTGTCCTTTTCAGGGTATACTCTGGAGTTGGAAATGGATGTATCACATTGCCTCTCTCTCTCTCTCTCTCTCTCTCTCTCTCTCTCTCTCTCTCTCTCTCTCTCTCTTTTTTTCCTGGATTAAAACCATTCATCATGCACATAGCCTCAACTTAAAAATGGTCCTGTGTCTTCTAAACTTTTCTTTCCCATTGGATCTTTCCTTTGCTATTCACTGGGTGTCAGCCAGTTATCTTACTTAATGTTCCTAGGGCACACCTCTATCAGCATACTGTTGAGCTGAGCCAAGGACTATAAAAAGTGACAGAAAATATGAAAATTGTAGGTTTTTACTTCTATTATGTCACTTTCCAATTTTCTATAAATTTTTTTTTCCAGCTGCCCTGGTGTAGCATGGGTACAGCTTGAAAACAGTGGTCTCTAGGAGAAGAGCATTGGAATAGGAGGTATGAGTCTTAAGTCCTAGTTCTTGTCATACTTATAGTTGGTGACCTCAGTCAATGCATTTTTCTGGTTCTCAGTTTTCTCATCAGCAAAAAGCAGAGGTCACAAACTTAAATGTTGATAGTGACCAGTCTTTTAGGGTAAATGAGATAAGCAAGCTTGGTTGGCTTTTTGACATACTAGAGGTTATTTCCCCCTACCATCCCAGTCTAAAGAGGAGTGCCCAATTCTGATTGTTGCCATCGGAGCGAGGGCCACATTACCAGATCTTCTGATTTTTTTAAGATATGCAGCTATATGGATTTTTAGAAAGGAAATCTCTTAATAGTTAAGCATTGGCAGCTAATTCAAAATTTCAAAAATTAAACTTTCTGTGGCCCTAGTAAAATATGTCTCAATTCCTGGGTCACCAGTTGTAACCTCTAGACTAAATGGTATTTAAAGTCTCTTCCAGTTCTGAAATTTTATACTTTAATTATCCAAATGGTCTGACTTGAAGGAAGAACTTGTGTTTGAACATGAGGAAGATTTTCCTGGCATTCAGTTCTTATATTTTGAAGCAGGTGACCAGGGGAATTGTGAAATGTCCTTCAAGTGATCTTGAAGAATAAGAGAAGCCTCCTTCTGTCTGGGATTAGTTAGGAGAAGTTGCCAGGAGGGGGATGGATGAGATGTTCTCTTGCAACTCTTCTTAGTTTAGATGTTGTAAAAACAGTATTTTATGAGTTTTGTTCAAATGTCCTCAGGTCTTTTTAGGGGAGGAAGGAGGTGGTAGCTTGGTTTCTGATTCCCAGGACCTCTCCCAACTCAATTCCTGGAATCATCCTGGGGGACACTGTAAACTGAAATTTAAAGTTACAGTTTGTAACTTCCCTTCTAAGATTTAGATGAGGTTTCATAACTTGGAACTGAGATCAGTGCAGTAGTTGGAGTGTGGATGAAAATGTCTATAGCTCCAGTTGTCAGCATGCTAATGAAAACCAGAGAGGGCAATAAATAAAGATGGAGATGAGTGATGGCAACGATAAGAGCCTTTTAACCTCACTTTGTTTTCAGTATAATTCTTTCCTTAAGAAAATTGATCACGATTACCTCGATCCATTTTCTTATGGATTAAAAACACCTAGGAAACCCACAAACATCTTTTATACATCAAATGTGCTCAAGCCCAGAGTCAGCAGTTCAACAAGCAGATAGAATTCAATGTAGTTACTGATTGTATCACCATAAATACTAGGTCTCTTATTCCAAAGTAACCTCAGCAAAATAAACACACCACCACCCTTAAAAAAACTGAGACAGAAGATACAGGCAAGAAAACAAGATAGAACACACATGCATTTGGTTATTAATCAAACTTATTTCAACAGCACAATGCATATTAATGAGGGAGAAGAAATCGAAGCCCAGAAAACAAGCTAGGTAAAGGATCCATTTTCACATATAAATGAATAATGTGGGTCATTGACAGTGAGCCTGAATGCTTTTGATAGGAAGATAGGGCTGTCTAAGATGGTAATTGTCTTCATCACCGTTATCATCACCAAAATTCAAGTGCTAATCTGTATACTGGATAAGATGTTCTAAAGGCAGAAAGATCTAATTAGATACTATACATAGTGGCCATGTGTTGTCTTGCATCTCCAGCATCAATTCTCTCTTCTTCTTATAACAGCATAATTAATTTCCTTTGGGGTACCACTCCTTCAGAATTGCATTCAGTCTTGGTAGGCCTGTCAGTCAACTGGCAACGTGGTTGGTTGATGGTTGGACATAAACAGGGACCAAGGTTGGTTTTCTGAAGGATTTGAATCGTAAGAGATGTGACTCAGGAAAGTTGGGAACTTACGCTGTTACAGCATCCTAAAGAGACAGTTAATTTGTTTCCTGATGCTGTTCTGTGTCCTGTCTTTTCCTGAAGTTTGATAGTTCATTGTTTCCCATAACTCACAAGACCATCCCATAGCCTTAAGACAAATCCTACTTTTCCTTTAAGTTAGCCAGTCACTTCTGTTGCTTGCAACCCTAGAAACTTAACAAATATATCAAACATCTTCCTGTGATCTAATGAGCTCAGAGAGGATGATGAGAAAACAGAGAATTTATCGATAATTTATTAAAATTAATAATTGATTTGATGATGTTACTGTATTCAAATTCAACATAAAAACTCAATTGTATTTCTACATATTAACAACAAATAATTTAAAAAAATAAGCATCAAGAATCAATTATTTAGAGTAAATGAAATGAGTTTATGTTTATAGTCTCTATACAGATATCTTTAGAACACTATTGAAATTAAGGAAGACCTAAGTAAGTGGATTGTTGTCTTAATCCATTAATTTGGGTGCAGCAAAAGATTTCTGAAACAGAATGTCAAAGCTGATATTGGTGTAGTTTAAGTTCATCTTTTTGCAGATAAGGAAAACGAGACTGGAAGGATAAAGCAGCCTATTCAAGTTAGCCCAGAGGACCTCAAGTAATCCTCCACTACCACCAGCTTGCTGTCCTCTGCTGCCAATCTGGGCATCTCTACAACTGACGCTAGAACCACACTCCTTCTCTCCCAGGGCCAATGCTTAATACTGGCCTTAGCTGGTGCTGCCACTTTTCTTAGGGCATTATAGCAATGAGGCCTCTGCTTTCTTTTTCTCCATTTTTCTTGACTTTTCTAGTACCATGAAAGATCAACAGGCTAGACTCACATGAGTTTCTCTGCCTGAATGAGGCATGTAAATTACATTCACTTTCAGGGTTGGTAATCTGCAGTTCTTCTGACTCTGAAAGTAGCATGTACCTTCTGATAGACTCAAGGGACCACATTCAGACAAGAAGCATCTTTTCATTACATTTTCTGGTGTCTGGCCACAGACATTGTATAAACTCCACTTCTTCTATTCCTCCTGGAATAACCAGACTTTAGTAACTAAACTCAGACTAGGAACTGCAGTTTCCCCCCAATCCCCACCCTCGACTTTCCCTCTGCTGTTTTTTCCTCTCTTCCATGGGTTATTTTTTCCAACTTGTGAGACAAGAAGAATGTGTATCCCAGGTAAAGTGAGGAGGAAAGGGGAGGAGCTATAGCACAGACACATCAAAAGAGCCCTTTGTGCTCAGGGCACATTATTCCTGGAATCCAATCAAGTGCCCAAAAAACCCAACCAAGCTTTTCAGACAGCACAGAAACCAGTCATGCAGGCCTCTTGGGCTCTGCTTTTTTAAAGCTTTATAGGGTACACTGAATTATTTGGTTGGGTCTTTTCAACCGTGTGACATTTAGGTTTTCAATGGCACAAATGGAGTTGATCATTAATTATGTGGATGTTTTAATTAAAAAAAAAAAACTTCACAGTGGATTTATGAGGGTCTGCTGGGGGGCAAGGACAAGGAGGCCTTTAGTGATTCTCTCATTTAAATGAGAAGGTCTAGAAAGGGAGGCTATAGAATTATCTTCCAGGAAGGTCTTAAACCCAAGTTAGGGTTTAGTTGAGGGAGGAGGGAGGAACCTACAATGAAAAATATGGAAAAACATACAAGAAGACAATTCTGGGACCTGCCAAATGCATTAATTGGCAGGACATTTAATAAAAATTAGTGTTTTAAGCAGGGAGCCATCAGGAACTTCTGAATCAATACCTTTCACATGAAAATTGCTAAGTCCTATCAGCTGAGATGGGGAAGGGCTGGTTCCTGGAATACTGGATTAATTGAACCAGAGGGGGTTTCCAAGGAGGGCAGTTTGTGAGTGGAATGTTGAATGCCTGGAAGGACAGAATCAATCTCTTCCAGTTTCAGAACAGGGAGGTAGTGAAGGTATAACATCTGCTTTCCTCCTTTCTGGGGCATGTTTTGCAACCTCAGCCTTCTTCTTTAACATGAATGAGTGTCCTTGAGTCACACACACTCTCCAGTTCCTGACATCCTGAAAAAGCTCATACTTTAAAGAGTTCCTCTCCTGGGTGCTTCTCCACAAAGGTTCATCTCAATGACAACTGATCGTGGGTAGGGTTGGGAAACCTGGGAAAGGAAATAAGCTCTTCTCTAGAGACGCCAGGAACTCTCATCTCTTCAGCTGCTTGCATCCAGTAGTCTCAGGAGAAAGACAACATATTTAAAATATACTGATGAGAAGTACTTATCCTTGACATTGCAATGCACTGTCATACCTTATGCCAAAAAGAAAGGCAGTGATTTGTGTGTGCACATATATGCTTATTTCCTCACTTGGATTTTTTTTAAGCCCCTGCCTCTAGATGAAGTAATTTGATATGAAAAAAAAAATCATAAAAAACTTGAATGTCCCTGATATCTTTCATTTCAAAATGCATAAGATTGTTTTAGGAATTGTTCCAATGATGCCAGTTTACTAGGCAGCATTTTTCATCCCATTTTTCAAAGAAGAGAAACTGAGTCTGAAGGAACTCAGGCAACATGCCAAAAGTCATAAAATATTAGTAGGCTTGAATTCTGGACTCCTGGAAGAAGACATTTTTCACAAAAGACATTACAAGCATATCCATGGGATTATAGAATTAGATTCTCCAGATGGTGTTTCAGAAAGAAGTCCAGAGCATTTATGAGTAGGCTATTTGTTTTTTATTACAGTCACTTCCATGTAAAAGGTGGCTTGTTTGCATCATTTTGGAGATGAGGAAAATGAAATTAATCCAAATTTTTGTAACAAGTCTGTGTGAGATGTGGTGGTGATGGTGATGGTGGTGGTGGTGGTGGTGTTCACTTTGTCCAAAGTTAAGGGCTGGAGGGGTCAAGAAAAACTCTGGATATGAACATGGCTCTGGTTGATATTTGAAGATAAAATAATGAAATTGTTAACTAGGAAGCATGATATGATAGACTCACTCAATATAAAAGCAAAAATAAGTTTTAAAGTCTTCTCCCAGCCTCAGAAGATCAAGTTGGAAGGAAAGTGATAGCAGTTGGAATCAAAGCCCAGAAGAAAGGGATCACAGCTCTCACCCATGCAGGTGAAGAGGGAAGTGGGCCATTGTCTTAGGAACTAGTGGGCTTCCAGTAGCATGCTATCTACCTCAATCAGTCAGGAAAGACACAAGGGCATCCCCGGTTGGTTTTAACAGGTAAATGTGTAAAGTCATGACCTAGAAAATGAGTTCTTTCATCTCAATTTTCCTCACAGAGAGTGTCAGGAGCTTCACTTCGGTGCGGGGTTTGCAGAGTATAGTGATTGAGAGAGATATGAGGTATTCTGGTTCGTTCCTGGGCTCAAGGCACCCATTAGTTTTCATTCCAAAGTATATGGAGAAAAGCTACTCCTACTCTTATATTTGCACCTAAATTCAAAGTTTTATCATCTTGCTTATAACTCAGGTCTTTAGGTTTCAACACATATTGGGGCTGTCTGGTGAAGAAAGAGAATACATGCTATATAAATAACATTTGTTTGGTGATTCAAACCCTGAAACAGAGCCCTCTTTCCCCTTTTTACCTGGTCAACTTGTGTTCTTCATTCCTATCTCAGCTCAGTGTCAGAGCTTTTCAGAGATATTTTTCACACCCTGTTGTCTAAATCTTTATGTGAGGTCTATCAAAGCATCCTATGTTTTTCCTCCATAGCACTTAACACATGAAAAAAACAGTTACAAACTGTAAGAAGCTGTTTAATCCATCTTTCTTTCACTGGATAGTAAGGTCCTTCAAGATATGGACCATATCTGTAATGCTTGCAACAGACAGACTTCCATTGTCAAGCAATATATGTTTAATGAATTAAATGAATGGTCTTGTCAGGAAGTCCGAGTATGAGTCTAGGTTTTGCTATCTGCCTGGATGGCTGTGGCCTTTCGGAGGCTCAGTTTCCTCATCTGTTAAATAATGCTGTTGGAATAGGTGATTCTGAGCCCCTTCTAACAATACTGCTCCATGATCTGTTGTAAACCACTTATGGCTAGCTCCTTCTCTGGCAGCTCCCTCAGTTCTTCATTCACCCCCCAAATAATCCCAACTCTCTAACACACTAATGACAAAGATATTTTACTGTTGATTTCACATCCTCCTTGGAGGAATTAAGGATCACAATTTTGAACACTTTACTCCTTAAACTCCCATTCGACATTTCTTCCTAATTCCCTTTTTGACTCTCTGCTGCTTCCCTCGCCCTTCCCGGGCCTCTCTCCAATTTCTGTAGCCTCTAAAAGTTCTCTATTTCATTTAAAGCAATTTCACACTTGCCCAATACCCTTCTCTGTTAACTTGCCTTAGGGCATACATTGTTGATTTTCAGACATCTGGTGAACTGGCTGTACCAGCTCTACCTAATTGTATATCCCTTTCTAATTCCACATTCAGTGACATTATGTTGGCAGCTTAAATCCACTATGGTGGGAGTATTTACGTCATGGAAATTGGCAAGTACTATAAATCAGGGGTTTTCTTTCTTGGAGAACCCATTGTTACACATTTACCAGCACTCCACTCTAAGCTCCTCCAGCCAGGTTATCACCTAGTTTAGGAAGTTGGCTGAAACCACAGATTCTTTCTCATTAAACTTATAACATACATAGTTTTTAACTCATGGTTTAGATAGAGTAGGAGGAGCTGAGAAAGGCTCATATTAAATGGTAGCTGTATTGGTCAAGGTCCAGCCAGGAAAACAGAACCTATGCCAGGTAGGTCAAGAGAGGACTTTAATATGGGAAATGAGCTATATATTAAGGCTGAAGGAACTAAAAGGGAAGAATGGTGAGACAGACCTTAGATTAGCAGGAAGTCACTTTTACCTGTAGGGCTAGAGAGATGAAGAGAGGACGTGTTACCAGAGTCTAGGAATTAGAATCAGAGAGGGTGAGGCTAACCCAGTAGAAGTAGAATGTTTCCTAAAATATGGAGTGAAGGGGAGTATCTGGGCTTTTTCTTTTTTCCAGTGTTCTGCCAAGACCTCCCATTTGTCCAACTTAATCAGAAACTTGTTGGAATGGGAATTCGGGAAATGTAGCTGGCAGGGATTGGCTCCCGATGATGGAGAACTAGACAGATGACTCAATCGACAGACAGGAAAATCACCATCCTAATAACTAACCATTCTCATGATAGTAATATTCCTGAAGAGATATCCAGTACCTTCAAGGCTATAGCCAGTCACATTGATTTCCTAGAGTCCCACAGTGAAGCCTTACTCTACAAACTCAAACAACTGCCATGAGTCTGGCTCCCCAATCAGTTGATTACGTTACAGGAAGCTTCCCATTTTTTATTCATGGGTCATAAATGTAATGATTAGAGATATTCTTTTTCCTATATTCTCTTTATTTATTTGTTTATTATTTTCTAGGAATCCAGGCACAGTATCGGATGTTGATGTTTTAGATCTTATCCTCAAGTAGCTTATAGTGTGGATAGAAGCAAATAATCATGAGCGGTGGCAGATGGCACAGCAATACAAGAGTCACAACCTGATCCTGAGGGACCAAAAACTGTGGCTTCTCAGCCTGCTTTCACCTGGGCTGGCTTCAGGGGAAGATCAGTGTGGCTGGGGTTCTCCCTAGCCACCCCACAGGCAGTTGGACAATTTTGGGGTTAATTTTTTTCTTACTCATGTAAGGATCATCTTCCCCTTGAGAATATCTCCACATTTGCCTTTCTGTAAATACTCACTCTTCCCTACTTGGCTCCCTGTTCATCTTCCTGGAGATGGATAGTTTCAGCATCCTGTCTTTTGTATTGCCAGAGACTATAACTCTAGTGTCTTATCAACTTAGCAAACATGAGGCGGTTTCTTCCCTTCTCCATTTTAGGTTTAGATGGGGCTGGTTCTAGTGATGTGCTGGAGAACTGTGTTCACCCTGTAGTGTGTTCACACCAACACATTCCCAGAAATGTGGTTGTGTTGTGTCTGTCATTACAGCTTATCAAAGAATGCCAGAATTACCTAATGCTTCACACTCAGCCCAGACTTCAGTCTATATCCTCCTAGGGAATCAGACATAGACAGCAAGAAATGGAAGGGGTAATAGTAAGATCATGAAAATGAGGGGTCTACAGGAGGCATGGAGTGGAAAACAGGAATGGGAAAGAGAGAGAGAGACTATCTTTGGCTGCCATGAATGGCAGTGGAAAATACTGGTGAGAGGGGAGATAAGTAAAGAAGATTCAGAGGATGTTTTCTGTGTGCTGTGGGCTTTCTGGGGAAACCCTGAACCATTTCTGTAAAGAAATTAGAAAACAGCCTTTGTAATTCAATTTTGTGATTTGGAGATTCTTTGAGTTGTGGAAGCAGAATTCCAAGAGACGGCTATATTAAGTTACAGAGGGCCTGTATTTCAGTAGGTTTGTTGAATTACCTGATTCTATTATAAGCAACCATGAGCATAATTCATGCAGTGATAGGCAGAGCCCTCAGTGCAGCATGGGAAGATGTGTGTTGTCTGCCTCTTTCCTACATGTGCTTTAGCAAGTCACTCATTGTCTGTGTCCAATGATTTCCTCATCGAATGATAGTCCTGGCTAATTTACCCAGGTCTGTTGTAAGGCTTGTATGAGTGTAGTCAAGTGAAAGCACTTTATACATTGGAATATATGATAGCCATTCAATGGAATGTTATTTAAATAGCATTTCTTGGTAGGGTTCAGCTGTCTTCCACAAAGTGAGAGTCAGCTTATTAATGCTACCCTAGTGGAAGACGAAATGGTCCCAACTTGCATCTTTAGTTTTTCTTTTACTAAACTGGAAATAAAACCCTCAGGGGTTATAAGCGAAGATTGCTAAAAGGTGCATCTAACAGAAATGCCTACAAAAATTCCCTTCGACTTGGTTTAGATTGCCTACTGTGTGGAGGAGGAAGCCATAGAGGCTTCTCCTGAAGGAAGTGTATGATCCAGGCCTTGTGGGTTAGACTCTTAAAAGGCTACAGGCTCTAGTGGGCACGGAGTTCTACAAAGAGCAATAGGACAAGGGTTCTCAGGCTTTCAAGGGGATGTTCTGCAGCCCAGGGCTGAGCATTTGTGTGTACGTGTGTCTACATGTGTGCTAGTACCTTTATCAGAGGACATGGTGGTGGCTGAGAGCAGGCAGGTTCCCAGTGCCAACAAACGGCTTGCTTTTCAGAAAGAGTGGAGTTTTCCTTGTCTCTACTGCCAACAGCTTTATCTGGTTTCATTTTAAAGATGTGTTTCCAAAACACCATTTCCTGAAATCTTTTGGCTGCAGACAGGTATGAGATTCCCAAGTTGCAAGTCCAGAGAGAAGGTGAGCTGCCAGGGAGAAGAGAAGTTTACAGAAGGGTGGGTCACCCAGAGCAAAGCCAATTGAGGTCTTGCCAGGAAGTAGACAGAGAGCTAGAAAAAAAGGACCCTCCATGGGAAAAGTTCTCCCTCCAGCTCTGACTGGAAATTCATGTCTAAGAATTTTAATTTGAATAATCAGACTGAGTTCTTGTAATTGAGGAGGGGATAGAGAGCTTCAAGTTTAACAAACACATATGAAGGCTTTTTGTTAACCCCCTTTGTAATTCTCCCTACATTTAGTGGCTGCTGTATCTTATCATAATCACTTGTTAGTGCACTTACAGCCACTTGGGCAAATGCCTCATCTATCCTACCAGAATTTGAGCTCTGAGCTCGTTAAATTTATGAAACACTGGTGGTGTAAATGGTTAAACCATACAAACCTAGAACTATTAACAAGGTTTTGATTAAAGATTCATTCATTTCATGTACATTTATTGAGCACCTAATATATGCCAGGCCTTGTTATAGGCGGTGGAAAGAGACTGAGAACATATTATATGTGAAAATAATAAGAATGACCCTAAAGATAACTTCCTTTTTCCTACTTTTTATAATCCTAATTGTTGAGAATTTCTTGACTATGCACAGATCCTACTCTCATAATTTCCATCCTCCTGGCTACTTTGTCCTTTCTGGGGTCTATCTTAGGCTTTGGGACTTATCTTGTTAATCTTTAATAAAACTTTAAATAACACCAGACTGGTTAGTGAACTGAATATCTCTCAGTTCTCCTATCTAACCTAACCACTCAAAAAAAAAAAAAAGTTTTACCAATTCCCTACCTATTAAACTAATAAGAAGAGATACTACACTTGATCTTAGACAATAGGGTGTCAAGCAGTCACCATTCCCTAGGTATCAAAACTTAAACTCTTGTAGCATAGCCTAGCTCTAGAGATAAAATCTCCACGTTTCTCTCTGAACCAGATGAAATGAAGATTAAAATGGAAAGCTGCCTTAAAGGACAATAGAAGTTGCCAAAGAAACCTAGGTGGATGTATGTGGAGATAGGAAAATGAAGGCAGAGTTATTCTATGTGGAAGAACACTGGAGAGTCCTACCATGCCACAACTGGATCCTCTGCTTCTCCCCCAATGGCTGGAGTTTTTTTCAGATTTCATTGGTGAGTGAAGAATATGGGCTTAGCAGGTGATGCCAGTTCATATTTTCTTAGATTTGCAGAAGTAGGAGGCCCCTGAGGGTCCATGAAGTTCAAGTTTCTCCAAGCTTAGAGAGGAGATACACCTTGACCAAGATCACAGCTATTGTGTGGCCCAGTGACATAGCAAAATTTTTACCCTTTAAAATCAAAATGAGAGGAAATTATTATTTATCTCTCATTTAAGCAATACAAACAATTCTCCATAGTGATAAGAAGTACCATCACAGATTAGATTTAAATCCATGCTGTATGTAGAACAGCCAAGGTCCCAGGCATGCCTGATCTACAGAAAGACAGGATGGAGGAAGGCATGGGAGATGATATCAGGTTTTAAAGAACTGGCATAAAAAAAAGGGGTAACTTTCTTTCCTGTGTGGCCCTGTAGATGCAAGTTACAGAGAGAGAACTTTTTCTCAACTCAAGGGAAACCTTTCTAATAGAGCTCCCTAACAGTGAAGCAAACTCAAAAGTAACAAGCTCTTCGCTAATGGAAGTTCTCAAAAGAGACTAGATGGAAATGTGGTGGGTTGTAGAAGTGGCCTGAATGGTAGAGAGAGCACAACACTGCTCTGACCCCTTAGAATTTGAGGGGAACTGTGGTTCATGCATTTCTGACAATGGTTCTGGTAACTAGGCATTAAGGTAGCTGTTGATGTGATCACCTTCAGAGTGCTAGAGGACCTCCACCACTCATTTCTAACTTACATCTGCCAGGGTCTCAAATTGTTGAGTGTAACCTAAAGGACGGCAAGGAGCCTCAATAATGGCAGCTCCTGGAGGCTGCACTGAGAGCACATTTGATACAGCAGGGGAAGCTATGATCATTTATCCAAGTCTTCCAGGACAGACAGCTTGCTGGTACATAGTGCCATCTCTAATTATCTCAGTTTTTTTCCCCCTGCATATCCTAAACAGAGCCTTTTTGCTCTAATCATCCTCCCTGTCATTCCCACCAGTCTTTCTTTTCTCCTCATTATCTCCTAATGCTTCTGGACTATGGCTTCTTTCCCTTCCTATTCTATGAGACAGGCTATTCTAGGATTATGTTATTCATAAAAATGGTACATTGGAGCTTAAGGAGTGGCCTAAAGGCCTCCACGAAGTCTGTTCTTTTCTCTTCCTTCCTTTCTTCTATTAGCTAGACTGATACTGAAATCCCATGAGGCCTTGTTAAATGCAAAGACCACCCCACCCCCAACCAGGATATAGTCACTCAAATAATAGCTAGACTCTGATTGCTTAGTGAAGATTTTTAATTATAATTCTTTTCCTCTGAGAGTGTAGAAGCTTGATTGGGGAGGCCAAAAAGAAAGAAGCAGGAGTCAGTGTCTCACCATAGGGCAGAAAAGGTCACTGTAAGGGCTGAGAGTCTGCAGACCATAGACTACTCCGGTTGTAAGGGGACTTGGAGGTCTAGTCTAACTTCCTCTGTGTGCATTTGGGGGGACCAAGGACCCCAGAGGTGAACAGATTTGGCCAAAGTCACAGTTGAGAAAAACACACTTCCATCTTTCCCTAGTTTGCTGTTAGTAGTCCTCAAAGATTTCTGTCGATTCATTTTTCCAGGGCAGAAGTGAGTTTCTTCATGTTAGAAAGTTTGGGTAGGTGATGGTCACTGTATTTTTGTAGAAAGAAAGGAAGAATTATAGAGCTATACCTCAACCACTGAAGTCAAGTCTAGGCTAATGAGTGCCCCTTCTCTTGTTTGCATATTTTGGAAAAAATGAATAGTAATTTCTTCTTTCATAGGAAACACAAAAGGATGCTCTTGGGTTTCTATCTCTGGATGACGAATCTTATATTGTACACCTTCTTTGTTCTTTATTGTCAACATTTTTGCCTATAGAATTCCTATCACAAATATTTAAAAAATAAAGTAAAAATCTGTTTTTCCCATTTGTGGTGTGTGGGAGGTGGGGAGAAGAGTAGATAGAAAGAAAAATAGATAGATAGATAGATAGATAGATAGATAGATAGACAGATCAGAAGATATTGCCTGCTGTTCTATGGATTCACTATGCATCTCATGATACGACCTCTAAGACAAATGACAATTGTTGGAACAATTTATTCTCCATTCCAAGGGCTCAGTGAAACAGTAGCGAGGTGTCCTAGGGCTCAAGGTTTCCTGTGTAACTGCATTACTAGTGAGCAGCAGAGAGACTTGAAATAGCCTTGTAATCCCTTTCTCCTTTCATGGAGATTGTCAATGTATTTTTTTTAACACTTTCAAAATTGCAATTGTTTATAGTAACTGGAAATGGCAGAACCTGGCTGAAGTGGGAAGGCTGAATTGTATTTAACCTCTAATTTAGTTCTCCTCTTAAGTTTTTCCAAGTTCCTGAGATGTCTTTCCCCTGTAAGTTAAGCCATTGTTTGTCAAGGGAAATATAAATTATAAATTAAGAGCTCTGTTTTCTGAGTTAAATGGAAACTTGGGTTAGAGAAGCAGATTCTTGTTATGCTCCTCAGATCTCCAATATAATATAGGACCTGGAGTCAGTGTGGCATGTAGATTTGATGAATTGTAGAGGAATCCAAAACTCAAAAAATGTGGGAGTTATGTAGAGCCAGAAAACCAGCCTAAGTTTGACTCATCAGAATTCTTAATAATCAGGTCGAAAATTCCATGGCATTATTGAAAGGGGCAAATCTCTTTCTCAGTAGACAAAATTGATTGTGAAACCATCCATATTCTCTAATTGGATTCCTGTACGGATGAGCCAAATGCCATGCCCAGACCAAGAACAGCGATGCCACGGTCATCCCCATGTTCATGGTAGAAGGGAAGCTAAACTTCTAACTACAGAACTGGCCAATTATGAATCTCTGGATTGTATGATTTGGAAGACACACAATCAAGGGGAGAATTCTTGCTAAAATTGCGTTTGTAAAACTGGTACAGAGCCAATGATAAGTAAAATAAAACAAACAAACAAACAAACAACAAACAAACAAACCCCTTCAATTTCTCCTTGCAGGGCTAGAAATCAAGATCACAGGCTTTGAGCCTTTACTATGAAAGGCAGAAATCGTATTGGAAATCGTGAGCTTTCATGGACACTCACAAGGCACTGGATTCCATCTTTTGCCCCTTTGCAATTTGATAGCTAAGCCATCAAGCCAGTATTTCCCATGGCTATGTTCACAGACCACAGAAAACTAAGGATAGCTGATGAGCAAAGCTAATACAGAGTATTAACAGGCTGAAAACGACAGCCCTGTTTAGTTAAATTATGAGGGGTCATCACAGTAAGTAGACAGACAATTCAAATAATTGCCTCTGGGATAGTACTTTTCAAGAGTGGTTGGTGGACAACCATCAATAAACACACACACACACACACACACACATACACACACACACATGGCTTTAAAATGCAGATTTCAGGATGCTACTTCCAAATCTACTGAATTGGAGTTTTTGAGAGATGGGTTGAGGACTCTGCATTTTAAATAAAACATTGTCATAGGTGAATGGATGTTAAACTACATATATAAATAATGATTTTTAATGCAGCAGCTGCTGTTGTGTTAACAAACACAACTCATATTCAGTGGAGTGTTGAATTTATATATCTTTGGGTTCTAATGTACTCTCTTAATCAATAGATATTAATTATATAAGATAGTGGTTTATGAAGTTTCTTGGCTTTAAAAAATCAAATTTGCACTTAGAAAAATTTAGGAACTATGCTCTAGAACAACTAAGTATTCAAGGTGAAAGTAATTGATAACAGAATTTTTCTGGGATCATAGATGGACTCAAATAGATAGACACTTATTGGAAGCCTCCCATATGCTGAGTTTCCCAGAATCATCCATCCCTTGATGGGGCTTCAATGCAGAACTGAACACTGCAAGTGCAGCTGTTTCTTACCTACAGCTACCTTCTGGAAGAGATGAGAACTGTAATGTTCTGACCTCATGGGGAGGAAGGATGCCAGGAAGAGAGTAGGGGAAGGACTATAGAAGCAGAAGACTTGATATGGAGACATTTAGATTTAGAGGGCCTCTCTGCTTTATCAAGACTCGTTCTGCCCATAGATATAAAATACATGTTATCTGGCTGCAGCCCTCACCCCTCAACTTTGGCACGTTGTGGTAGGAGTCCTGGGATGTGCTGGAACTAAGGAGGTGGGAGGAGGCCTAGGGCTGGCAAGAGTGGTTAGCCTGAGTGATCTGAGGCCTGGAGGATTATGACTGGGGGATGAGGTGGAAATTGGCACCTTATGGTTTTGTGAGACTGCTCTGACTCCTGCCTTTCCCTTTCTGGGTGCCAAGTTGTGAGATTAGCTCTATGGCTTTGGGGCGGGACTTGGTCTTTGGAAAACTGGCCACTCCTTAGTGTCACAGCATTACCACACCCTCCTTCCGCTGCTCTCAATGTTGACCACCCAGCCTGTGCACACTACCTCCTCCTCCTGGGGCAGTGAAGTGGCCTGACCTTCGGAGCAGAGGGCTGGGAATCCTTTGTGCAGTCCTCCTGAGGTTACTTTAGGGCACATCTCTTAAGTGCTGAATTCCTGGGCTTGCATGGGAAAGTCAAGGGTCTTTCCAATTCTATTTCTACTTCAGTTTACTGAACACATGAATGTGTCATAAATCAACAGGAGCAGTTTTAGAGAAACAAAGCATGTATGCTACTTAGGTTAATTATCTTTTTTTCTAAGAGATAAAAACGACAATTTTCTGCAGTAATTCTCTTAATGCTAGGAGTGTTGAAGGTTCATCACTGCCTTATTTATAAACATAGCCGAAGAGTTTCAAGATATTAACTGACTTTTTCCCTTCGTAATTTATTCCATTCATCTCCTAGCACCTGTGTGTTTGTGCACACATGCTCATGTACCACACATGCATGTAGGTGTGCGCACACATTAACCTTTCAACCTAGTGGAGTGTTTTCAAGGAAAGATAAGGCTAAGGTAGTGCCAGAGGATAGAAATAAAAGCTATCTGTGGCTTTAGGATTTAAAGGCCACAACCTTAGGGAAATAGAGAGGACTTGAAACATAGTAAAAACTTCCTGGGAGAACCATCACTTAAAAATGTCCCTCCACCTGCAGGCAGAAATGGAGAAGAAAATGGATGGGAAAGTGATGAGATCTGACCTTTGGTGGGTACAAGAAAGAGAGGCTCTACTTCCTAGACAGATTCTCAGGAAGTGAATATTTATGCTGTGAATCTCAGCAGCAGGTGGCTTTGATACTTCCATGCCTTGGCCGGGCATGAAGGCAGTGGAATGGGACCTCTCTCTGTCTGCAGAAACAGCAAAGTGGTCCCTGGATCTCAACAGGATGGAAGGAGCCAGGAACAAATCAGCAGTGGTCTGCTTGAATTAATAACCATTGGTGACCAGGTGCTCAAACGATATCTCTGCAGATGCACATGTAACAGATGGCCTGAGATCCAAATGGGCCTTGACCTCTGTGAGACTCCAAATTTAGTCTCTGTGTCAGGGAAGGAGAAAGATTCTTGTAAGTATTGAGTGTAAGCACATCAGAATAGCACCTCAAACTATAAATTTAGTTGTTAATTCTCCCAAAGTGTATATTTCTTGCAGACTCAGGTGGTGGGAAAGCCTACTGAGACTTGAAAGGCTCATGGCCACTCAGTCCAGTTGGCTTTATTAAATACCTGTGATCCTAATTGGAGCCTCTTGTAGACTTAGAAGAGACTCCATAGTCACTTAGGACCTTAAGACCCTTTTTATTGCAGCAGGCTAAAGAGTTAGGGCCAAGGAAAGGGAATATTAGTGCTCCCCTAGTCACAGTATTTTCTCTTGAATCTATATAATTTGGGAAAATGTGAGTCAGGACAGATGAGAAAGACAGAGAGAAATATAACATCTGAATATTTCTAGGTTCACTCATTCTGGAGTAAAATACTCAGACCCACAAATGAGCATTTGCTTTAATCTTTTTGTCTTTCGTTTGATTCCTCAGTTATGTGCCTTCTAAAAGGCAATTTCAAAGGTGGGGGGATAATCAATTTACGCTGTTAAAGGCAGGGATGCTCCCCAAAAGTCTAGCAAATTTCTTGCAGATTTCAAAGGCTTCTTAACCTTTTCTGACATTTAAAAGCAAACAGAAACTTTGCCAGATAAAAGTGAGCTAAAAACAATGCTCAAGTTGATGTCCAAATTCTTTCCCTTTTATACACTCACTATTATGAAATGGTGCCATAGAACACTGAAGTTTCTCTCTTAAAACATACATACACATGGGCACACGCCTCCACACCAAAATTGTTTGTGATGGCTACAGTGAGCCCAGGGCAAACTGTCAACAGAGCATGGTCCAGGTAATATTTTATCACTTTCTCTATCATTAAGGTTTTAAGGGTGGGATTCAAACCTGGGAGGATTAGAGGTGAGCTGTTGAACAATTTACAGCTGAGCACAGGACTCATACTCTCACTACCTCTCTCTGTCTCTCTTTCTCTCTGTCTCTCTCTCCTCCCTCTCTTTCTCTTTAACAAGTTAGCAGCATGCGGTTGCCCTTGTTCCAGCAGTGATTATTAAAATAAAAAACACCTTTGGCCATAAACACAAGTGAAAATTGAAACACGCTCATCAAAGTTTATTATTTTTTGCTTGAATAACTTCACCCTACGTGGAGAATTTTATTTGCCTCAGGAGGTCTTTGGGTTTGGTAATGAAAAAGCATGGGGGGGTGGGTAGGGTCAGGAGATCCCAAGTCATCTGGGTTGGGAGGCAGCTGGGGAATGGTGTGCATCTTGGCCTTGGGCCTGCAGTGCTACTCAAGTGTGTAGGTTTTCATGCACTGGAGCCTGCTTCCTCTCTTTCTCTCTTTGGGGCTGTTCTGCCTTTAGGGTCATGTCAAGAGAGCAGGGCATTTAGCTGGTTTTAAGCCAGTCTGCCCCTGTGCTGACTTGCTGGCCCCTAATTATAGTCATATGGCTGATTCTATGCACTTCCTAGAGTTTTTCTTTTGACTTAAGACATTTTTAGTCACAGATTAGAATCTTTAACACTCTAAAACTCAAAAGGGATGTAGGAAGGAGTGGGAGGGCAGTTATTGAGGGGACCATGAAGGGACACAAGAGTGAAGGAATTCTACAATTAAAGAGGAGTGGCAGAGTGGGATAAATTACTTCTGAGAAGAGGGAATTGACTATGTTACCTGACAATGATCTTCATCTCTAGAGGAAGAGGAAAAGGAATGAAACGGAGGAGGTGGGCCTCAGCTTATGCGGCAGAGAAATAAGCTTCTTGACCATTTACATGATAGTCATTTTTGATTTTTTGTCAGTTGAAGCCAAACCTGTTGTCTAAATATACAGTTATCCATTCCAGGGTATATATGGTCTTTCCTTCTCAGAGATTAATTACAAGGTGTGAGGGTTAAGCCTTCTAGGATCAGTGTGAGCCTTCTAGGATCTGCTCCATAACATTCTTGGGGACCAAAACTCCATAGAGCTCATGACTTCACCATGCCTGGAGTGTGGTACTTGTCATCATGACCCAAGATGGTGTCATCTACATTTAAGGCAGCAGGTGGAAAAAGGGATGATGAAGAAGGGTCCAAAGGGCATGTCATCTGTCTCCTAAGGGAGGCTCAAAGGGGCTGCTATATGACACTTGAGTTAATAATCCTACCAGCAAGAAGTTAGCCACACTTATTGCCAAGGAGGCCAGAAAATTAATCTTTCTTATGAGTAGCAATGTGCTCAGCTGAAATCTTATTATTAAGGGAGAAAGAGAGAATAGATAATGGAGAACAATGAGCAGCTTCTGTCATGGCAGGATAGGAGCCCAATCCTTTATCTGTCTTATTGGCCTACATTGGTTTAGTCACTGGGTTCCTGCCATTGTTCCATGAATTTTTGTTCTCATAGAGAATTTGTGCTCATCACTTCCCCATTCATTTTATTTTTGTGAATTTTTGTTCATGTTGCCCTTCCATGATTTCAATGGATCCTTGTTCTTTGCCCCATCAAAATCTTCCTTGCGTCAATTTTGTATGACAACTGCCAGCTTTATACTGTAGGCTTAGAACTCAGAACAAATAATATACAGAGAGAGAGAGACGTCAAGTCTATTGATCCCTTTACCACAATTTATTATTTTTTTAATTAAAAAAACTTTTAAGATCTGGGCATAGGCACATGTGCCCTTTTGCTTTCATGAATGTGAAATAAACACAACTAGCTTCTCAGAGCCTTCCTGGGATTGAATTTGAACCAGAACCTCCTGTGGATGCTGTCTGCCTCAGGAGTTGCAGTTTTGTTTCCCTGGGTACTGCATGGTTTTAGTCTCTCATCCTGAGTAGCATGAATCACATCCCATCCCATCTCCCTTCTGCTTGCTTGCTTTCTTCTGGCTGCCTCTCCAGCTCCATGTGAGATGTTTCTGGCTGCCTCCCTTTCCAGCATAATTAAATCCAGTGGGCCTTCCAGTTGACCTCATGAGTGTGAGTTAAGCCCATTTATGAAATATGAAATGATCCCAAATGCTCATGATACAGCTTTCCCAGGGGGCTGTGGAGGTGGACCATAAGCTGAGAGCTTCCTGCTGGAGATGCTGCAGAGAAGGCAGATGTGGCATCCCTGGAGAGATAGGCTGTACCTACCATGGATTGAGTTCTGGCTTCAAGTGATAGTGATGTTTTTCAGTGTTCCCTAAGAGCCTTCTATCATCTCTGTACCACTTCTCTTTCCATCAAGGGTATTTGCTCTTATTCTGAGTAACCGAGGAAAACCAGGGTATTTTCATTTCATACTGGGTTAATGCTTTATGCTGAACTCTCCATTTTGATCAGAGGCAATGAAACAATTTCATGAACTCATCCATATGTGCTCAAACGCATTGCTTCCATACCTAGGTCACAGGGCTGGGTTTCTCCTATCCCAGATTCAGGTTCCCTGGGTCACAAGAGGGGAATGGAAGGGAGTATGAATGACTCAAGGCAAATCAGTTCCACTGGGGAAACAGTTCAAAGACCTTATGCACTTATGGGATAGCTAGTGCCTAGAGACAGCCATGGAGTATATCAGAGACAAATCCTGGGATTATTAGACAACATCCATTGCTTGACTCTTTATACTTCTGTAGAAGAGGAATGACTTCTGATTCATTCTCCAGAAGGGAACAGAATTGGAAGAACACTTCTTGCTCCTTCCTCCATAGTCCTTGCCTGAATTTGCTTTGCTTTCTCTTCTTTTCCCCAGATAGATTCTTGTGTCTGGATTATGAAGCATGAGAAGGGTGGTTGGAAAGAAGTTTCCTATAGAACTTTATGAACCAAAGAAGGTTTAAGTCACATCCTCTAACATGGTAAACCAGAACCCCTCTCTTTAGGGGTGGGGGAACAAAGTTAATGCTTACTTTGATCTTTATCTGAGTCCTGTTTTCAATTTTGTAGGAACTTGGGGGTGGGAGAAAGAAGGCATGACAATATTTGGCTGTATGCCTGGCCTGCAGGCCCACTCTTAAAAGTTCTTCCTGGCATGGGGTTTCTGTTGAGTGTTTTTCCTTCATTTCAAGATAATTCTGCCATCCTCTGTTGTACCTATAAGCAAGTAGAGAGGGCAGTAAGGGGAGGAGTTAAGGTCAAGAGTTAAGGTCAAGGAGACAGAAAGGCAAAGTGCTAAAATACAAATGAGAAGTGTGTTAAAGAAGTTGGTACTCCTTATCTTCTGTGAGTCCTGGGCTCGAATCCCAGTCCCACCTCCTTCTAGCTGAGTGACCTTGCACAACTTCCCTGACCTCTCTGTACCTCAATTCTCCAAGCTATAATACAGGGAAATTATAGTTGCCTAGCCCATGGGATTGTTTTGAAGATTAAATAAGTTATTATATGGTGTCAAACACATAGTAAATATTGGGTGAGTGTTAGCCATCACCACCACAGCCATCAAAATCATCCTCACCATTATCACAGTCATTATGAATGTGGCATTCTAGAGGTATGCTTAGATCTGACTTAAATGGTGGGCAGGACCCAGGTTTTACTCGTTTTAAAGGAGATGGCAAGTATAACGTCAAGGTTCTACACTGAGAAGTGCCATACTTGAATTCTTGCCTTGGCTATGTGTGGCCTGTGGTGGTGTCCTCCTTCTCTGAGTCTTGATTACATAGTTATAAATAAGGGGTTTGGTGTTCAGTGGCTCCCATATGCTTGTCTGGAGACTGGGGCTAGGGTGGCCACATGAAACTTACCTGCGTTTGTTACAAATACAGATTTCCTGGCCCCATCACTTAAAGAGATTCTGATTAGGTGGGTCTGGGATGACTTGTGAGCCTGTTTTTTTTTTTATCAAGGTTATGCCATGCTCTCCATGCACCACCTGTATACCTGGGTTTCAACTATTACTTGGGTATCATGGCCCCAGGTCATCTTTGAGGCCTAAGCTCTAAAAGCTCTGGTTGTGTTCCAGAAGTGTGTAAAAGGATGAAAGGAGGCAATGATTTGAAGAATAATTGGCAGAAATTTATTGAAGGATGATCCTTTATCAGTCTGCTTATTCAAAACCAAGAGTTTCAGCCCAAATACATAACAGACCTCAACTCTTCAGTTCACCAGGGCCAGTCTAACACACTCTTCTCTGCTCTGGGACACAAAGCCAGGAAGTGTTGTCCCTGTGAAAGTCAGCACTGCCCCAGAGAACCAGGAGGAGTCCTCTTCCCATAGCCAGTTCCCAGCATCTCTATTTCCCTGGGGTCAAATGCTCATTTGATTAACCAGGATCTTTGGCGACTAAGAGCAGAAAAGAGAATCCATCTTGTCACTATAACATGGGGTGAGGCAGTTTTCAAACCATCCCATCTCTTGAGTCTCTTTGCTTGGCAAACAAGATGGCTTTGCTGTAAACCCACAGTGTTTCTCTCTTTAATCTAAAGAATGAAACACAAAAACAAAAACAAAACAAAAAAATAGTTCCTTCAACCATATAAACTGGACCGTCTTTCATCCTTTGAATGACATGGTTTCTCGCTTCTTCCCTTCACCATGGGGACAGGGTGGAGCCCATGTTCTCTCAAGGAACCCAAGGTCACGACATTCATGGTGAACAAACTGCAGCCTCTAGAATGCATTTCCAATTAACACACACAAAGCGTTTCCTACTGTCTCTTAAATTATAGTTCTATATTTATCACTGCCAGCATACCCCTCCCTCCCTTTCCCAGCTCCCCCCCACCCATGATCCCCATTCTCTCTTTAATCATTTGCAGAAGTGTTTCCATTCTTCTTATTTCCATTTTCAGAACCAGTTTTGTTATAAGAAGAATGTAATTGTCGCTAACATTTTGATTTTCCTGTCCACTGAGATTTACATGACATTAAGGTTTTGCGATATAATTTCTTATTTGCTTCCAAGTTTTCTGTCGGGCATTTAATCTGTGCAGAATTTCATTTTGTCTGGTTTACTGTGGCCTCAACATAAAGAAAGACTTTTCAAGTGTCAACCTTTTTCTCTTTCCCTTCTTCTCCCCTCACCCCCCCTCACACACACACACACACACACACACACACACACACACACTCACACACTCTTTATCTCTCTTTCTACCCCCTCCTCTTTTTCTATCTCCCTCTTTTACACTATTACTCGGTCTCTCTCTCTCTCTCTCTCTCTCTCTCTCTCTCTCTCTCTCAGTGTTCACATCTTATGGGTTGATGTCTTGGCTTTGTCCTCCATTCCAAGTCATTTCTCTAAGAGCTCTTTAAATGCAGAACCCATAGGGGTCTACTCTCTGGGAGATGAGGTAATCACTCTTATTAAGGGAGTTATATTGGGGATCCACACAATGGTCTCAAAGTTACTGTTGAATCCCAAGAACATTCCTAGGTACCAGACCCTGAGTCTACCAGAAGATGAAGACAGGCCTCAGCTTCCTATGGGGACTGAGGAAAATCTAAAGTACATGTTTTTTTGCACAATAGTTATGTAATGAGAAACCTATAATGTGTATATGTGTGTGTGTGTACGTGTGTGTGGAGAGAGAAAGAGAGAAAGAGAGAGAGAGAGAGAGAGAAAGAGAGGGGAATTCAGATCAGTCAGTGGGATTCTCTCCTCCCTCTACTTTTTGTTCTCAAAGGGTGGATCTCAATGGATTTTCACAGAGGTGGAGAATTCACCTCTCAACTCTATACAAAAGATACCTTGCTCTTCTCTTTCCCTCTTACATGCTTTCTACCCTGTGACCTTGCCTCTACTTCCTAAATTGTTAAAATTTATTCATTCTGTGTGACTTAGCCATCCTGTATCCTGAGTCTTTCTTTTTTTGTGCTATGACATTGGGACTAAAAAGATCATGTGTTGCTTTTTTTACATTTTAATAATGGCAAACAGAGATATTCTGCCTTTGCTCTCAAGAAGCATGCTATATGGTAGGAAATCTAGGCACTTGGAGAGCTCATCAAAAGGTATGATTAGTCAGAGAGCACTTAGGTCTCTTTAAGTTACACTTTCCCTGAAAAATTCAGAAAGGATCTTGCTTTAAACCAGGAAGACAAAAGTCATTCTTGTGTCCAATGAGTAGTCAGAGAAGGTGAGACTCATCTATCTTCCCCTAGTTGATTATTAGGAAGGTACTTTGTCATAGTTCTCTTTTGCTATTCCTTTATCGTGAGATTTCTATTGGCCCAATAAAGCATCTGCATTTACATATTGACTCGGGACCCGCCCAGTAATTAGTTGGGAAGAACTTCCCAAATCAGTTCAATTAGTTTCAGAAGACCCTTCAACTGAAAATTGACCTACTATGGTGGTTTTATAATGTGTCTGCAAATTATTTGTCATTCCTCCTATCAAAAGTTGGAGCACAATCCTTTTTGTGAAGATGGGCCAGGTTTGTAACTGCAGTAACAAATAGAATATGCCATATGTTATATTGTGTGACTCCTATGTCTGGGTTATGCAAAGTGAATTGAATGTGCCTATGTCTGTCTCTGGATGCTCACCCTAGGAGCCCAGACACCATGCTCCAAGTAAGAGGACACATGTAGGGTTCTGCCCACAGCCCCATTAGATGTCCCAGTTGATGGCCAGTATCAGCAGCTAGACATGTGAGTAAATAAGTCTTCAAGTGATCCCAATCTTCTAGCCAACCCAACTGCTGAGTAGAGCAGACATAAGCTTTCTTCCCCAAGACCTGTTTGTATTTCAGATTCATGAGCAAAAAAGGTGTGTTATTTGAAGCTACACACTTTTTGGGTGGTGTGTCACACATCAGTAACAGAACACCTACTCCTTTCACTTTGCCCTTCCCAACAGGTATAATAAGCACCCTGATATTTTCTGAAATCTCTGACTCTGTCTTAAGATCCTCCTTCCTGAGCATCCAGTCCTAAAATAACATGCTTCCACGAATTGATCTCATGCAATACACCTTAATGTTGAAGTGAGTTTCCCTCCCCCCACCAGTAATTAGCTTTGTAATTACACTGGTAGACCTTGGAATCAGTTTCCTTAAATGTAAAATGAGGGGGTTGAGCTAAATAATCTGTAGGGCCTCCATCAGTTTGTATCTTCTTCCCCATGAATTTGGCCTGGCATCAAGGGTAAACTTTATGGATGTCCAGTTGCAAATGATGATGGCTTAGCATTATATGACTTCTCTTTGTAAGACTCACTGACAATATAACAGCTGCTTACGGTGCTTTCCTCCAATGGAATGAGTGATGGGGGTAGCTCAGACACTGCAGCAGGCTCTATACTGGTTGTTGGGCATTAGTTTTGATCTGACTGATGCCAGGTATTTGGTAGTAAGCTTAGTCTCTGGTTCCCCTCTTCCTTAGATGTAGTCTAAGGTAAATGAATTAAAGCTTCCCCTGACTAGCCATGGAAGGCCGATACTCTTGACACTGCTGAACCAGGAATGACCTATGAAGACCTTGAGGGTGGATGATATGCCTCCATTCAATGTGGATCTCTGAAATGCCCCAGGATCCTAAACCTCTTCCTGGTCCCATTCAAAATGTGGGCCTGCGTAGTGTTTCTCCCCTTCCTGTAGAAGCAGGAGAGAACTTGTTATCAAGCAAGGAAACCCCGTGTGAAGAATTCATGTCCAGAGAACAATTGCTTCTTAGTCAGTTTCTCCTGAGAAGTAGTGAACTGGCTCAAGGAGAGGGGAAGCAGGCCAAAGTATGTCATGAAACCAAAAGCAAAAGGAGAATGAAAAGAAAGCTGGAAAAATAATAAAAAGGGTTGGAACTCTTATAAAAATCCAAAGCAACAGGGGTAATTCTGAAAGTGTAGGATTTGATTACATTGCCTCATAAAGGATTTAATCTTGAGTATGAACTGCTAACCGCACCCTCTCTCCCTTACCTTGATTCGCCCAGGCAGAGGGTTATCCAAGGGTGCTGACTGGGCACTTCTGGTCCATCTTGAATTTGGGGTCTTTCCTTCCAAGTAATGATGCTGGAAGCTGTTATTTGTTTGAATTTGGCCTGGACCTAGAGACTTCCCTTATTTAGCAGCTAGATCTCCAAAGTTTTCTTAACATGGAAACTTGTGCCAACTCCAGGCACCTTGACCCCTCTGTGGGGTCTTTTCTGATATTGCAGCCTACAGGGGTATCTAAATGCCTCAAGTCCTTCCAAGACTCCATTGTTTTCTGCATGTGTGTGTTCCCATGGATCATTATTTAATTATCTAGATTGTAAAAGAGATGATAAATAAAGAATAGATAAATAATAGGAAGAATAAATGCATGTCCACAGTTTTAAAAAGGGTACAAAGGATATAGGTGTGTGTGTGTGTGTGTGTGTGTGTGTGTGTGTGTGTGTGAATTCTCCCAGGGCTATTCTATGACAATATATTGTCAAAGAACAGAGAGTACAACTGGGGGTGGGATTGGGAGAAGTGAAACAGTATGAGCCCTCGTGAGCACAAATGGTAGCATACTATATTTACCATTTTGTACCTTAATTTTTTATTAACTATATTTGGAGATCATTTGTTATCAGCACACTTATAGCCACCTCAGTCTTATAAAGGTTGCCTTTTTCTTATTGCATGGAAGTATCATTCTTTATGTAATAGTCCCCCATTGCTGAACTTTCAGGTTGTTTTCATGCACCAATCACAGTAAATCATAAAGGAGATCTTTGCTCTAGTTCAAGTTTATGAACTAGTTGGGGGCCAAGCCCATGGTTAATTCTTTTTTTATTTCTCCCCCAAACCTACAACAGAGTCAGTAGTGATTATGGTACCGGTGGTGTGGGCTGATCAGTGAGTGTCATTGGTAACAAGCTGAATTATATTTGCTAATATCATATATCTGATAAGAGTTAATGTCTAAAATATATAAAGAACTCATTCAACTCAAAATTAAAAAATTCCAATTAAAAAATGGGCAGAGGATCTAAATAGACATTTTTTTTTTCCCAAAGAAGACATGCAAATGACCAATAGGTACATGAAAAGATAATCAACAATACTAATCATCAGGGAAATGCAAATCCAAACAATAATGAAATATCACCTCGCACCTGTTAGAATGGATATTATCAAAAAGACAAGAAATAACAAGCGTTGGCAAAGGTGTAAAGAAAAGGGAACTCGTGTGTACTGTTCATGGTACAGTCACTATGAAAAAGTTTCGAGATCCCTCATAAAATTAAATATAGAAATACCACGTGATATAACAATCCTACTTCTGAAGGAAATAAAATCACTGTCTCAAAAAGATATCTGCACGCCAATGTTCATTGCAACATTATTTACAATAACCATAATATGGAAATGATTTAGATGTCCACTGATGGTTGAATAAAGAAAATATATCTATATCTATCTACCTCTATCTCTATCTCTATCGCTATCGCTATCGCTATCTCTATCTCTATCTCTATCTCTATCTCTATCTCTATCTCTATCTCTATCTCTATCTCTATCAATCTCTATCAATCTCTATCTATATATCTATGTATATATAATAGGAAGATCATAAACACAATGGAATTTTATTCAATGATAAAGCAAAGAAATCCTACCAATTATGACAACATTGGATGGACTACAATTTGCTGCGCTGGCAAACTTTACAACTAACATAAGGATTCTTCTACATGATTTGTTGAAATGGAATTTCAGAAGAATTTAAACCTTGCTAAAAATAAAATTTTTAATCTGTAGAGAGAAAAAGTGGCCATTCAGCATTTTTGTACTCAATGAGCAAATGGAAACAAGTGCTTTGAACACCTTGGGGAAAAAAGAGGTGGCAAACACATTCTTATCTCTTTCTCCTCTCAGTTCATGGAAATGTTTACATGTTGAGTCTGATTAAGTGGCTTGGGGATCTGGGTAAGTTTCTTTGTGAGGTTAGGAGATTTGAGGTGGGGAAGAGTAAAAATAGTTGAAAAGTAATGTTGATGTGCATTCCAAGAGCACTTAGCTAGGACATGTATAACTCATCTCAGCCTCCCTGAGACTACCAGGCCCAGCATAGACTTGGGAGGGTGAGAGTGAAACGCTCGAGGTCATTTTAGCAAGATGTAGGATTGCTCATCATAGAGCAGTGGCTTAGGTATGCAGAAAGCCCAGCAAAGTCATCTGGAGAGCCTGCAAATGATGCTCTCCCCATTCCATTCTGATAATTTCCCTCTCCTTTTATTAAGAATCATGAGGATTCTCAACACAATGTGCCCCCTTTTACTAATGGGCATCTGCCTTATTCCTCAGGGGTTTTTGGACAGAGAACCAAATAATGTCCTTATGGGCCATATAGTTAGGAATACAATGATCTTTGTTCTCTTAAAATTCCAGCTACATATACATTGTTACTCATCTCCTTTGTTTTGGTGCTACCCCTCCCTGTGTCTTTGCTTTTGCTGTTTCCTTGGCTTTCAATGCCCTTTCCTCCAGGCCCTGATATATCTTCTCTAAAACTTTCTCAGTTCCTCCTTCCTGTACCTAAAAATGAGCACTGGGGACTCATGTACCACCCAGGACATAGCTCCTTGGAAAGTCTAAATAACAAGGATTGGGATTCTTCTCAGGTTTGTTTCTCTTGATCTCTGGGGTTACCTTGCCTGGATAGATTTCTTGGAGACCGACTTCCAACCCATAGCCCATGTCCTGGTTCTTCCTCAAAATGGGAGTGGGGTGGAGCTTTTCATCTGAAGAGCTGTCTTGTACCTGAATATCGATGTCTGTCTATAGTCTTTTCAGACTGCTGTGTCTTGTCTCCAGGTGATAGGACATCTTGGCAGGGCCACACCTACCATGATGAGCCTTTTCATGGGGTCCGTCTCCTATCACACCCCCAGAATCTGTTCTGAGACTGGCAGTTTCCAAGCCCAATCTGTTTCCTTCCAGCTCCCAGGTCTGCAGCATACACTCCACAAGACTGACCCTCTTGTGTCTGAGCACACCTTAGCTTGGCCCCATTAACACCCACTTTCTGTCTCCTATGAAACACTCTTCAGTCTTTGAGACCCATGTCAACTATCACCTTCTCCATGAGGGCTTTCTCATGGGGGAAGAAATACATGCATGGAGTGTACAAACCAAAAAGTAAAATGAATTCTTCCCACACCAGTCCTACCCCTCAGAGGTAAAGATTTAGAGCTATTTCTATTTTTTGAGCTTCTCCTAGTTATCTTCATAAATATAAATAGCATGCCTTTACCTTCATATTTAAAATTTTTAATCTTAAATAGCATCCTTTGATACTATTATAGATAAGAAATTTAGCTTATTGCTACTACCCACTCTATTAGGTAAATTTATTACTTTAAAAATGTATAAAAACCTCTATTCATTGAAAAATATTTGGAAAGTATCTGTATTTCCCCAGTAGTTAGAAGGAATTCAGGGTATAATCACTTTCCTCTACCTTTCTTAATCCACTCCTTTTATACCATCCTTTTGAAACTTGCGAGTTTATAGCATTTACATGACATTTTGTAACCATAAGTATTTTTTTTTTTACTTTTTCAATGATTATATGAATATTGAAAACCAATAAGCAGTATTTGCAAAATATTATTTACTTCAGGTATGTGAGTGTGTCTGGATTTATGGAGGAAGAGTAGAAGTTGTCTATTGCCACTTAAAAGAAAATACTTCAAGGATCGAGATCAGATAGATTTTTTTAGACTCCATTCATTATTCAGACTTATGCCAAAGGTAATGATAAAAAGGGAGGGATACAAGAATCCAGTAAAGAATCCTGTATTACCTCTAATATAGTTAGCTAAGGTAGACGGAGTATATAGTGTAGGAGAGTGACCAGCACAAAGTCCACCTGTATTTGCTCTTCAAGGGACTATGGAAAAAGAAATAAAGACAGAGAGAGAAGAGAAGAGAAGAAAGAAGCTGAACAGGAGATAGGATGGTGGATCAGGGCAAAGACATAAGCATCAAGTGTCTAGATATAATAGAGTTTGAAGACATAGAATCATCTCCCCAACCTCTTGGAGGGGCTCACCTGAAAAGCAAACCTGAGAGTGGCCACATCAAAGTCTAAGTGATGGTGTCCCATGGTTTAGGAGAGGAAATTTTATTCTCTCACACTGCCCTGGGTTCCTGTGTGGCGTGAGCAGGATATGGACGTTCCAGTCTGCAAGTGGGAATGAAGAGCTGGTGGAGAGGCTGAACAGGAGCTCACTGACAGCATGGGAGTAGACTTTGGAGCAGGACTAAAGGGGCTTGTAGCTATGGAATGGAGTGCCTGGGCCAGAACCAGAGAAAGTCCCAGCTAGATGCCAGTACCATCCATGGTGAGAGCAGGAGCCCAAATAGGGACAGGCCACCAGTGAGGGTTGCAAGGCTACAGCCAAACTGAAAGAGATATTAAACTATGAGTTCTGGTAGCCAAGACCTCAATAGCCATGCAGGAGATTACCTGGGACAGAATAATCTTCCTAAATGATCCTACTCACAGAATTGATCAACAAAGATCAAGAGGACACCACGTGGATACAAAGACCTCTTCTCTCCCCACTGCTTTGAAGACACAATAAGCTCTCCTCATATGCCCAGAAACCATATTGAGAAAGGAAAGAGCAGGAGAGTAATGAAGTCTGGGAACCTGAGCATTTTACCTAAAAGGACTGTTTAAATTATTGTATTTGACTGAAATGACCCATTTAGATTAAATTTACTTTTTTCTTTCCCCAGCACATATGGACATCTGGGAAGGATCATATCAGTTAATGAGACATGAAGAAGCCATACTTTCTCTGCACATCTGGGTGTAGTATAAGTCTCTGACCCCCAGGAGGTCTGACCTTTTATTAGATATCATTTTTTTTGTAACCACCCTGAGTAGAAATATCTGGCAAACATCCTATGGCCTAAGAAGGCCTGTACTGTCCTATAACAAATTTGGGATTATTCACAGTCATGGGGGACAGGGAGAGGCTGGATCATTAAAGCGCCCAACAATAATTCAAAAATCTCATTTTTGCTGAGTGTTGACCATTGACCAAATTTTCCAGTTGCTTAGAGGTTGCCAAATGGACTGATTTGAACTGTATTTCTTTACTGTTTCTATCAGAGGAGTAAAGAATCTGTGACATAATTAAACATGAACTTAACTCCCTCTGGTTGCTAGAACTGGGCATGGGGGTAGGAACTGAGAATGAAGGTTGGGGAATGGGGCCAGTTTGGGTCTCTGAGTCACTCTAGGACTGCCCTAGGCATTTCTCTCAGGATGTACATGACCTTCCTCAGTTCACCTAGAATAAAAGCTAAGCTCTTCTCTGGGCTTCCTGATTTCTGATCTCATTATGTCACTGTCTTCTGCCTCACTCATTAAGCACTAGACCCTCTGTTTTATGTCAACATAGGTTTTGTTATATTTTTTTATACTTAGAAAACTCTGATCTCTTTCTGTCCTTTAAAGTCATTACTCTGTTTTCCTCTCAAAATCTTCTTTACTTGTTCTTTCCATAGTTATCTCTATGTCATCCTCAATATCTCAGTTTAGATATTTTCTCTACAGATAGGCTTTTCGTGACCTTCTTGACCTTCCAAGATCTCCCTTGACTTTCTGTGACTGTGCTACAACATCCTAGTTATTGCCTTCTTAACCCTTACCACAAGGTATGATGACTTATTTATTTATTGGTTCACTCCTTTGTCTGCTTCCTGCACTGCGACATAACTTCATAAAGACCATGTCTCCAGCAGCTAGTACAGTGCTGGCAGTAGACAAATGTCAAATGATGAAAGTGGGCAGACATTGTTTAATGCTCTGAGCTCAATTCAAACACATGGTAGCCAAAGGAAGGAGGAGGGACAAATCATCCCATATAGTCTGTAAACCAGATAATAACCGTCAAGGAGACTGTGCCTTGGTTGTCCCCGAGGAGATGGAGTAACTGTAGAGGATATGGCAAGCTTCACAATGGCAGAAGGAGAGTTAAAACTGAAGAAAAAGAAAGGAAAACTGAAGTCTGCTCAAAGCAAACCAGATGTTTCACCTCACATTCACTGTTTCCATGAGGAGAAGGCACAGGAGACGGGGGGCAGATAATGATGATGTTCCTAAATTTCACTTCCTCCTGAGTTGCCGTCACTGGCGACCTGGGACTCTTGCCTCCTTCCTTCCTTTGACCCCTTTATGCCTCACCAAGTAAATCATGGCCAAAGCATTTGTGCAAAGCACGCAAGTGGCAAAGTGGTGGAGACTGGAGAAAAACCCAGCAGCTGGCTTATGGAAGGCTTCAAAGCCCTTCTGATCCCCAGAAGGCAAGTATGGCTGTCTTCCAAGCCCCAGCAGGAAGCATCATGCTCAAAGGCCAGATGCTGGGTCACTGAGAACCTGTGGGCCTGGGAGAATCAGGACAAGTTCTCTTAGTGGTAAGGTGGCCAGGGCGTTGGGGTCATGAAGTGCGAGAGAGCTTACCCCCTAACCTCGGGTGGTTAGAAACCTCACCTGAGGCAGGACAGAGTCAAGGTGCCTGGTCTTTGGCAGGATGATTGATTACTGGCAGGGAAGGATATTACTAGGTGTGTGCTGGTGTGCCACACGAATGCTCTCTAACACAGCTGTTCATATTAAATACTCAAGGAATAATTAACAGGACTTACTATGTGCTAGGCATTGATCATATCTTTGAGAAACAACAAAGTCCAGCTCTCATGGAGCTTACATCTTAGTGGGCTAATCATCTATGCAGATTCCTGGAATTTATATTCTATGGGGCACTAATGCTGAGAGTAAAGCTATCTTGTTTGGAAGTCTCTTAAAAATTGTGATACTGGTGGCATCAACGGTTGGAGTGAAAGGGGCAGTGACACTTGAGGGAGAGAAAAGCAGTAAAGGCATTAACAAGAGAAATGGCCATTTGAGTCCATCATGACATGGCATCATGACAAGTCATGACAGTCAGGTGCTAATGAGCTTTCTGTGGCCAGAATGAGACTGGTCTTTGGAGTACAGAAGAGCCCTTGGCAAGAAGGGAACAGTGTGGTTGGTTTATCTGGTGTCTCTGAAGACAGTGGGGTAGATTTTCCAGGCTCCTCCCCGCCTTTCCTTCCAACCATTTGCAGTTTTGCTAGCCTAACACCTTCTGTGAGGTGTGGACATTTATTCCCACCAGGCTCCTTTCCTTCTCAGCTCAGCCGTGTGCTGGCTGGTTACCCTACATTCAGGGCAGGCTGTGACTGGTGGGTACCCTTTTTTGCTGTCACCACTTCTCACCTCTTCTCTCCTAATGTTCTAAATGTGATTTGTTGGATGAGGCAGAAAGGGGACGGGGTGAAGCCAATCAGGAGTTGAGTCTCTAGGAGGTACAGAGAAAAGATCAAAGCCCAGGTGAGCAGTTATTGGTTTCCTCTTCATCCTCACTGCATTTGAGCAACCCTGTCTCAAGACCACACCCAGGAGCTCTCATCTCCCAGAACACTTTCTCTGATATTGAAACCACTTAATCCCCTCATTGACCACAACCTGTCTCCTTTGCTCTAGATTCATTGCTTGAGTGATTCTCAGATGACATCACATCTCCCCACCTCCACCCTCCCCACTCAAGTACATTAGCTGATAACTAGATCCCACTGACCCAAGTTTACTTCTTTCCTGCTCAGGATAGACCCTATGTTATAGCAATTCAGCTTATTGTTATAAAAGAAACATAAACCCTTTTTAACAAGCTATTGTTAGTTGCATTTTCTGTTACTTGCAGCCAAATACTTTCCTAACCAATGTACCTGATCTCCCTGGTCCACCTGATTTTTTTGATGTTGCTATGCTGTAGCTGCTAAGAGTTCTCATAATTAGAGTATCTCCTCTAATTATAGACCTTCCATATTTTATGACACTGCCAGAGTTGGAAGAGCCCTTAGATGTCACCATCCAGTCTCTTAACTTTATATACAGTAAACTAAAATGCAGAGAGGGAAGATAATATGGACAGTTGATGGGACAGCCAGGCCTGAAGCCCAAGGATGTTAGAAATGAGCCCAGCATTAAGTGTTGTCCATCTTCCTATCTCCTTGATTTGAAATAATAACAAAAATTGATGGTGTAGAGAGAGCCCCTGCTCTCTTGCTTGATGAGTCCATAATGGCAACATTGTGGATACATGGTAAGCATAGCCATGTGCCTTAAGACTCTGACCATCTTGCAGAAAGACAGACCCTGAAAGCATAGGCAGTGATCATCACCCTGGCAAGTGGGGAAGCCTCAGGCACTTGCTTACTGTGCTTTTCTCTCCCTCTTCTAAATTGTTTTCGTGGAGGCCAATTCAGCCTCTGCTCAGGATCTTGGAAATTATCCCCTAGAGCAGCAAACAGGCTCCATGACCACATTCCTACAGGCTCTGTGAGCACAAGCTAATTAACTAGGAGTCACACACACACAGGAAACATGCTGCTCACCGGCTGTCCAGTTCTGTCTCTCTTTTAATCTTGATTTCTGTTTAGTCCCATCTAAGCATTCAAAATCTTACTTTTTTTCTTCTTCATTTCCATTTGTACATGTAACATCTTAGTCACAGCCCTCACTCTTTGAATTATGAACACTTAGCAGTGACTATCTTCTTATTAATTTACTGTTTATAAATCCCAGCACCAGGTTACATCTTTGTACATGTCGCTCCTTCCAGGAAGGCTTTCTCCCTTTGGTCCTTTGGCTGCTCTTTACTGCCATTCCAGACTCTGCACAAACACCAACTCCTTGGAGAGGCCTTTTCCTACCCTCCCTTCCCCCATGCTGTCCATGACTCTATCATGCTACTTCCTTCCCTGTGCAGTTTAGATGTTTTATTTCCTTCAGAGTATTTGGCATCACCTGAGATGATCTTATTTGTATATTTACTTTTTTCATTTCTATTTTTCTTGTTAGAATGTAAGCATCTCTTCCAGGGCAGAAACATCCATCTTGGTGCTTCCCAGTACCAAAAACTGAACCTGGCTTCAAATAAACATCCAAAAATCATTTGTTGAACAAAGACAGACTGGAGAAGATGGACATTTGAAATGAGCCTCTTCTACATCATGAGTTGTCTATACTGTGGATATAGGGCAGCAATCAAAAGCTAGCTCCCGGTCTCAGGTGCCCAGAACAGTGAAGAATGTTTATGCAGTGATTTTCCTCTGTTGTCGGCTTTCCAATGTTCTTTCCCAAACACTTAAGATATCAGATGTAAATCAAGCCCTTTTATATCCATGCCAACCTGAAGAATGGTTTTTGTTGTTGTTGTTGTTGTTGTTTTTCTAGAGTAGGGGGAGATCTCTCTTAAAAGCTTGATTAGAGGTGCATGCTCTCACTTGCTGCCTGCTGATCCCACCTCTGCTTGACTCTGAGCTCTTCTGAGAAAGCATCTCTCCTCCCTTTGATCTGCCTGCACTGAAAACCCTCAGGCATCAGCAGAGTTCCCGTGATCCTCCTGGGGAGACTGCAAATTCTTGCATGCTTCTACATATATTTGGATGGATTTCCAACTTGCCTGCATATGTCCCTTATCCTTATATTAAATCCAGTTTCTTGAGTTGGAGCTTTAAGGGCTACCTTTCCCCACCTCCTCACTCCCCCAACCCAAATTCACCATGTATCTGCTTCCCATTATTCACAGCCTCCACTGTAATGCTTCCTGTTCCTTATCTGTGTGCCTCAGCCTTCATGCTTTCCATGCCCTGCTCATCATAATCTGCAGAGAATTATCCTTGCCTCTCATTATTCCAATTTCCCCCCATATCCTCAAATCCTTACTCAAAACTTTGTCTTGTAGGAGAGCTCTGCTGAATCATTCTCTGCCTTGCCCTACCTGGCCTACTGCAGTTACCCTTCCAAGGTATCTGTCTGAACAGAGCCATCCCAACAAGGTTCAGATGTGTCCAGGTGTAGGTAGGTATTAGATTTGGGTGCCCATTTAAACTTCATGTTTGATGAAATTTTCCTCTAGGCAAGAAATTTGGTTTTCTGGGTCTGGGATGGCAATGTGTCTACATTTTTTGACTAACCCCCTTTCTCTTTAGTGGACACGAGAATATAAATAGAAAGAACATGACTGAGTAATCATTATGATTCCAGGTTTAGTCTTTCTCGTCATTCTTGCCACCACTGATTGGCTCATCCTCTCCAGAGCCCTGTGGATGACAAATTGCGACTCAGAGAAACGAGCTGGAGTCAAACAGTAATTCTTTTTTTAAGGCTGCCGGGCATAGCTTGGTGGGAAGGGGCAGAAGGGGACAGAGCCTCTACCCTCAGGGGTCTTATAGTTTATCAGATAAGGGAAATGGCAAACAACATGAAGGAAAACACATCAGGTGGGCTGAAGGGAATGGCCCAAAACCCAGAATCATGGCTCTTGGCTCTTTGTTTCACCTACCATTGACTCTCCTGGCAACTGTCTAGGAATATTTCGGAGTCACTTGGGTAAAGCCCGAGAATGAATCAAACATTTCTTTTCATAGACCCACTAGGCTGGCTGAGAGATGCGAAGGTCATTCTGTCCATTCCCTGCCCCAAGGCCAGACCACATCAATTCAGCCTGCTCAGTCAGGGGTATCTCCTGTTTCCAAACCTCACCGGAGACAGATCCTACCCAGCTCTCTGTCTGCTCTTCCTGCCCGGTGGTTTTGAGCCTGGTAATGAATGGCTGAGACTGCTGCATTCTTTGGACAGCCTCTTAGCCCTGCATATTTGTCAAGCACTCCTGGAGAGGGAACTCAAGGAGATCCAGAAGCAAAGGCCTGTGTGGGTCTGCCCAGCCATACTCAACTTTTTCCACTGGGCTTCTCAACTGCATTCTCTCCATGCTCCAAGGTGGGGAGGTGGATCCCATTTGCAAGGAGCTGAATGCTGGTTTTTGACTTATTGCTGTGTTAGTGCCCAGAAGGCCTGGCAGAGACTATGTCTCTTTAATTTGGAAAAAAGGACTTTGAATTCCACCTGCCTGCTCATTCTTCAGCACCTCTTCTTCTTTCACCTTACTTTTCTCTCCTCACCTCTTTCACTTGTCAGAGGAATGAAGGGGCAACAGGGGTCACAGCCAGCAGGGAGGGGACTCACTGATGGCCCTGTCTTTGTTTAGGACTCTACAATTCTAATGTTCCACAGAATGGAATGCCATCAACTGATAATGCTCAGCTGACAAACTGAGGCTCTGAAGGAAAGAAGTGGCCCGGGTGAAAGGGTCATACCAAGTGAACAGTGTTAATGGAAGGCTGAGGATAAAGTATTTTGTTTTTTAATAGATACCTCTGTCAAGGTTTCTATATGTCTTTGCTATGGAAAATTACATTCCTTCCAGAACACTTCAGCTTTTCTCATTCTGAAGAGTGCTTTTGTAGAGCCTTGTGGTCACTGTACCACCACTGATGGCAAACAAGAAGCAATGGACATCACATATGCTATTTCTTCTGCCGGGACGTACTTTCCACCCTCACCCCTCCACCACACCTCTGACCATTGCTGGCCTCACTCCCTTACATGGGTCCTGCTTCTTCAGCACAGGGAGCTGCTCCCCCTACATGCTGCTATCACAGTTCCATGAGAGAAAGACTTGGAGAAAATGATCTCATGGAAACCAAGAGGGAAGGATGCTTTAGGAAAGGAAAGCCTCAATGGAATTAGTAAAAGTTGAAAAGTTTGGATTGTGTTAAAGTGAGAGAAATTTTAGGGTTCATAAAGTCATAAACTGGACTATAGAATGCTGAGGAGTGAATAAGAATAAACTGCAGACAGTGTATTTAGACAACTCCTTCAAGAAAAAACCCGTGAAAGAAAAAGAGCATAAAGGCAGTAGCTAAAGAGGGTAAGTGAAAAAGGGATATAATTTATTTATGGATTTTTAAGATGAAAGTGAACTGAGAAATGTATACTCTTAGGGTATGCAATATATGGTATATTCTCTATTTACCACATCCAGATCCACTTGTTAGCCTTTTTCCTCTGCTCAGTGAGCTGAGAGGCTGACCATTTGTGACTATGTTAAGAAGTCCCTTGCAATCTGGCTTCCATCTGGGTTAGGCCAATAGAAAACCTAAACAAGAGATTAGAGAGAGGGAGAAGGTGTTTGGAGTATTTACTCCCTGATCTCTGTTCTTGCCTGGTTAAGGTTTGGCAGTGGACCATGATTCTCCAAAGGCCACGCCTCCGGCCAGGCTGATATCTCTGAGAACCATAGCTCTAACTCTCTATTAGTTCTGTTAATTGCTCCCTTTCCCTTTGTTTCTTCAGGTCTAGGAGTGGTATTGGCTTCTTGCTGTTGCTAGTTTTGGGAGCTTCACCAATTCTTTCTGATTTCCCTTAACTCTGTCCATACCCTGTAAGTAGTCCCTTTATTAAACTCTCCTAAATCACCTCATTTAAGTAGACTTCCTATTTTTTACTGGAGACTTCACTGGAAAAGAAATATGGTGATTAATACCCTGTTTCCATCAAAAGGTTCTAGAGAATGTGGAGAGAACACACTTGAAAAGTGATAACAATAGAGCTTGAAAAGCAATAGAAATGGAAGAATTTTAGGCGAAATAGTATTGTTAGTTCACATCTTGAGGCCTTCACTCTGCTTCTGACACATTGCAGTGATCAATAAAATAACAGACATGTAAATGTGGCTGAAGCTCCAGTCCTTCAGGGTCACAGGTCAAAAAAGAAGGCAGAAGCAGTGTCATATTCAGTTCTGCTAATGTAATAATGAGTATAAAGAGTCCTATTCCTGCCTTGTTCATCAAGTTGTAAAGAAGCTGAATAAAACTCAGCAACCTGAGTCAATAGCCTGTATAAAACTGTATGCTTAGGGAGGCAAGAGAGAACAGAACACAGCCCCTGAGTTAATTCCTGGATCAAGACACCTGCTGGCTTGACGATGAAATCTGTAACATTCCTAATTTCATACCAAGGTCAGAATTTCAAGTAGCCCATCTATAATATGGTTCTGAAGTGGGTTCATACAAGGTGAACCAGTAAACCAACGTTCTGAAGCACATGAGGAATATTAATGATAAGAGAGGCACCTAACAAAATTTTAAAAAAAGGAAACATAAATCTATGGATGTCATTAAAATAATAGAACAATCTGAAATGATTTAAAAATAAGTCTATTTAGGATTGTCAAAGAGATAAAAGAGTAATAATAATGAAAATTAAAGGATAACACAAAAAATGGTGACATAAAGGAAGCAAAAATCAGACTCACGTAAGATATTTAAAGTAACAATAGTAAACTGTGGTACTAAAAATATAGCATTTTATAACATTGAAAAAATTAATGGAATAAATTTTTAAACTAGACACATTCAAAAAGAGATTATGTAAATGAGTGTGATGGTTAATTTTATGTGTCCACTTGACTGGGCCAATGGAGTCCCCAGATATTTAGTCAAAATTATTCTGTGTGTTTGTATGAGAGTGTTTTTGGATGAGATTAACATTTTAATCAGAAGAGTAAAACAGATTGTTCCCTTTCATGTGGGTGGGCCTCATTCAATCAGTTGAAGGCCTAAATAGAACAAAAAATCAACCCCTTCCGGAGTAAGAAGGAATTCTTCAGCAGACTGCCTTTGGACTTTATCTGTACCTTTGGCTCTCCTGGGTCTCAAGCCTCTTGACTTACACTGCAGATTTGGACTTACCAATCTCCACAGTTCTGTGAGCCAATTCATCTGCCTGTCCGTCCGTCTGTCTGTCTGTCTGTCTATCTATCTATCTATCTATCTATCTATCTATCTATCTATCTCTACCATCTATCTATCAATCTATCTACCTATTCATTCTATGATTCTGTTTCTCTAGAGAACCCTGACTAGTACAATAGCACAATAAAACTCAAGGATATAAACAAAATACAGACAGAAAGAGAAACATGATGGACACACACATACGTGTGATAGACAGTTAAGAGGCATAAGAAATATATTCAGAGGCATCAATATGCATCTGATTAAGTGTTCCAGGAAAAAAAAATAATACAGAAAATAATATGTTTTCAGAATTTAAGCCATAAATCTTCAGGTTAAAAGTTCACATAAAGTGCAAACAGAACAAATAAAAATAAATTCACTTCTATTTATGCTATAGTAAAACCATAGAAAATGAATGATAAAGATAAATATTAAAAGCCACTAGAAAGAAAACACAGCTTACCTGCAAAGGAATAACAATTGGATTGACCAAAGAATTCTTCAGCTACATAAGACCACCCCAAATACAAATGAGTTAATATCTTCAAAGTACTGAGAAAAAAAGTAATTGACCTAGAATTTCATACCCAGCTAAATTATCATTCAGTTGTGAAGGTAAAATAAGGACTTATTCAGCTATATAAAGAATAAGGAAATTTACTATTCATAGACCTGTGTACATAGTTCTAAAAGGAGAAAAGTAAAATTAAAGGGTATATTTTGAAGCAAGACAGAAATAGTTGTAAAGAATTTAAGTAAGTTCATTAATTATCGACAGTATAAAAGTAAATTTTGCATTAAAAAAGTGGGGCTAAAAGTCTAGACAACCAGTACCAAAGATATTGGTGGTTCAGGTGCTCAGTAGTTAAAATATACTGACATCCTTGTTTGAGAGAGTGCTAGAGATAATAAACACTTTTAGATCTTAGGAAAAAATGTATATGTAAGTATTAAAAATTTATGAGTAACCTTTAGAATAACAGAAATACAATCTAATTTCTAACCAAAAGCCAAGTAGAGAAAAGATGGCAGTGGGGAAGGGAAGAATAGCTACAGCTCTATTAATACAACTAAGGCAGGAAGGAAGACAAAAATAAGGATTTAAAAAGGAAGCATAAAAAGATTAAACACAAAATAAATGAAAATAAACATTAATTTTAAATAAAGCAAGTTGCAGAATGTCACATAACATATGATACCATTTATCATTAAAGTTACCAAACTTAAAATTATAGTAAATATTTTTGTGTAAAAATGTACTAAAAATATAAAAACCCATTCAGGCAGGATACCTTTAAGAGTGGCTATTAAAAGGAGAAGGGAGGTGGGGAAGGGGGCTTCAATTGTGTCTTTAATGTTTTATTTATTTTTTTAGAGGCCTGAAACCTATGACAATATTAACCTTTAAAAAATCTGTGATAGTAGCTGTGCGTTTATATTTTATTATTTTTTATGAATTTCTCCTATTTTGGACTATCTCATGGTTTTTTAAGGAGAAAACAATGAGAGGTAGGACTGTATGACTACAGAAAAAATAAATAAATAAAACCAGTATGGGTTGATGGCCTTGGCGGATTTCTTTAGGCCCAAGGAAAGACTTGGAAAGGATTCCTAAGGTCATGCTAGGTAGATACAATCTGAATGTATAGATCGAGTAACTGCACTCACGGAGGATTTTTCTTGGTCTGTTAAGAACTAGGAAAATATAATGAATGATTTACAAGTAAACTAAGGGTTAGGTTCTAGAACAAGATGTGGCACAGAGGCTCGTGTAAGGGAAAACCAGTAAGGGGCCTTTTAGTTCTCTCAACCTGTACCAGTCCAACTTGTATATACTTGAAATGACTTTAGAAATTTTACCAAGTACTCATTGAGTACTCGTTATGTCATACCAATCTGCTAAATGCTTGACTGGTATTATCTTATTTAATCATGTTCAGCCCATGAGTAGGTAAGCACTGTTTTCATTGACTTACTATTTTATTAAGAGACAGTAAAATGAGTGGTTAGGGTCATAGATTCTATAGAGTTAGATCACAGCTTTGCTCCCCACTAGCTGTGTGATTACGATAGCTCACTTAACTTCTCTGTGTCTCAGTTTCCTCATTTAAACTGGGAAAAGTAACAATACCTACTTTACTGCATTTTGTGCAAATCAAATATATTGCGATATGGGAAAGCTTAGAAAACTGGTTGGCCTGTAGTAATTACTATATTAATAATTGCTATATTATTTATTGCTATTTTGGATGAGAAAATAAAGATTCAGAGAGCCAAAGTCATTTGCAAAAGTTCATAGCTAGTTGGACATTGTGGTGTCTGGGTAAGACTATTGTAGTGGCCTTATAACCAGTAAGTTAGCTACCCCAAGGATGAGCTCACACAGTGAGGATGGTAGAGCAGAAAGATGCTAAGAACCTGGTCTTTGTTGATGTCACTGAGCTCTGAGTTGACCAGCCTTGGAATATCCCTACCCATGGACTTTTGTTATGGAAGATATTGTGTTTTCTTAATTGTTCAAGCCAGTTGAGTGAGATACATAGTAGTTTTCTGTTCTTGCAGCTCAAAGCATCCAAACCAATTCAACTACCATATCAAACTCTTGTGATTTGGAGAGAGAGAAAAATTGTGCCATAGGATCTTTGACCATTGAAGGGCAGCCTGAGTTCTATGGTTTTGCCCCTGAGAGTAGGGAGTAGATCGTGACAGCACAGGATGCTGGTGGAGCAGGTTTCTCAGAACAAACTAGAAAAGGCCATTCTGTAGCTGGGTCCTGAGTTGCTAGAGAAGTAGCGTTTCCTCAGCCCTTTAAATCGAGAAGCTCTCATAACAACTAAACAAATAGGAAACCAGGGGCAGATGACAATGGTCCTGGAGCTTCTCTGTACTCAGATTATGATGCATGAAGGTAATAAAAAACCACCCAAAAGAAACTGTAAAAAGAGGCCTTGGGAAGCACATCCAAGAGAGTGAAAGGAAGGAGAACCCGTGGAAAGAAAGTCTTACAGACCAAATGACGGTCCAAAAATAATGAGACCAAAGTTAAAAGAGGTAATTTAAACTGAATAAGCCAGGGAAGCCTGTGCCAGCAAGGGAAGGGTTCACTCTGCAGGGAGTAGGGAGCAGGCGAGCAGCAGGGATGGAGTTGAGTAGGGTTCAGTTTAGGACAGCCTATGGGTCCAAACTGAGAAAGGAGCTCATCTGATGGCCTGGTGCTCCCACTGCCCAGGTCTCTGGAAGGGGTGGGGCTTGATGGTGTGCTTTTTGCCTCCCTGATGTAGCAAGGTGACTGGAACACTGTCTCCACCCCCACCATTGGCAGAACTGCTTGAGTTTGCAAAGTTTTTCCGATCTGGGTGGGCTTGCTGCAAATGCAAGAGAGAACCCCGAGGACGAGGCAAATGAGGGAAACCTTACTTGCTTGGAACCAAGCTTCCTTTAGGCCCTATTTAATATTTAATTTCAGCCAAGAATTAAGGGGATGCCAGAGATGATGGATGCTAAGCTCATTAACTACCTGCTGAATTTTGGACTCAGGCTCTTGCTGATCCTGTGGTCCAGGTAATTAATTGCCTGACAGCTTAGTGTCAGAACATACATCTGGTTCATTTGTGTATTCTGCATGTGAGTATGTGTGTGCATGTGCACATTAAAATATTTCTATTTATCTTTTCGACTTACCATTGTCCTTATTCCAAATGTAAAATCCATACCTTCCATCACAGCCTTTTAAATCACAACATTGAGTTTAAAACAAACAAAACGAATGTTTTAACAAAAATCGAGAATTTAAAGAGGTAACAAAATGAACACGGAGAATTTAAGTTTCTACCTAGAAAGGTCTCCCTTCTATGCGCCTGCCTTAATTATGATCTCTGATATTTATTCATAAGACAGAACCGAACTATGTACTTTGGTCATCAATTGATTTGCACTGCATTCAAATATACAAAGAAAATGTGACTCATGCAATTTTTAAAGTTTTTCTGTGACTGATCTAACGTGAGTCTCGACAGCATTAGCTAGTGAGAAAACGACCTTGCCACTTAATGATATGTCAGTCTCTTCTAGTTAAATAACACTTTCTCCCAAAGAGACCTGGAATTGTTTGGAATTTTCCTTCCTCTCTGCTGGTTTTCAATATGACATTCAGTTAGGGGGGACCATGGAGACTTCATGGTGGAAGAAACAAAGGGAAGGGGGTTCTGAGTCAAAATGCTATCTCCTAGATTTCCACTGGTCTACACTGTGGAGTGGATGGTCTGGTCTGGTCCCTGGGTTGGTGACCACCAGTCTCAGCTGGTTTTTAGAGGCAATGTGACACCCTCTTCTTAACCCAGGGCCCTCTCAGTACCTTGGTTTCTGGAGCACTTGTGAATTTCTGGGTCTACTGCTCATCACCAGGGGATTGCATGGTGGGAGTGCTGCTATATAGGCTTGCCTGTCTCACCACTTCCCTGCTGTACTGTTGAGCTAGTGTCCAGGCCATGGTGACTGTGGCTTTGTGCTTGGCTCTGCCAAAAGGCTCACATGCTCCTTCAGGCTGTGCTTGGGGAAGACCACTACTCATCCCCACCCCAAATGTTCTCAGGTTCCTTTCATACCTACCTAGAAATTTCTACCATACCTCCTCTGGCCTTTGAGTTCATCTCAGGAAGGGCAAATAAAGGCATGTACGTCTGACCTTTTTGCCTTACTTCTGTCTTTCTCTTCTTCCTACACTCTGCCCCTGCTCCCCCCCTCCACCGCCAGGACACACAGGTAGTTTCCCTTCCACTTGGTCTGCAAGGTAGAGTGTGCTGGAAACCTTCCTCTATACTCATTCCACCTGAGATGTTATTTGCCCTTTCTTATTTCCTGAGGCATTAAGGCAAATAGGGTGAAAGGAATGAGAACTTGTTTCACAGATAAATACACATTACTTTTGAAATATTTAGAAATTGTAATACATATGGGAATTACATTAGCCTATATAGACCCTTGAGGTTGGATGGAGACCTATACAGAAGAGCTTAATAAAAGCCGCTTTCTGGCTGATAAGGGAAGGGAAGGCGGGGGAAACTTAGACACCGTGGAGTAACATCTATAAGCTTTATACAAGTTTCTTTCCTCTCCAAAATATAGGACTCTTGACTGTTCCTACATTTTTTTTTTTTAATTTAAAAATAGCACACATATCTTCAACTTTCCCTCATTGTCCTACAGGATGTTCCTGGGATCAATAGGCCCATGGATTAATTTCTAGACCCACATAAACAAGGTGGCATGAATAAAGAAACCTGTAAAAAAAATCCAATTTTTTTAAATTTAGAAAAGTCAAGAGAATAATATAAGTGCACACATCACCCCACTTATATTTGAAATGTTTACTTGTCATTTTGGCTTCAGAGGAGTGTGTGTGTGTGTGTGTGTGTGTGTAAAACATCTTACAGTTAAAGTTGAAAACTACTTTGTTCTTCTCATTCTAGTCTTTTCCTTCTTTCTACAGAGACAAGCACTAGCAAGAATTTTATATCATTCCAGTCTGTTTTATCAGCTTATTACAGATTTATTTATTAGTAAATCAATAACATTGCTTTATATATTTAAAATTTTTTCCTAAATGACATCATGTTGCATGAGCTATTTTACAACCAGTTATTTTTCAGTCAACAATATGTTTTTAAAATTTATTTATTTATTAAAAATGGGGCAACATTATCAAATAAGTTTCAAATATACAATTCAACAATATGTTGTGTATATATTGCATTGTGTGTTCACCACCTAAAGTTAGATTTCCTACCATCACCAAATATTTGACTGCTTTTACCCCTGTCTACTTTCCCCCTTACCTTTTATCTCTGGGAACCACTAATCCATCGTCTGTGTCCATGAGTCTCTGTTTCTCATGGTTGGTTTTGCTTTTAGTTTTACATACTGCATATGAGTGAAATCATATGGTTTTCAACTTTTTCTGTCTGTCTTATTTCACTTAGCCTGATTTTCTCAAGCTCCATCCATGTCGCAAATGACAATATTTCATCTTTTCTAATGGCTGAGTAATATTCCATTGTTTATATATACCACATCTTCTTTATCCATTCTTCTATTGTGGGACACTTCGGTTGCTTCCATGTCCTAGCCACCATGAATAATGCTGCTATGAACATCAGGGTGCATATGTCTTTGCAGATAAATGTTTTCAAGTTTTTTTTTTGCAGGGTGGCGGGGGAGGGAGTGGCGGGGGGAGAAGGTGGTAAACACCCACCCAGAGGAAGGATTGCTGGATCATACTTAGAATTTATTTTTTAATGTATATAGACCTAGTTCATTCATTTTAAACTGTTTGAAGTATTCAATTTGTGAATCTACCACATATTATTTATTAATTCTTCACTGAAAAATACTCAGGGTTTTTTTCCACCTTTTCTCCTGGTATTTTACTTTTAATAATAGGAACTATTGGCTCACCCTGATGCTTCAATTTCATGCCAAAATTGACCAGAAGACTTCATTGCTTGTAAAGCAGCCTAGTCGTCCAGTTGACACTGAGCTTCTGCCAGCCAGTAGATATCCATCCCATGCAGCCCCCACAGTTACAGACTGCCCATCCTTGGATCTCTCTGACTCTATTCCCTTACCTGGGAAATAGGATAAGTGTTTCTATCTCTTTGAGTTGTTGTGAGAGCTTACGGGTTGATATGGTGATGTATATGCCACCATATCTGGCAGATAGTAAGCCCTCTGTTATGGAAAAAAATGCCTGATGGAGAACTAGGCTCCTGACTTTCTGGCTGATTTTTTTTTTTTTTCAGAAATACTCTCTGCCTGTGTTATCATGATTAGTAAGACCCTGTCTTAAATAGTTCATGATATGAACACAAGTCCAACCTATGGGAAGGAAGCAGGGGCAACAGACAGAGGCAGTAGGCTATACTGTTAAGCATTGGGGGCTAACAACTCCAAATGCTATCAGAACTCAAAACTGCTGTAGTCAACAACTGCTGTACTCTGGATTGTTCCGAGCACGTCTCTGCAGGGCCTGCTTGGACCTGCCCCAGTTTAACTGCCTGCAGGAGCTCAGCTCAGAGCCCTTGCTATGGGCCTATTCTTTGCACAGGTCTAGCCAATCAGAGCTCTGTTGCTACGCAGCCCTGCAGGCAGAGCCTTTCTCTCCAGTTCTGGTCACTGCTAGCTTAACTGTCCTCAGATATCTTTTTGCTATTTTTGTTTGGCTTGATTTTTTAAAGCATGTATACTTTTCTTCTTATTTTTCTCCTCTTTTTCTTACTCCATTCAATCTCCAACCAAGGCTCTTACCCCGTGCCCCTCCCCACCAAACACACACAGAGGAATGAAACTCAGAATTGTTCACAAAGAAATCTTGGTACAAGACAGAAAGCAATCTTTAAAAAGACCCTTATTCTTTGCTTGCCAATGCTGGGAGAATCTGTTTTTCATGGGGACACGAATTAAAGGGGGGCACCATTGCCACACTTTTAACTTCCCACTCTTCTCTGCTTCCAGGAGTAGAGAAATCAATAGGAGAGAGATACTAAGGTTTGTAACCGTCTGCCCTTCAACCCTCTATTACTACCTTTTCCAAGAGCCCAGCCACAAAACTAGTGTGACTAGACACAAATCGTTAGCATGGGGGAGCTCAAGGCCTCTCTGCTGTTTTCCTCTTATGATAGAACATGTGGAAGTTGACTGTTCCTCTTCTCACCTCCCTATACTCTCTAAGAGAAAGGACAAGATTTCTTGAGAGAGAAGGGGCTGTGTGCAACAGAGGCTCGTGACAACATCTGAGCACAGAGTGAAGGGAGACATGTTGGAGAGAGATGATGGGATAAAATGGTATGGATGAAAAGGAAAATTCTACCATGATAGGAAAGCATGAGGAACCAGCGAGTTTGAGGTGCTAAAGAGCAGGAGAAGATCAGGAATTTAAAAGTAACCTTGACCTATCTTACTGAACCACCAAAAATGTTAAGAGAGAGGTATGAGTAATGTTGGAAGATCTATGTAGCCATGGTGTTTTGAACTAGGTACTGCTCTGGTGCTGAGACATGTTCCAGCTTTTAGTGAGTTACATTTATCCTGATAGCAGCCTACTCCAATGATTATATAAAAACACAGCTAAGTAAGTAAATTCCATTAAAAATAAGGGTAATATTTTTAAAGTCACGTGGTATAGGCAGGTTTGAGGTAAGGAGACTAATTTTCTTGAAACCTGGCTAAAGCTAGTTATTAGACTGTTATTGCTAAAAGAAAAATGGAATTAGGTAGAAAGCCAGATTAGCTTCCTTCAAACAGTTTCTTTCCAGAGATCTGATCCTCTTAGTCTCTTCCATACCTTCACCACTCCTCTGTTATCAGATAAATGTGCTAGTGGAGGTGGAGTTTTAGTACTAGCAAGAACAATGCAGAAGTTTTGAAGCAGGAGTATGAAGAATAATTCAAACACTTGGTGAGTCTTGATTTTATTATTAAAGAACATAGCTTAAAAACACAAGTAAAATATAAGCTCTGCCCTGACAGGGTACAGTCTAAAATAAATAAGAGTTTTTAAAAAATAATGATTCCTGTATCTTAAAGTTTTACAACTCCTTCCCTATCCCCTGCCACACCCCTCAAAGACAGTGCTTTAAAGAATTAATATTTAATGTGATAAAGAAACATTTTTCTGATATTTAGCAATTTTTTAAGCTTCCTAATAGTATTTTTCTTTATTTACATTTAAGTAAGCATAATATTTTTGATTTAAAAAACCCTAAAAAGTAAGAATATTCCATTAAAAAAAATTGTACCTATCTCTATATACTGAGAAATGTCAGGAATAATTTTTACTTAATATTGACAAGCATTATTTTAATGATGGAATATTGAGGTGATTTTTCATTTTATCTTTTTTTTTATACTTTTCAGTTTGTGTAATTTTAAAACAAAAACTGTTGTTTTCTACAGATGCAACATAATTTTCTTAAAAGCAAAGAAGAAATTAAACAATGTCTTGAGAAATAATTGAAGATCAATGACTTTGCCCTGTACTTATCATGAGATTATGTGTGTGTGTGTGTGTGTGTGTGTGTGTGTGTGTGTGTGTGTGTGTGTGTCTGGTGGGTGTGTCTCAGTGCATCTGTTCCCAGGAGACAATTTAGTATCTGAGTTCAATGGAATGAGGACCCAGACAAAGAGGGCAAAAGTAGTGAGTGTGAGAGGGAAAATGGGACTGGGAAAGTTAGGCATGACTCAGCAAAAAGACTATGAAATTATCAGAAAAGTCAAGGTCTCAGAAATTACAAAGTTACCCATCCCCCTTGCTTCTAACTAAAATGGTCCTGGCCCTCCCCAACTTAGATGGGCTGTCCAGCCTAGGTTGAGTAAGTTTGGAGAGGGTGGGGGTGGGAAAGGGGAGTAAAAGGAGTATGCCAGCATCACTTTACTTCAAGCAAGGAAGCAGGTGAGTGGTTCTCTGTTGTCAAGGTGCAAGCAAGCAATAAGTGTCCTTTCTGTGGCTGGATTGAACCAGAGGAGGACTGGAGGCTAGAGAATATCTCAATAGCCAACATTTCTCAGAAATACCGCGGAAGTCTCCCAGACAAAGCAGACAGGCTGGCATCCCTTTCTTGGGAGTCAGAGGAGGGGAAGGAGTAAGGCAGGCCTAGCCAACATACCAAGGACAGTGGTGAAATCTTGGGAATCTGGCAGCGGGGGCAGGGTTCTGCCAGTCTTGCCTGCCAAGGCAGCTTCGGCAGAAGCTCTCAATGCCCTCACCTGGAGACCCCATGTGAACTTGGCTGCCAGACCATAAAGGGAAGTCTCTGGGCTGAAGGACTGACTGTCCCTTGTAAATTCACTTCCTGATGCCTGATCCTGACTGTAGAGATCTATGTAGATCTGGGCCCCTCTGCATGGGTCCTAGAGCTGTTAGGGGGTCCATTCTTGTGCTTATCATCATATATTACCTTCTCTCTGCTTGGCCTCTTCCTCCTGCCTTGCCAGACACACCATTTCTCACTCATCAATGCCCAAATCACATTTGTATTTGGTGTAACCAAGCACTCAGACTCATAACCAAAATCAAGTTCTACAAAGGCTCTAGATCATTAACTCTCCTCCTTTAAACCAACTCTTCATAACCCACAAAGAATAAAGCAAACAACACATGCAAACAAAAAGAATCAACAGAGAACAGAAGGAAGACTTCTTGGCCTTGGGTTGGAGGCATAGCAGGAAATTGTAGCCACATAAACTATGCTCCATGGCCAGAGTCATGCATTGTGACCCCTAGGCTGAGCAACCTGAATGCAACACCAGTGTGTTGAGATGCTGAAATCTACTCTCTTGCTCTCGAGTAGATCGGTGATATAATTTCATAGATGGAAAATTCCAGAGAGAAATGATCTGCTTTATGTTACACAGCCAAGCATAAGTAAAATGCAAAGTGACATAGGCCTAGCTAGACCCAATTATTGGACATCCCAGGACCTTTCCTTTATAGTCTGTAGCAGCTTAGCTGGAGTGGATATCTGGCACATTATTAGGGTGGGTTGATAACCAGCAGACCTCATTGTCTTCAACGCTATCTCAGTTACATCCATCTTTCCTACCTTATTACCCGATTTTGGAATGTATGGAGAAAACACACTTGCTTGGAATCGTACCAAAGACAGAAAGTAAAAATCCCTGTTATGCTTGTGTTTTCCAGGTCTCAGAGTATCTGATTTGTTTTCTTTTGGGCCCAGTCTCCAATTCAGGACCATTTTTCCTTTCCTCTACACCAAATACCAATCCAGCCTATTTGTATTTCTCACTGGTAATTTAGTGGATACTCCAGTTGATTAATTTTGATCCATCACAAAATGAGAAGTTTATATAAAATACAAAAATTTGCAAACACAAAAGACTGTGTAAGGATGATATGGTAACATCTTCAGGATGGTATGACTTGCCTCCAGGCATGGCAGCTTCCACCCACAGCCCAGACAGAGAGGACACTCATATATTGTGGAAGCAAAAGCATTACCCAGTTTCTGAGTTATCCACTAATGGGTTTTCTCTCTTCAATACAAGTGAAAGTGGCTCAGGAAAAAAAAAAAAAAGCTTCAAAGGCTTACCCAAATTTCTTATTGATATTACCATATTTTACTCTGTACTGTTATATAAAATTGTTTAGCTAGACTCTTGCTTCATGCATTCCAAGTCCCTGACCAAGAACTCAAAGTTTGATTAGAGGCCACCTTCCCTCAATTTAATTTTATTTGATGTTCACTTATCTACTGAACTATATTGTGTCCTGTAGAAGTGATAAAGATGAGAAAAGGAAATGCAGAAGAAATTGTGTTGCGTACTTTGAATCAAATTAGTGCAGGAGTTGTTTGGATGGTCTGCAGTACCCTAAATTAGAATGAACAAAAGACCTGTAAACCCAGTCAAAAGCCAGTTCATTAGAGGACTCTATTGGCCATGATTTCTATGTTAGTGCTGTTCAAACTTTCACCACTCTTCACTTGTTTTGGCCTCACTAAACCAAGCTGATATATGTAGGTCTTACTCTCAATTTACCAATGTGGAAGGAGAGACCTTAGAGATTAGTTAGTAGAAAAGTCCCTAAGTTGGTGATGAGTGGAAGCAGAATAGCATTCTACATTCTCATCTTCTTTTCTCCTTGACCCCACTGCCCTGTAAGAAAGAGATGTCCCTAGAAGCCACAGTCATTTCCTCTTTGTGAGACAAACATGAATCTATCTTGGCCCAGTACTCCTGAGAAAAGCAGAATATAAAAAGACATTTCCTCTGTCTCGCCAGATGGCTTTAGGATAAAATTTTTCCCCAAATCAAGTGTTAGAGTTCAGTCAACTGTTTCAGGGAGGGCAAGAAGTAACAGGGAGAGGTATTTATCCTCCTCCTCCCCACTGGATCTAAGCTTGATGTGAGCAGGTGTTGCCAAGGAAATCAAGAGGATGGGTCCCTGGCAGAGAAAATCCTTTTAAGGATGAAGATTGGCTGCTAGGGACATCCACTCCCTGGATCTGAGATTCCAGACTGGACTTTCTCATTTTCCATACCTCCTGAGATGCTGGCTGGGCAAGACATGAAATAAACTGAAGAATACTGAGCCTCATCCAACCCATTTGGGAGCCCAAAGTGGAAAATAATGGGGTAATACACTGGGACAGCCCCAAATTCTTGAGATCAATGCATACCTCTGTGCTTGTCTGCATGCTTTGTATAACTTTTTATTTTGAAAAAATGAACAGTTAGCATTAATAATGGCTTCTCATTCTTAAAATACATTGGAGAAGCCAAAACTTGGGGAAGCCAATGCAAGGGAGGGTAAGGATAATTGGGGAGAATAGCCTCCCAAGAGAAGCATGAGGGAGCTGGATGTTTGGTTTCACACTTTTTTAATGCTAAACATTTGGCTATTTCATGCTTAGCTTTTGTGACAGAGTTAGCATTGGGATCCTTGAATGCATTCATTCATAGGACATGCATTATGATTCTACTTGATACCAAACACTGGGAAGGTAAAAAAAAAAAAAAAATGAATAAGATGTGGCTTCTGCTCCTAAGGAATGCTAAAAATAGTAAGTCTGATAAAACGAGGTTGAATTGTTTAATTATCTAGAGAAATATTCAATTAAAAATACACACATGCAGCCGCCAATTCTCCTAGGTCTCCTTTAGTACCTTTATCCAATGCAGCACTGACCTCTCCTGAGAATTGCCCAGTTGTTCTCCATTTGCCTATGTTTCGTTAAACTTAGAGGTCAAATGTTAGAACAAACTAGAGACCTGTGAGACTAGCTTACCCCAGCCCTTCCTTATGTAGACAAAAGAACAGAGGTTCATAGAAGAAAAGTGGCTGAAACAGCTTTCTGAATGGCCTTTCAGATTCTGTGTCTCTCACCTCATGGGTTAGTAGTACCCAGATGACTTGATCTTCATAAGACAAAACTTTAGTGGTGATCTCTTGAATGACACACTACCTTCGATAGCTTCCTGTGAATGGCAAACCACATCAAATGTGGTTTGCTTAGCTCCATTCACATCTCCAGCCTTATCTGCCACATCCCTCCTACACGTACCCACCCTCTAGTGAAAACAAATGATTAAGATTCCCTAAAAAGTCTATCTTTTCTCTGCTCTGTGCTTTCACTCCTGAAATTGCTAATATATAAAACATTTTATATTAACTACATATTCTAAACATCATATTCACCTTTCAAAACCTATTCCTCTTTGCCTGGGCTTCTAAACTTTTCTCTATTTTTTTTGATTCCCAATAATATGATGTCTTGCTTTGTCATCTGGGGATGATGCCTTATATGTCACCATCAGTTGTGGGACCTGACATAGAGCTTTAACCATCTATTTTCTCAGGCAAAATTTGAGTATACGTATCCTATAGGCTCACACCTCATTGCTGGCAGGACCAAGTTTAGAACTCAGATCTCTTTACTTTTACCCTAGCACTGATTCTCTAACATCCTCTAGCTCCTAGCTCATTAGTTTTCAGGACTCATTTGAAGCCCTGGCCTATTCATCCCATCATCTTAGATTATATATTATCTTGGTTTGAGAAACATAGTACTTTAATATTTCTTTGGAAATATGTATTCACAGTTTCTAATTGAGTTGAGGGCATGTAGTAGAAACTTTTTTATTGCCTATTTACCAATGACACTTTGTTGAACTCAGAGAAAATCTGAGTCTTTGAAAGCATAGACTTCTATTTAGATATTGGTTTTAACTTCTTTTTCATTACTCTTTCCTACTCTTTTTTTCTCCCCTTTTCCTCTTATCTTTTCTGCAAATCTCTAAGTCTGCTTAACAGGAGATGGTCCAGGTGGTTGTGATTTCATAGACATTAATAGAGCATCTACCTGGCTTAAATAGACACATCTGCACACCAGACCCTCAGTGTAAGACACCAGAAGTGGGGTCGATGGAGCATTCAGGGAAATCTCTAAGTGGAGGCTGATTCTAGAGGCACCCACCCTGAGCTCCATCTGGGAACTGGGGCTTTACGTCAGGAGCCTTCCAATTTTATAATTCTAGGCAGTCTAGGAGGGCAAAACAGGGAAAATGGATTAGAGATTTTCTTGCCTCATCCTGATCAGAAGAGGACAGACAGATTAGGAAAGAGTGAATGGTCCTGGAGCCTGGCTATGCACATATGAGTTCCACAGTTCCTGAATGCTAGAGTGAGCTACCTTTGGCTCTCACACCCCCACTCTGGGTTCTCCAATACCCCTCTGGCATCTCCTCAGTTTCCCCAGTTCTTTTTTCTCTCCCTGCCTCTCAAGCACCAGTGTTCTTCAAATGCTCTGTTCTCTACCCTCTTTTACAAATTCATTCTCAAAGCTCTCATCTACTCCCATGACTTCCAGTATCACTTACTTGTTCTTGTCTCTCAAATCTGAACCTCTCTCCCAAGCTCTAAGCCTAATTGATTTTTGGATATTGCAACTGAAATTTCCTCTCAAATAAGAAAGTCTCAAACTCTTGACCTGTTCCCTCTCCTGTCTCCCATCTTAATAACTGGCACCATGATGCACTCAGTCTCCCCAGACAGAAATCTAGGAACATTCTAGATTCCATCCTTATTGTAATCTTCCTGCATAGTCACTAAGTACTGATGACTCAGGTTCTAAAAATCAGTTGAAGCCAGCACCTCAACTTTGTTCTCACTTGTTCCTTGTATTCTTCAGGCCCTTTCATTCCTGTGTGCAACTCTGACAATAGCCTCCTAACCTTTGCGTGATCTTCCCACTATGTGACTATGAATGAATCCTTTAACCTCTTTGCTGGTTCTGCATCTAAAACATGAGGGTGTTGGACTACATCTCTAAGAGCTTTCCCAGCTCTGACATTCTTTAATTGGTGAGTTTGCATATATCACAAGCCCCACAGGAACAATCTGAATTTTCTACCATTTCACTCATTCCCTGCCTCCCAATAGCTTTTTTCTTCTTCCTCCTCCTACACTCTGCCAAAAGACCTTTTGATTGAAATGTGGCAGTCCTAGGACCCGAACCCTTAGTCAGGATATGCTTTCCCAGGCATTCTCAATGGAGACAGTCTCGTGTCCTTTCCTTCTGCTATCACAGCAGGGGATGGAGTCGCCTGGAGCTAGGGCTCACAAAGAGTGGCCCTTGTTTTCCTCTTTATCATCACTGTTATTGTTTCGAGGGTGCTGGTCCTCCACTGAGCAAAGGCAGACACACAGATGGAACATTTTAAGACATTTTTCCCCCTAAAAATTAATTAAAGGGCAGATGTCAATTTCTTGTCTGCGTTCCACCCTCATCATCATCCCTTCAGCCGGGACACCAGGCTGAATGAGGTGACTTCTAAGACTTGGAGTTGCCCTGAGGACCAGGGTTCCTTTGGTCTTGATTTAGAAGCTTCGTTGAAGGGACACCAAAGGGTGCAGTGGGGCAGTGCACCTGCTGAGAGCTGGTGAATTTGCCATCATCTCTGCAACAGCATCCCCTCTTCTACGCTTGAGCAGTTGCCATTCTTCTTGGCTCTGCACTGGCTGGGAGGTGATAGGAAAGAGCTAGACCTTCCATTCTCCAGTTCCCCACAGCTGACATTTGTCTCATAATGCCTTGTGTCATACAATATGAATAAGCAGAATTTATTTTCAATATCTCACATCGCCTTTCTCTGTTTTACAAAAATCATAATGAAATGGCTTTTTTCTCCTTTAATTTATTGTGTGTGTATGTGTGTTCCCATCTTCCTAGAGTCTAGAGGCTGCTAGAGAAGAAAGAAAAGTAGGTACATTCTATGCTGATCCTTGTTGAATTTTCTGGTGAGAAGCTGGCAAAGACTATTCGAAGAATATTAAGGCATCTTTGAAATTTCTACACTATTAGAACCTGAGTAGGGATTCGAAGTTATCTATGTTCTCCTTAACCACACCTGCCATTTCACATTCATGGAAAAAAAGACTTTCGGCAAATTAGTGGTAGATACAAAGTCTCTGGACTCCCAATCTTGTATACTTTCCATCATAATCTGCTTCTTGATTGCATGCAGATTTCCTTATTCCCCAGAGCCAAGGAGCACACACATTTGGCTTCAGAAATGCTGCTAAATCCCGAATAAACAAAAGAGAATGTGTGAGGTGGTGTTCAAGGTCTCTTACTCCTGAACCCAGATGCAATGCTTGTGTTCAACCCTGGGATCCAGGGCAGATTCAGTGTTTCCCCAAATTTCTCTTTATAAATAAATAGTGGAGGAAATGTGAGGCTAGCAGACACACCCCCGCCTCCCACCTCCAAGCAGGGATTGTCCTGGATCTGGAAGAGTGGAGGAGGTCCCAACTGGAATGGCTCTATGGAGGACTGGAGGGGTTTCCCTTTCACCCCTCCTCCTCCCAGAAGCATCTTGGAGTCACATTCTACCATTAGGATTCCTCTAAAATAAAATATTGTGAAATATATCAGGTTAAGAGTCATATTTCCTAGTGTCCAAGCGTGGTTCTCTTCCTATAACTGATAACCTCACTCTAAGTAAATGTGTGTCAGCTGTGTGGACCCAGCCATCACAGTTTATTGTCCTCTAAATATTAATCAGTTTTGCATCTATTATCAAATCCATGTCAGTGTTTCTGACAGCCTATGTATACATATATCTCTGTCCTTTAAATTCTCTTTTGAACCAATCTTAACAGTTTTCTGGTTCTCTCATTAAGTAATGAGTTGAACAATTTTAGATTTTTATGAAAATGAATTTTTGAACATAAAATTGTACTTTAGCAGAAAGTATGAAAATTGAAGAATCAGAGAGTGGTGGGAAATGAGGTCAGATGGAAGAACATAGGAGATATCATGTAAATCCTTGTATACAGGCCACGAAAGAGAATGGTTTTTACTTTAACTGAAATATGAAAAGCTGTTAGCAACACTTTAGACAAATTCCTGCCTTAATTGGGACCTCAGCTGTAGGCAATATGTCTTTCTATGTTACCTCACAAGATGGCTATGAGAATGGAATGAGATTATAGGGTTGAAAATTACATTGTTGTTGTTAGCATTCAGAGAGAAAACAGCCTTCTAGAAAAGAGGAACCAATGGTCAGTGCTGATTGGTTTGCTCTCAAGGTTTGCTGCTCCTTGGTGGTTTCAGAGCACTGGGGGACTCTGTATGATTGCTTTGGGGGTCCCTCTCCAAGTGGCTCTCTGGAGCTGACCAGACCACTCACAGCTCAGGCTGTGAAAACTGACAACACTTTCACGAGGAGGTGCTGTGTTCATTCTGATGGGAACAGTTTTTATTTCTCCATTTGCAGCAAAGTGTGAGCAAATATCCAGGTGAGGTAACTGAAATGCTTCATGGAAAACCAGTATCGGAAAACCTAGGTACCAGACCTGGCTCTCTCACTGAAAAAGCTCAGAGACTATAAATGGTGTCCACCCTTACCAGACTAACTTCACAACCAGTGAAAATGGAAGGAGAGAACCATGATTTCTAAGTTCCTTCTGAATTCTAATATTCTGCGTCTGAATGTTACAGAGACCCCTGAGTGTTCCTGAATGTCCATTTGCTTTTTCTAATTCCCCTTCTATATCCCTTCTCCAGCAGTAGTTTTTTATAGGGCTTGGTCTAAAAAAGTTAGAAATTCACTGATCAATAGATAAAGTAAACATTACCTGAGGAATCTTACTCAGTTTTATTTATAGCACACTCTTAGTTTTGTAATCAAGGAGGGATAGAAAGACTTAGAACATAGGATGTTTGATACTTAAGAAAGTTGGGTCCAAAGGACATACCATAGTGAAATCTTACACTATATATGTATATAAATCATGTTCCTGGCAGTGAAATAACTGGAGGAAAAGCAATGAAGTCCATCTTTATAGATGTACTTATTGCAAAAGGATGCAGAGGTTCTGGTCATCAAGGAAGAGAGATATAAGTGGAAGCATAGATGGACAAGGGTAAAATGAGGGTAATATAGGTGCTGAGTTACTTTGTAACTTTGTACTGCCTTTTAGGACCCTTGGCCTTCACCTTAAGATGTAAATTTGTATTTGGGTTACATAGTCACCCAGAAGTAAATTGAATCCTGGGCCCGTGGGTTGAGATTGCTTGGCCACTTCTGTCTAAAGTTTCATGGGAGTGGACTACCATGCCATAAACATTATTAAAATAAAAATTTAAAAGAAGAAGAAAAAGAGAAAAAAGGAAGAGAGTTGTTCTATACAAAGCGGCCAGTCTTCTATCGACATTTCAGAAACTTAATCCCTGTTTCATCTTTAAAATAAATACTTTTATATTTCTTGATATCTTTCTCACTAATTTTTTAATACTGTTAATCACTCTTGACTATAGCTGAGGTCTTAGTACCCTATTTGTTTAAAATATTCCTTTTTGCTCACACAAAACCTTTTATTAGAGTACAACTTCTTAGTAACTTATCTATTTCCCTGAAACTTTTTACTGTATTTCTACAAAAAAAATAATTTCTCAAAAATTTAAAAATATTTGGCAGTGGTGACCCAGAATGAGTCTAGTGATGGGCAATGCTGGAGAGCCATGACTAAGCTTTCTCAGAACTCTTGGTTTTTCAACTAAGAAGGTAAAGAAAAAAAAGCTAGCATCCTGCATCTTCCCACCATTTTCTCTGTTCTTTTTGTTGTTGTTGTTCCTCTCCACTCACTTTCTTCTTCAGTAAGTCTGTGGTGCTAATACAAACTGCTGAGTTGGCATTATTGAGATGGCATAGGACTAACCAGTATTTCTGGTTCCTCTGGGGTGCTAATAGGCTATATTCCTGTCCTTATCCACTCACTTAGCCTTATGGCTCCTGGCTCAGAAATTCCTATTCTTACTTTCCCTCTCACAGTTTAGAGCAGGCAATGATGCCAGTGAGTCAAATTTGAGATGGGTGATAGGGATTAGAGATTACTAGTAGAAGACATGGCAAAAAGATGACCTGGCTGATGAGGACCCTTTTAGGAATGTTTAACTTTACACATAGCTGCTAGAAGAGGTAGAAAGAATTCTTGTAAGTAAATTGGTTCTCAGAATTCTCATCATTCCAATGGATGTGCAACCACTGTACTAAGGGAAACCAGAGAGAGAGTGTGTATAGCAGCATGGGAAACTCAGGACTGCTGTTGAGTGGCTGGATCTTGCTCACAGGATACAACAGAAGGAATGGGACATGTTGATCATAAAGGCTGACAACAGAAGAGATTTCCCTGGGATGATTTGTTGGAGCTTTTAACCAGAAAGCCAGTAATAAAATCATTGAGTTATGTTGAAGATTAAAAAGTATTAGGAGGGTATGAAGAAAACAGTCAAAATGGAGGAGTAAAGTAGGAACATAAAGTAGAGATCTATATGTGACAGAGGTAAACACATCCTTCACCTATCATGTACCTAATTCCAGTTGTCCACACAATGGGAAAGAGTATCTCTCCATGCTTCCAATTCTGAGGAAAGAGTAAGAGAGACTTGAATGAGACAAGATACAGAACCAGGTTATGTTTCTGGAAAATTTGACTTTAGAGGTTTCTGGCAGGACTATTTTAAGTACAGGCAGGAATTTTTATCTATTTCATGGGTCATCTTGAGATATCCAAAATTTTTCCACTTTCAGTTAGAAGCATCAAAGTTGCAACTCAATGATTGTACCATAGAATGCCTAAGTTGCCCAGTGTGTGGGTCTAGCAGCTCCCAAGTTCTGAGACACAGCTCTGGAGATTGCCTTGTGGTAGTAGCAGCAGTAGGAGGAAGTTGGTGTCTAAAGAAAGAGATGGCAGATAAAAGGATCCCAAACACACACTGGAGGATAAGCTAGTGTCTGAAGGCAGAATCAAATAGTATGGATTCTGACATCTTCTGAGTGTTTATATCATTGGCATAACTGACAAAATCATTTCTGAATCCCATTGCGGGGGGTGTGGGGGGGGGGTGGGGCAAGAGCCCTGGATAGTCTGCCTAGTTGTCAAGTCTTTTTTTGGAGGCGGGGAGGGAGCCTGGGTTCTTTCACTCAGCACAATTATTTTGGGATTCATCTACTGTGGATTGTATCAATAATTCCTTTTTTATTACCATTATATGTACAGGGTATCCCACATCTTATTTAACCATTTACCTGTTTAAGGATGTCTGAGTCAATTTTAACTTTGGGAAATTACAAATCAAGCTGCTATAAATATCCATGTATAGACTTTTTTTTTGTATGTGAAGATAGTTGTTAATTCACCTAGGAGTAGAATTGCTGAGTCTTATGGTAAGAGTATGTTTAACTTTCTGAGAAACTGTTCAACTGTTTTCCAAAATGGCTATGCCATTTTGCATTCCCACCAGCAATGTATGAGAGTTACAATTATTCTACATCCTTGCCAACACTTGATATGAGTCAGTGTATTACATGTTAGTCATTCTAATAAATCTGGAGTGGTATCTTATTGTAGTTTAATTTGCATTTCCCTAATAACCAATGATGTTAAACATCTTTTCATGTGTGTATTTTCCAATCATATACTTTCTTTAGGGTATGTCTTTTTAAATCTCCTCCCCCCCCTTTTTTTGTTAGAATGTTTGCTTTCTTATTAATTGAATTTTGAGAGTTCCTTTTAAATTCTGGATACAGCTTCTTTATCAGATATACTCTTTGCAATATGTCCTCCAAGGCTATGTTTTATCTTTTAATTCTTTTAACAGTGACATTTGAAATGCAGAAATTTTAAATTTTGATGAAGCTCGATTATAATTTTTTTCCTTTTATGGATTAGGCTTTCTTTAGGTGTAATACCAAAGAAATCTTTGCCTAATCCAGTTCACAAAGGTTTTCTCCTATGTTATCTTCTAGATTCATGACTCATTTTGAGTCTATTTTTGTATGTGTTAGATCTGGATTGAAAATCCTCTTTTGGCATATGAATATCCAAATGTTCTAGTACCAGTTTTTGGAAGCCTATCCTTTCTTAACTAAATCATCCTCACACCTTGGTAAAAAAAAAAAAAAATCTGTTGTCCATAACTGTGTGGATTTCTTTCTGGACTCTTTCTTCTTTTCCGTTGATTTGTTTGTTGACCTTGATGCTAATATCGTACTGTCTTGATTATTGTAGCTTTTATAATGTCTAAAAGTGAAGTAGTGTTAGATACACAACTTATTTTTTCTTTTTTAAATTTAGTTTGATTGTTCTAGGTTTTCTGAATTTTTATATGAATTTTAGAATCGGCTGTCAACTTTCATAAAAATAGGCTGAAATTTTTATTAGGATTGCATTGAATCTATAGGCCACTCAGGGGAAAATTAGTATCTTAACAATATAAGTGTTCTGATCCATGAACACAATGTCTCTTCATTAATGTAGGTCTTCTTTAATGTCTCTCTACAATTTTTTGAAGTTTTCAGGGCACAGAGATTTCACATCTTTTGTCCTTAAGTATTTTATAGTTGTGTTGTTATTATAAATATTATTTTTAATATCATTTTTCAATTGTTCATTGCTAAGCTATAGAAATCCATTTGATTTTTTTTTGTAGATTTCATCTGATTTTCTATTTAGATAATCATGCAATCTGAAAATAAATTAAGTTTTATGTCTTTCTCTCCAACCTGGATGATTTTGATTTCTTCCTCTTGCCTGATTGTTCTGACTAGAACCTGAAGTATAACATTGAATAGAAATGATGAGAGCAGACATTGTTTTCTTCTATATGATCTTAGGGGAAAAGTATTTATCTTTCACCATTAAGCATAATTGAGACAGTTCCCTTCTATTATTAGTTTTCTGAAAGGTGTGTGTGTGTGTGTGTTTAATTTTAATTTTTTGGTCAAAAATGTATATTAGATTTTGTCAAATGTTTTATTGTATCTATTAGGATGATAATTTTCTTTTGTTTGCTAATTTAGTGAATTACATTGATTAATTGTCAAATGTTAATCTAACCTTGAATTCCTGGGTTAAACCCTACTTGGTCATGTGTCATATTCTTTATACACATTGTATGACTTGATTTACTAAAGTGCATCTATGTTCACAGTGGCTGTTAGTCTGTAGTTTTCTTTTCCTATAATGTCTTTGCATGGTTTTTGTATTAGGGTAATGCTGACCTCATAGAAAGTTGGAAAATATTCTCTTCCTTTTAACTTTCTGGGATTGTTTATATAGCATTGATATTATTTCTTCCTAAAATATAATTTATCAGTGACAGCACCTAAACCTGGAATTTTCTTTGTGAGAACATTTTTAACTACAAATTCAATTTCTTTATTACATATAAAGCCAGTCATGATAATGTGACTTATTTCTTTTTGAGTGAGCTTTGGCAGTTTGTGTCTTTTAAGAAATTTATCTATGTCATTTAGGTTGTCAAATTATTGGCATAAAGTTGTATATTATCTTCTTCTATTATTATTTTTATATTTGTAGAATCTGTAGTGATGCCCACTCCCATTTTCGATATTGGTAATTCATGTCCTCTTTCTTTCTCACTCTGACTTTTCTTGGTTATTGCAATTAGAGGATTATTGATTGTACTGATATTTTTAAAGGACTGCCTATTATTTCATTGGTTATTTATTTTTCTATTATTTCAGTCTTTTATATTTCATTGATTTCTGCTTTGATCTTTATAACTTCCTTTCTTTTATTTACTTTGAGTTTAATTTGCTGTTCTTTTTCCATTTCTTAAGGTAGAAACTGAAGTACTGTAATTGATCTGAGATTTTATTTTATTTTTTAATATAGGTACTCGGTGCTATATAGTTCCTTTTAACTATTACTTTAGTGACATACCACAAATTTTTATTGTCATACAATTCAAAATGCTTTTTAATTTTTTTTGAGTTCCTCTTTAATAAACTGATAATTATTGAAATGCAATAATTTAATAATTATTATGATGTCAACAGAGCAGTGGGATAGAAAATAAGAGATTGTTTTTATTTTAGATGAGATCATAAGGAGGTAGTGACATTCCACCTGAGACCAGAAGGATAAGAAGGAATCAGCCACGTAAAGAGTTGAAGCAAGAGTATTCTAGGCATAGGGACAGCAAAAGCAAAAGCCCTGAAGCAGGAAAGAGGAAGAAAGAATCTGAAAAGAAGCCAGAGGTGAAAGAAAATTTATCCTAAGTTCAATCATCAAAGCATATTGCTTTTGAATACTATAAAGTACAGGAAGAAGTGCCATAGGACAGAGGGTTTCCATGTTTGGCCTACCTATATGTCTTCTTAGAGTCAGAGTAATGGGTAAAATGACCTCTGGAGAAGGCTCACCATCCCAGAAATTATATCCCTATTAAGTTGTTGAGATACCATTACATCCTGAGAATGTGTTGCTCTATGTCCTTAGTATGTTAAATTCTTTATCCTTGAAAGTTTGCCACAAGTGATCACTAGATTATTATTCTTTCTTTATTTTTTAATGTTTTTTTTAATACTCTAAAGAAACTTTCCAGATTGACCTCAAATAACTGAGTCATATCAAATATATTTCTTTGCTTTTCCCTTTGCTCTAGCCTCCCTGAATGGAGCTCTTTGATTCTTGGTGACAAGACTAAAATGATAAATCATGGACACAATCTGGTGCCATCCATTTTAAACTTTATTCTTATTCACCACAAAAGATCTGTGATGGAAAATGTTCTTTAGTCAGCCACAGCTGGCTCCAGGACCACAGTGAGTTCGTAAACATCTGTTGAAGACTGGCTAAAGACATGCCTCCCTTAAATTGTTTTCTCCAAGCTGGCTCACTGAGGAATTGTTCTCTCTATCTCTGGAAATCTTTTCTTGTGCTTTTTCCTTCCCCTTGGTTCCCCTGGGCTTTCATCAGCTCTTCCAATTCTATCCTCAAGTGAATGATTCACAGCTTGTATACTTCTCTCATATCAGTCTTGGGAAAGTCTAGAGAACATTCTATCTTTTCCCTAATGCTGAGGACCCTGTCCTTGGGCTCTGTGTCACAATGTCTGAGGCCATCACTTCACCTTCTAGTAGAAGATCAGAGAGAACTTGGCTTTTACAGGCAAGGTTTTTATTTTTTGCCCATCCCAACCAAAAAGACTGCAGAATGAGATCAATCAGAGATATTGTACCATGAATGCAGATCCCAGGATGGAACCATTTTAAGAAGGAAAATGAAGATTTCTGTCTCACTTGAGATGTCTATTTCTTCAATAGCAGAATGACAGGGTTCTAATCCTAGTCTTTAAGCATTCTGAGGACAGGTCTTTATAAGGTTTCATTACCTGATTATGTTTCTGTTTCCTCAGTTCCTTCTGGTCAGGAAATCCTTCCTGATAGCTGAGAAAAGGAACAATTAGACTCTTATCCATGTTTGCTCTTTGGCTTGTAATAAAGGAATATAACACAAACATCTTATCTCTCCAGCTGCTTATTGCTTTTCTCCCTCTGTGGTGATCACCACTGATGTGTACTCTGTGGAGGGGATGGTGATTCCAGTCACATGGAGAAAGCCTTGGATGTGTTTAATTTCCTGCCACACTTTGTGACAAAGAGCAAATTTCATGTCTTATGATCAAATAACTGTAACTTTGTAAGAGCAAATGTTTTAGAATAGGGATATTTGGGGTCCTTGTGTGGCTTGGGACATTGCCAGGGCAGCTATGGGGTCTGAGTGTTTTTATTCTATTCCTGCTTTATTACCCTGCCTAATTCTCCCATTTCAAAATGTCGTGGAGTAGGCTGGTGTCATTTGTTTTCATAAATTAACATCGATTGCAATTTATGACCAGATGGGCCCTGAAAAATAAGAGGCTTGTGTGTCTCTTGGAAGGTCTAAAGAAAAGCAGTGGGCATGCTCGGGTGAACTTTTGCACTTCAGTGCTTCGTTCTGCAGGGAGAGTAAATACTTGTGAAAAGTTCTGTTTTATAACAGCCGGTCACAAAGGACTCTTTATTAGGATTATTTTTTTTTGCCACTGCTTTTAATTCCTGTAGCAACCAGAAAAAAATGTAAATATTGTTATTTTACTTATTAGGAAGCAATGTGTATGCTGGGGAACAACTTTACTCTACTTGGAAATCAAAGGTTTAGAGTCTGAATCCCCCAGTTATCTCTACAGTCAACTGTGAGATAATGTAGGATGAAGAGTGGTATGCATATTGGATCATAGTACATGAAAGCTCTGACCCAATATGAATATCTCTTTTTGCTACTCCTTCATGGGTCAGTGAGAAGAACTGGGTCAGTGAGAGGCACAGAGGAAAGAAAAATAAAACACTAGAGAATTTGATGAGTCTAAGGTTCTAAGAAATAATGGCTTGTGGGAAGCTGGAATCCAAGGTCGGCTTGGCAGCAGCCAAAGAGGAGGCTGCTTGGCCACTGTAAGCATTTAGAGACCACATGTAGCTGGGTGGTGCTTCCTCCCACAAGGACACATGTTTCAGGGTATGTGAAGAACAGGACCAGAAGACCCTTTTTCTTAGCTCTGTTAGTATATAACTATGGATATGTCACATGATCTCACTTAATTTCTTTCTAGGGTAAAACAAGACAAGACAACTTCTAGGAGTCCTTCCATCTCTCTTATACCCTTTTGATGATAATCTTTGTTTATAAATTTATGTTAGAATCAGAATGTTGTTTTATTTTCCTACTCAAGTAATTGGCATTTAAATTCCTCTTGATAGACATAAAATTATTTAATAATCTTTACTCATCCAATGCCCTTGCTATATTTTGGTAGACCCTTAGATTCTGAAAAATCAATTTTATATGTAAAAACTTTATATATACATAGTTCCTATGTATATATAGGAACTATGATTTGTCCCAGACCCCATAACTGGACTGAGATTTAAGCTCAGTCTCTTAGAGATATTACTACTCTGCTTTTTAACAAAACTGCCCAAATATATTTTGAATACAAAGTAAAGAGAAATGCATCCCTGAATAGGACAGGTGCAATCTATACATATCTTCAGGTTGCTCATATTTTGTAGGGCAAAACAACACTTAGTTATAATAAAGTGTGATGCATGTGATGGAAGGGGATATGAGCATCCGAAGGAGAATTTATCCCAGAGCAGGGATCAATAAAGATCTTTCTGAAGAAGTAACATTTAATTCTTCTCAAGAATGGAATTACCTTAGTCAGGCCAAAGGGAGTTAAGGAAGAATGTCCCAGGCAGCAGGAATAACATGTACTTTGGATTAAGACAGGATTTCCCAAATACCAAGTGTATGGGTTGAAGGAAAGAATATAAAAAGAAAGAAAAGAGGGGCCCAAGATAAATAATAGGAAATGAGTAGATGATTTCCCCCTGTGTTTACTTCAAAAATAACCCTTAAGATTGATGTTCTACCTGAATAACTACCGCTGCTCACATCAAAATTGGTAAATTTGGTTAATTTAGTAAAATATCAAGTCAATGTATATATACTGGGCAGTTTATGAAACTCTGAGTGCCTGTGACACCTATAACCTCTTCCTTCTAAAACAGATATACCCTCCCCTAGAGGTCAACAGAGTTTATACCACATGACCCTCAGCATGTTGGCGACACCTGATTAGACCAGGGATAGCAGTCAAAAGAAGCGGTCCAGGGAAAAAACTTACTTCACAGAAATGTGCTAGACTGAATAGTGACTAAAGGACAATTTGTGGGTTTGAGGGTAAAACAGAAAGACAAACTTCAGAAGGCAATAGAAGCCATGAATAGGAAGAAACCACGAGGAGTGTGCAGGAGATTAGGAAAAAACTAGGGATAGGTTGCTGTAGTAACTTATCTACACCAGGGCTGGGTGGGAAATGAAAGCAGAAGCAGTAAACAGAAAGAAATAGAACTGTGGAAAAGGGGAATGACTGAGAAGCTGTGGATTCACAATTAGAAAGCTGTAGAATGCCAATGGTTTGGAGTGGATTTATGCACTGTTGTTGGGAGTGTTGCCAGGAGCAGCCTTTCTGGAGAGCAATCTGACACAACTTAGTCATATTAAAATAAACCCTATGTATATTTCCCAAGAGTACTTCACAAAGGCCCTTAAGGGGATGTGTTTGAAGATGTTCATTATGGCGTCATTTGTAGTGACAGAAAGTTGGCGGCAACCTGGAAATCCATCAGTGGAGATTAGATAGGCAACCTAGGGCAGTTATATATCATGGAGAACTAAGCAACAGTGAGAATAAACAGCCTGGATGAACATTTAATAATGTGGATGAACTTGTAAAAGTGAAGGATGAAAAAGTAAGAATCAGAAAGAGGTATATAACAAATTACTCTTTTTTTTTTTAAGAAAAATAGGTGCATTCAAAAAATACAAGAACACGTGGTACAAAAGATAGACATTAAATACAAATGAGAGTGGTTGCCTAAGGGTTGGAGGCAGAGAAAAATAGGATGAAAGAATGTGGATAAAAGTAAATAAATAAGAAATAAGCTAAAGAACAGAATAGCCATAGACTGAGGGGTACAAATACTCCACCCTCTGCAAATGACAAAAGGAAGGAAAAATGAAAAGGGGAAAAAATGAGGAAGAGAGAGTAAAGGATTCTTACTTCAGAGATAAGCAGACCAATACTGTTTGGTCATATGACAAGTTATGGCTGCAATAGTCTGAAGGGCAAAGAATGATTTTCCAGATCTCTGAGGCCCAGCCATGGAGCTGTGGAGTTTCCTGGACTTCTTTTATGCCACATATCTTTATAATAAACCCCAGTCCTCTGAGGTCATCTGAGCAGGTCTCCATTCTTTGGAACTTTAATGCACCTAACAGAAAGTTGTAAAATGAAATATAAATGACAATTCAAGTTACTCTTACTAAATAGTTATGATGTTCCAAGCCCTATTCTAAGGTTTTTATAGGTAAAATATTTAATCTGAACTGCAATTGCCTGTGTATGTACAACTACTACCTTTAATATGCATATAAAGAGACTGAAGCACAGAGAGGCTAAGTCATGTACCCAAGGTAATACAGCCAGTGGGTAGTAAGCTGGAATTTAAACCCAGGCAGTTCAGCTCTAGAGCCTGTGCTTATGACCAGAAAGCTGTATCAAAAGACGCTCTTGAGTAAACTCCATTTGAATGGCTAATTTTTTTTTTATTCAATGTCAGGCTTGACTAACTTTTAAAAATTCTTGGATTTTTTTTTTTTTTTTTACCTCAACCCCAGTAGAGGCAGTCACTATTGATTGTGAAGTACTCAGATTTAGAAAAAAAGAGTTGTTATCTCTGTGGCATGCCACATTCATCTCTAATCCATCGCCTTCTTATCTTGTTAACAAATCGAATACCAAGGACACTGGATCTTGGGTCAGTGATTCTCTCTCAGGCATGTGGTCTTGGGTAAGCCAACAAGCTTTCTCAGCCTCAGTTTCCTCATTTGAAAAGCTGGGGCTAATAGCAGCATTCACATCTTTCATTGTGGGGATCAAATGTGAAGATATGTAGCCAAGAACTTTGAATGTTGCTTAGCCTATATTTGGTGTCTGGGACACACCAGTTAAGATGGTCCTTCAAGCTCTTCTCTTCCAATGCTTTGCCTTTCATTGCATCATTGCACCAGTTTGGAGAGCCTTGGCATCCTGTTGCCATGGTCACCTTGCACAAACTTCAACCTGGAAACCAGTCTGTAGTCACCATGGTGTCCATGATGTTGCTCTGCCTGGTAATAAACATGGTGATTGAATTTGGCCTCTTTGTTGTCTGTTTTCTCACCCTGCATGGGGTAACTTGGCCCTTCTGGGTCTGTATTCAGTTTTGGTTCTTTTTTTTTTTTTTTTTTTTTTAGCAATTGGAGCATTATAGAACTGTATTTTCTCACCCTTACTCACTTGGTTTTGCCATGTTTCTGCTTGTTAAAAATTGTGCCCATCCCAAATAACAAAATTTCTTGACCAGTCTGTCCCTGTCTCCTCTCCACACTAAGACTTGGTTTGTTCTTCTTTGGAAGTTCTTTAAAAGTAGGTTTGTCTCTTTCCCATGAAGTGCTTAATCATGACTTCTGTTTTGGTGATAAATGTGTTTGTCTCTCCTGTGCCCTGTTTAGAGTAAAAGCTCTTCAGTGAGTCCTTGCACGTTTTACCTGTGTGCTTTTCCAGCCTTTAGCCTGGTGTTTTCCATGTAGGGAGCATACAAAAGATGTCTGGTGAACCAAGGGACATCATGTGTGTTCTAGCCTGGGCTGGCAAGAGCACTCAGATCCTCTAGGCTGCCCACCCATTCCTTCAGGTCACTCAGACTGCATGAAATAGGGAGCCACTGATGGGCTGAATTTCCTCTTGGTATAAAGAAAGCTCCAGGGGACCAGTAGCAGCAGCTGACATCAGCTTTCAAACTCTCCATTGTTTTTTCTAGAATGGTCATGAACTTAGTACTGCTTTACTCCACTGGTTCTAACAAAGGTTTCATCACTACAATTCATTGTTTATGAATCCATTCAGGGAACATTTAGGAAGTGCCAACTTTATCTGACTGAGGGCCTGGGACTAAGAAGACTAAAACATGACTCTTCGCCCATGAGAGGCCATGGTTTGATAATAAACATAAATAGATACAAAAATTAAAACACAATAGCAGAAAGAAATATGACAATAAGGATGTGAGCCAATGGGAGGGAGTGGAGTCAGACTTCCTCAGTTCAAATCCAGTTCTAATGCTTAGTAGGTGGCAGGACCTTAGTCTCCAAGTCTCAATTTCCTCATCTGTAATAACATTTACCTTGGGGGTTGTTGTAAGAACTAAATGAGATAATGCATGAAAAGCACTTGGCATAGTACATCACGCAAAGAGAGCCTAGATAAACGTTATTTGCAGCCATTGTTCTCTATGCTTCAGTTCTTCTCAAGTGTAAAATAAGGGTGGTATTGCACCCAACTCATTAGGATTACCATGAGAACCAGATTATGTAATGCACAAAGGTGCTTGGCACAGTGCTTGACAGCGTAAACATTCAATAGTTGTTAGTTATGATTCTTATTTTATATAAAGTAAAAAAGAAAGAAACAAAAGTTTAGAGGTATGATTTACTACTAATGTCTACAACTTACTTTGAAGTGCATCAACATGGATTAGGTAGATGGTTAAAGAAAGGTATAGAGAGATGGATAAACATGATGAAATAAATAAGCAAAATCTTAATTGTAGAATCTAGATGGTGGGTACCTACAGGGGTGTTCACGGTATCATTCTTTCAATTTTTCTGTAGATTTGAAATTTTTCACCATTTTGGATAATCTTGGAAGTAGAATTCGAACAAGAAGATAATATGGAAGGAATTAAAGACCTGAAATGAACTGCTTTTGCTCTTCTTCGCTGCCTTTTTTCCACTTCCTTCTTTGCCTTTTAAGAGAACAGCAAGTGCCAAGGTTCAGAAACATGAGGGAGGAGGTATCCTTTGGGGTGTTGAGTGAGTACTTCCAAGCTGAGATGAGGGTACTTGAAAGAGGGGCAGAGGTTGTAGTGGCTAAAAGCACAGAGACATCCTGAGTTCAAATCCCAGCTCTGCATTTACTAGCTTTGTAAACTGGGAGAATTTGCTTAAGTTATTTGTGCTTTGATTCCTTATCTATTAAAATATAGATAACATTACCTACCTTTTAATATTGTTTTTAATAATAGACTAGTTAATATTATCATTGTCATCATCATCATCATCTTACGAAGCATGTCCTCTCAGAACTCTTCAAGACTTGGAGTCTTCATGTGGCTCTGCCTTACCCCTTATTGAATGAGAGCCTTCTAGGAAGACTCAGTTGGAGGAAGATGGGAAGGATAGAAGTAAGGGCCATAGTGGGTGAAGTTCGGGGAAGAATTCAGTAGGAATCTGGGGTCCAAGAGAGACAGATACTCAGGCACCAGTCAGATAGATGAACACTACAGACCCGGGCTGATCGCTTGTTCTGTCATGCATGTGGCTTCTAATGACATATTTAAATGCTGATGAAATTATAATCCTGTTGTAGTTCTTTTGGAGGCTTGTTCATCAACCTGGGCAGTGCGTGTGGCTGGCAGGTAGCCAGCATCATACCCTGACTCCTGCTTCCATGTGACTCAGCACAAATCAGACTTTAATAGCTTCTAATTCCAAGTTTGAACTTGCCCCCAAATGAAAGCTTCTCTCCATCTCTCCACTCTCCCCACACCTTTACAACTCACTCCCCACTTCCAATTTATCAGCTAGTAAATTTTGAGTTGAACTTCGAGCCAGATTTTCATTTAGTCTTGGCAAAGGATCAACTTCTTCCAAGAAAAGAAAAAAAAAAAAAAAAGGAGGAGGGATAGAGCTAAACAAAGTCCAGCCAAACAAAAAGTGCTCATGGAAACGGCCCCACAACATTAAGTAACTCAGTGTAGAGCGAGCAGTGCTTTTTGATGCATTAAGTGTGAGTGAATTTGAAACAGTTTGAAATGCTCTGACCATGCATCTAGGTACCAACCAAGCACATATGAGCTCCTGGTTTGGGAAAGTCATGAGTCACCAGTCAATAGTTGGTGACTTCACAGCTGGAGAGAGGGTTTGGAGGTGGCACCCACACTTGTTTTTATCCTCAATTGTATGGCCATTGGCCATGTGACATCTCTGCTTATGGGTGGCAGAAGACCTGTTGATCTAAGACTCTACGCTGGTAGATCTGCCAACCACCTGGGGAGCAAGGGACATTTCCAATAGTGCACAGTATCTGGAGTTACAGAAAAAGGCATATAAATAGCTCGACCTCACTCACAATGGAAAAACGCAAACCAAATCATCAGACTGGAAAAAAATGGAGTTTGATAATAACTATCAGCTTGAAAAACATTATTTTAAAGTTCAATAATATTCACTACTGGAAACATTATTGGAAAATGGTCACTCTCTTACATTGTGTGTCTTTGATGTAAATGATATCACCTTTCTAAAAAGAAATTTGATATCTTTCTCTACCTCTTTCCACCTCCCCACCTTTATTCATTCATTCATTCCCCTTTACTCTACACACCAATTTCCCATAGACAAACGTTTCTTATAAGTTTAATATGTATCATTTCGATATATTCTTGCAAAATATGAAATGTTTTGTGTGAATATATTTTTAATTTATAAAAATGACATTATGGTACATCTTACTTTTTTCACTCAGTATATATTTGCTGTAGTTATATTATGGATACATTTAAACTATTGCTACTAAATGCTACACAGAATCCCATGGTGAATTTCACCAATTCTTCTAGTGATGGACTTCCAATTGCCTCCAACTCCTCACCTCTGTTACACACACACACACATACACACACACACACACACACACACACACAAGGCTCAATGGACAGTTTTATATATGTTCCATTATGGACAGGTATGAACATGTCTTTGATATCTCTCTCTCGCTCTTGCTCTCGCTCTCGCTCTCACTCTAGCTCTGTCTCTATCTCTATCTATCTCTATCATCTCTATTTTTATTTCTATCTCTGTATATCTGTATCTGTATCTCTATCTGTATCTCTATCTCTATATTTATATCTATATCTAAATTCATCTATGTATACTATGTACTATGTCCTCTATATACTATATCAAGGTAGATTACTGGGTTATAGTATGAGTGTATTTGATTAAATAGTGCAGCAATCTGACACTATTGCCTTAGATTAAAAATTAGACACACTCTTTGTTTGACCTGGCACTGATAAGAATATAGCCTATAGATATAATTCCATATGTTTACCAAGGTAGATATATAAAGACATTCACAGAAACACTTCATATTATCAAAACCCTAAAAAGTGCTGGAGTGTCATGAGAATATATATTTTGGTGTGTCCCTTACTCTCTAGAGAGGAAGAGAGCACAGTCTCTGGAAATCTAATTCATGGGTTAGATCCGGGTTCCCATACCTACTGTCTGTGTACCTTGCACAGATACTTTTTTTTTTTTTTTGCCTCAGTTTCCTCAATGGTGTGATGGGGACAGTGGCACACACATATTTCTATCAGTCAGAGTTCCAGCAGGAAACAAGCTGCACATTCAAATTGAGTAGTTTAGGGAGAGTTTAATAAAAAGGACAATTTACACAGGTGTGGAGAGGGTAAAAGAAGCCATAAGGGAAATTGCAGGGCTGGAAAAAATGGAGAGCAATTGACACTCTTTGGCCCTGAATTAGTGAGAAGAAGGGCAGCCTCTGAAATGCAGAAAGAGAGTCCTGTGGAGAGGGCCACCTGCAAGAGCTGTGGCCCGAACTCCAAGGATTGAACAACTCCAGGTGACTGTCAAGAGAGAACACATACTAGGGGACCAGAAAGCTGACTTCTCTCTTTACCTTCTCTCTTTTCTCTTCTGGTGATGACCACTGGCTGGACCCAACTGGAAGCCAGAGGCAAAGGAGCTGCTAAGGCTCTTCCTACAGATGACCTCCTGGCGCAGAGATCGGAGTGCAGAGTGGATCAGGGAGGGGCGGGCAAATGGAAACATCCAGCAAAACACTTCATGTAGTTTTGGGGAGAATTAAGTGAATAAATATATAGGAAGTGCTTAGAATAGTGAGTGGCACATAATAAATGCTTAGTAAGTATGAGTTGTTATTATCACTATTTTATTAATATTAATGTGGATTCTTCATTAAACCCATCGAAACCAACCCAGTTAATCCAGTTGTGCTGCAATGGGGTTAGGTTTCCAAGATAATATACCAATGAAAAAGGAAGAAGTAGCTTAGTGTAAGAAGTATGAACCTCTCTGTATAAAAGACATTTTGAAAATTGGTTAATGGCCTTTGTCTTTGTGGAGTCTGAAGATTACAAGGGGTGAGGAGAGGCTTTCACTTTTTATTTTCTACCATCTGTTTTCACGTTTGTACTTTTTTACCATACACACGCATTATTTTTATTTAAGAAAATGTCAACAAGCAGTATCTGAGTGGTACATTCATGGGACATGGCTTTTTTTAACTTTTTTTTTTATTCTCTGAATTGTTTAAAGTATTTGTAAGTTTAAAAATAAAGTATGTTACTAAGAAGCACACTGTGCTAGAATATTCTAAGTATGAAAACTGGCCTAGAATAGTGTTTTTGAGATCCCGAAGGCCTCTGGCGTACTTATTATTTATTACCGTAAGGTCACCTTGGCCTCACATTTCCTCCATTTCATAGTTCTAGAGTCTATGCCTGGAATGAATGACTTACAGCGGTCTTAAGCAGTAAGAAGGGGCCTTCATTTCACAAAGCAAGTTCTTGCTGAGTGGGAATATATATACAGGTATGTATGTATGTATGCATATGTATGTGTATGTGTACATGTATATGTATATTCAGTAGTTGTTTCCCTGGGATTTTATGGATGCATATATGTGAGTTTTATGAATATATGCAAATACATATACATACATATATTTTTTCAACATGGCACAAATGTACTATAAAGAGTATGCAACTGGGCTCTGACGTCCGCCAGCTAGTAAAAAGTTACTTTACTCTAAACCTTGGTTTTCTCATCTCTGTGATGGTGATTGATACCTACTTTGCAGGAACTTTGGAAGATTAATTGAAATGAGCGTGCTTGACATTTTAGTAATCACTCAATATACAGTAGCAGTTATTTATTGTTAGAAGTAACAGTCCAAACCAGCTTTGCCCAGTGAAGAATTTTGTTTTATTCCAACCCAGTCCCTCTAACTCTTTTATCGGGAATTTTCTTTGGAAGGGGATTGAGTGAGTAGAGGGTACCTTTAGACATAGAGCCCTATTGAATGCCAAGCTCTCTGAGCTAAACTATCTCCATAACTTTAGCTTTTTCCCATTTAGGCTGATGAGGAACACAATGTCCATGGAAATTTAGTGATCTGTCCAAGCTCACAAGCCTGGGATTATAAAACCAGGTTTTCTAATACTTTAATATACCTTTAAAGTATATTTAAAGTATAAAGTAGAATCCCATCCATATATGGCTATCAATGGATTTTTGTTAAAGATGGGAGAATGGTACCTACAAGGAATCCTCTGGGTAGAAGAGCTGCACAAAGTCATCTGACCCACTGGCCTACTTCATGCTTCCTCTCCTACAATGGCATTCCCTCATGGGCCAGTGGCCAGGATCAGGGACAGCTTCCAGTGTACAGAATAAAGCAGACCTGAGAAGGCCATGACCATGACCTAGATGTCACATTATTTGCTCCTAGCAAATAAGCTAATGTTTCTCCTTGTGGCAGAAACTGGCTCTTCAACTCAGATGTTTTGTGGATTTTTTGAGATTGTAATCACTACTCCTTATCACTCTTTTCAAGTCTTGTTGCCCCAAAGACTGGTGATTTTAGAGTTCTTTAAACTGGGAACCAACCCTTGACACCCTTAAGGGAGTTCTGTTCTGATGTGATCCCCAGGAGAAGAGAGGTGTCATCTGAAGCAGTGTCACCATTGTGATCATCAAAGAGACTTTGGCAGACAAGAAGCCCTGGGCATCAGCTCAAGCTAAGTGACTAAAAAAATGCCTCTGCCTTCTAGAGTATGGCATTTTTTGGGTTTAGTTTTGAAGAATTTATCATCATTAGAGCTGTCTGAAATGAAACAGTATATTTCTCATCTTTGAAAGTGTTTAACCAGAGGCTGGCAAACCACTTGACATAAATATTGTAGAATAGTTAGATGATCTCAAAGTCCCTCATTCTAGGGCAAGGCCTTATCTTTTCCTTAACCATTTTCCACTAAATCACTCACTTCTTAACCACTAAAGAAGTGAGTAAATGAAGGGAACTCTATGTTGAGTAAAGGAGAATTTAATCAGATTTTCCATACTAAAAATGTTTCTGTGAAGAAAAATCAGTGCAGTGTATTGTATAAAATCTTGGGCTTGGAGTTAGGACATCTGCCAGATCTATCAACCAGATGAGTAGCTTTCATGCTAGTTGATTCTGCTCTCTGGGTCCCTGTTTCCTCACCTATCATATGAGAGGGTGGGGTCAGAGAATCTCTAAGTTTCCTTGTATTAGGAACTTTGGTTGGAAGCTTAAAATTGGTCAGAAAATAAAGTTCAAACATCTGTATGCAGATGAACATATGGCAGATCCATGATGAAAGAATAAAACCACAAAACTTTCTATGGTATTCATGTCATTATTCACATTACATTCTAGCTAAAAACAAATGCACATAGGAGTATGAAGTAGAAGAGGTCCTAAAACCTTCTTTATCAGTACTGCTCAAGTAGGTCATGGAGGCCTGGTCACCAAATGTGGCTCTGGTGTTTTTGCAGCCCATGCTTCAGGCCAAAATAAAGAGAAATTTCATGTTTTAAATTCCCAGGAGCCCTGGCTTCTGCAGGCTAGAGAGATACTTGTGCTTCCATCTATGCCAGGGCTACCATAGAAAATGCCACAGACTGAGTGGCTTAAACAACCGAAATTTGCGTCAGTTCTGTAGACCAAACGTCTGAGGTGTCTGTAGGACTGGTTCCTTCTGAGGGCTGTGAGGGCTGATTCTATTCCAAGCCTTTCTCCTTGGCTTATAGATAGCTCCTTTCTTTCTATGTCTGTTCACGTTGTATTCTCTTGATGTGTGTCTCTGTCCAAATTTCCCCTTTTAATAAGCACATTAGTCATATTTGATTGGGGCTCATCCTAATGATCTAATTTTACCGTGATCACCTCTACAAAGACCCTATTCCCAAATAAGGTCACACATTGAGGCATTGAAGGTTAGGACTTCAACCTAACCTATGAATTTGGAGGGCGGGGGGAGGCATGATTCAGTCCATATCCCTGTCCATACCACCTCACCCACTCCACTAGACTTTCTGGGTCAAGTCACAGTTGGCAGGATGGGTAATAGGTAATGAGTCATGAAAGTGACCATGTATTTCTTTAAGCTCATGCATCCTATCTGGTTCTATTTACTTCTCAGATTATTAAACCAATATTTATTATATTAATATTCTCTTGGAGTTGATGAGTGGTGTGTGTGTGTGTGTGTGTGTGTGTGAGAGAGAGAGAGAGAGAGAGAGAGAGAGAGAGAGAGAGAGAGAGAGAGAGATTGAGAAAGATTAGCACATAGGAGAAAAGTGCAGAATTTACCTGTAGGCTATATATGTGTCTAATTTCTCTATAAATAACCAGCTTTGGGCTCCCGTCTCAGGATTTCCCTGGGAATAATCTTGATATGTGAACAGTAAAGCTTGAGTTCTGGAGTGAAGCAGTAGCCTCACATCCACAGCAATAGGAAAATGGGCTTGGTGTAAATCCAGTCTCATATCAGTAATTACCCCACCACACATTTATGTTGGGCTGGGTCCCAGTGCCCTACCATGAAAGCCATCAGCTTCATCTAGACTCAAATTGCCCACTCTGCAGTTGAGTTCATCAGGAGGACGAAAGGAGGGAGGGCCCTCAGAAAAGATCTGCTTCTACATGCTCTGGTCCTCAAAAGCTGGGGACCCTAGACTTGGTCATGCTCAGGGTAGAGACTGTGCCTGATCAATGCACCACAGTCCAGAGACATCAACAGAGAATGACTTACAAATCTGTCCTCCCAGTACATATTTTACCCTCTGTTGGATTTAACTGCCAAGGTTAATCCATCATCTTTTTTATCCTATGAGAGGCCGAGTATTTAAACTAACTGAAAATAAATATCTTAAGCCTACGTCAACTTCATGTAGAGAACCTTTATGAAGTAAACATGAGTGAAAAAGAAGCAGGTCATTTTGAAAAGGCAAGAAGTCATGCAGGAGAGGCTAACAGTCTGATTCTGGTCTTCAGTGACTCAGTAGATGCAGTAGACTTTAACTTCTGGCTCCTGGCTCCCAATTGAGAGCCTGTTCCAACAGACTGCCCCACTGTCCACCCTAACCCAACTCTATAAAGCTGCTGGTTGAACAACCCAAAGGCAGTCATGAGCAATAAGCCCTAGTGTCAACTTCTCAGATCTGTGAGCCATGAAAACACTGGAACTTCCCCAATTTTCAGGGTTGAAGAGAGATTTTTTATCCTAAGGGTAATGCAATTCTGATTAGGGAATGCTGGTGCATAACATGAGTTTTACCTATCATCTGAAAACAAGCAAACATAATAAGCAAATATGAGATGGCCAAATTGGGGGTAATGGGGGTGGCCAAGAAAACTCAGGGTTATCCATCCATCTGAAGATCCTTGAGAGTGTGATAGAAAATGCACCACATTGGCTACTAATTTCAAAGAGTTGAGAGAAATTGTAGATGACATTCATTGAGAATACATTGTGTATCAAGCATTGTGCTAGGTGCTTGTACATTCTCCCATGGAATCCTTACAAAACCCTTCAGGGTAGAGATTATTTCTGAGTAGTGAGGTTCAAAAGAACGAATGCACATAAAGCTCTTAGATATGATGAAATGTTATAAAGCCACAAAGATTCAATACATGCTATTATTTTATTAAATGACCCCTGAAATTCCTATTAGCCTAAGACTGACATAGGGAAATAGTAGATGCCTAAAAGATACGTGATATAGCCCTATCATATACCACAAAGCATTACCCAGTCAGATGACATCAGCTTGTTAGAGAGGGATGGAAATGCTGTGCGATCTGCTTAGTGAACCACAACAATGTAGAACCTTCCTTCAGTAATCATGAGGGCACTCGTCAAAGAGGCTGGCAATCGACCAAGGAAAACATACATGTTGTCAACCTCCAGCCCTGGTGGAAAAGTCAGGTAGGTTTTTCATTGCCTTTTCCATCTTGGTTAGCGGATCTGGTTAGGCATTAAAATTTACAAGGTTTGATCTCTGCTGGACTCAGTTTTTATATCAGTAGAATGGGGATAGTATTTCACATGTCTATACTAATGCATTAAATGAGCTAATGTATTTGAGTACATCTATCAAAGTGCTGACATATAGGGAGTAATAAAAATAATAGTTAAACACCCACTGTTTCAGTCCATTTGGGAAATAAAGACTCAGTACTAGTGGGACTTCTGCAAGGTGACACATTCAATGGAGGGGGTGGTGTTTGAAAGGAAGTGAGTCTAAAGGCATCTGAGCTAGTGGAGTATAAATGCCCTTTGGGCAACAGTCTTATTTGTTCTTATTCATACAATGCCACCCACCTTGTCATTAAATCACTTACTCCTTGTTAGTAATTGTTTTTTTCTGGAGCGTGGAGGCTCCAGAAGGAATTTGTGAGGGACACCATAGAGCTGTTTTCAATCTAATTAAGACATATTAAGCTAGTGGGGCTCAAACTAAAGCTGAGGGCATTAGATCAACTATCAGGGTGAACACCCCAAGTAAATAACTTGGGGAATATATAGCTAGCTACACTATTAAAACAGAGGCTTTAGAATCTGACAGACTTGTGTTTTTGTGAGTAAATTCTTAAACATTTCTGAGCTTCAACTTCAAGAATTGGGTGTGATCATTCATGTAAAGCACTTGACCAGTGCATAATAGTTGCTGCATATTATTATTTTCAAGGAACTTATATATACATCATTCTAAATTATTTCATTTAAAAGTGATGTTAACAGGACAGGAGCCAGAGACATAGATTCCCAGACGAGTTTCTTAATACCTGCAGCTCTGTGTTCTAGCTCCAGTTCCAACAACAATCTCATCAAGCAGCCATTGGTTTGCCTGCTGCTCAGGGGATGGAATTAGACTAAATTGTCTTCAAGTGGTGTAGTTTAAAGATGAATGTACGATCACATGTGTTCCCGAAGTGTGGATGAACTCTGTCTGTACTTGGAAGTTGAGAGTGTGAGGGCAGAGGGAGTGGAGGGGTGAAGTTTGCATCACATGGCTGCGACTTAGTCATAGGTTCTTTTTAAAGATTGGCTGATGAATTCTGAAAGGCAGGCCATTTCTAGCACTTAGTTCTTTGAGTTGTGGAGGCAGAGCCCCAGATGAAGGAATTTCTGGCTCTTTCCCATGGCCTCACTGCACCTTACAAGGCCTGTGGGAGGGCTGGCAGCAGTGAGATGAAGGGAATAAATGGGAACATGGAGCTTGATAGATTCGGTAACTGCTGGTGACTGAGTTCTTGTTGGCTCCGGCTCACCACATCTAAGACTCCGGATTGGATACTCGCAGGCTGGTTGTGGTCTGAGGCCCCTGGAAGTCTCTTTCTACACATCTCCCCCTTTTTCAACTTGGTGGGAGGTGAGCTGACCCACAATGTCACTGCACTCGGCCACTACACTTCTGGTCCCAGCCCCAAAGCCTGTCTCAGCAATTTAACCGTGGATCAGAGAGAATGAGCAGGTTACGTACTGACAAGAAATAACAATATCAGGAGAAACACCTGGGCCAACATTGCCTGTTGATTTAATCAAGCCGTCACATTACTCGCATTCTCGTAAAATGCTGCTTGTCTTGTTCTCCATGTGCTCAGTATGAAATCTCAGGTTTGGCTGCAGGAAGATGACAGATCTTCAATAAACCAGGCTAGGAAAGTCAACATGGCCTTCTAAAAGCCCAGCATCTTCCCTCCCAGAGGGGGTGGCAGTGAAGAGTTGACTCTGCCTTCCCTCCTTTCTCTGCAGTCGCACCCCGTGCTCTGGCCACGTCAATCAGATAATAGCCAGTTTTTTTTTTTCCACTTCGTGTTCTCAACATGTTAACTCTGTGTCTGTTGTTTGATTGTTTAAGATAGTATGTTATACCTCAAATAGTATTCTTCTAGAAGCAAAGACCTCATCCTGCAGTTATTCTCCAAAATTTAGAGTTGCTTCATAGGTAAACAGCCCACTCTGTCTATTATATGACTTACTAACAACAACAACAAACAAAACAAATTATATATATATATATATATATATACACACATATATATATATACACACACACATATATATAATGTGTATGTGTATGTGTGTGTGTGTGTGTGTGTGTGTGTGTGTGTGTGTATTTCAGGATGGGAGTGGGATAAGGGGAAGGCTTGGACAGAATGACAAAGCCTAATTTCAAAACTGCTGAAAAGGCTTTATTTATTTATTTATTTATTTTGCCACAAAGTGGCCTAGAAATTTCTTCTGAAAATCTCAAACTTCAGATATTCTTTTCTTAAGTTTATGGCTCTGTTCCTTGATGACGTGCTAGAAAAGTTCTCTGTAGGACAGGACACATGTCAATACTTCTCTCTCAGTTACATGTGAGAAGGGAGGGGCATCAACTCTTACAGAAAATTAATTTTGCCAGGGAGGGGATGATGGTTGCTTGACTGGGCTGGCAGGACGGGAACTAGAAGAGGATGATAGGGCTAGGACCGGGGGCTTGCTTTAAGAAGACAGAGCACAGGAAATAACTATGCAATGAAGCAGAAGCAAAGATTTCACTTTTTAAAAATAAGTTTGAGGAAAATCTGTCCTGATGGTGAGGTGCTGGGAACACTGAGATACACTGTATCCTGTGCTTTTCCTTTAGCCAAGACATTGTTAAAGGGTAAAGGCACAATTCTTAGACATTAGAAAATGAACACACGTGAAAGATTTTATGTCACTCAATAATTAATGAGGGAACCAGCAAAATGTTACCAGCGGTTTGAAGGAGAATTCAAAGAAACAAATACAGGCCATGCAGAATGGCAAAATTAATAATAAATGGTGACATTTCCTGAACTTGGCCACATTTGAATGAAACACCCTATCAACAAAAGAAAAATGTCCTCTGTATTGACCGTGGTGGTGTTCGATATTATCTCTATCAGGGCAACTTTTAGTTTTTGAAAGCCATAAGGAAAATGTGATTCTGTTGTAGTTAACTGTAGCAAATTGTTTCAAAGGTTTCCCGTGTTGACCTTAAGTGCTGTGAAGCTGCTGTGTTGATTTCTAGAGAAGGGAAGGTCCTGCCTTGGAATGATGGCAGGGATGCAGAGATCTTTACTCCTCTACACTGATGTCCTATGTGATCTAAGAGGACCCACATCTTAGTTTCCTGTTCCCTCAAATAGAGATGATACTAGTTGTGACTAATTTTTTCAAGTCTTTGCAAGAAAACCAGAAAAATGATTGTCAAGTGAATTTAAATGACCACCAGGCCCAGCACCCCAGCACACAGCAGTCACTTAATCAAGGCTCTGGCTAACACATCAGAAATCCAAGTAAGAATGTGATTGGTGGAAACCTCCTACCCTCACAAACACCCCTGTCATCTCTCCTGGCAGGCTTTCCCATGCTGTTTGTTTGCGGTGACATGACACACTGGCGCCTGGAGACAGGGCAGGGCAGGGCAGGGAAGGATTTGGAATCTCCCCAACCCTTCCCCCTCCCAAAGCTTTGTCCTCAGGCTCTGTTTCTGGCGCCCTGGGATCACATTTCTTGCTTGCAGGTGCCAGAGAGACACTTTTCTGTTTGCTCTCCCACCCAGACTGCCCTCTGTTTGTCCTTCCTCCAGGTGGAGGTGGCAAGTGACAGAGTCTGTTTTTAAAAGAATCTTTCTTCCTCCCCTCCGTTTTTTCCCCCACCCCCTCAAAGTGTAAGAACATTTTGGCTTCTTTCCATCACTTGGGGCTCACGTTAGATTTGAGTCTGCTCCTGTTAATAGCCCAGAAGTTAAGGTAAGGGTTCAGTCTTTAGAGGTGAGCTGTTTTGGGGGGACAATCAGGAATGCATAGAGCTTGCCGCACTGGTGATGGCATCTTTCTTTTAATCTTAGCCCATGCAACCTATAGTCTCCCAATATTTTTATCCTAGTTCATGTGGCCTTATCACTGGCTTATTTTCTACTCTCCTTGGGCATAAGGTATTATCCAGCCTGAGTACCTTTTATGCCCCGAATAGCTGGCTTACATTCCTTGTCCTGCTATTAACTTATGACTCTTTCTTAAGGATATTTTCTTTTCGAAGAGACCTATGGGTCATTAATGTCAGAACGTCTACATTAGGGAGGAACTTTGATGTTGCAAGTTGATAGAAACCCAGCTCAAACTCATTTAAGTAAAAACAGGTAGTAATGCTTCACAAAACTGAGAAGTACAGGGTGTAGATTAAAGCAGAGGTTCAAAAGCAATCTCCCAAACCCAAGCTTCCTGCTACTCAGTTTTATATATTTAGCAAATAAAACTACAGCTGTGTCTGGGTCATGTGCCTACCTCTACAACTGGGGTGTACATTCATTCAGCCACATATAGACCACTTGGATTAAAAGTAGTAGGAGTGGCTCCAAAGGAAAACTCAAGTATTATTTATTACCAGGAACAAAGAGATGAAATTTAGCCAGACATCAACTCTGTGGTCCAGTGGTAGGCATTCTCTAGGGCAATGCTCTCAGAAACTCCTCGCATCACATGTAGGCTTCTTAGAGTCCAATGTGAATCACAGAGGAATAGATCACGGTTTTGCTCCCATGAGTTTGGAAAATGGACAACAACCTAGGTAACTCATGATTCAACAGCAATAACAATTCAAAAGCATTTATTTAATACCTTCTGTTTGTGGCCCATGATACCCAGAATGAGTCCTACATAAAGTTAGAAAACAAGATCTCGCTGATGTCGTTGAACTTACACTTCAGTGAGAGATATCATTGTACCTTGTTTTAATACTTTCTTTGTTTTTACATACGAGGATTTATGAGTATACAAAGAAGGGATGAATTAATTCCAGAGAAGGCTTGCTGGAGGAGATGCATTTGACTTGGATCTCAAAAACTAAGTAGAGTTTAGATGGGTAGAGATGGAGGAATGAAAAAGAAAAATTCTAAATCAGGAGACAGGAGGACACAAACGTGTTGACTTCAGATTTCTGCTACGTGCACTGGATGGCATGGCCTTTTAGAGAGATGCATCTTTATGTGGGCCCTTGACTTCACTCAGGGCCAGACAGATGTTAAGGAATCTCAAATAAAATGCATGGTTGGGTATTCTTAGTGAGCGAATAATTTGGCAATCCTTTAAATAACCATTTGTTCATAGTTCATTTAAATAGAAGACTGAGTGCTCTGGGGAGGCTGGGGTTGCTGAAGGCAGATCCCAGGTAGGGGCAGTCTCTTTTCTATTGTCCTTTGTAATTTAACTCTGGCCTCAAACTTCTATACTTAACAAACAAAAGACTGGCAGTTAAACAGACTCTTCTTCCTTACTTAGTAAATATCTGGGATTACTTAAACCTGACCCTTGGAGGAAGGAGGGTCTTGCCTCCTTGCCTCTACGTGCCTTAATATAACTTCTAGACACTCACAGTACTCTTCCTGAGGTGAGTTCTGATAAATTCTATTTTCTCATGCTGCCGGGATATTTTATTTCTCTGATTATGTTTAGTGTGATGGCCTGTCTCTTAACTCTTCTTCCAAATCTGACACTACTACCAAGGTTGACGACAAGAAAATGTTTTGCTCCTCCAGACCTTGGCTGCCTGGGCGTGTAGTTTGAAGAGGATCTGAGTGTGTGTGTGTCCCTCGCTCACTTAGGCAAAGACCACTGGGAGGGGGAGGTTTTCTCCTACAGTGGCCATTAAAGGCTACAGTAGAGGCTGGGAGCATGAGCAGCGAGGAGAGTCTTGTATCTTCCATTTAAGTCACACTGGATAATCCTGGAGATTTAGGACGATAATTGAGAGGTCATTGTTCACTTGGTGACCCTCTTCTGAGGACTGCCTTCTTCAAGGATGGACAGAAATCCAATACTTGGGCCCATAGCTCTTCCTACTCACAGGCTGCAGGAAGCCCCAGCCCAAAGGTCTCGTTACCACTGCCTGCTGTTGACATTAGCCTGATCAGGATTCTCTGACATGAAAAACCCCAAATCAAATTAAATTTTGTTCCAGATAGTGTTATTGTTTCAGGATTGTATCTTTGGGTTTATTTTTTCATTTAAAAAAAAGTTTTTTAAGACAGATCGCCCTCTGTTACTGTGAGGATCCCCTGATGAAATGAGCTAGAATATGTGGTTTTAGAAAAAAAAATGTCAATGGAGAAAAAAAAAAAAAACTTTGAAAAAATAATCAGTTTAACTTATCATAGGATCAAGTTATACTTTTGAATCAATGGTTGGAGACGGAATTAAACTAGACAAGGAACAAACAGCATAATGGAATAATAGATGTACACGGTGTTGTATCATATTCCTGTTCTCAGGAGAAGTCGTACCTACCCTCCTGTTGGAAAATTGGGTTATATTCTCTATTAGGGAGAAAGTGGACCAGACTTCACTTCATTTTAGGGCTCAGCAATCATTAAGTTAGTCTTTGCAGGCAAACTCAAGGTCTCCTTGCCCCAGCTCTATCTTCACATGGTGTATGCAGTGTTCATTTGTGCCCATGCCCTTCACCCCATGCCAGCATTACTTCTTTTATCTCAGGATCTCCTCCTTCAGAATGAGTTTGTTCTTCACGCCTTTCACCTACCGGGAACCAAAATCAATAGCTCAGCCTAAAATTTGCCTTGTATTTGTTCTCATTCTCCTCATCTCTCTTGAAAGGCACTGTTTTCTTGGGGTTTTTAAAGAGTCCTCCTGGAGGAATCTTAAATGCTTATTGTTAAGTGAAAGAAGCCAGTTTCAAAAGGCTGCAAACTATGTGTCTCCAACAATGTGACATTCTGGAAAAGGCAAAACTATAGAAACAGTAAAAAGGTCAGTGTTTGGAAGATAGGGAGAAAGAAGGAGAATGAATAAGTGGAGCACAGGGAATTTTTAGGACAGTGAAACTGTGTGTATCCTATTGTATTTGTGGATATATGACATTATGCATTTGTCAAAACCCATAGAACTGTATAATACAAAGAGTGAACACTAATGTGCATTAACTATGGACTTTGGTTAATAATGTGTTAATACTGTCAAATGTTTCACACTAATGCAAAAATGTTAAAAATGAGGGAAATGGTATGTGAGAGGATGGGATGCATGGAAACTCTCTGTACTTTCTGTTCAATTTTTGATAAATTTAAAATCACTCTAAAAAAGAGAGTCCATTAATTAAAAAAAAAAAAAAGAAGAAGGGTCCTTTTACCCCAAATATTTTTTCCTATTTCTCCTATCTCTGAGTCTTTCTTTAGAAATATTTAAATTGAAAGTGACTTCAATTTGCTGAGAGTTAAATTTTGATGTCCCAATACTTCTGCATCCTCAGCATTACAACTTATTCCATTTAAACAAAACACAAATTCATGTTTCTGTGCTAGTCATAAATAATTGGCACATGTTCCCTCAAACCATGAAGCTGAGTCTATAGCAACTTTTCGTTAACAATATTTTCTTGCTCCCTTTAAATCTGTCCTTTCAGATTCTAATGTCTTAGTACTTCTCTTCCCCATTCTGCCAGGTGCTTATGAGCATGGACCTTGCACGTAACTTTACAAGGGTCCCTTTCTCTTGGCTGCATTGGGAATAACTTCATCGCATCCCATGCCAGCCCCTCTTGACCATCCTTCGGTGCCTTGTGAGAGACGACTTGGGAATCTGCTGAATTTGACTCAAAAGTGCGGTTCATTATCTTAAAACCCATGCTCACACGTATCTGGGATGATCCCCAAAGACTCTCCAGATATTTATTTAATGAGAGCAGCAAACCCAAACAGAGAGATGTGTGGTTACAAAAGAATTTTAAACAAAGTTCTTGAGTAGTGTTCGACCCCTCTCTTCTATAAACAGGCTCTCTCTGTCATCACACTGGCTATTCCACAGGGGCCGGAGTTATCTGTCTTGAGACACTGAAATCACAGGGTACTGCACTTCCTCAAGGCAGAGAAAACAGCCTCAGACCTTGGGGAAGGCAGCTCACAGGCAGATTTTTTAGTAGGCCTGTCTGAGGAGCCAGAATATTATTTCTCTGCTTTCAGCCCCAAAGTTAAGGTTCTGGACTGAGAAGAATTGAAGGAAGATTCTTCTTGGGCCCTACAATGTGTCAAACACTGTGTTAGTGTTTTATACAAGCCAGTGTGTTGAACTCTTGGAAATGGGCATTGGGATTCCTCAGCTTATGGATGAGGAGAGGATGGGCAGGGAGGGAAAGTAACAAACCCAATGTAGAGTGTCGAGATCATCCCTCTAGTGCAGCAGTATCCACTGGTAACATAACCGAGACACAAATGTGAGCCACGTATCTGATTTCACATTTTCCAGTAGCCGTATTTTTTTAATTAAAAAATAGTTTCTTTAAATTAAATTTATGGAGATGACACTTGTTAATAAAATTATGTAGGTTTCAAGTTTACAATTCAATAATGCATCATATGTATATCACATTGTGTGTTCACCTCCCAAAGTCAAATCTCCATCTGTCACCATCTATTCGACCCCTTTTAATTTTAATAATATTTTTTATTTAACCCAACACACCCTAAATAACATTTCAATGCATAATTAATATGTTAAAGAAATATTTTTTCCTTTTTGTTGTATAAAGACTCCAGAACCTGGTATGTATTTTCTGCTTGGAGCCCATCTAAATCATACCAGTCACATTTCAAGTGACTAGTGTCTCCTTTCCTCTATCAGACAGTGCATTCTAGATCTCTTGCTTTTATCCTTGGATCCAGTGGCATCAGCCAAGGTCTGTTTTGACTGAGCCCTTCACTGAATTATATTTTAACACAATGCCCTTGACTTTCAGTGAAGAACATAGCTGTATGAAGTGTCACAGCCAGCAGAGGCAGAGTGGGAGAGTAGCTGTTACTGGATTGTTCACTGCTCCACCTAACCTCACACTATTTAAATAAAGTATTTTATTGTTGTCTTTTCAAAATGGTATACCTCCTTCTTTGTCATAATAGGATTTTGTAACTGATCCCCTGTTTTGTTTTGCATAGACTACAGGAGGTTCAGGGACAAATTGGACTCAATTTTAATTATGTGTAGATTCGAGATTTAATGGAAGAATATAATAACATGTTTTGTTAAATGTTCTGGACTTCATGATTATTCATAAATCTGCCCATAGCAAAGTTTTCTTTCTGGTAATGGACTGTATCTATTTCTTTTCCCAAGCAAATGTGCTCTATATAATTTAATATGTGAATGGCCCTGGGAGGTCAGCTGTTATGAGAAATAGCCTGAATAATTTTTTGTTTACTTCAATTTACTTTTGAGGCTTTCAGTACATTTTTATTTTTTAAAAACTCTTAAACGGTGCTTCCCAAATTAAGTAAACCATAGAGTACTCTTCTCTCTTTCCTTTATGAAATATAAAGAAATATAGAAAAGAGAGAATAATATTTTTCTAAATGATAGCAAAAAGAGTTTCCTCTATCTGTAGAAATGGTACATAAATGGTACATAAGCTCTTTTTCTGACTCTTCCCAGCTTCTGTCATAATTACAAAGAGGTCGGTACTTTCAATCTAGTTTATGAAGGAGTGCCATAGAGGTCCCCACAGCTGGCGCTGTTGTGTTGCTGACTCTCTGAAAGACTTTTGCAAATAACTAGAAGATAAGATGGATCTGAAAGGAGCTTTACAAGTCTTTGGGATTATATGGTGTAACTCCCTTATTTTACAGATAAGGAAAGCATAGCCACACCCATCCACAGGCATAGTAACGTTTGCAATGAGCTCATCCATCCCAGTTGCAAAAAGCTCAGGTATGTTAATGGAACTTCAGGTGGAATGGAAGGCCATCTCAGAGACATGGGAATTCTTTTTTTTTTTTTTTCCAAAAAAAGAATTTTTTTGCACAGACTCCAAACTCAATTACCTGAGCCCATTTGTTTTTTAATTCCTTATTGGTATCACCCAGCCAACTTAAGCCCAAGTTCTCATAACTTCAAAAACCTTTATTTCTATCTAAAAAGTATTATGTTGTTGCTGTATTTTGTCTTTGATGATTTGGGTCATTATCTGGAATTGAAAGAGAAAGAGAGAAGTTAAACACTAAGATAAGTGACAAAAATAATAGCGTATCTATTCTTTTCAGTTCCTCAAGCATGTACTAAGCACTCACCAAGGCCATGCTGGTGGACAAAGATAAATAAGACAAACTCATGTTCCTCACTTTTAAGTATAAAATGGAACCCCTCTTTTACCTTTTTTTTTTTTAGTCCATCACCAAATCTTTTCCTCTTAGTCTCCTTCATCTTAGTATAATATATAATTCTACAATCAGGTAGATTAGCTAAAACTAAAAAGTTGTCCTTAATTCTAAACTCTTCTTACCACCATTCCAGACTCTCTTCTAATCATCATCCCTGTGTTTTTGACTCTAAAATGTAGCTCACCTCTCTCCTTGTCTCTCCATCTACACTGCCATCAAGTTGGGTGGATGCCATTACTTCTATCTAAACTCCTGGAATGTTCTGGTTTCACTCTCCCTCCTCTGTAATCCATTCTTCACAAAGCAGCCAGCTTGAGCTCTTAAAAACCAAATCAGATTATGTTATCTTCATTTTAAAACCCTTCAATGCAGTTTGAATTAAATGAAAATTCCTTAAGATGGCCTATAAGATTCAGCCGCTTTCTACCTCTTCAATCTACCCTCCTTTTTGCTAGTAAAACTTTTGTCACACTGGGAGTCTTTCGTCCCCTCTGTTGTATTGTCTCTAATTAGCCTTACCTCGCTTCTGTATAAACATTGCAACGTACAGGTTAACTGACTGTGCAGGTTAGCTTCCACCTACATTCTAAGGGGCAATTAGGTCATATTAAAATCACCCTAATAAAGAATCTGTGCTCTAGAAATGGCCTCAGTAAGTGCTTTAAATATCAGTTTCTAAATCTGCATCACAAGGCACATGAATTAATATGAGCATTATTACAAATAATTTTTCATTGATGAAATGAGTGCCATTCAAGAGATATAATTGGCTGGAATATTGTATAACACCGCTGCCTTTGTGTAAGTAAAGCATAAGAACCTGGCAGGCCCAGTAACCCAGAACTTTCTGGGTGACTTCCTCAGTCTAGAACTCCATTGACTTCCATTTGTGTGCCTCCACTAATGGAAGGCCCTGACAGCAAATCTTGCTGTCAGAATATTGCTGTCTGTACCTCAGGGTTCACGTTTCATACAAGGTGCCTGTGGGGTGGTCTGAAGGACGCAGCAGGTTGTGTGTCTGTCTTTCTGTGTGCTCACTAATAAATGTTTGGGCATCTGGTGGAATCTGATCTGAGGCTTGCTTCCATTGCAGTATGCTACCTGGCACATGGTTGTGGAAGAGGACCCATATGCTGAACCTCCTACTCTTATTTTCTGAAGAACATAATAGTTGTGAACAGCCAGCTTGGCCTCAGGTGAGGCCTTACCAACCCCAAAGAGGAGAGCTCTTTAACATCTCAGAAACTTTCTATTGCAACTCCCTTTGCCAGGAATGCTCTCCTTCTATCTCTCCCTTAATGGCCATCTTCTGATTTAGCTAGTTTCAACTTAAATTTTGGTTTCTCATAATAGTGTTACTTGACCACTCTTTCTAAATAGGTCTTCTTATGTGTCAGTCACTCTCCTGATTGCTCTCTGATCCAATCCATCCCTGCTCCTTTCCTGTTCCACTCTGAATCACAGGAAACTTGGCCAGATTTGACCAATGGGAAGCACTAGTAGAAGGGATGGTGGGAGAAGGGGAGACACTGGGGCATTTTTCTCTCTATCTTGGTTGGCACTTCCAGTAGTTAGTTCCTCACTCCTAGTCCTAAATCCCATGGTGCAGCACTCCTTCTGTGATTCTAGCTTTCAGATAGTCCCAGTTTCTGGACTCTCGTAGTACCATCTCTTCCCATTGCCCCTCCAACCCTGGGGATGGCAGAGGACTTCCTATGTTGCTAATCTCTGACTGCCCTCTCCTTTCCATTACATGTACAACAAACTCCTTGTATTAAATCCCCTCTGCTTATAATACTTGTATGGCTTTTATTTCCTAATTAAGCCTTATAATATTGCACCTTGCTGTAACAGATTAAGTCACTTTGTTTGTTTTTTTTTTCCCTATAGCTCCTGTCACAAGTTATAATGATTTATTTGTATATTTGTTACTGGCATCTCATCTACTTCCCACATCAGACTGTGATCTTCATGAGAAGGGATTTAGCTATATTAGGTCACCATCACATCATTAATGTCTTTAGCGTCTCATGTGCTCAATAATAATTTACTAAAAGAATAAGTAAATCTAGTGCCTGGGTTTTTAAATCTTGGAATCTTGAACCACTCAGGAGATCCATGGATGAGCTTAATGAGAGATATAAAACTTTTTAAGTTGGATGCAAATGTTTGTATAAATTTGTGTGTATTTTCCCCGTCATTGGCAAGAGCTCACAGCTTTTATTAGAGCTTCAGCATATAAAGACATGAAAGTTAAGAGATGGTTCATCTAGCAGTAGAGATGCACACACGTACAATCATTATGAGAGTTTTATATATTGATATAAATAAAAGTACATGGGAGCACAGAGGAAGAATGAATCTCTCTTTCCACTTGTTCAAGCCAAAAACTGAGGAGTCATCCCCGACATCCCATTTTCTCTAATTCTTCACATCCACTCTATCGGCAATTATATCAGTTGGCTCTACATTCAAAACACACCCAGAATTCAACTTCTACATTATCACTGTGGTCCAAGCCACCTTCATCTCTCTCCTTGATGGATCTCTTTCCTGCCTCACTGTTTCACTTCTTCTCCTTAAATAGTCTCAATCCTGAAGCTCAAAGTCTGACAGGAGTCAGATCATGTCACTTATTCTCTCGGAATTCTCCAATGGCTCTTGTCTCACGCAGAATTAAAGCCAAAGGCCTTGCCAAAGCCCTCTGTGGTCCAACTGCTTGCTCACTCTCTCTCCTCATTTCCTAACTGTCTTCCCCATGGCCCAACCAACCTGCCTAGTTGCCATTTCTTCTACTCTGAGCCTTTGCTCTGACTGTTTTCTCTGCTGGAATGCTCTTCCTTCACACAGCCTCTTCTTTGTCCCTTCATCTCTTTCCGATCCCTGCCCATATAACAAATAACACCCGTGCTTCCTCCTCTCTGTCCTGCTCATCTTGCTTTATTTTTATCCATAATATGCATCACCATCTGCCATACTATTTATTTCATTATCTATTAGTTTATTGTCTATCTCTTTCATTGGAGCATGAGCTCTGACAGGGCAAGGACTTTGTTTAATTCAAGCCTGGAACAGTGCCTGGCACATGATAGGTTCTCAATACATGTTTGTTGAGTGCCTGTGATGGTGATGACAGACATCCTTAAAAGATAAGTAGAATTTGAAGGAGCAAAAAGGATGGGTGACAGTGAGGGAGAATGGTAAGTGGAAAACATCCATCAAGGCTGCATTGGAATAGAATCTTTTTCTACGAAGAATGTTTTAGTTTTTGAATATTGTATACTCATCACCCTTTCCTCACTCCATGGTCTGCCCCAGATAAGTCCACAGCTAGGTGGAGAGTCTGCCTCACACGGAGAACTGGCTTCACCATTTTATAATAATAATAATAATAATTAATAATAATAATTAATAATAATAATTAAATTTGTTTACTCTGTGGATATAGTAGCAGAATTCAGCTACTGGACTATAGTAATTTAGAGTTTAGTTAGCTATTATTGTTTAAGGATAAGTTCTGATATACTTGATGAATAATGCAACAGGTGATTGGTTCGGGGAGGAGGCAGGAATTGATGGTGGAAGTAGAGCAAGTTTGAAAGGATATACATATAAAGAGAGGTAAAGTGGCAGGGGGAGGGGAGTGGGGGAGGAGGGAGAGAGAAAGAGAGAGAGAGAAGCATAAGAAAAAATTCCAGGGAATTGAGGAGTTCCAGGTCATCCAATAATTCTTTTCCAGCCTCTCCCATCTGTCATCCTAAAATGCTAGTGAGATTGGCTTCAAGAAACACAGTCAACTTTTGTTTTGGGAGACTGCAGGGTAAATATTACAGATCTGGAACTGTTAGCTCAAGACTTCAAAGCCTTGAATAAAGCCGCTGGATGATTTGGAAGCCACCTGGCAGGAAATTTAACTTTTTCAGTTTGAGGTATTTTTTTTTCCTTCCCATTTCTTAATTCCTACCTGCCTTCCTCATCCTCTCCAACACCAAATTAGCTGTTTGGATGCCATCAATGCAGTTTAGAACTGGGTACCAGCCAAGGTCACGAGGCTCAGTGTATAAAAAGTGAATGCCAGCTGTATTTGAGACAGAATTTCCAAGGCCAGGGAGGCAGAGGGAGGGGGTGGGGGCTTCCTGAACCTGGATTTTCTTCTTTACACACACACACACACACACACACACACACACACACACACACACACAAAATATCCCTTTCTACTTTTAATTTCCTGCTTCCAGAAGGAATGATGTGACAACTTTCTGTGTCTCTTTTCTCTGGATTTGGTTCTCTTTTGGTTCCCTTTTCCATGGTTGTACTGACTCTATACATGAAAGGGTAAAAGCAGAGAATAGTCAGTAGGGAATCAAAGAAACAAAAATAATAAGTAGGCTAGATGAGTCTTCGAAAGTTAACAAGAGCTTTTGAAACCTAAATCCACACTCTGGAAGTGGGTAATAAGTATAGTAAGTGTGAGAACTCAGTTCAAACAAATATGTGATCATAATTGTTAGAAGAAATTATACATGCATGGCTCTGATTCATGAGTTTGTTAATTACACTCATTGTTTTCAATGTTAAAATTAAGTTAAAGACTTTCTCTGGATTATTATATATAACAATAAACCACATCTGTCTATCTATCTGTCTGTACCTATGTAAGTGGTGATAGGGTCTACTTCTGTAATGACTCAATGTTTGCATTCTGTGCACATTCTACCTGTGCACGCCTTGGGGTGAACCACAGTCAGTCTTAACTTCTGTCTTCCAAATGCTTAGCACCAATTCTACAGTTTATGGTGCTGACTATTGTGCCACAGTCCTCTGAAGCATCGAACCAATAAAAATGTTTAATATGCAAAACTAAAATAAAGGCAAAGAATAGGTTTAGGATATCCATCTTGATTAGTTTAATGAAGCCCCTCCTTTTGTATCATTGTGAACATCTTATTTCACCTAGGAAGCCTGTCTATATACCCTGGCCCTTCTAAAAACTCTAAAATAGTCTATGTTTAAGCAGTAGATTTATAAATATGAATCATTTCTCGCTAAGTATTTTTGGGCATCTGCTGTGTACCAGGAATGGTGTCAGACTCCAAGGATACAGAATAAAAGGAGCACAGTCTTTGCCTCAGGTATTCACAGTAGCAGGAGGATTCTGGCAAAGATGATCAGAGTTGATGAGCACTGTGATACAGGTAGTAGGTGCAGAATATGATGGGAAACTCCAGGAAGTGTACCTAACCTCTAAGACACTCTGCTGGGAAGAGATTATGGAGGTGATGGAGTTTTTAAAGACTAGCAGGAGTTGGTCAGGTAGAGGAGATGGGGAGAAGGTCCATTAGAGTGTATTCAGAGAGTAGTCACCTAGGAGGCCTTGTGCTGCTGAGATTCTGTGCCTGCCGTCTCCAGGGTGAGGGTGCAGAGTAGGAAGCCTACAGGCAAGAAAGTGAGTGAGAAACTAGATCTTAAAGGTTTAAAAAAATGAGGTACGTTGCAAGCTAAAAGTTATCATGATCAAGTTTGCATTTCATAAAGATCTTTTCTTCTTTAACTCTAGCCCATTATTATCTCAAGAACTAGGTACATGTTTTACCAGTTCACATTTATAGCTCCTGAAAAAATGGCTTATTAGACTCTGTAGAATATTAAGCACCAATTAAAAGCAGAACCCAAATCAAATAGAACTGTTGAGTATAATGTGTCTTAATTTTCGGTGATAAAACCAATGTTGTCATTACCAGGTGCCTATTGGTTCCTTAGGGCTGGTGAACTTTTAAGCACTGGCAGGTCTTTAAAATCTGTGGCAATGTAATTCTAAGAGGTGGTGGTATTTGGGTACTCTAAGACAAGCCCTAAAGTGGAAGATTATCTTTGACTCTGCCCCTTGGAGGGAATGCTAGATGGAAGAAGAAGAGAAAAAAACCCTTTCCAGTACAAACTCAGGGAGAAGCCATGTGTCCAGGCTGCGGGGTGGAGAACCTGGTTTGCATCCAGGCCAGAGATTTGGCATGGGGCTAAGCAGGGACCTCTGGAGTTAGCCAGTGTGGATCCCAGCTCCTCTACTTACTAGCCAAGTGTCCTTCTCTGTGTCTGTCTCCTCATCTGTAAAATGAGGATACTTACCACAGCCTACCACTCAGGGCTGTGTGAGAATTAAATATAAGTTAATATACACCCAACATTTAGACCCATGCCTACAACTAGTAGATTTTCCATAAATGTTAACTATTGCCATACTGTGTTTTTCCCATCACAAGTAGAACACCTGGCACATAATTAAATGCAATAAACATTTATTTCTTTTCTTGTTCAATATTAAGAAAATAAATATAGGGTGTGAGAGGTCTGATGAAAAGAATGTGGTCCAGGAGGCAGGAAGTTGGCTCAGATGACCTACTGGTGACTCCCTAGACTCTCAGCTGGGGCTCTCTAAGCAGAGCCAGGGGCTTGTCTGTGGTATGTGAGTCTTCACTTATTCTGCTGAGCCCCCTGCCCTGCCCATGGGAGACACAGGAAGTGAAACTCTGCCTCCTGGAAAATTTCATCCTCACCAGTGCTGGAAAAGTTCTTTGTGCCAACTCATTCCCATTCGCCTCAGATTTTTTTCTTCAGTCCAAATACATTCTCATTGTTCCAGTATGACTGAGGCTAGAGAAGATTCCATGCAATTCCTGCACTGGTTTCCTCTGATTTGAACACCCACATACATACACATGCAAGCACACACATGCATGCACATGCACACTCACACTTCATTCTCAACCGGTTTCCAGGAGGGGAAAGTCCATTTTAATCAGTGCCGGGTTTAGGCTCCGAGAAGCTTTGCGGTTTCTCTATTACTACAATGGCCTGATTGTGCAGGCTTGTCTCATTCCAGTGGCAGGTCGGCAGGCCAACTGAAAGCTCATCTTAACCCACCACTTCAGACCTTAAACCCAAACACCACAGCTGCACTCCTGGAACCAGGTCTATTTTCTTAGAATATCTGGTTACAGCATTTTAAAAATGAGCAACCTCATTATCAACAGTGTTTCTGAGAACCCAGCATTCTTTTGGAAAATGCTAGCTCTCCAGGGCTGGCAAGAGCTGCAGAGCAGACACATTCTCTCACTTGCTACCCCCTCCCTGAGGCATCACCCAGCCAAACCCCACAGCCTAGCTTAGCAAAAATGAACACCAGGACTCAATTTCTGCTAAGGAGCCCGGGTCCTTCATGACAAAGGGAGGGAATGGCATCTCCTTCCTCTGTGGTCTAAAAGACTAGGAGAGACTTTTGTACTTGTGATGAGTCAGCATCACTCTATTAGAGAGAACACTGGATTAGAACTTGGGTTCGTTTCCCAGCGTTAGCATGTACTAGTTGTATAATCTTCAGCAAAGTATTGAAATAATTCAAGCCTCAGTTCCTTCACCAGTGAAATAGTGATAATTATTATTAGAATCAAATGAAATAACACATGAGAACATATCTTCCAAATTAGAAGGCCTTCAGTATTTAAAAGGAATTACCTTATTCCTCTTAAAATGATTTTTCTTTGTTTCACATAAATAAGTATATGTATGTGAATATGTGGAGCTTTCTTATCCTTCTTCAACTGCCTAACAGACTCTTAAGAGTTTTGGAGGATAACAATTACTTTGAAATAAGTTAAAAACACTGATTTTGATGCAGTGGTGGGCACAGAGTGCACATAAAATAAATGTATGAAGAAATGATTAAATTATGTTGTTCATCATCTCTTATTTAAGAAAGTAGGGAGCTATGTACTGAATTGTTTTTAAATTCCAAATATTTCTATCTCCTATATTATATCTATCTAACCATCTATCTATGTTATCTATATATCTATGCATCCGTATCTGTCTGTCTGTCTATTATCTGTCTCTATTATCTATCTCTTTATCTTCATCTATCCATCATTTATCATTTGTCATCTACTTATCTATTGTGTGTGATTTTTTTTATCTGCAAAGTATAAGTCTCTCTCCGGAAGACTCAGCTCCCAAAGTTCCTTGTGTTTGAGGCAGCTCAGTGGCTTGCATTGATTATGGAATCTTCACTGACAAATGCCCTTCAAAAGTCCTGCTTTCTACTAGCTCTGCCTTTAGGCACATTACCTAATTTCTCTGAGCTTCAGGTGTGACCTCAGCACATTGGGTCAGTGCCAACCTCTTTGGTTGTGGTGAAGATGGGATGAAATACCATAGGCAAAGCCTATACCATCCTGTCTTGCTCTTATTAACCATTCTACTCAAGTTAGACATTCTACCAACATGATAAATGAGGGAGGAGAGGGATGAGAGTGACCCACATGTGATAGGGATGATACATGTATCAGGAGTCTAAGGGAGAGAGAGAATGCTCTTTGAAGGTCTTTCTGAGAAAGGCCAACCCTATGCTGAGAAAAGCCTAAGGATACAAAGAAAATGAAATCAGAGGCCTGAGACTGAGTATATACTCCCATTAAAACAAGAAACCTGTGGTTATTCAAGATTGACTTCTCAGGGGACCCACTCAAGAGATGTTGACAGGCCTGTCCAAGAAAAGAATTAAGTTTATGACTCCACACAGGTTAGAAACTGAGTTAAGAAATGGGAAACACATCATGAACACCTTCTCCTTCTCCATTCTCTCCTTAGGTGATACCAATGAGTTTCAGAGCTTTAAACATCATGTACGTGCTGATGACTTGCCGTATTTATATTTCCACCCTGAACATGTCTCCCAAATTTAGGCTTATAAATTCAGTTGTCTATATACATTTCTCCTTGTGTGTGTTTGTATGTATGTGTGTATATATATGTAGATATAGATTTTAACTTAAAAAGTAAAAGCTCAGTTTTTGGTCTTCCTCCCTCTCTCCCTATATAACTTTCTCCAAACATCCTTTGGATCTCATGATTGCTTCCATGCATTATTACACAATTTTGAAAAAGTAATCATTAATAGAACTATATACTAGGTTCAAGGGCTGTGCTAATTACTAGGAAAATAAAGTAAAATACAATACAATACAATACAATACAATACAATACAATACAATACAATACAATACAATAATAATCCTTGCTCTGAAAGGGCTCACTAAGTACAAGGGGGAGACAGTACCCTGTCCTCAAAGTATTTATTCACATGTGTCAATGTTTTAATATATGCAGTAGAACAGAAAGGGCAGAGAGATGTCCTCACAGAGTGATACTAAGGAGATTACATTTTGAGCTGCAAGGCAAAGGATGATGAAGAGGTTGTTGTTTTGTAGGGATTGTGAGTATTGTGATTCCCATTAGTTACTCTCAACTTATTTGAGAGGATTACACATACACATCCTAGAGATCAACTTTGGACATGTGACTCACATTTGTCAAATGGAATGTGAACAGAAATGTTATAGCCTCCATTTAAACAGAAGCCTTGAAAAGAATCACCAGGTTTCATTGTCCTTTTCCTTCTTTTGCAGGAGTGGTTTGTTCCAGGGAGGGGCTTCTCCTTCAGCCTGGATGTCAGAATAAAGAAGATCCATGGAAAAGGGCTGCAGCCCGCGTGAAGGTCAGTGTCAAATAACTTTGTTGTTGTGAACCAGCGAGATTTGGGGGTAGTTTATTGCTGCAGCATAAATGACTTAAAACTGACTAGTAAAAGTATTGGTACCAGAAATACAACAAAAAACCTCCAATGTGCAACATTGGCTTTCAGGTTAATTTAAGCAGCAAAGAAACTTCTTGGTGACTCATTATTCAGTGAAGAAACATTTGGTAAAACTGTTGCTTGCGGTATCTTAAAAGACGATTATGTAGCTATAATAAGAGCTACATATATAAAAATTCTGTGTGACAAACCACCCCAAGGCTCAGTGGTATATAAAAGTAAGCATTTATTTCTTATTCATGTGCCTACAAGTTGTCTGGGGCTCAGCTGATCTAAACTGGGCTGAGCTGGGCTTGGTGCCAGCTGTATATTGAGCTTGTCTACTCCATGTGTTTCTTCAAGTCTTTGGAGCAGTGCTCTTTTGGGGATTAAAGGAAGGATTAGGGAGATATACTCCAGTGGTGTGGGTAGGAGAGACAGTGGCTAATCAACCATAGTACCTAATGAATTGTGGCTTTAGGTAAATAAGTGAGAAAGGGCACAGAAATCGTAGTCATGTGTGCTAAGTTTTATTTGTGACCCAACACTTAGCAGATGCTTACCTTGGACAAGTCACAATGTCTAAATCTCTGTTTCCCTATTTGAAAAACAGTGAAAAACTAACTTCGGTTTTTTCTTTTCTTTTCTTTTTTTTTTTTGAAGAATGGAAATTCTAGTTAGCCCAGATATAGGTAGTGATTAGGTGATGGTGTAGATACTCATTGGAAACAGATCTTGTGGAGTCCCAGGAAAACTCAGTACCAGGATTTAGGACAGAGGAATAGGCAGCCCAGAGGACCCTCTGTGCCCTACAGACCTTCAGGCAATTGTTCTGCCATTAATGTGCCCAGATGAACCCCATGTCTCTGTTATCATCTATTGAACTTTAATTATGTGTGTATTTGTGTATAGACACACATGTGTGGCAATCTTATACACACACAGTCTCAACTCTTTCTATGATAACAGGAATAGAACTCATTTTGTTCCTTTAAAAGAGGAGGAAGCAGAGATAAAAGCGAGAGCTGTTTAACACCCAAGTCTTCAATAGAGTTGCCTAAAAATGAGATGTTTGGTATGAGAATAATTTTTTTCTAAAGAAAGTGTCAACTGGTGGTATTTCAAGTTTGTGTTATGGTGGAGCAAAACAGAAGTAGTACTCAGCTGGAGATTAGCCAGAGCGGGGACCACGAATACACAAACACTGAAAAAATAGCAGGTGTTATACAGGGAGCTTTGGGCTTTGGGGAAAATTGAATCAAGTTTAACTAAATCTGATCAGCACTACCCCAGATGGAGGCAACCAGGGCCCCTTTTCTGGGCCCTGCACTTTAGCAGGTCCCTTTCTGGCTCTCCTCCAGCTTTGCCCCTCTCTCTGGAGTAAGAAGTTTGTGAGGTTGGGGATATGCACATCTAGAACCCATGGGACACTGGAATACTGTGGCCAAACAGTCCCAAGCTGTCTTCCTAGGCTCGCATAGGACTCTTGCCTACTAGGTCCTTCTGGAGAGTGGATCACCCCACCAGTGTGTATACTTCTGGGCCAAAGGAGTAGCAAAGGAAATTTATTTGCAGGGGTGTGGATGGAAGTGAGTTACACTCCAAGATGTCCACACTGACACATGTGAGCCATTCCTGGTGTTGGATGGAGCCTGGGATGGGAAAAGAAAGGAGTTAGGCCAGGAGCTTCTGTCAATAGTACTCTTCTTACCCCAGACCCTGCAGATCTGAGAGAAAGGCTCTCTGAAAGCCAGAGAGGCCCAGCTGACATCCCATGCAGTGTAATTTGAGGGGTATTACAAAGTCCCGTCTATAATACAGGGTATGCTTCAGGCAAGCCTGCCCTGAGAATTAACCACAAACCTTCTCCCTAACTGGTATGGTAATGAGGCTGCAAGAAAATTCCAGCTAAAATTTTAATTTTCAAAAGCTCATCCATCTGCTTTATGATCTTATAAGAAAAATATTCCATTCCCAGCCACCTGTGAAGGGAAATAGGCAAGACTTGATTTTCACACAGGCAATTTCTCCATTTGGAATGCCAGCAATGTTCTCTCCTTGGAAAGTTTATAGAGCTTATATCCTGCTTGTTCACCTTTAGTGAAGAAATGTTAAATATTTTAAAATAAACTTCCTTTAATGGGCCAGAAATACATATCCCCCAGTTATTTTGCTTCTTTAAACATCCTGAGGGCTGTAAAATCCTCTGGGTTGGACTGAATACCATGTCAGAGGTGTTTCCAATTCACTTGGTTTGTGGGGTTCTCTTTGGTTTGTGGGGCTACAGCTGGGGCAGGGAGAAGATTTTAAGCATCACCGTTTCTTTATTTG
>CM053503.1:155498386-155531491 GCA_028627145.1 Eidolon dupreanum | reverse complement strand
GATGTGAATGTGGGGAGAGGTAGAGGATTCCTTAGAGACATTACAATGAAGGAACGTGGTGAGAGGGCCACACCCTCGTAGTCAGTTTCTTCCCAAATTTGCCGTGGAACCAGAGGTCTAATTTCTTTTTTTTTAGAAGCTACTGTTCTCTCTCTCTTTGAGCTTCTATATATCAGCATTCACTGATTTATTCTTTGGGAGAAAGGAAAAATTGGGAAGTCCTACTTGGAGCTGAAATCCTCTGAGTGTCTACTTTCTCAGTTGTAGAGACGGTGGTTGGACCTTGAAGGAGTTTGAAGCTTCTTTTCTTTGCCATCCCTTTGCAGGGTGTGGGGAAGAGACCCCTCCAATCTTCCTGTTCTGTAAAAGGCAGATAATCATATCCTATCTCAGGAGACATGATGTGTGATAATGTTTATAAAGCACTTATAAGATATCTGGCATCTTAGCTTTTTGTAAATGTTCACTAAGAGGCAGGATGGTGATGATGATGATGATGACCTATTTGTTTTAACCTATTCTTCCGGCTGGGTTTTCAAACTTTAAAAAGGCAAGGACACTTAGAAATCTCCAGTTCTTTTCCCTAGCTTTGCTCTGTTGATAAATAAAATTCTAACTTAACCTGCCCCTTGCTTAACTGGCCTACGCATAACATTTTTCTCAAGTTCAGCTTTGATTCTCTATTGTTCATGTTTTTGTTGGTCTCTATCAATTATCATTGCTAAGTGACTGTCTGACTGCTGTGGAGTTGTTTGCAGATTATGCTATGCTGGGGAGTAACTGTAGATAGAGAATTCTACAGCTTCTAATTCTTAGATCCTACCACAATCGTCCCAAATATTCCTTTCAAAATATGAACTCTTAAACATGTTGGGAAGTTCTGGTTTAAATCATCAGGCCACACAGTGCCCTTCTCTTAATAGGATGGACAGTTCAGAGTGGGGTGTGAAGATGATCGGCTAAATATCCTCCCACCGCCCAAATAACCAAACTGATTAGAGAAAGACCAGTGTTTCAGTTTTTCCTGAAGGCCTCTTCACGACCCTTCTGCTCTTTCATGCTTTGCCCACAAAGAGCCCTTTCCCACCTCCCTCAGAGGGTCTAAATGCTCATTTACAAGACACGCAGAGGGAAAGAAGAAAGAGAACACCGAGAAGATGGCTCATTGCTCAGTGCAGCCCCTGACAACAGATCCCCCAGCTTCTCCTCTTTGCAGCCCATAAATTGCCCTGTAAAAATTAAAAAGCATGAATTTACAGGGCCCAAAGGGAGCCAGGAGGTAAGGACCCATCTTTAACCAATGGGTCAGGCATACTGATGAAGCAGTAGGATAAGGGTGTGCCAATTTCTGGCCAATAAAACAACTTCCCTGCCATCCCAGGTCCTTGACCTTCTCTTTCCCACACAGAACTAAGAGAGGACACAAATGAGGGGGCAAGGTCAACAAAAAAGCAGCAAGACAAAGCAAAGCACCCAGCATGCCCTGGCCTTGTAGACAGTTAGGTCATGATGCATCCCTCCTGGGCCCTTCATTCCTGTTTGAATCCCTTGGCCATCCTGCTTGGTTAAGTGCCTCCTGATTTTCCAATTCAGGGAAGCCCGGGTTAGTCGATTGCAAATAATTGTTGTCAAAATAGCTCTAGCTGGAAATAGAAGCCCAAGGTCCTGTGGAAATTGAGGCAACTGAGTAAATCCTATGGATGGAAGAAGAGAAACAAAAGGAAGTTTGGGCAATATGGCTGGGTCATGCTGGTTTTTGACTTTGGCAGGCCACTTTAACTTCTCTGAGTCTCATGTTTCTCATCCCTAAAAGGAAGAGAGGAATGGAGGAGAGGGGCTGGAATGGATCTTGAGATTTCTCTGTCTGATATTCTCTAATTCTTAAGCAGGTTTCAGACCCAGGGAAGAAAGGGTAGGGTAGATTGATGGCGCAAGCATCCTGGGACAATAGGGGAGGGCAACTGTCTAGTCCCAACCTTCTGAGTGACTAGTATTCTCTGCCTTTTGTCCATTTATCTAGCTCTGGCCAAGACTGTATTGACTTATGTTCATATGAATAGTAATCTTTCTAATTCTTTGAGTTTGATACAGAGAGAGAGCGAGAGCGAGTTGGGGGTGGGGGGGCGGAGACTGAACAAACCTGGACTGAGTGAGAGGAATAACTTACAGAGATATCAAATACTGGGGCAGACAGAATTATGAAAACATTTCTTGGTGTCTTGTTTGAGAATAAAAAGTATCTTCTCTGTAACTTAAGGATGTAGCTAGTTACAGCTCTCATATAAACTTCCCAAAGAAGCAATGAATTTTAATTACCATCAATCATTATGTGGCATATTGTACATTTGGTACTGAGGGGTAGAAGGAGTTCAGATGAGTTACTATTTAGGTAATGAGTTGCTGCAGAATCATCTGCCAACGAGTTGGATTTGGCAAAACCAGGTATGCCATCCCTAGATTAGAACCACCGGAGCTCAGGGGAGGATTCAGTTAAGCTGTTGGGTGGGCTCAGGCTGGAATTGAGAGCTGAATGATCAAGGTTCATCAAACTCAAGTTGTAGATGTAGAAAAGGGATAGTTCCAAACCAACTTTGCAGGGAAAGAAAAGGTCAAGACAGCCCTCCGGGGAAGTCCAGACTCTAGGCTGCTAGGATAGTGAGAGAAATATCTGAAGTAAAAGATGGGCTAGTTTTCTCTTTTGGACTAGATCATCTCTGAGGTTCAGAAAATAGAAGTAGTTTATCCAAAGTCACATGACTGGTTAGTTGATGGTCTGGAATTCATTCCCAAGTTCATCCCCTCATTTGGTCAATGGAAGTTGAATGTGCTGTGTTCTGGGCTCTATGCTGTGTACTTCTATCTCTTGACACCCCACTTGATTCTCTTCCAGTAGATCTTGACAACTTGATTCCTCCTAAATGCACAAAATCATCAAAGCCATAATTTCCTTCTTTGCCCAACCTTCCTTCCTTTTGTTAAGATAAGAGATGGAGAAAAAGAGCATAGATGATAGATGTTTTCTATTTGGAATGAGAGTAAGGATCACGGGTTTTGGATGAGGTCTCAGTATTCTATAAATACTTTCTAAATAGCTGAGCTACTTCACTAGGCCTACTCTAGCAATAATACATTCTGAGAGGCTTAGCAGAGAGTCATGGTGTATGTGTGTATATGTCTCAGAGCCAGTGGGACATATTCAGAGGGGATGTAAATGTCTGAGCCTTGGAGACATGGCTCAGAAAGAGTAAACTTTTGCACTAGTGCCTGGTAAATCAAAGGTGTTCTGTAAATAATATTTATTTCCTTTTTGGTGCAGTCTTGAGTTTAGTGGTTATGATTTTTCTTATTCTCACTCAGTTTCTTTTTCGGTTATATATGATTTCTGCACCCAAAATAGGCTTTTGAGGTTCCAATATATACATCTGAAGTGTGTGTGTGTAGGTTGTATTTAAGTCTGTTGAGAGGAGGGTGTCCTAGCCTTGTTATTTAGGGTAGATGGGGCTGGATGAGGTCAACTGGGTTTTTGAGAGTTCAGGTCAAGTCTCCAACTGGCAGGGAGCAGTCATATCCTCCAAGCTTACCAGCCAAGTGCATGCTCTCCTGAAAGTCACTGAGCTGAAGATAAACATGGAGCTCATAATAGCTTTCTCACTTGATGTCCTTTATTACATGTTCCACACTTTAAATTCCTTTGCTTCACTCCCGTATTCTTTTGGATCTTTCAGAACAAACGTTGAAGGAGGAAAAAAAAAAAAAAGCAAACTTCTCTCTTCCCCTCACCCTTCCCATCCCTTGTGAGTGACTCACTTCAACTGGAACAATTAATCTTAATCAGGATGGTGTCACAGCAGAAAGAAGACATCCACTGTGAAGCCCTTTGGTGGCAAAGCCTTGGTGAGGCAATCAGCTCCTTCCTCTGGGCTGCAGTGGGGGCAATGTGGAACTATTTAGTTGTTTTAAAAATAGCATTTTGCAAAATTTGAGCTGCCTGTATCTGCAGGATGGGCTGCAGGTCAGGGGTTGTGAAATGCCTGTGCTAACCAGCAAGTGTGAGCAGGCACTTTTAATAGTGTTGGCTGGAAGGCAGCACAGGCCACTGGGCTCAAATGATCAACTCCACCTTCTCTGGGGGAGATTGAGGACAACTAATTTCTCGTGTTTGCACTCGTGTTTTTCTCTGTAGAACTAAGAGCTTCCATGCGTGTATCTTTACCCGTTATCCTCATTTTCTGACAGGTGCAATTACTCATCTCTCCTCTGCCCATCTCGTGTTTTGTTTTTCTCTACATGGGTCACACTTTCCAACAAGCCACACTACACCTGGTACACTAGAAAGGATGTGGTTAGCAGAGTGCACTTTTTATAAATGGCTTCACAAGTCCTGGAATGACCAGGAGGAACCACTTCATTACCTTAAAAACGTGGTTACATCTTTTAATTTGCAATTAACTGGTCAAGTCTTCACTAACAAGAGGACTATTATTACTCTCTTGAAGTGCAAGAACACCAAGGTCGTGGCTCAAAGTGCATAGTCCTGTTTTCAGATACAGGGCAGAGAGAGAATTGGAGTGTACGGTCTGCTCAGTTATGGATGTGTGTTGTAGATGTAGAAAGGCATCTTCCACAGGTGCCTTTGTTAAATTCTGCGGGGTCCCTTTCCATTGCTTTGGCCATGTGCTAGGGGACCTGGATATAAGCACAGGCCACAGTGGTTTCAAAGCCACACATGAGTGTTAAGGTTCCATGTACAATAATCCGTGATGCAAGAAAGGCTGCATTAAAGGTGACGAGGTGCTGATGGTGTTGGCAGCACAGGAAAAGGGGTTGGTAAAAGGAGCCTCCAGTTCACTCAAAGTAAGTTCTGTCCTTAGAGGCTATGGTCTCCTCTCCTAGCAGACCTCAGTTGGCATTATCTCAGTCTTTCTGGTATTCTATCTTAGTCTGTTCAGGTCACTGGAACAGAATAACATAGATTAAGAAGCTTAAACAGACATTTATTTCCCGCAGTTCTGGAGGCTAAGAAATCCAAGATCAATAAGCCAGCAGACTCACTGTCTGGTAAAGGCATTCCTCCTGATTTGCAGATAACTGTCTTCTTATATCCTTACAAGGTAGAAAGCGGAGATAGAGGAAACTTTCTTGTGTCTCTTATAAGGGCACTAATCCCATAATGAGGGCTCCACCCTTATAACTTAATTACCTGTCAGAGACCCTACTTCCTAATATCATCACATTAGGAAATGAACATTTTGGGGCACACGAACATTCAATTTGTAATATGTTCTAATAAAGTCTCTCTCCCAGGGGGCTCTTTAGTCCCTTTGTAAATTTGCCTTTCTCCTCTGCACATATTGTGAAAGATATCAGGCCATCAGAGGTTTTTATGCTTTTCTCCCAAAGCAATGGATGACTGCTGGCCTGACAGTCATAAAACTAAGGGAAGCCACTCAAATTATTTTCCCTATGATTTGCTCCCCATGCCTTGCTGCTTTCTCTTTCAGATAAAAGAGTCCGACCTAATTATCTTCTGTATTCTGCTTCATTGTGCATGCTATTATGCTAGAATAAGAAAGAAAATGTCCCTTGGTCAAATTGTGCTCCAGTGCATCCAACAGCCATTGGTTGTATTAACAAGTCATTGGCTTGAGAACAGAAGCTATAAATGTACGAACAGACTCCCTTCCCATCCTGCCATATTGGGTGTGTCAGTTCAGAGTCTTTAGGTCCCTATCGATACAACATTTTCCAAAGTCTGTTATCATTAATAATACAGGCATTTCTTGAGCAGCAATACTCTTCCAGGTACTCATCTGAGTTATTGTAGTACAGAGAGAAAAAATATAGAATCTGCTTGCAATGATTCTGTTATCTAGTAAGGGAGGGCATGGTACATGCATAAGCATCTGTGATAAAAAGTAAGAACTGATAGGTTTGGGTACCCTAGAAAACAGAACCAAATGCAAAAACTATTGTGCTACTTCTTTATTAGGCAGTAAAAACCCAGGAAAGAGAATGAGGAGAAAAAAAGTGTGAAGAAGAAAAGGAGAAAAACAATTACAGGGGAGCATTTACCGGGCCAGATACCACATAGCAATAAGTATAGCTAATTGCTCAGTCTCATAGAACTGTTTTCCTAGAGGCCTGTGAAGTGCTGGGTCTCAGGAAAGTGCATGGTGGATGAAGAAGTTATTTGCTGGATCCTGTGTCCCATTGGTCAAACTTTATGTATATCCCACTGGGTTTAATGCCTGAGTAGCAACAGGATATACCAAAGTAGAAGGCAAGGGGTTCGGAACACAGATATGAAAGAAGTCACTGTTGAGTTGTGCTCATACACAGTTGGCCAGAGTCCACCCTTCTACCCTGGCTTCAGTTTCAGATAAATGTCCCTTTGGCGGTGACAGGGTCATCAATGGCTCAAGGCTCTCTCATCCTACTAGCTTAGCAAGTTCCAAAATGGACAGTGGGAATTGGGAAATAGAATGTTCCATCTGGGGCGGGGGGAGGGGGGGAGAACGAAAAAGAGGGATTCTGGCTAGAAGATGTAGAAATGGAAAACCACATTTGTCCACCCAGGATCAGAAATATATTGGCTCTATTGGAATTAGAACTTGGTTTTAAACTAAGCTTTCTCCTGGAGTTGGTGATGGAGATCACAGGCATGGAGAGTAGCCATTGCTATTTGTTTATTTTAAAGCTCCCTAGGACAAGACAACTTAGATTCAGGTCTGAACTCACTAAAAGATGGCCGTTTGATCCTTTTCCAAAAAGAGATCATAGTCTTACCCTATATATAGCATTGGGCTTTCAACCTGTTTCAGCCTTTCTTCTGGAGAACTGAGTGTGAAGCTTTCCCTCAGTGTATTCCATGAGGGGGACCCAGGCTGGAATGTGACCTTCACTGCCCAGGGTTCTGAAAGGGAGCTTTGGCCCTTGTATGAAAGGAGTAAACTCAAAAAGCATTCTCGAGAATGGAAGATGGAGTCTCAGCGTTTCGGGTTTTTCTTTCTTTCTTTCTTTCTCTCCCCTACTTGAATTAACATGAAGTCCAAACCAGATCTTAGAGCAGAATTGGCTGCCACATAATTTAGACATGTTTGCATAACATTCTGAACATAATTCAATAAGAATAGGTTTTTCTTGGAATTTATCACTGCCTGGCAAATTAGAGCCCAAATACAACAACTTTGTGCTAAAAAGGCATAAGACCCAGCAAATGGAAATGACAGTGGCAGAGAGAAAGGAAACCCAAGCAGCCGGTCGACTTTCATCATCCATGATGGTGTGAAGCAGAAACAGAAAACACGAGGCAGGAGCAGGGACAAACAACAGCCTGCGTTTCAGACACCCCCATCTTCTTCAGGACTCAACAACAGCTGACAGGCCAAGGTGGCAAGTGAAGGGCATCTTAGGTCTCAGAAATGGTTCTGAGAAATTCTCTCAGGCTTTACTTTTCCATGTCTTCAGCTGAAGGTTTTTTTTTTTTTAATTTTTTTTTTTTTTATGGATTCTAATAGAGGGGATCCATAGGTTTAGAAAGTAATAAACTAACATAAACACAGAAACTGTAACTGGTAAGTTACAAGGACAGGTACAGAGCAGTAAACCTGAACAGAGGACCCAGATTGATTTCAGGCTCTGCCATTCTTGCTGGGATGAGCCAAGCAACTTCTCTGGATAGAACTTCTTCTCTTTACGAATGGGGGCTGGAGTGGGGTAATAGCTCCAATCACAGTGAAAATTATTATTAGTGGAGTATTTCAGAGCTTCAAGGCATTTTAAAATTCATGTAACGTGTACAGGAGACCTCAGATGTAGCACAGGTGTCGGTTCCTTAGGGACCGTTGTTGTTAGGCTGGAAGCTAAAGTTCTTGTAGGGCTGAATGATGTTCTTGGGTCACCTGACCATGGCTCAGTATGTGACCTTTGAACTCTTCCTCACTCTGGACTTTAGTGACTGTGAACATGGTGGGCAAAGCGAAGTCTCTGCTCCCTTAAATGTTAGTGTCCCTAAGTTTTTCCTCTCATTTCCCTGGTGACCTCATACATGCTATGGCTGTCCTTTTCTTCTAGCTCAGGATCCATATCTTCAGTCTAGACTTCTGACCTCTGCTGTCTACTCAGCCATCCCTTTGATAGGATGCTACACATCTGGAAGCATGTCATCCATACCTGCTCCTATCTGAAATTGGAGTTGTTATACCTTCTCTTCCCTGTCACAGTATCTTAGTCAGTGCTGGCTGCTATAAAAGAATACCCTAGACTTGGACAGGGGAGTTAAACAACAAACACTTATTAATCACAGTTCTGCAAGCTGGAAGTCTGTGATTGAGGTGCCAGCAGATTTGGTGTCTGGCGAGAGCCTCCTTCCTGGCTTGCAGATGGCTACCTTGTTACTGTGTTCTCCCATGGTGGTGAAAGGAAGCTCTGGTGTCTCTCCCTCTTATAAGGACACTGATCCCGTCATGGAAGCTCTACCATCATCACCTCACCTACACCTAATTACCTCCCAAAGTTCCCACCTCCTAATACCATCACAATGCGGGGTCAGGAACCCAACATGTGGATTTGGGGGAACACATACTCAGTCCACAGCACAGAGTGAATGATTCCATCATCACTGTAGGTGCTCCAGCCAGTAGGCATCTAGCAGGCATCCTTGACTTCTCTCTCTCCTCTACCACCTACTTTAAATCTATTAAGGTCATTCTGGTTTCTAGCATTTCTTAAATGTGTCTGCTTTGCTGCATCCGTGCTACTAGCACCTGAATTCAGGTTCTTGTTCTCTTTTCTTGGCGTATGGTCACAGCCATCATATTGGTCTCTGTACCTCCAATTCTGTCCCTCTAATTCCTTCTCCATGCTGTAGCCAGAATCCTTCTAAAAAGCAAATCCAAACACGTCTCTCTTCTGCTTCACACTCTTCACTGGCTTCCCTTTGACTTCAGTATAAACTCTAAGTTCTTTAACATTATTTACAAGCCTCACCTTCTCAGACTGCCCCACCCTTGCCCTCGCCCATGTTTCATACCTAGCATGCTCTGTGGTCTCTGTGCTTCAAAGATCTGGGTCTTCATACAAGATTTTCCTTCACAGGACAATCCTTTCTGCTCCTTCCCAGGTGTTTCTGCATCCTTCAGTTGACCTTTACTTCCTATAGGAAGCCTGCCTGGATACTCACTCTTTAATTGCAGAGAAAGAAAAATTTCCTAGTTCCAGAAGTGGAATTAATAGCAGTGTTTTCCCCTCTCTACCTGAGTGGTTTTGTTTTGTTTTGTTTTGTTTTGTTTTCAGAAGGAATATACTCATCAATTCTAAACAAAACAAAAGCAAGCTTTATTGTCATCTCTCATTTCTGGTGGACCCAGTGAAGAGGGACTGGGAGGTCCCTAGCTCATGCAAAAAAGAGAGAGAGAGAGAGAGAGAGAGAGAGAGAGAGAGAGAGAGACAGAGAGAGACACAGAGAGAGATTTAGAGTTCTAGGCAGAATGCATCCACACAGAGAGAAGGACATATGGCATCCCAGCACCTGTAGGTTCCCATAGGGCCTTGAGTTCACCTTGCCTGGTTGGGGGAATTTTGGCAGGTTTATCAAGAGGTTCTAGCAACTGTAATAACAATGCCATGAACTTCCTTCTCGACAGGAGCAGAGGCCTTTCTCAGATACTAAACTCTTCCAGAGCAGCTAAGATTTTTGAGCTGAGTCACCATTTATGACTAACCACAAACATTCTCAAATGTTGTATTGGTAAAGCCAATCACACTCTAACACATTTAAAATTAATATTCTGGATACTTCACTCAAAGAATGATACATCATCTTGTTTCTCACTGAAAGCTATAGTTTCAATTTATTTAGAAAAAGTTCTGATGACCAGGAAGAGAAAGTCTCATTATAAGATGGTATTTTCCTGGGACGAATGTTCCAAAAAGAGTTTTTCTAGGGACTTCTGGGAAGTCACCCTCCTTGGTGGAATTAAATGTACCTTCCTTTTCTGGGGTCCTATATAACCTTATACTTTTCCCATCATATCTCTTAATTTAATGTCAAGATTGCTTATTTAATACCTCTTGCTCTCATCAGAGCCTAAACTCTATGAGGGTAGGGACCTCACGTTACTTTTTCAATGCTATGTCTCTAGTTCCTGAGATAAAATATGTAATCAGTAAATGCTGGTTAAAGAAATATATTCTCTTTTGCTGCTGCTCATGACACTGGCAGGAGTGAGGAAGAAGCCTCTGTAAATACATTGACTTCCTTCTGAATAGATTTATTTGCCACCTGTATTTCAAGACAGAATATTCTTTCAGGGAAGCTACCATCTTCTGGGTTAAGAGCAAGAAATAGAAAGAAGCTTGTCATTTTACCAACTGTGAAAAGAGGTTAGGGAAAACAGAAGGAGGTGAGATTAGAAGCCCATAAAGTAAGGAGAACCTCATGTGTGGGGTCAGAGGAGCTGGTATGGGGTCAGAGGAGCTGAAAGCAGGGCTGCAGACACTTGATCAGTTTCTTCTGTGTCACCTCAAGTTTCAGCAACAATTAGGCTGATGGAATATGTTCCAAATCCAAACACTTCATGTCCCTGAGGACTTGGTGGTCTTTATGAATAACCTCCATTGTGAGGCAAGCTGAAGGCTCTGCCCTGTCTGAATGTAAATCATGTCTTCTCTTCCCTCATCCATTCAACCCATCTCACCCTCAGTCCCAACCTTTCCACTTCCCTTTGTTCCACAAACTATCAGGGAGACATTAAGCAAATCATCCCAGCAGGAGCAGACTGCAGGAGAAACACCTTGTCTGTAACCACCTCACTACTCCCTTTGCCAAAAGCAGGGTGAAGTGGGGACTCCAGCGTCCTTTGGAAACATTCATCTGGGACACTTGTTCTGGGAAAAATGGTGGTCCTTCATCTTCCAACCTTGGGCAAGGTGGGTGACTACACTGTGAATGTATAGGGTGCACGGCTGTAGAAATGATAGGTTGGTGTTCTAACATGGCCCCGTTGATGGACCGTGGTATTTGGGGAATGAAGGTGGGAAAGGAGACACAATGAACTAAGGCAAAGTTTCAGATCCTAAATGTGCGTCTGGATCCGGACTGCTGAAGTGTAAATCCCACTACAGCCTAGGTATATGATCCTGGGCAAGTTTCTCAATTCCTATAAGCCTCAGTTTTTCCTATAAAATGGGGATAATAATTACATCGAAGTCAATGGTAATGATGCAAGAAAGGGACTTAGCACAAGGAATAGCACCTAAAAAGCCCTCACTAAAAATAGATATTAATATTGATTCTTGGTAAATACCTTAAAGTGGCATGGTTAAATGAAATCAATAGGAAGACATTTACAGAAATGTTAAAAGAAAATATGACTTCAAGGAAATTTTCTGATTGTGGCAGAATACCTGAGATTGTACTCGTGGTACATAATTCATCTATCTATGCTGTTAGGAGGCTTAGTTGAAAAGTTTTTGAAGCCTTGGGTCAAATCCCCTCCCTACTCCAGTCATCTATCTACCTACCTACCTACCTACCTACCTATCATCTATAATCTATCTAATCTATCATCTTTGTATTTATTTAGATAATAAAACTGAAGCTTAAGAGAATATTGTGAGTTGTGAAACCAGAATTGAAACCCAGAATTTTTGTTCTTTTATCCATTGTTGTTTTTGCTGATACTAACCTAAGGAGGATTATACATGCCATTCACACTTTTCACCCTGAAAAGTGGGCACGATTGTTTCCATTCTGCATCTGAGGAACCAGAAGCTCATATTAGTAAATTGAATTGACTTGAAGGTGATGGTGATGTGAGTCTTTCACCAGCTGAAGAGGTTAGATATATAAGATGCCTAAGAAAGTCCAAATAACCTTGCATTCTAGCAAAGGAAGGAAGGATGAAAGCAACAAGAAGAGAGGGATCTTTGATGGTCTGTCCATTATTATATCCTGAATGTCTAATGACAGTGCCTAGCACTTAACAGGGGGGTCCATAAATATTTATTGAAAATGCTAAATGAATAAACAAATGAGTATTAAACATAGTAACAAACCAATTGAATGTTCTTTTTAAATTTTAAAACTCATGAAAAGCCTTTGCATTATCACTTTGCCTCCATCAGCATAGTGTACTAGTTATCTTCTCAAAAGTAACATTTATAGCTGTTAATATAGATAGAAGTAACAAAAATTGATACAAAACAAAAATTATAAGTTAAACACACCCCATATATCAGAAGTAATAATATATTCATTTTTCCAATTTAGAGAATCTCTCCTCCCTTGGATTTCTGTGATATCAGCACTTACATGATTCTGAAATAAAATCATTCCCAAATTTCTGATGTCCATCATCTCTCTTTGTACTCTTTCTCTTTGCTGGTTCATTTACTATCATGATTTCCACTATGTCCTATGTGGGGATAACCCTTAAGTCTCCATCCAATGGCCCCATCCTTTCTCCTAGTCTCTCATTCCTTATTTTTGTGCTTGACATTTTGGTTTTAATGTCTCTCTTGGTGATCAGAAATAGCAGAAATTATCTTGTCTTTTTCTGGTATGATTATTTTAATTTTCCCAGGCACCCCATCCAGAAACATGTCATTAGTGACTTTCTCTCTCCTTGGCTCAGGACATCCAATTAGTCACCAGGTCCTCAGAGTTGAGTTATACCTCCTCATTTCAGTCCCTCTCTGTTCCTTTCTGAGACTAGAGTAGTTCACCTCTATTTTGTACACTGTTGTTAGATCAACCATCTTGAAACTCAACTCAGCCCACCTCTCTCCTCTATCTATGGCTTCACGTCACCTAAAAATTAATCAGAGCACCTTAGCCTAGCATTCAAAACTCTCATTATCTGACTTGGACTAACTTTTCACTAATTTCCTCCAACTCACCTTCATACTGTGGTACCAGTGTTTTTGAACACATCCAAGTTTTCAAGACATACCTAACTTGTGTCTGCCTTTGTGTTTTGCTCATGCTATTTCCTCTACCAGAATGATTCTTTTATGTTCTTCTTCCTCCTGCAATTTCTGAGGTAGGATATAAAAAGTGGGTACAATACGTAAATACTGCCTCCATAATGTCTACCTAAATACCCAGAGCAGGAATTATTTTCTCTCCTCCGAGCCCCACAAAACACCATATTTTTATGTGTTTCTCGTCACATCCAAAGATAGATCACTATTATAGATAAACCTACTATATCAAACCTACTGGCTGTGAGTCCCTTAAGATTTGCACCTGGTAAATATTGCAGAGAAGCCAAAGGCCAGACACAATGCCTTACACTTGTGGCAGAATGTTCGTTTTTAACCCTGTTTTCTCTTTTTTCCCCCACTTTCCTCCTTCCTAAAGGTGGTCTTTGGAAAGATTTAGTAGATGCTAACATCATAATTCATCAAAATTATTCTGTGAGAGGCAGGTTGATCAGCCTAAGGCATAGTTCTAATGTTCAGTACTGCAGGGGCAGTGGTAGGATGGGTGCAGGAATATGGAGCTCAAAAGAAGATGGAAATTAAGAGGTTCTATGGGAAACAAGGACATTTCATGTGAAGTCTGATGACTGCGATGTCATCGATAGAATTTGTAATAGTATTCGCTGGTTGATGGGGGATATCACCTACTAATGGGATATTTTTCTTAACTCTTATGAGTTGTAGACTTTGGGCAACCATCACAGACTGAGTTCCATGCTGGGAAAGCTGGAAACTGGATTTTTTTTTTTCTTTGAATCATAAAGTTGTGTGTTTGCCTACAAAGTAACAGAAACTTTATGTAGTTTAAGGACATGAAGATTTACTTTTCTCACTTAACAAGAAATCTAGATCTAGACATACCATGAATCTGAGATCCAATCTCTTTCTTTGTTTTGGCTCCTTCATTTTAAGCACAAATTTTTACCTTCATAGTCACAGAATGGCTGTTGTATCTCCCAGCTCCACATCTGTGTTTTAGGTTTGAAGGAGGCCGAGAGCCAAAAGGTTTTATGTGAGGCTTTAACTATTTATTCAGGCTTTCATTTCTACCATGTTTGCCAGATTTGTGTCACATGGATAATCCAGGCTGGAGGATGACTATTACAATCTGATAGTTAGCTATCTACCTCTTTTATACAGGAGGACAAGTGAGAAGATGGTTGAGAATGATTATTAAGTGAGTCAATCTGTTCTGGCTACTATACTTTCTGATCCTCCTCTTCCACTGTTATGGTCTCTGGAAATAGTAACATGCATCTAGATGGTAGTAAAAACTGGGTTCTGAGAAATGTATGTATGTATGTATGTATATACATATGTGCCATGTATGTGTGTATGTATGACTGTGTGTATGTATGTGTATATATGACTGCATGTATTTGCATACCTATTCTAGGACTAGTGATTTTGCTTGAGTCATTGGTATATGCCATGATAATTCCATTTCTATCAACTCTTCTTACACATTACAAATAAGGATACTTAAGAGCCTAGCTTTAATTAATCCAACTCCATAAACCCTAAAGGAACCACCCCCATTCCAGTGAGATGCTATAGATGTTAAAGGAATACTTTGTTAAAGAATCCAAAAATCCCACTGTGTGGGACTAAGCACCATTTTTTTTTTTAAACAAATGAAGAATATATTATTTAGACTTTAATTTCTGTAGTCTTTAATTTAAGAATGTTGGCCTTTAATTTCTTTAGATTATAATGTAAAGGGAGATTTGAATTTTGGACTTTAATTGCTCCCTGGGAGGCAGTTCAAATTCAAGTTTGAGTCATCCTTATTCTGCTGACATTGTATTTTTGATTAGATTGCTGTTAACTTCTGATGAATTATACTGAGCATCTTGGCCAGTGACAACTTGAGATGGGATATAAACTAGGCAATAGATATCAAATTTGGGGTATTTAAGTAATGTACCATTTGTACCCATTTTAGAGTCCTCTGGAGCAAAGATCAAACTGCCCACCATGATCCAGTTAGTGACATGGGAGAGACCTCATAAAGTGGTGAGTAGGACTGCTCTGACAGAATCTGAGGGGACAGCCTAACCCTGTCAAATTTCATTACAACTGAATGGTTTAAGAGAACAAAATCTTGTGAATGTTGGAGAAGACATTCTCCACTTCCCATGTTTTCAAAAAGGGAGAACATTGCCTCTATATACTACTCAGAAAGGAGAAGTAAGGAAAAACTCTCTTCCCCTTCTCCACCCTTGTCTTAAGTGATTGTGTGATTGGATAGGACTTAGAAATATGACTCAGTCCCTTCCAAGTTTTCTTTTTCATGGATTTTCCTTTGCACTTTCTCTTCTACTTAGTTCATGAGGGTCAGAGGCCCAGTTTGACAAATAACTAGTGGCTATTCAGAGGACAGACTTTCTCTTTCCTGACTATTGAGGCCTAATGGCTGAGAGAGAATGACCCTGCAGACCCTCACACCTCTTTGAGAATAGGTCCTAAGTCTAGATCTGAGAATAGAGGAGTGTTGAGAAGCTTAATTGTTGTCATGGATCCAAGACCATAGCTTTCAGAGTAGTTTTATTAGCCATTAAGCTGATATTTTTCTCTCTTCCTCATCATCTGACTCCTGTGTCAAACTTTTAGTTCCAAAGTGAGGTGGGAAAGATGAGATTAATGATGACCTCTAAATCCCCAATAAATATTAGCAAGAGAAATGTTTGTTGGTTCAGTAGAAGATTCCCCCTCAGGGATCTGACCAGCTATATTCCAGGGCAAAGCCAGTTCTGTAGGGGATGGATAGAGTTGTAGAAAAGATTAAGGGGTTCCTTAGGGAAAGTAAGAAGGAAGGAGACCCAAGAGACATGGAATTTCAGGATGTTCCCTGGGGGAACTCTCTGTATAGACTGATGATTCAATGAGAAAAGCAGAAAAAATATTTTGTACCACAATCTGGAGCTGTTATTTGTGAATGTCTCATAACAAGATTTTTTTTTTCTGGTAATGTGTTGGACCTTCACAGCTTCCTAAATGTCATGGAAATTACTAAAGAGATACATATATATGAGACAGTTAAGGAACAGCTATTGAATACATTAAATGAAGGGGAGGGCATCTATTTCATAAAGTCAGTGAGACTCCAGCACACTGAAGGAACATACTAAGGGTGGGGGAAGAAAGGGAGTCAAAAAATTATTTCTCTCCAATCTAAAGATATAGATGAAACTCACATAAACATTTAGCAGGAATAAGCAGGGGTAGAAGGAAGCAGTAGTAATAGGAGATGATTAGAAAGTAAGCTGGAGAAAGAACAAAAAGAGAGAGAGAGAGGGAGGGAGGGAAAGGAAGGAAGGAAGGAAGGAAGGAAGGAAGGAAGGAAGGAAGGAAGGAAGGAAGGAAGGAAAAGGAAAAGAGAAAAGAAAGGAGGAAGAAGTAAAAATATTTATTTTTTGTTATGTTAAAAAAACATATGCTATTTAGTAGATGTATTATGCTATCAAGCTGACCTGATACTTTCATATTAAATGATACTTTCATATTAAAGTATTAAAGTCTTCATTGCAATTTTTTTATCATCTTTTAAAACTAAGCCTGGGGTCAATACCCTAGAATGACCCTAGGTGAGACTGCAAATGAAGAAAAATTTGAAGTATTTCCTTTGTGTTCAATGGAAAATTGTTAGGGTCACAGATGCCAGGATGAAAGATCAAAAAAAGAAAACAATCTAATCAGGAAATGCGAAAGCTAAGATTTTAGCAAATTAACTCACCCTGATGACTCACCCCAGACGTATTAAGTTTTCACATTTTACAGCCTCTTCATTGAAAATACTAAATACCATCTGTCTCCAGTAGATGAGTTAATGTTAGTTTTAGAGCCTTAAAGTTCACATTTCCTAATTCCTTTGTTTGGAAATAAATAACCTTTATGTTGCAGTGGCAGGGTCTTGAGAATGTGATTTCTTTGCCCACTTGGGAGGAAGAAATACAAAAATTCCAAAACGGAGCTTTTGGGTTGTGAAATGTTCTATGGGTCAAAGAAAGTTGGTTCGGTACACACACTGCCTCAACTGGATCCGGCTCTGGGATTCTTTGCAAGATTACGTTACTTGCCTTTTTAGCCAAATTTCAATTCTTCATTACAGTCGAACCCACACACAAGACTGGAAATGGAAATACTTGTCTGGCCCAATCATGATCCTAGGAAAGGGCAAGCAATGGTCCTCCCATTTATTTTCACCCGCTTTCCTTGACAGCATGTTTTTATTTCTTTCATTTAAAAAAAAAAAAAGTTATTTGGTTTGTGCAAGAATATTTGGCTTTGCATGTTTTGGGTGCTTCAAGTAGGAATGGGGAAAGCAACAAAGAAAATTCATCAAGAACATTTATACAACTATAAAATGGACAATGAGGGATAATTAAAGGAAGAAAGGGTCAGCTGTGCTTTGGGGATCCCAGGGGCCCTAGTGTATATACAGGTTAGGCGCTCAGTTTATTGGAGATAAGGACTTGATCCAGCTCTCAGATTAGATTTTCGGTTCCAGCACAGTTAGTAACTTACTGGTGACTGTCGGCAGGTGACTTCATGCTCTAGGCCCATTTTCCCTTCTTCAAGTCATGGGTAGGGCTAAGATAATCTAAAGCAATATATAGATCACACTAATGCAGAATGCTTGAATAAAAAGGGAATTAATTTATGAAGAACACATGATTCTTGGTGAGCCAGGTTGGCAGTCCCAAGAAAAATTTTCCAAGATAATTTAGTGTTTTGTTTTGTCCTAGGCTCTTTGCACTTAAATTCTTATCATTCCAGGCCTCTTAAAATTGGGCCCCAATTTATCTTCCCAATTTCTGTTGCCACTTCTCCCCCGTGCATGGGCTTTCACTTTATTCTGCTCTCTCTCCTGTACTCTGCCATCTGCTTCTCCTTACCAAAATCCCACTTCATTCCCCAATTGCAAATGCATTTTTCAGAATGTTCCTTCTGATATCCTCTGTTTATCCCTTCCTAGCAATTCGATATGATTTATCTTCCCCTAATCCAGAGTTTCTTAACCTCAGCACTATTGACGTTTTAGACCAGATACTTTTTTTTTCTTTTCTTTTCTTTCTTTTTTTTTTTTTTTTTGCTGTAAGAGACTGTCATGTTTATATTGTACATTGTCAGTAGTGTTCCTGGCTTCTACTCACTAGATGCTAGTAGAACCCTTACCCGGTGTCGCTCACCAAGTTGTGACCATCGAGAACGTCTCCAGAGATTGCCAAATGTCTCCTGGGTGGGTAAAATCACCCCTAACTAAGAATCACTGCTTGACCTCCTCCATTCTTCTCATGATATTAATAGGTTCAAAACCAGGAAGACCTGAATTTGAAATCTGCCTCTAGCACTTCTTACTCTGTGACCTTGGGGAAATTGCTTAACCTCTCTGAGCTTTAGTTTCCTTACGCACAATATGAAAGTAATAGTTTCTGGCTGGCAGAATTATTGTGAGGATTATATGAGTTTTAAGAGTAATTAAGACATGTTTGGGATTGTCTGGTGATCTTTGAGAAGTGCCCTCCAGAAGTTGGTTGGCAGTGGGCTTCAGGAGCCTTTGAAAGAGAATTCCTTCTCAAGGAAGGGACCTGGACACTTGGCAACAACAGGAGCAACAGCAAGAAAATGCTTCTGTAGGGATTACTAAACATCCATAAGTGGTCTAAGCACATTAACTACATTACATAAATGAAAGTATTCCCTACCAAAACTTAATGGATGGAGAGTAAGAAGTGATTCCGAGAATATCTTGCTTATTCATATTCAACCCATATCTGATGGAGCCCCCAGTCGCCCAGGGTTGTTGACATGAAGACCGTTACTAAAAACAAACACAGACGTTTAAACAAATACTGTATTATTTATCAAACAAGTGTCACTAAGGGGGCACCCCCACACAAAGAGGAGAGGGTTATTTACCTCAAACTTCTCAGTATTTTTTTAGCACCGAGCTGGGCTCAAGTGGAGAGGGACAGTAGAGCCGTGACCGAGGAACATAGAATAGCACCCAGGAAGAGCTCGAGCAGGGCTTGAGCTCCTTGGGCGAACTCTCATGTTCCATGGGGCAGCAGGACAGACAGAAGACATGTGCAGATGGACAGCAGCGGTGGTGGAGCTGCAGTGCCCAGGAGGGAGGGCAATCCCAGCGTTTCAGAAGCAGCACTGCCTTGCCTTGGGTAGCATGGTGGCCCCTGGAGGGAAGACACTGCACCTAAGGAACAGTGATAAAGGCTCAAGTAACCTGCAGAGTAAGTCCTTGTGACAGGCACCCAGGAAACTCTCAGAACGACTGGCAGGGGGATGGTGGGAAGGTTGGTAAACAGCAGGAGGTCCTGCATCGACTGCAGGGAGCAACGACCCTGTGAGATATGAGTTATTGCATATCCACACGTAGCATGCATTTATCTACCACTTTTTGGACTCTAGACAATTTATAAAGCACCTAGTAGTGCTAGTTTTCTTCCTTTCGCACTTGAGACAGGTGGAGCTGGAGAAATTTAAATACCATCTTCACTTGCTTGAGAGCACTTTATTCATCATTTCCATTGAACTGATGTAATTCTAGCAATCAGTTTGCTTTTCAAACAGCAAAAGCCACATTTAGAGAAAATTTCATGGAGTGTTTCATCTTAAGCAGGGAGGCAAATGATATACTTCTGAGGGCCACTTCATATTGAGCTTTTGTTTGGTGCAAAGTACAAAGATGACATCAATGATGACACTGTAACTCAGGTGTATCCCTTCTCTCAAGAAGCCCCTGTGGCCTCTGGTTTCCACAATGCTGATGATTAGCTTTGAAAAGTCAGTGCAGACTTGGCCATGGTCTTCTGGGCATCGGCACACATTTACTCAAGTAGGCTGGCTCAATTTTATTCAAATACAATGATGTGTCATGTGATTATCATTAGTACAACTCCCCAGATATATAGGGCTTCTGGTCTTCTGAGTGAATGTAGGATTGTACTTCCTAGTGTCCCTCTGATTGGAGTAGTGGCATGTGACTACTCTTGGCCAATGAGTTATGAGTGTAAGTGATAAGTGTTACTTCCATGCTAAAGCATTTAACTTCTGGTATGAAACCATTCAGAGCTCTCTTTCTGTCTGTCATAATGACCAACAATGCTCCAGATGGTGGCTGCTTCACTGGGCTGAATCCTGTTGATTCAGAACCTGCCGCCAAGCCACAAGGCATGTGTAGTATGAGTAAGAAATAATCTTTGTTGTGTTAGGCCACAGATATTTGAGGGGTGAGGAAGGCAGGATTGTTACCACAACCTTGCCCATACTGAATGACGCATACCATGTAGCTACAGGTGTAATAGTGCCTGAGTACCTTCCGTGTGCTACATATTCTATTAAGCTTTCAGAGAAAGATATGAAATTATCAGTCACAGAATCTACAACCTAACTACCTTCCTCATTCCAATGAAAGTCCCAGAACAGCTAGAAATTCTGTCAAGTAGTTCAAGAATTTTTATTTTTACCCTTCCATCTTCTTCTATTTCCACCAACCACACAGTAGTTGCCTAGATACTAGAGAGTCTGAAAGATCTCCTGTTCTCAGCATACATGTCCCCTGATACCTCCCCGTGTGTTCAAAGATGATGGAGACCTTGGAGTCCATCCAGACCACTGGTATCAGGAACCTTGCATTAGACCTCGATTTGCATAATGATACCTCAAGGCACTGTCACATCATAAATTATGTCGTTCACTGGGCTGGTAGTTTTATTCTGACTGGTTCATTTTTTATAATGAAAGGAAAGTTCACACAGCTAATTGGTGGTGAAGAACTATAATCCTTTTTTTTTTTTTTTTTTTTACTTGACATGGTTCCAAGGCCTTGCTATAATGGAGGGTGCTGGGCAAACAGGCCAGTTTTTACAACCCAGGGCCCTCGTGAGGATCCCTATGTCTCAGTATTGGAGGTCACTGGAGATATGTACTCATCCTAAAGCTGACCTTTAACTCTCTCCATCTAAGCAGGTTGGTAGTCCAATCTGGTCTCTCATAAAATTCATGATCAAAATGATAATATTTATACTTTTGTCACAAAACTGAAGAGCTCACTCAGATATTCAGAATACTAGATTTTAGGGTTATTTTGGTGCATTTTTTTTCAAGTACTGGCCCAGGTGTTGTAAGAGAAATCTTTTCTTCCTTCTTGCATTCTTCTTTGGTTCCTCACTCTGTTCCCCACTGCCTACTCACCTCTTGTCTTTCCTGCCTCTCTCCTCCTCTTCATTTTTGCTATAATATTATGGAATAAAAGTTTCCTGGGCCACAGCATGATTTGAGTTCAGAAATATGAGTAGAACCAATCTCCCATTTAGCACAGTGTCCCTTTCACAGAATTTCTAACAAACAATTATTTGGCTCTATTTTAAAGTGTTCGGTACTCCTTGGTTCTCAAAGGAGCCCATTATAATAATTGATCCTTTTAATCTTTGCATAGTTTTCAGGTTTAACATTAACAAGATAGGAAAAGGTACACAGGCTGCCCTGCATGAGACTCATCTGCCCAGTAACTTTGGAATGTTATTTTCCAGGCGTTGATGGGCAGAGCAAATAGCACATGCATTTCCCCTTCCAAGTGATGATTCTCTGACTTTTAGAAATCACAAGGGCTCGGAGTCTGAGACCTTAAGAGCTTTAGTATGCATTTTGAGTTTCAATAAACTGAAGTGAAGTGGGCCCCCAATTGAGTGTGGTATGCAAGAGAGTGCAAGTTCTGAGCCCCTAAGAGAGGGACAGTTGGCAGTTGTTCTCTGTGATTCTCTACTTCACTTAAGAGAGTGCTTTTCATTGACCTATGACCTCTACACACTTCTGCTAGATTGAACTGCTCACTGACTTGCAAATACCCCGGCTTCTCCTGCACCAGTGCTTTTGCTCATGCTGTTTCCTTTCTACAGCTTTCCAAAATGTCTCCTGTATCATCCATCCATCTTACATTAGAATAATGGAAACTCTTGCCTCTACTTCCCACTAATCCCATAGTAATACTAAATTCTTATCAACATGAGGTCAAGAACTACATATGTCTTATGTTTTAAATTCTCATTCAGCACAGTACAGTGCCTTGGACTCAGAATGAGTTTGCAGTACCAAAAAAAAAAAAAAAAAAAAAAAAATTGTGCGATATATGACCCAGTTCATTCAAAGGCGAGGTCACTCAGACAAGAACGTCACACAAAGGAAACAAGTCCAGCCTATCACTCATAATCTATGACTGAAAACCACAGCTCACAGATCTGCCTGGGCAAGTTGTCCTTCCACAGCAGAAATATTTACGTGAAGGGGGCAAGCTGTTTGACACTGGTGGAATGGAGGGTGCTACTGGGGAGTGACAGGGAGGAAGTCATTGTCTGAACTGCATTTCTTATGTCACTAACTTGCCAATAAATTAGTTTAAAAGCAAAAACAAAACAAAACAAAAAATTCTAACATGCCCAGGTATAAATTTGATCTTTTCACTAGACAGACAGTCACTACAAGCTGAAAGCCAGGTCCATCCTGTGCCCTCTGGTTTGGCCTCAGACGGCAGGGCCAGGACCCAAACCCTGGTTAGAGGAAACAAAGATGTACTGGTGTGTAAACAGTTCACCTTCACTCCCGGGTGACACTGTTTGACATTGATTATGGGTGACTTTTACCTTCTGCTGGCTCTGGAGATAGCCAGGAAGAAAAGCAGGGCATGAAGGAGAGGAATGAGTTAGCATGTTCTGGTCTGCAGCGTGTTCTCAGGGTGAGTGTGGCGTTGATGGGACCACAGAGATGGTCAGGGTGGCTTCAGCCTCTTCTGCCCTTTGAGTCTCCCTGCTAATCTCTGAGAAAACTTTCCTGAGCCAAAGATAAGAAACTGTCAACATCCCTGCTTAATGTCATTTGCCATTGAAGGAGTTTTTTTCCTTCACAATTGTTTTATTAAATATTTTCATAGTACAAATGGTTATGCAAGGATATAGGACCTTGGAAATTTTACCTGGCGGTGGGAGGAGGGAGTAAGTGTGTGTGTGTACATCCTCTGTTCCCAACACACAGGGCCCTTGTCCAGCTCCATCACCTCTCATTCTTTGCAGAAAGTTCTAAACCCCCAAATAGCACATTATGATATGTTGTCTTATCACGTAACTGTCTCTAAATACATAATTCACATAATTGCCTAACCTTTTAGTAGTTCAAGATAAGTCTTTTTTCCCTTAAATCCTCGTCACTGTCAAGAAGGTTTTATGGTGTTTTCTGGTTCATCCGTGCCCTTTCATGGTTGTCATAGTTCTGAGCACATGGGCACTACCCAGTGGATATTTGAGAATGGGCTCAATGAATAGCTTTATTATGTGATATTGATAGAATTCTAAAATTTTCATTATACCATGACATTAAAGTGTCTCCTAAGGGCATATAGCCAAATTGAGAGAGAATATGCACATCGGCCATTACTTATATAATTTTATCTGTGAACATAAATGGACAGACAAGCTCGTGCAGACCAGATGCACACGAGTGGCTTGGTGGACTGCTTGATGATTTTTCTCGTAAGCAATCAAATCACTTGTTTAATCCCTGAGTGGGCAGCATATGTTTAATGTAAGTACAATAGTAATAAGAACTAACATTTATTGAGCACTTACTATGTGCCAGAAATGTCCTAAGCCATTTACATGTTTTAACTCATTTAATCTTCATAACAAATCCTGTAATTATCCCCTTGTTAGAGATAAGAAAGTCTGAGAGAAGTGGAGCAGCTGGCTTCTTTTGAGTGGCGGGCCTGACTTTGAACCCAGAGAGCATGGATTTCAAACCCAAGCTTTTGATCACTGAGCTGTACAAGAAAAATATGTTCACTCACATTAATACTGTATCTCTTGATCTGTTTTAAAATAGATCTGAAAAAATGGTTTTTATTTTATTGCAATGTGGGAGGTTTTGTTATATGTTGCTTTCTAAGGTTAGGTCAAACTAATGTTGGCCATCAGCTTGGCACATAACTAGTGCTCGGCAGTTGGGATCCATGCACAGGGAACATCCTTGGAAAGGAATATACTCATTAAAGATGAAATGAGGCTAACGTTCCACTCTTGGGAAAAGATCAAGTCTGCTCCCAAAGAAAGAGGGTACGTAACCATAATTAATGAAGTAATAATCACTTTTGAGCTTTACTAAGACCTGATTCTTTGATCACAAGTGTTCTGTTTCAAGAGAACTGGAAGGACCCTTTAGTTTGTGGTAACTATCAGTCAAACTGTTTCATCTTAGGGTTGCAGTTCTTGATCAATGTATCTGTCATTTCCAAAGAGCTTCTGAGGTTTTTGTGCTTTGTGCTTTCAATTGGTTTTAATCAGAGGCAAGATGCTGATTCAGCTTCCAGTCTGAATTTATTCAGCTGGTGCAAAGATTCAGTGGCAGGGCTGCATTTACATTTTTATCACTGTCTCTTAAACCTGAATAATTTATCATGTTCTTCCCAGCCCCTTTTGCCCCCATCATTTTACAGAACCAGAGTGAAGTTCTTGCTTTTGTAATCAAACTTATTTTGGATGTGCCTGTCATTTCTCATGGATTTCTGACACCCTTTTTTCTGTTGGGTTGAAGTTGGGGGAAGAATTTTTTTTCATTGACTGATTTGTATTATTTAGATTTGTCAGATATTTCTTTGTATGTGTTCTCTTTCAAAGTGTATAGATTCTAAAACAAATGAACTGGTTTCTAAATTAAAGATTTTTGGCTAGGAATCTGATATGTTCCCTATAAATGCATTTTTTTAAATGAAGAAATAAAAAAAAATGATACTAAACTCCAAGGAGATAATCACAGACTTTTACATGGGCCTTTTTAATGCACAATTTCAACATTCAAAAGTGGAAGTAATAGTCCTGATATTACCAAAAATTATGTCCATGGAAGGAAATGAACTTTGCCAACAACCGAGACATGACTGCTTATATGTTCACATATTGGGCTTTCACTCACTGGTGTATTAGACCTGAATGAAATTATTTCATCTTTTTGTCAGTTAAGAAGAAACAGGAATGAATATATACGTGTCCACACACACACACTCAAGCCAAGACATTTTAGGGTATGACACTTGAAACATGTGAATGGTTCCTTAAACAAAAATAACAACAACAACAAAAAATACAACTTTATTATTTTATGAAAAAAATTCACCTTAGGGTTTATTACAAAGCAAGCTCTTTTGTATATTTAAAATGGGTGTTGAATTACCAAAACTTTAAGAATTCCTTGATCTCTTTAAAGGACCTGCTTTAGGGCTAGGGCTCATTAAGATTTATGACTCTAGGAGTGTATTAATATATTCAACTAAATTTAGCTAATGTGTTTCCTTCCCCATCCCCAGGCCATGGCTTTCTTGGAGGATCTGAAGTCTGTAGCACATTTGGCTGCAGAGATTCTCACTTCCCATCTCCAAAAGGTCTTCAGATGTGGAACTATATTTCTTTCTGGGAGACATTAATAGGTGAATGACAATGGTAAAATGGTCAATTTAATGTGTCAATGTGGCTAGGCTAAAGTGCCTTGGTGTTTGATCAAACACTAGTTTATATGTGGATGGATATGATTAACACACCATTAGATTTTGAGTGAAGCAGATTACTCTCCATAACGTGGGTAGGCCTCATCTAATCAGTTGAAGATCTTAAGAGCAAAGATGGAGGTTTTCAAAATAGGAAGCAATTCTTAAGACTGCAGAGCAAAAATTCTGCTTGAGTTTTCCCACCTGCTGACCTATCTTGTGAAAAGAAATTTGGACTCAGAAGGCAATGTCAACTTTTACCTGAATTTCCAGCCTGGCACCTCTCTCCATAAATTTTGTATTTACCTACCACCAGAATTATGTGAGCAATTTTTAAAAATCAATATCTAACCACTTCTTTCCTCCTCCCTCATTCCCTCATTCCTTCCCTTTCTCCTTCCCTCTCTCTTCTATTTGGCCTGTTTCTCTGAAGAACCTTGACTAAAACAAATAGCAATCAGTTCTCCTCTTTACTCCCCAGGGAAGTGACATCATAGCCCAACACACTCTGTCATTCTTTTTAATGAAAAATTTTAGTGCACTTTTCTGTTGTCAGATCCAAAGTGCATTTTGTAGCAGTTGATTTGTGGTAGTGAACTGAAATTTGTGTCATTTCTTAGGACAAATCTCAACTCCCAACATTCCTGGACTTGGCGCACATACCATCTCTTCCATGAAACCTATTCTGATTACCCTCCCCATCACTCTCCCAAAGCTACATTAGGTTCTCCTCTTCCCTGTTCCCATAGCTCCTTCAGCATATAACTTCTTCACTGTGTTTAGCATGTTGCATTATAACTTTTAAATGTCTTTTCTGCTCACTAATCTGAGCTCTGTATAGCTGGGATTAGATTTTATTTATCTTTGTATCCTTAGTAGATAGCATAATATCCACACAGAGTAGGTGTGTGTATATTTTGCCATGTGAATAAATGAATGAACAAATAGACAGTTTCATATTAATAGTTCCATGTCATCTCTAGGAGATTCTCTCTATACTGCTAGGGTATATTGGAAAGAGTTATATGAATCAGACAGCTCTGTCCTCTGTTCCAAGTTCCTCACCTTCTAATATTGGGCAAATCTTTCTATGTTTTGGCATTCCTTTCTTAATCTGTAAATCAGAAATTATAAACTATACTTCCTTTATTGGGTTATCGTGAGGATTAAATGATATGTGTATAATTAAATGATATAAATGTAACAGGTGTTATTTGTTCCCTATATCACTAAGCATTTATTCCAATATACCTATTCTAAGTTTTCTGAATTGAATATTCAGACATACCAGTGGTCTCTTGCTGTTCCCTTAATTTCCTCATCTTTTTTTTTTTTTTTTTTTTCCTAAGGGGAGGGCATGGGCACACTGGAGCCTGACTCCACTCTGGTTCAGAATAATTTCTTACTCTAACTAAGGACACCTCCCTGGGTTGTCTTGTTCAGTCTAGCCCATTCAGCACAATCAGTGTCTAATTTTAGAGGTAGAATAATTATTTTATGTCTTCTCTCTCTTAGAGATCCCCTAGATTAGTGATTCTCAACTAGAGGAGATTTTGTTCCCCAGGGACACTTGGCAATGACCAGAGATATTTTTGATTGTCACAACTAAGGTGGGTAGAATGCTATTGGCATCTAGGGAGTAGAGTCCAAAGATGCTCTTCAACATCCTACAAAGCAGAGGTCATCCTTAGACAACAAAGAATTATCTGGCCTAAAATGTCAACAGTGCTGGAGTGGAGAGACCCTGCCCTAAGTAATAGAGAATGGACACTTCCCTCTTCAATTCATAAAGGAAGACAAAGCAAGTTACAACTATACATTAAAAGAAGGTAGTGCTTCATTTCGATGCTAATAAATTTTTTCATCCATCTTCCCACTTCATTTCCAGTCTAGACCACTATTTATTTTCACTCTATATTGATATTATTCTCTTAAATTATATATTAATATCAATATGAGTTTCGGATGGTAGCTGGGCAAAAGCAGAAGTTTATTTGCATTGGATAAACATAAGATAAAACAATGAAAATGAGATTTGTCAACACACTCACCACACTAGTTCTATTGGTGGGTGAAAACATTCAACAGCACAGCATGTGGTGAAAAGTAGCATTTTTCTATACATGCTGACCTACTGTAATTTTCTGATCTGCCGTGTACAGCTGTGTGATGTTATACAAGTTACCCAACCTCTCTGTGCTTTGGTTTTGTTTCCTCACTGCACAAAAGGAAGAGTACTGACCTTGTAGAGTTGTTGTAAAGACAAGTGATATATAAAAATAAGGAAGGAGCCTATTTTAACCCTGGCTCTGCCACTTTCTAATTATATGGCCCTGGGCAAGTAATTTAATCTTTTTAGGCCTAAAGTACCTCATTGTAAGATAGAAGTACTAATAGTATCTATTTCATAGGAATGTTATAAGCATTAAATGAGATAACATGAAAAATACTTTTGTGTCTAGTAAACCCTTAATAAACTGTAATAGCGTCTATTCCTTAAATAGCTGCTATATGGGATCAGAAAGAAAGATAAGGTGTGGTAATTGCTCACTAAGTGAAAGGAATGATGGAATGGGTCAAGGGGGACTCGGTGATCATCTATGGATGTCACTGTCTGGACTTTTTCTCCTTTTTTCTGGGTTCAGCATAGGAAATGTCATCTGTAGAAAATGATGCTGTCTGTATTCAGGTGAGAATAACTTCACTACAGTACTTTTTTAAAGGGCTGGGGAGAAAATTAGGCTGTGGAGAAAATAATTTCTTCTCCTATTCCCATCATCTGCAACACACTCACGTTCCCTTATTCTGATGATAGTCTGCAAGCTTGGGAGTTTGGCTTAGTGACTGGGTCAATATGGTGGTAATTTGGGAGAAAAAAATTTTCTTGGAAAATTGGAAATAATCACTTCTCAGTTAAACCCCTGGTACCATGGTCCTGTCATTAAGTAGAGATGAGCGACATTCCCTTGGGCTTCTGGATGAGATCTGAGCTGCAGCAAAGTAATGTGAACTGTACCTAATTGGTTGGGGTGAAGAACTAGGGGCCATCAATCTGCCTTTGGGCTTAGGCGTGCTCAAGGGCAATTATAAGCAAATTAAAAAATAATTCTGTAATAAATGACATCAGGAGAATATTTTACTTGCCTGGTAGTTATTGGCTACTAAAACCTACTCTGTATCAAGGAAGGAGATGGATGGGATGAGCTCCGGAATTTTATTTTTATTAAGCAATTACTGTTAGTGCTAATAATAATTCCCAGAGAGCCATGCCTTACGTTATGTTTGGGATATGTAAAAATTGTGGCATCATGACAATCAGAAACTATCTAAAGTACTTGAAAGAAAAGGAGATATTATACATAGGTCCCATCTTAGAGCTGAATTACACCTTCCATACCTTATGCAAAAATCTAATTTACTTTATTGGAAATCTCAAACAAAGTAAGCAAACAAGAGTTGATAAAGATGACCAGGCAGGTTTGAAAAAGATCCAAATAGAGCATAAAAATAAAAAATAAAATTGCAAATATTAAATGTTCAGTGTATGGGAAAACAACATAGTATATACAAACCAAGAGATTATTATTGAATTGGAACACATTTATGAATAAATTACCCAGAGTGCTATACAAAGAGATAAGGAAGATAGAAAAACATGTTAAAAAAAATATAGACAAAATGAGAATGTGGTAAGAGAGGGAGGAGAAACCCAAAGTATAAAAAAATAAACAAATAAGAAGTAAATAGATGATGATAAAAACAAATGCAAATATACCAATAATCTCTATAATCTGACTGGACTAAACCCATTATTTAAAGCCAAAGACTCTGATTTTTGGAGTTTAAAAAATATTCTGTGTTATTCTTTATAAGAAACTCATCTAAAACATAAGGAGATGGAATGTCCAAAAATGAAAGAAGAAAAAATGAAAGAACAGAAAAAGACATTGTAAAAAAATACTAACCAAAAGAAAACTTTGGTAACCATCTAAAACAAAAAAGAAAGCCTAAAGAGTTCTATAAAAATTAGTAAAATTCAACCTGTATTTAATAATCCTGTGATTGAAACAACAAACCCACATAATTCTACAGGCCAGTTTTGCAAGGCATAATTTAAAATCATTAATAATAAGTATAGTGTGTCCTAAACACTCATATTCAATGCCAGTCATAAACAGTAAGACAGGGATATACTTTCAAAAAAACGATTATTCGAATAATATGAAAACTCTTTTAGAAAATAGAAAAAGAGAAAATTCTTCTCAATTCACTCTGTAGGTCAATATAATCTTGATTCTAAAACCAAACAAGTACAGAAAGAAAACGGAAAATTACAGGTCAATCTCATTTAAACAACATAGATGTAAAATTGTTTAAACAAATCATTAACAAAATAAATTGAATGGTATATAAAACTCTGACACACTATAATAAAATTAAGTTTATTCTATAAAACAACTGACTTTTCATCAAAAATTTTTAAGTGTAATTTACTACATGAACTGAACATAGGAAAAAAATACATAATCATCTCAATAGATACCAAAAAAGCATTTGACACATATATATACTTATGTGTATATTTGTATATGTAATTATGTAAATATCCTTTTACAATTTTACAAGTACATTCTTAAAAGTATATATATAATTTTTATATATGTGCTATATACTTTTATAAATGCATAGTTAGATATAAGTAGTGTGTATATACATATAGCATACATATATATGCTTTCATATGTATTGGGTATAGATACATGTCATTTTGGTATATAAGTATGCATGTAGATGTATGGTAGGGTAAGTTCAGTTACTGTATGTTTTTATTTTGGGAATGTTCTTGCTATTCATACTTTTTGTTCTTCCATGTAAATTTTTGAATAAACTTGTTTCTAAAGTTTCTAAAGAATCTATTGTACACTTTTATGAGAATTATACTGAATATATAAATCACTAAAGGTGAAATTATTACATCTTTATGCTATTAGCCTTTCTATTCACGTAGGTCCTTTTTTCAGTTAAAAACTGAAAATATAAAGAAAAATATCTTTGTTTTCTCTATCCTTGAAATAGGGAAGAGTTTCTTAAGAAGTAGGACATGGAAAGGCTTAGCCACAAAAATAATTGATATATTTGACTTTAATAAAAATAAAAAAATATTTTTAGTAAAAGGTATAAAGTGAAAAACAAGCCACATATTACGTGAAGATATTTTATTGACACAAGAATTCATAAAAGATAAGCCCCTGAATATATGAAAAACTTCAACAGATCAGCAAGAAAAGCATAAACAATGGAAAAACAGGAAGACATTGGAACCAATACTTCGTGGAAAAAAATATAAATGGTAAATAAGCAATAAAATGCTATTTTATTAATATTCAATAAAATGCAAACTCAGATCAGAATGAAACACCCTTTAAAGCTCCTCAGTTGGCAATATCAAGAAGTCTTACAACACCAAGTGTTGGTGAGAAAGTAGGTTATAGGGAACTTGTAAGTTGAGTCTAAATTAATACAACTATTAAAACTATTTTGGAAAACAGTTTGTCGTTCCTTGCAAAGTTGAATGTTTGCATTTTCAAAAACCTGGTGATTATACTTTTAGGTGTAGATTCCAGACAAAATTCTTTCATATATTAATAGGAGACATGTAAGAATGTTTACAACAGCATTATTCATAGTAGTAAAAACTGGAAAAACTTAAATGTACATTGATAAAAACATAAGTATTTTTGCCATCTTTGCACAATAGAATAGTTTGAGTGGAAATGATTAATGTACAGCCACATGAAACAGCAAAGATCAATCTCAAAAACATAATGTTGTATGGAAAGAGCCAGTTGCAGAAAACTTTGTGATATATCTTGCTAGTTTTATAAAGTTCAGAATTTAGCCAAAGTATATAATATTTTTGTTAAATACTTTTGTGATAAAATTATCTAAAAGGCAAAGAAATTGTAACAACTGAATTTAAGAGAATGGTTACCTCTAAGAGGTAGGAGAATGGAATAGGAAGAAGTATATGGGTAGATGGAATGGAGTTGGTAATGGTCTAGCTCTTAAACTGGAATGTAGGTACATTAGTTCATTTTATCATTATGCACCAACACTTACAAATACTCATTTGAATGCATTAGACATATGTAACCATATATACGTACCTGCATTTACATAGTATAAGCTGTGTTCCTGACAGTTGGAATTGAAAAGAATACCAGTACTCATTTTAAGTGAGAGCATTAGTCTCCTTTGATTAAATCAAACAGATTAAATTTTAATGTGATATAGCTAGACAGAAGATTTTCCAAAAATGCAGAATGAGTGAGGGCTCCAGTACTCTGAAACACATTCTTGAAATGAGGTCTGGAAATTTCAAAGTAAATAGTGGAGGACGCACCCTAATCATTTATACCCTGGATAATTCCCTTAAGTGTGGTCAGGGTTGTGACTTGTTCCTAACTAAGAAAATATAGCAAAGGTGATGATATGCCACTCCATAATTATATTTCATTAAATAGGATTCTGTTTTAGAAAACTATAGAAAAAAATTATCCTTCTGTCCCTGAGGAGGCAAATAACCATGGGTAAATTGCCTATGAAGAGTGCCGGGTAGTAGGGAACTGTGTGCAGCTTCTAGGATTTGAAGGTCAAGAGCTTTAGTAAGGAGCTGGAGCCCTCACTCATACAACAGAAATAAATTTTTCCAACAACCTGAATGAACTTCCAGTATATTCTTCCCTATTCTAGTCTTTGGGTGAGAAAGCAGTAAGATCAATACCTTCCTTACAGCCTGTTGATAGGCCGAGCAAAGGACCCAGCTAAACTGTGCTGGAACCAGCCCTACAGAAACTGGGAGATAATAAATGTGTGCCATTTTAAGCTGCTAGACTCGTGGTCATTTGTTATGCAGTGACTGAAAAAACAAATACATCCATGTATCTATTTGTCTTTGTTTTCCTACAACACAACCCATTGCTTAGCTCATAGAGAGTGCAGTGTCATTGTTTTGTGGACAGATGGGTGAATGGAAGAAGTAAAACAAGTTCTCACCGCCCGCCTCTGCCTTCTAAACCCATCCACCAGGATGCTGAGTGATGTTCTTGGGGACAGAGGGGCTCTGGTCTCAGGAGGCAGGTAGAGTTGAAGCCAGATCCCCTGACTCCATCCCTGATAAACTGTAGAGAACAGGAAGCCTAAGGATTCATTTTTGTAGCTACAGAACATCAAGGATGATGTTTGCAAATAAAGGTGTTAAATAAGTACTTAAGTTGGATTGCTAAGTTCTTGGAGGTGTCACTGAAGGATATCTCAAGTCTAAAAATGTCATTCACTTATTCATTTTTTATTTATTCATTTATTCTTATTAAAACTAGAAGTATTGGTTGTGAATAATTGTTCATAAATTATTTCAGTGTATAATTTTTACTCTTTGACATATACTTTTGCCTGGGTGTTTAAACACTTTACATCAGATAGTTATATGAAGTGCTCATGGTTTTCTGTTTATCTTTGGTCTCTTGATTTCCTTGAGCTTAGTAAGTCCTTTATGATCTAGTCAGGAGGAAGAGAAG
>CM053503.1:155431710-155497886 GCA_028627145.1 Eidolon dupreanum | reverse complement strand
TATGCAGAGTTTAGCAAGCACATCACAAGATTCATGGCTTTCAGAGCACTAAGAATATAAATCCTAAGGGGGCATGCTGGCTCTCAATTGTCATTCCAGTATCATAATATTACTTTACCATCTGCAAAACTTGATATTGCTCCGGTCTTTTTTTTTTTTTTTTTTTTAGAGAGAGAGAGAGAATTGGTTGGAGCTCAAAGAAAATATCGAAAGTCTTTGTTTCTTCTGAAAGTGTAAACGGAACACATGATCAGTAATAACTCAGATCTTCTGCTTTTGCTCCTGCCTACTCATACACAACTTCTTGCTCCCCCAGTATGTCTTGGGGGTACTCACTGGAATTCGCTTACGTATTCATCAATCTGTCTGTCAAATGCAGGTTGCTGAGCCCTTAGCTTCTGTTATATTTTCTTTCTCCTGCTCTGGTCCCTGATCATTGTCTTTAATTTCCAGAGCCACTCAGAAGAATCTTAATGCTGCTATCATCAAGACTGACCTCCATGTTAATGCCAATGTTTCTGCCAAGGGGTCTATAACCCTGAGTTGTCAGTCAGGGGAATGCTGTGGCCTAGGTCAACACAGGGCAATGACACACTACTCTGTTCTCTGTCACACATTTCTGTATAAACTGCACTCACTGAGCCCTTTATAGTGGCAGCGTCCTTGGACTTGCCTCTGACGCCACTTACCACAGACTATGAGGCCAGGTGGGGTACTAGTCACCATTTCTTCTTCTCTATCACCATCCAATGCTTGCATATATCTTCCTCTTCCTCTTTCAACCAGAAACAAAAGCTCCAATGTGCAGAACTATCTAAGCTATGCCAGGAAGAAGAACACAGGTCTTTGCCTTTATGAGGTGACAGAACAGGACTGAGTAATAACGGTCATCTTCATTTATCTAGGTGGATTGCCTTCATTTAGAACTCTTTCCCCAAAGCTATGCTCTTTTACTTTTTAAGTCATTGGCCTAAAATCCTGACTTCTTAAGATCTTACATTAATTCAGAGCCCAAGTTCATGAAGAATTAAATGTAGGTCTTCTGTGACTTGGATCTCACAACAAAGACTAGACAGGCAGATGTCTACACAACTCTCTCCCCTCAGGATTGGTTCTGGTTCTGTTGTAAATCTGCCTCTCAACTGAATGAGACCAAAATGATGTGCTGCCTACCAAGGGATGGTCAGAGAAGGGAGAACTGTGCGGGGCTCTCAGAGGTTCTCTCTTGATAAGAAAGGACATTGTAATCCCATATGTACCTAGTGTTCCCTATTTAAATTCTATCCACCTTTAGCGCCCAATTACACATCTTTCCTATGTAGTCCATTTACCTTCTCCTAACACTCATACAAACACTGCAGATTTTCGTTCTTTCTCTAAATGCTCTCATAGCTCTTTATGATTAAATTAAAGCCATTGAAGCACCTCATACCATTTATGTGTTGCTTTTAATAAGATGCACATTTTTTAAGATTAAGCACAGAGCCCTTTAACGACTGATATCACGCCTAATTCTGTGCTTTTCTCCTGATAGATGTCCCATAATGCTACTGTTCAATTCCATCTTACAATTCTGTTAGAAAAAGCATTTCTTTGAAATGAGTGTGATAAATTAACATTATAGGAGTCTTTTTCATCATTTTTGTTAAATTTTACTATCCTTAAATTTGTAAATAACTAAAACAAAAAAAAAAACCATCAGTTTTCAAACAAAATGAGTTTTTTTCTCACTAACACTCCAAATAAATTACCAACTTTTCCCTTATTATCACAAGTAACTATTTTGATGAAATGATCCCTGCTTTCTTTCCATAAAAATCAATATTATAATCATAATTAGGAGCCTTTTCCTAGGTTCTCTATTGGGGTTAGAATTAAGATTTTTAGAACTATGAAGGCTTTAGGGTTTGTTTTTTTTTTTTTTTTTGTAATGAGAGACTGGCAGTGACAGTGGGGACTCTTCAAATATGACATAATGTTAATCATTTGATCATATAAAGTGTCTTCAGTGAAGTATGTAGCATGGGATATGTCTGGTTCAAAATGGGGCTGAAAATATCGAGCATATTTAAAACATTTATTTTTATTCATTTGTGTATTTATCTACTTATTGCTCTACTTATTCCAAAAATATTTTATGGCAAGAGATCTAATTTGGATTTGGTTCATGACATAAAAACCTATGAGTTTATTTAACTCACAAATTCGATGTGTTCCAAAAGTAATAACCTCATGGTGACTGCCCTGGGCAGACCCCCTCTGAAGGGAAAGATTCATCTCTAGGTATAGTACCTTTGGAGGGCTGACAGAGATGGAACACGGAGCAGGATGAATAGTACAGCATAGGGCTTAGAACTTTTATCATATGAAGAATGCTTATAGGGCTCAGGGATATGATACTAGTCTTGAGAAGTGAAGAATGAGGATGAGTCTGAGAAATGCCTTCAAGTGTCAGAAGAATGTCACACGGAACAGGCTACACTGCTTTCCAAGGCCGAACCAGGATGCACGTACAAAAGCTACAGTGATGCAGATTCTGAATGAAAGGAAATAATTTCTACATGAAGATATCTAATAGAAGACACAGCTGTCTTGTGAAACAGCAGGCTCCCCTTCAGTAGCAAGGCTCTGATAGAGGCTCAGTGGCCACCTGCAGGGACGCTGTACAGAGAATTTGTCCTCTATGATCCTCCAGGGCCTGGGCCAGGGAGGGGGTGAGGCCTGGGAGCTAAGCCAGCCCAAGTGGCGCCTATTGCTGGGATAGCAGCCCTAAGAGGTCCAGTGCCAACAAAAGGAATGCAGGCAGTAAACCCTGGAGTGACGTAGAATGACCAAGAGCCAGGTGTGTCATGAGTGGGTCACCAACTGGGAAGGGCAGAGCAGACGGGAAGCAGGATGAATACAGTAGGGGTGGGCGGAGACAAGCGGATCTTATTTCATGAACTCAGTCCATCCGTAGTGGTGTTCTGCTAGCACGGAAATTGATTATTTCACTGAACCTGGTGGGTATTTTTAAAATTAGAGATGCACCCCTGACCGATTCCTGCTTTCTTGTATTCTATAAACCAACAAGTCAGCATCCTCTTTTGCTTGATCTTTTTATTTCTATTAAACTCATTGTCATCAACAGAGACACTATGAATAAGCCTATGGCTTTATCCATACTTTTCTGATTCTTGGATCTTATCAAAAAATGAGCCCTGGATTAGGGAGCCGAATACCTGAGCTCTTCATTTAACTGCCCTGGTCTTCAGATTTCTTATCTGCAAGAATCTGCAAGATGAGAGAAACACTAATTCCAATTCTAAATTACCAGGGAGGGACTGCAATGTATTAATTTTCCTTTGTCACTTGCATATATTTTTCTTACCCCAGGCATCATATTCCATGACACATATTAGCTAATATTTTTTTCTTGGCTCCTAGGTAAATTGCCCTGGTTCCCAATTGATTGATTATAAGTTGATGAACCATTTAAAACACAACTGAAATACTTTCCTAATAGTACTAGCTCAAGTTGTTATGGACACTGGATGATAATCAGAGCCCAAAGGAAATGGTAGGAAAAGGGGAGAATGTCAAAAATGTCTACATATGGGCCCAGTTTTAAAGAACTTTTAGAATAAGAACAATTCCTAATTCAAAATGAGAAATTCTTATTGTGGGTTTACCCAAAACAGAGTTTGAGATAAGGCAAATACATGAGTGGTACGTGTGATCCTAGAGTGCAGGTGTGAGGGACAGAGAAACTGACCTGAGGAGGAGGGGGAGTCCATCCAAAGTGCATCATTGGCTTGGTAACCACTAGAGGTGTCTAAGTACTAGACTGACAGGGACTGTATGAGAAGCTTTATGAAATACGTTTTAGAATTTTTCCCCTGGGGCCTGGGGACAAAAGGATATCTATCCATTAGTTTCCATTTTCCATTGTCAAGGGTGACCACCCAAGCATTAATCCTCTGGCCCTTTGGGGGCTGTGCAGGAGAAGTCCTGAGACATTGCCATAAGCACCCCAAGCTGTAACATCAGTGAAGCCTCAGGGCATGAGCAAGAAGGTGAGGAGTCTTCAGGTGATTCATGACTGAGGCTTGAAAGTCTTCTGGTCACCGTAGCCATGGGGAAATAAGAAATGAGATAGATGGGATTTATAGTAATACACAAGAATTGTCAAATATATGTGTGTAACTCATGTTTCTCTAGATTTCGCCCTGTACAGTATGCAAATATGGTACCCCCAAAATTCTCAGTGCCAGCCCAAAACTATAGCTCCCAGTTGATAATTTCACACATAGTCTTGAACAAGTCTGATCGGCTCCCAAAGAGGATCCACTGGGAATTCTCACCGCTGCTCCTGGGGACTTCTGGTCTCTCTGGGTGCTGCCACCTCTCCTGGGCACCATATCTGCTCCTGCTAAGAATTGTCAACTCTACCCCTAGATACTATACTGCATTTAAATCCCCTCCCCCCCTTGCAAATTCAGGACTTGGTTATTTGGCCAGAACTCTTATTTCCAGCTCATTCATTTTGATGAGTCTTTCTCAGACCTGTCTCTCATGAAAATAGATTTTTGGAAGTGGAGTCTCTAGGTTGTGCATTGGTGAACACAGCTTAAAGTTGGGACTAAATCTACATAAACACTAGTTTGAACATGTACTATAAACATAAAAGGAAACCCATTTATGAGTTCTGTTCAGAGGAGGAGTTTAAAGTAGCTGGAGCTAGCAGAAATAGCTCTAACTGCGTGCACGCAGAGGAGAGAGAATTTTACCTTGATGTTCAGCTGGAAGGCAAAATAAGTGAACATTCTAAGTATCCTATATTTTTTTTCTGTGCTAATAACTATGGCTACTTTGTGTCACTAGATGCACAAAGAGTAATTGTCTTGGAAAAAATGTCGTTTTTTGTACTGAACTAGATTCTGAAAGTCATCTCTTCCATGCCTCTTTATCACTGTCCTTGAGTTTCTAACATTTTCCGGAGGAGGTATTTCAGTGACTTTCATTATTATTTAATGTTATTAAACTGTGTTCACTATCTAGAATTCCTTGCAAATGATTACTCTAAAGGCTACATTGTATCCTGGGCCCGTTTCCTAGTCAAACCCCAAAAGAGATTCAGCTGCTATATTCTGTGTACCCTATGGACTTCATAAACATGTTTTGGCTGATTAACTAGGTGGTTATTCTTTTCTATATCTCAATTCCTCTCTCTCTCTCTCTCTCTCTCTTTTTTTTTTTTTTTTTTTTTGAGAGCTAGGGATCAGTTTCTACTAAGTCTTTCCTTCCCAGTAGAGCTAATCCCAGTTCCAATAGAAAATAGAAAGGCTATCTACCAGTCTTTTAACATGCAAATACTTCTCCTCTGGGTCTTCTCCAGTCCTCACTCAGACTGTTTTCTTTTCAAAGAAAACCCTTCTGAGAGTTAACCCATCTTCCCATTGTTCTTGTTTTAGGACATGAGTGACATAGAGAAAAGGATGGAGGCAGAGAGCCATACAGAGGCATCTACAGGGTCAGGAAGAAATTGTCACAAGAAGGGAGACAAGATGCAGAATATTGGCAGATGAGATAAAATTTCTACATAAGCTCTTTTACTGTGTTTTTATTTATTTTTATTTTTCGTAAAAGCACGGACTCCAGTTCTGCTTTTTTTGGTCAGTTAATCATGGCTGCCTAGCTTGTAGACACGGACAAGACGGGAACTTCCAAGGTCGTTTTACATGGTTTAATGTCTCCAGACAGAACTTTACTTAATAAACACCAAAGAGAAGGAGTAGACACAGAAAGGCTAGAAATGGAAATCTATGTAATTAATAATAATAAAATAGGCGATTTTTTTGAGCACTTAATATATGACAGGCTCTTGCTTATTTGATTCTCAACCTTATTGGTTTAGTTTGAACCCTTTCGACTGCAAGTGATAAAAGCTTAATTAAACCAGTGTAAACATGATCCAGCTATCTCTTGATTTCCAGGTCTATGTGATTTAAATGATGAAAACTGAGCTCAGTCTCACTCTTCTTCTCTAGGCCGAGCTTTCCCTGGGTTAGCTCTGTTCTCAGACAGGCTCCCCCTTTGGGTGGCCTGTAGTTGGCCACCAGTAGTTCTAAGCTTATGTTCTATCCCCACAAAAAAGAGTGATTTTTTTTCTACATATGATTCTGACAGTTTTCCAGAACAGCTATGATAGGAGTCTTGAGTCCATCCCTGTGCCAATCAATGGCTGTTAGTGTGTGACATTCAGTTAGCCAGGCCTGAGTCCCCTCTTAATCCCTGGAGGCTAGGAGGGGAGAAGGAGTGGTCGTGGAGTGAGCCCCACTCAAACCACAAGAACTGAGAGTGAGACGACTGGTTCCCAAAGAAATTTACAGTTATAGAAGGAACAAAGGATATGGGGCATTATTCAATTTGTCTGCGGCTGGACACCAAGTTTCCAAGAATCCCTTCCCTGTGGTACCAGTTTAGAGTTAATCAGAAGAGGAATTTGAGGGAGATTTGAGAGTTGAGAGTTAAGCAGAAGCCACTGCTCTCAAAAGGTTGTCATGGCCAGATATTGTCATGGATGGACACAGAGACGCCTAGCTTGTTCTCTGTCTGTCCAGCTTCTCTTCTTCACTGTTGGCCCTGCTGCTGACAGCAGCCCAGGCCACCACCAAGCACTTAGCTGTGAACCCACAGACCGTGGTTTCTGTAGTCCTCTCCTCAGAGTTCCCTTGGTGGTCCTACTTCTGTTGCTGTGTTTGCTTGCTTTCTCAGATTCTTCCGTAAGCTCTGACTCAGACAGACTGCTTAGTGACCAATTCTTTAATCCTCCAGCACCGCCTTCAAATCCTCAGCTCCTCCTATATTTGCACAATGTCTAATTCCTGATAAGACCCCCATTTCCTATAATGCTTATAGTGGCTCTGTCTTTCTGACTGAACCCTGACTGATGCACTGGATGAGTAAAAGTGACATATACTCAGGACACCTATTATCCTCATTTTTAAATATGAGAAAATAAAACCAGAGTGGTAAACATTTTTTTTTCCCCCAGAATCACATAGTTATTGAGTGGGATGGTCAGGATTGAAACTTAAGATTTAACTCAAAATTTAGACCAGTTTTAAAACCGTTTTTAAAATGGGCTTATATGGGCCTGTCTGACTCCAGAATCTAAGCTCTTAGCTATCAGATAAACTGAACTGGCATATGTACTTTTTCTTGTTTGCTTTTGGATTGTAGCAGGTTTCACTCTGGCCTTTTAAAGAACATAGATTTCTTTGGTTTTAAGAAAAGAAAAAAAAAAAAGAAAAGAGGTTATATGAACATGAAGGAAAGAAACTACACAGATAAAGCAGTATGGAAATAAGACAAACCGTATAAAGCTGTGGTAAGTCTTATGGAAATAAAGGGTTTAATTAGGAATTAGACCACTGCTTGAGAGTTGAGAAAAGAAAGCGGGCACCTCATTAGTTCTCATTTGCCAGAATGATCGTCGCTTATGCCCTGTAGGGTTGTGAATTTTCCTCTGGCAGATCTGTCCATCCTGCAGACAACAACCTGATTTTTTTATATCTAGCTATAGGTGGAAATGTCACTAGTGACCTGCAGTTGTAGTGACCCGCCAGACCGCCACACACATGGACCCTTCTGGGTGTCCATGCCACTTCTTATATGTTATGTTCATATTTCACTTCTCATACAGCTAAATCAACATGTACCTCTGCCAGTTTGGGCATAAAAACTTGGAAAATGCAGTATCCTTCTTCCCTTCAACATGCAAAGGAGGCCTGTGATCATTGCTGGTATTTTGCTAAAGCGGTCAAGGTCTTTATGACAATAAATATAATCATTACTTCAAATACTGCTCAAATCATTTAGTATTGAGAGATTCAAGTGAGAGAGGAGAGAAAGTATGCAGATTAAAATAAAAAATTAATTAAAGATATAGATGCTTTTCAGAAAATACACGTAAAGGGAATGGATGCATGAATGAATAAAGTCAAGAGAGAAACCCTCCAACATGTTGGCCATATGAGAATGGAAGTTCCACTAGTGGAAAGGGTTTTGTCCTCTGCTGTGTTTTACTAGCAGTGTACTCAGTAGAGGTGCTCCTTAGCGATGTTTGCTAAATGAGTCAACTGAGTGAGGCTTGGATCTTACGAACTCCGCAAAGTTATGAATAAGTAGCGAGTGGAGGTGACAATGAGTATGTAGGAGTCAGAGTGCTCTTGGCAAAATAGTTCCACCTCATCAGAATAACGTAGGAAAATACTGGCATATTGAAGGACTAGACCCTGACACCTCAGTTCCCAGGCCTTGGCTAATTCAGTATGGCCACAGGAATTTCACTTCTCCTTCTACTCTCTGAGTCTCATTTTCCCCCATCAATAAATTTAGGGAGTTTCGGAGAACCCTTTGGGCCATGCGATTGGATAGAGTTGGGAGAATACAGAAAAGGCCAGTATTCTCATGGGTCTTGGTGGTGTGGGTCCCTAGGGAGATGGCAAGGAGGGTGTGGCACCTTTGAAAGGCTTCAATCTACTGTCTCCATCCTACCCTCCCTCTTCCCCTCAGCTTTGCCCTCAAGGTGTTAGGCTCTTTCCCTGGCCTCTGCTTTGCCAATCTCTTTGAACCTGGTCTGTCTGGTGCCGCTGTTTCCTGGCAGTGTGGTTGGCAGACACCCGTAGGCGCAGTACAGAAGGGACATCTCTGAGTGGAGCAGATGAGGACAGAGGGCACAGACCTTGACATGGAGCAGTGCTGCGCCAGGCCAGAGTCAGAGGGCAATTCGTGTCCCAGCCAGAGCCAGGAAGTGGCAGAGGCAAGCTGAAAGGACACCCTAGGTCCCTCTGGACTCCAACCAGCACTGGAAATTTTCACGAATGCTAAATCCACTTGCTACTTTACAGGAAAAGCTGCCCCTTGAGCCATCTTTCCTTTCGCAGTTCCAGTTTGTTTTTCCAGTGGCCTCTGCCTTAACCCTCATTGCAAGCTGCCCTTGGGCATATGAAGGTAAATTGATGATCTTATTGAATACCAGGACATTCACACCCACACACATAAGGGAGCGAAATCACATGATCACAAACACCCACACTCTCCCGTACGCCAAAACACATTTGTACGCTTCCTGGCCTTGCCCCCCAAATAAATTTCTGGTCGTTGAAATTTAAAAAGAACCAAGAAAAATCCAAAGCATAGTTCCTTGCTCTATGAATGCCTAAATTCAAGCCCCATCCTCATTCTTTCTATTTCATCATTATCATCATTATTATTATCTTGTAGAGTAAACTCATTACAGTGATGACAAACTCATTCTGGCATTTCAGATTTTATTTTCTAAAAATTTCCAAGGAATTCATTTTTGGAATGAAATCCTCTGGCAGAGACTGAACAGATGTGTAGAAGTACCACTTTCTGGACTATTATAACTATTATTTATGTTATTTATGGTATAATAACACCAAAAATAAGGATTGTGGACAAACAAGAGGAGTTATAGAATACCAGGCTTGGGATCAGAAGCTCAGGTTTAAGTCCTTAATACTAGCTGTGTGTGTGTGTGTGTGTGTGTGTGTGTGTGTGTGTGTGTGTGTGTGTGTTTAAATAAATTTATTTATTTAAATTAGTTTCAAGTATACAGTACATTGGTTAGACAGCTATATAATTCATAAAACGATCCCCACAATTGCTCCCTCCCTCCTCTGGCCCTCCACTTAGCCATCATAGGGTAACCCTAGTGGCTTCAGTTATCCCCTTGGTAAAACTGGAGTAACAAAATCTACTGAAAAGATTTTAAATGAGATTTAAAAGAAATGAAATAGGTGAAAGTAACTGGCACATACAAATATTCAATAACATTTGAATAAACTATGATTAAGCCATACCCATGCAGAGTTAATTAATCTGAAGGTTTAGAAAGCCTAAGCATATTTACCCCTTGGTCCTGTAGACAACTATTGTAGAAGATGACATCTGTGAGGCTTTGCAAGATTTTGGTGTGTTTCTTGAATAAGCAATTCAAAATGAAACCATATGGTTTTCGTATTACTGATTTTCAAGAAATTAGCATACAATAAAATAATTTTTGTGTGAGGCAATGCTTAGATCTCATATAACAAATGCAGCCAAATAACCAGAATAATCCAGTCTGACACGATCATTTCTATATAAGCAACCACACCTGCCAAACTCAGAAAAATGGCTCCTTTGTGATTTTTCCTGGAGCTCTAGGAAATGCCATTTTTAGTTCTCTTTAATTCCTTAGACTCATATTCATCAAGATATACTGAACGTTTTCAGAAGGAGTGGACTTCTTCCTCTCATTCTGCACCCTAGTCATTTTGCTACCTAGAGGCTATTGAATGAGACATGACAAAGTTCACTTTTCTTGGAGACGCCAGCTGGGCTTTCCTTTGAATTTAATGCCCAGCAATGTTTGTAGCCTTAATTCTCCAGTCTCTTGTTTAAAGTCATAACTAAAAGGATATCTTGAAAAGATTTTATGCTGGCTACAGAGGCTTCTGACTAGACAGCCAGAGAAGTACCTACATGGCTTTATCTTTACTCTCCCTGCAGCATGGTGCATATGTGAGACTGGGCTGTGGTCTGGACAGATAACATTTTTTTTTTTTTTTGAGTTAGCATAAACATACCTTCCTGTAGTAAATGTGCATGTAGTTTAATTCTCCACAAAATAGCATGGTTCACCTAAAATTTTTAAATTGTTGTTAGATTCCTCTGTGTACAAAATATAATACATTGGATTTGGTTTTAAAGAAATACGAACAACTAGATAGAGTCAGACATCTTAGTACTTTTAAACATTTACTAATCCTGGTTCAGACTGATATCATTTTCTTGGGCTTGAGTAAATATATTTCACCTCCCAACTTTGTAATCGTAGATTAACTACATCAAGTGTGATAGAAACTAGAGCCTCTAAGGTTGGGATCCAGTAACATCTCTTCTATTAGTTCTTGTTGTTAGTTCAAACAGACAAACAACCTGAGAATCCACATTGTGTCATCCAGCCTAAATTTTTAGTCCTTTACTTGGAAAATGTAGCCTATATTTAATGCTGACTTTATTTCTGCCTTTCTAATATTTCTTTGCTATTTGTGTCACCTTTTTTTTGCTACTTTTTTTTAAAAAAAATCTTTCTTGCATTATACTAAGTTAATAAAATATTTTTATTATTCATTTTTAAATTAACATGTTCTTTTACTATTTTTCCTGATAGTTCTTGAGATTACAACATACAACCTTGATTTATTATGATTAAAACAGACTATTGCTTTTACCACTTCCTCACCATCTTTTTAATTTTATGACTTCCCTTAACAAAACACTATTTTTGTCATTAATTTGAGTTTTATGTATATTTTAAAATCTACCGAATATTGCAATTATTGTTTTAAAGAATCAATGTTAATTTACATTTGCCCACATATTTATCTTTCCCAGTTTTCTTTATTTTTTCTTGCATTCCCATGTTTTCAGCTGGGATGATTTTTCTTTTTCCCAAGTAATTCTGACTTCCTGTAGTGCACACCTGGTAATAACAAATTCCACTGTTTTTTTTTTATTCCTGAAAAATATTTTTCTTTCAGTGTAAAGTATATTTTCACTGAGTATAAAATTCTGTTTTATATTTATATTCTTTTTGTACTTTATATCTTCTCTTTCCTCAATACATTGTCTCCTGGCTTTCATCCTTTCTATTGAAAAGTTGAGTAGCTTTCTTATTGATGCTTTTCTGAAGGTATCTATCTTTTTCTCACTGGAAGCTAGGATTTTTCTCTCTGCTTTTGGTTTTCAGCAGTTTGGCCATTATGTGCCTGGATATGTTTGGTTTTGTATTTACCTTGCTTGGGTTTCACTGAGCTTTTAAAATCCACATGTCCTTCATCAGTTTTTGAAAATTCTCAGCCTTACTTCTTCCAATAATGGGCCATTTTCTCTTTTCACTCTGAGATGCCAATCATGTATATGCTAAACTTTTTGACATGTTCTATGTGCCTTTGTGGTTTTACATTCTTTTTTTTTTTTTTCCTCTTTGCATCTCAGTTTAGATACAGCAAAACACTTGGATCAAAAACATCTTGACTGCTGTTAAGCCCATTTATTGAATTTTTAATTCCAGACAGTGTACTTTTAAATTTCTAGAATGTCTATTTGATGATTTTGAAGAACTATAGATTCAAATTACCTGTTTAATTTATGTATACCTTCATCTCTTCCATTCATTCATCTTTTTCTCTAGCTTCTTGGGAATATTAATTGTTCAGACGCTCAGCCACTCAGAGTGGCTGATATGTGCCCTTCAGTCTGCTTTGACACTTGGCAACTCCATGAATGAATAATGTTCATAATGTCTTGTCCGCAACAGCTCCGTTACATCATGATAAACTCATCATAAATTGAAAATGTCATAAGTTGAAAGTGAATTTAATGCACTTAACTTACTTAACATCTTCACTCAGCCTAGCCTACCTTACACAAACTCAGAATGCTTCCATTAGCCTACAGTTGGGCAAAACCCTGTTCCTGCTGCTGCCCAGCGTCACAGGAGTCTTGTACTGCAATTCACTAACCCAGGAAAAGATCAAAATTCAAAATTTGAGGCAGAATTTCTGCTGAATGCGTATTGCTTTTCCACCATCATAAAGTTGAAAAATTGGAAGTCAAACTGTTGTTAAGTTGGTAACTGCCTGTTCTTGTTTTAAAGCCCTTAACTGCTACTTCAATATCTGAATTATCTCTGGGTCTGTGGCTATTACAGAATGTACGTTGTGTATAAAAGAATCACAGAGCTCTGAATAAATATTTCAGATCACCTTGAAATAGTTTCCTCTCTAGAATTTTAGTTGATTCAGTCCTCATTGCTTCCACAGACCTCTGAACCTTTAAAATTATGACTTTTTTTTTTTTTTTTTTTGAGAATTTGTGTGGCTTTCTCTGTCTGTGGCAGTGAGAACAATGACCTGCTGTGACATACTACATCCCACCCTGAAGATGGTTCAAAATTTTGTGAATCATATTTTAATTGGTTAACTCTAGCCATTGTCATTGTTTTAGAATAATTAAACTTGGGTACAATGATGTATGAATAAACTCAAGCCATGTCTAGCCTTTTTTTCTTAACCAGTTCTTCATGCTCTTAAGGTTATAGATCCTTTTTTTTTTTTTTTTTTTTTTTTTTTGGGTAGGCATTCAATCAAAATTTAATGCCAGTTTTCTTTCTAACAAACTAAACATTTATTCAACAGCTAACATAAATTGCAAGGTAAATTTAGGTGTTTAATGCTTCACAACCGATTCTTTTACTTCTAACAACTTGTAGAAAAATCTCTCTAGGACGGTGTTATTACTTGCAGCTCTTCTGGACTTTTTATCTATATTTGACCTATAACAGAGATCATTAATGAGGAAAATTACATAATATAGACACTTATATGGTGTTTTTTCATACTGAACCTACATCCCTGCATTTTAAAACTACTGTAAAAATAAGTGTTAAGTAAAACTATCTGACAGATTAGAGAATAGTTTTGAGAGATCTAAGCTAGATTTTGTTCTGGTTTCTCTCATTTTTAGCCTATAATTTTACTAAATAAAAACATCATTATATGAACAAGGTACATGTGCTGATGCAATAAAGATCGGCTTGCAAATTATGATTCTATACACTGATAATATGGTTTACTTGTCATAAATCAGAGATGATCTTGACAGTTGGATCTATTCCTTAGTACAGAAAGTCAAGTTCAAAACCAAAATTATGATCATTGGTAAACTTTTCCAAGTTCAGTTGTTTTCTATCAACTTACTCCAAGTTAAGGAGTAAATTGTTTAATTTGCAGGGACATGTTTTGCAGTTGTTTCAACCTGAGAGATTCTTTAAGAGTCAGAACAACCCACATCAGTCACTCTACAGGAGCATTATTTAAACTTTAATTATTTTTTTAACAGGTTGAGCAACTGGTTGCAATACTTTTCAGTGCTAAATAATCTTGGCAAATGCTTCATAATGGAACACTTTGAGAAATTAATTGAGCCCTTTCGTGTGCTGGAATCTGCCCAAAGTGCTTATTGAGGAGATGGCAGATGGTGGGCAAAAGATGTGGACAAGCTACTCAACCTTTCTGTCAAGTTTGGAGCTTATAATCTGCTCTCAAACACCTCTGCAAACACCAACTACTCAGTCCTTATCAACAAGTGCAACCTTGACTTGTTTGTTATTCAACATCTAATGAAAGTTTGACTGACAAGGGAGATTCTAAGTTCTCTGTTTGGTTCAAGTTTGCTTGTCTGAAAGAATGGATATTCTGAGATATTTTTCTCATTTGTTTAATTAATAAGAACTATGTCACTTATGTTCTGTGATGTCAAGAAATCAGGAGCAAATTTAAACTCTTTCGTGATATTTATACTAGCTTTTGTGGTCTACATATTTGTTTTTTGTTTTCCTTGTCACAGTCTATATTTTCTACTTCTTTTTCCATTTTTCTTTGTTCTTATTTAGTCTTTATCTCATTGAGTATATTTGTCCTGTGAGCTACCTCAAATCTTTCTGACCATGAGGTGGCATATAAATTCATATGTAAACTGAATGTAAATTTTCTTGAATCTGTTTGGTGCTGCTTCCACATCTCTGTGATCCCAATCAGTTTTGTCTAATGTTCAAATGATACAGGTATCTGTTTACCCTAATCCTAACACTAGTAGGAAATACATAAATTAATTCCCCCTTTGATCAATAAGTACTAAATTTTTCTGAGGTTTTAGTTCTCCCAATTCTTTTTTTCTATTTATTTCTGTCAGAATTTATTGTTATGGTCACTATGGCTTTGGTTGTTTGTTACTGTACGATAATTTAGTCTAACCCTATTTCATACAGTTAGAAAATCCATACATATTGCATCTGGAGCCAGGATAGATCTGGTGAATTGAAGTAGAGATTTGGGGCTAATTATGCCGCTAAGCCTTGTTGGCATGAGGGCCTTTTTAAATGACATTAGAAGAAAAATAAAATATAAAGGTAAAACTGAAGAAACAATTAGACTCTAATTCTCTAAGGATCTGTGAGATGAGTATAGACCCAGAAACAAAAAGAAGGTGTCAGCAGAAAATGAAGATATTGTTTTGGTTGAGGCACCTTCCATGAAGTCTGGGCCATGAGAAGTGATCCTTGGAGACCAGATATCAAAATTTACCACAGAATTAACGAGAGGATAAACCTTCCACTTCTGTGCAAGACCCAAGAGCAAGATGAAGGAGTGAGCACCACAGTGGCCTAGCAGGGGGCCAGAGAGTAGAGTTTTCACTAAGGAACCCTCAACAGCAGAAATAGGAAAGTGCTTCCTCGAAAGACCTGTGGGTATTACTTTGCCACGAGGAGACTGGAACAGAGAAGGACTTGTTCTGAGCACAAATATGAGGACAAGTTAAAGCAACAAGAAAGGACTTGTTTCTGAGTTCAAGTGAGTCTCCACGGATACATCACAGAAACTACTAGAGGAGACTTAGAGAAGAGGCTGGGTGGGGCGGGGGGAGCGGGGGCGGTGTCTGGCCTCAACAGCAGGTGCAAATAAGTAGTTCATGAAATGTTGTTAGTGTCATTGGTAAGAGTCCAGGTGAGGGTACCTGGAGTCCTCCTTCCCTCCAGGGTTCTGGCCAATCAAATATAAATACAAAGACTTGAGTCAAACAAAATCAAAATATGAGCTTTGTTATCCAGATAACAAGGCTTCCTGGACAACTATGTTGGGAATGTAGATTAAGTGGGAGGACAAAACTGGAATTTCTATTCTCACCTTAAGTGATATAATTGGCCCTTAGTATGACACCCTTCCCATTACTTTCCTACCCTGCTACTGGTCAAGAAACAAGAAAAGAGAGAGCAAAGATATTGTCACTTGTCTATTTAATGTGCAGAAACTACCAGTGCAAGCAAGTCCACTACAGACCAGGAAAAGCATACAAGCGTGAGACACTTTCTTGCTTTTGAAGAAAAATCACCTTATCTAGTAGCTCGGGCAGTGTGGTCCACTGACAATCAGGCCCTTAACAAATCAATCACTCCTTTAGGAGAAGAGATAGTAAGAGGTGGAAAAAGGTCTTAAGAGGTGACAAGAGTTCCTTTCTCTATAGGCCAAAGAAATAATTTGGTTAGAAAAAGCAAAAACTTCCTCCTTATATGAATGCTACCTCATTGAGTCCATTGATTGGTGGAACCTGGCAACATCTGGATTATGTGTAGACAAAGGCAAGCCTTTTACACAAAGTTTCTACAGATATATCTATGAGGACAATGGTTATAAGACATCTACTAGGTCAAGAGGGCAGTGTCTGGCCTGACCATCAGCAATTTCCCCATGGTGCTACAGATTGTTCTTCTGTAACTAAGATCACAGTAGTTAAGGCTGGAAAGTTGGACCTGAGCTTTTCATTTATTTCCCCCCCTCCTTGAGCTGTAACCTTGGCAGGCTCTGAGTCAGTCATTGTGGTAAAACTCTGAGTTGTCAACACACATCTCTCATGGAAGCGGGTCTTCAAAGTCACTTTATGGAATTGCTAATGGGAAAAAAAGCCTTCTGATGCCACATTATAAGTTTAAAGACACAGAGGTATCATACAGTGAGTGTGGGGGTAGGGAAAACTCATGTACAATAGCCTAAGCTCTGGATTTTTGTGAGCGATGCATGGGAGGCCTTAAAAAATTCTCCAGTCTACATCAATGTAATTGCATCTAACTGTCCCCATAGCTCTTGCAACAAAGTCTTACTGAGAGGCTTGTATTTTAGAGTCGGTTTGAATCACATTAACTGACCCTGTGATATTGTGGTGCAGGACAGAGCTAGATAGTCATTCTAATTCCTGCCCTAGAAACGTTGCAAATTACCCTGTATCTTTCAGGGTCGCTGGCTTTTGAACACAATTAAGGATTATAGTAATACAAATGACAAGAATAGTCTATTAAATCTCCTTATTACTGGGGAAAAGGAATGAGGCAGGGAGGGTGGTAAAGACATGAGAGGGTCAGCACAAGCATGGCATGGAGAGCAAATGTTAATTATTCTGCTTCTAAGAGGAAGACTTTATGCCCAAGTCAGTGTGGAGTCAGGAGAGGTCTTGAAGCAGTGCTTGCTAAGACCAGGTAGAGCATCCTGTTGGCTGTGTGAGGTGCACTCTGAGCCTTGCAAGGTGGAAAATGCAGTGCGATCGAAGTGAAGTGCTTTAGGTATCTTAATAACCAAAAATATATATTCCATAATACTTCTTTCTATTAAATTATTTACTAGTACTTTGTAGACTATTTGCACACACCAATCACTTGCTAAAATTAAAAGAATAATGATCAGTTAACTGTTGTTTCACCTACTAGAAACCCCAAAGACAAATCTGGCTAAGGCTGCATCAAAATAACCCAGGTATTAATTTGATTGTTGTCATCATCACTTGGTTTTGTTTTCTGTTTATATTTGTTCTTCACTTGGTTTGGTCGAGTTTGATTGGGTTTGATACTGAAGTTTACAAAGCCGGGTTCCCTGCCCTCCGCTCTGTCTCCAGGTGGGATCCATCTTTCTGAGGCCTGTCCCAGCTGCCAGTGCAGGCCCCAGAGCCCTGTCTTCTGTATCTCTCACACTATCTGTCTTCTGTTCAGGAGAGTTAAGTGTTAACATTGTCCTGAATGCATTTGCCTTTCAGGAAGATTAATGGAGTTCAGTGTGAAGCAGATAAACTCATCTGTGCAGAGCAGAGGTGAGCTCTGTTGTGTCAACACAGCCTAAGGGCAGGAGGGAAGCAAACTGATTACTCAGGTTATCTTCACCCTGCCCCTCCATCCGCCTTCCATTTTTTCAATTCTAATACAATTTGATGTCTGCATAAATAAGGGGCCAGATAAAGAAGCAAGCTTGTGAAACAGCTGCTTAAAGTGTTCATCTTTATAAGATGCTTAAATGTACTTAAAAATGCAGCAAATGGATAAAATTGGATTTCCCAGGGTGAACATCCCTTGGAATTGTCAAGGATTGGAGGAGAGGATGCAGGTGCAAACAGACAATGTGACTCCCAAGGGGCCTGCTTGAGTAATGATAATTGCAAAAATCCCTTTCTAGGAGAATGAATCTGTTGAGGATATAATTCATATTCCTAAGAGAAGGTTATGCAAATTGTTTTTGCAAGGAGAAAGGCAGAGGGCATCTGCCAAGGATCACCCTTCTCTATCCTTTCCCCATATAACAATGACTATCATCTTTAAAGGAGGGTATCTGAAATATGCTGCCCAGAACATCTGTATAGAATTGCATCTCCAATATCATGCCTGCCTGGAGGCCTGCTTCTGGCTTCTGAAGTTGTGGGGGCAGCTTTCAGACAGACCTGCTTTTATCTTCCATGCAATATGGCCTCTGCCAGGCATCATGCCCCTAGTGGCTAACATGTGGAAAGTTTCTTCTTAACTTTTCCCCTGGGGCTTTTTCCTTTCTCTCAAATTTATTGAGCTTGGTGGTAGGGGCTACAACTTCAAGAGGGTTTCTGATCCTCTGGTTTAATAAATATGGGAATAACCTTTGGACAGCTGTGAGACTTAACTCAAGCCATGTTCCCTTTACAAATACATTACTATCTCAAATTGTCAGTAGAATTCCCTCAATTACCCACTCTTGCAGGGTTGTCATATGAGATTGATAATGCCAAGCAATTAAATAGATATTAGTTATTATTAATACTACTGCTGATGCAGGACAAGGCAGATCCCCTGAGTGGCCCTACACCGAAAGAAAGGGTTCTTGACTGGGCGCAGGAAAGAGTTCAAGCTCACAGCAGAGTTAGAGTCGAAAGGAAAGTTTATTAGAGAAGAGGTAATGCTCCACACACAAAGTGTCCTCAGAGACAAAGAGTAAAAGAGCCTGAGAGAGACTCAGAGGGACAGAGACAATAGAAGGACAGAGAAAAAGACACTGAAAGAGGGACCCTGAATGTTCAAGGAATTCAGTTTATATATCATTCTTAGTTTCTATGAATTGCAGTTTAAAGACTTTGTTTACCCATTTTCCTTTGATGGTATGGGCATACGGTGTGAAAGAGTTAGATCATCTAGTGAGAAAGGAATGAGCGCTCCCTAGAAAGGGATGCTGGCAAGTCCCAGGCTTTGATCCATAGGTTCCCCATGGTTTTAGCCTAAGAAATGAATAATTGTTTATATTGTGCAGGTTGCAACCTAAAGACTCTGTTTTCCGGATTAAACTTCACAGTATGCATCAGTGGTTTATTAGTAATCACAACAGAAATCTTTCTTCGTTCTGTAGGTTTCTCCATGGTCTGGCCATGGGGCTGATCAGCATATTGCAGTCTCTGAATATAGCTTGATTTAGCATTTAGTTCTCTCGCCTCTTTCCTATGTTACTGCCACTGATAATACTGATAATAATGAGAATAACAGTGGTCATTTTGCTAACATTATAAGGATTATCAAAAGACCACAGGACAATGACATTATATATACACACACATATATAATTATAGTTGTAATTATATACATTATAATTATATATATAATTATATATATAAAATTTTTTAAGAGAAAATTGTTTCAACCAATTGAGATTATGATGTTTGGGCAGGAACTAAAACTAGACGAGAGAACTTGATGATAGTATGTTAGTGTAGAAGAGATAATTTTTACAAGATAAACTTGCAGTTGAACAAAGTGCTGTCTTCCACATATCTCTCTTTTCTAGACCTTCTCTCAATGTAGCCCTTTATGAATAGTTGCTCTGGACGAAATGTTTATTTCCCTCCCAAAATGCATATGCTAAAATCCTAATCCCCAGTGTAATGGTATTTGGAGATGGGACTTTTAGGAGGTATTTGGGTCATGAGAGTAGAGCCCTCATTATGGGATTAGAGTCTTTATAAGAAGAGACACTAGAGAGCTTGCTTCTTTTCCTGCTGTCCATCATGTGAGGCCACAAGAAGATGACCATCTACAAACAGGAAGAGTGCCTTCACCAGAGACTGCATCTGCTGGCACCTTGATCTTGGACCTCCCAGGCTCGAGAACTGTGAGAAATAAATAACTGTTGTTTTAGCAGCTCAGTGTGTGGTAAATTTGTCATAGCAGCCCAAACTTAGCAAGACAATGGTTATATGCTGTAAGATGACATGCAACAAGGTATTTTGGCTAGTCTTTGGGTCTGCAGCACAGAGCACCTGGACAAAATTCTCCTCAATTTCTGCTTCCCTGTTCTCTGCAACTGACGAATTTCCTCTTGGCATTTGTATGCTCCTGGCAGGTGGATATGGGTAGCCTGCCTTCTCCTTGTGGCCATGCAGCCATGGATATACAAAGGAACGAGGTGTAGGAGAGGCATAATTGTTGTCTCACCCCATGTCTAATGAACTGGGGTGTCCCCAACTAAGGACAAATCATAAGACAGGATAATGAGACTCCTGAGAAGGAATTTTCTCTAAGGGAAGGGGCAAATTGGACTTACAAACTAGACACTTCACCAATTTTTAAATTATGAGAAGAAAAGCAGGCATGATGTGCCATCTGAGCCGGAACTTCCAGATCCTAATGGGTACATGTATCCTGCGAACATGGCCAGGTGAGCAAAATGAGATAGTTATTTTAATGTAAACGTTGCCACACTTTGACGTTCAAGCAACAAAGTGAAACACAGAGGAGCATTGTCTTTCTCCTTGCACACATAGGTCCCTGTGAGAGAGACCTCTGGCTCTCAGGTTCGCCATCATTTGACATGGCAGATCTCCTGAGTAACTGCCACCGAAGATTCTGGTTTCAGAGTCTTGTCTTAAAGGGAATGTTTGAGTTCCTTGTCTGTAGGAGACTGGCCAGGATTGATTTGGAGCCATAGGATAGTTTCTGGGATAGTAAGTCAAAGGAGTTCTGGAAAGAACCTGGGATTCCAACTAGTAAAGAAGAAGTGGTTTCAGAGCATGTAATGTTAGGCATAAAAATATGTGAGATCTAATGAACGCTTGTCATTTGAAGAATCCTACAACATAGGGTGGGTGACCCATTCCCCAGTTTGCCCAGGAATGAGTTTCCTGAGAGGCAAAACATTTCATCCTAAAATGGATAATATAACATAACTGGAACATAACAGTTACATAAATATATATTTTTATTTATATATGTATATTTATATTCGTGTGTGTATATATATGTGTGTGTGTGTGTGTGTATACACACTCATGTACATAGGTATAGATACAACAATAAAAGTAACCAGACTATATATGAAATTATACACTATTCATGTCAGTTTGGGAAGATTCATCCTATTCTTTTTCTTGTCATGTCTTCAACTTTACGTGTATTGAGGAAGTGCCCACCCAAATTCTTATGTAGCCTAGTCCAGAGGGCTAACTTGCAGAAGGAGATGAACTACTTGTGAGCCAACATAGAGAAAGATGGGTTTCAAACAGCAAAGAATAGGACTCATTGTACAAAGTCCCCAGCACCTGGAATTGGCCTCTCTGCCTCCACTCTACTACTTTTCTTTCCCTAACCAGGATGTGGAAAGGTGGATTCTATCCAAAAAGGAGAAAACAGATTCCCCCAAAGAAACAGATCTCCATTCAGGGAAATGAAGGCTTTTATAATTTTTCTATATAGCCCAGTTCAGAAACATTTCAAGAAGAATTGATTCTTATCCTTGTGGAAACCATCGCTACAAAGGTTTAATGCAGCACCCTAAAAATAAACAAAAGCAAAAATGAAACAAACTACCATTTCCAAATTAAAAAATTTATCTCATAGGAGAGATTTTGTTTTCTTTTCATGCCGGACCTAAATTTGGCATCTTATGGAATTTTTATTGCATAGCATTACCTGAGAGCCCAGCCAAATATTACAATTCAAGAATGGCAGCTAGGAAAAGTTGAATAAATGGGCCACTTTTTTCCCTTCCTTTCCTTCCCTTAACACCATATGTTTCTCAATTTCTAGCTCATAAATTTAATTAAGTAAATATTTTAAAATATGGAAGACAGAGAATGTGAGAACTTGATAAATCTAAAACAAGCTTTCAAATCTATGGACATGGCATTTGTGAGCCTGTGCTATGTTTTTAAAGAGAGAGATATTGGAAAGCCTACGTAGTGAAGATTAATTAGGATTATTCTGGAAGAGAAGAAGCATTCTGTTATCTAAATGTGGAAGTAGAGAAACCATGGGAATATGGGTAGTCCTAGCAGATAACACTCGTTATAAACTTGCAAGTATGTTTGTGGGAATGGGGTTGTTTCTATAATCTATTTGTTGGATTAACTTCAGGAGAAGGGGGAGTTAGCAAACATGCACTGTACATTTACTTGGTATTTCCTAGAGACATACGCTGCCTCCAGCAGCAGTACTAGAGTACCAGGAATGAGACCTGAGCTTATTTTGGAGATGGCCAGGACAAGGCTTCAGGACAATGTCTCAAAAGGATATCAAGGATTGGAAATAAGGCTGGTGTAGTAACCTGATGCTAAAGAAAAAATCTAACCTAATTATTTTTGACTATATGTCCTCAGGCCAAACAGTAAAATAAGTCTAAACAAATATTGTGCTATAGAGTGGGACTCGCTTTTCACAGAAGCATAGATTAGTGATTCTGAAACTACTCTGTGTGAATTCTAGTGATGAGCAAGTAAGTAAATATATTATAAAAGGAGCCGCTGTTTTCATTTCCAGATGAGGAAGCCATAAACAGGGTAAGGAGAAAAGATAGAATGAATTCTGTGGTATTGGATTAGAATTGGAGATATCACTATGAACTCACAGCATTTATTACATAGAGATAAAGAGAGAGATCAGTATATGTGAATATAAATATAGAGGTGTATGTAGGTGTAGGGGAGTGTGTGTGTGTGTGTGTGTGTGTGTGTGTGTGTGTGTGTGTGTGTGTGTACATACATCTATTTCTTAGCTATGTTCTCTTAGGGGGCCTAAACCAATGAACTCCAGTAGCAGTGAGCACTTCACACTTCCAGATCCTAGTTTCTAAATACTATTCTCTACTAACAGGAATTAGGGCTCTTTGAAGAAATAGCTGATTCCATGGCTAGAAGGAAAGGAAAATATAAGTCTGGAATATCTTTTTGTTTGTTTGTTTCAGAAAGTAAGATGGTACACAAAGAATAGTGAAGAAATGTCTAAAGGATACAGGAGCCAACTTATAGGAGCTCCCACTGAAAAGTTCTGAGACAGTTTGGACATCAAAATAAAATATGATAGTAAAGCACTATAGCTTATTGACTAAAACCAGAGTCCACTAACTTAACTAAATGAGCAGAAAGGAATGCTCTTTATTATGTTAGGAAGTCAACTAATAAATGTCGCGGGGATGATTAAATTAGAAAATTGCCTTTTGCCATCTATGGCAGGCAAAAGAAGGAGCATGTCTCTAGACAGTGAGCCCTTTTAAACTGGTTTGTAGGACCTCCCTGAGCTTGTTGATTGACCTTTGAGAGGCAAAGTATCTGAATTTTGCAGCACTGATTACATAAACCTAGATGGAGTCACACATCTCACTATTTAATAGGATTGTGTTAAACGCCTGACCTTTAGAACGATGTGTTGGGTATAGAATAGGGTCCCTTCCCTGCCAGTGACACAGGCGATTTCACCTGTGGATTTGACAGAGGCTCAGACTGAACTCCGCAGTTGAAGACAAGTGGAGATGGCCCTTTATCGCTTAGTCAAGCCCATCGGATTGAAGGGACACTCAGGGAGCAAAGCACATCTTTGTATCTCCTACAGAGCTTTGAGTGGTGCAATGTACTTGAAGAGACTTAATAAATGTTTGTTGAATAAATGGATGAACAAATGAATAAATGAATAAAGTCAAAGATTAATTTTAAATTAATCATAGAGGAAACTTAGAAAGGAAAAAATACTTGTTTCAATAAGATTACAATCTAATTTTACTTCAATAGTACAATTTACTCTTTTGAGACTGAAGATATTTATGGGTCTTTATCTCCTTGTTTTTCAGTTCAAACTTCCTTTGCGTTTATGAATGACAGAGAGCATGCTCTATGAAATACAACCTTTGTAAATGCTTCCTGAATTTGAACATTATGTTGCTTTGAGATTCCTTTCACTTGGAATTCCAAGTGACCCCAAGTGGATTTGCAGGGGGCCTTGGATAGCTGAAGAACCAAAGAGACAAGGCGCACACACACTGTACACAAGCACATGTACACCAGCAACGTAAACAGACACCTAACTAAAAACAGCCGTGCAGAACTATTTAGTCGAAGCTTGAGTAGCTGGAACCAGCAGGATTGGGTGGGAAGGAGTTCAAACGTCCCCCATGAGGCCTTCCTAAGGCTTTGCAGGAGGGCAAGAACAAGGTCTGGGAAGTAGGGAAATGGAAGGGCTCATCTTGTCCTCAGCATCTCAGTCCCTGCTGACTCCACAGTTCTGCTCACCCTTGCAAGATTACACACTTTTATTTATGTATGCAGGCAGAAAGCAGCCTGGAGCACTCTGGGGGTATTAACCAAGAAGAAATACAAATCAGATTTGACCCAAGAAAAAAGAAGCCATGGACATCTGCATGGGAATAAAAAGGATATCATATACTACTTTACCTGGCCTCTTTCCGGCTCAGGAAAATCAACAAATAAATGATAAAATTTATAGGACACACAAGGTTAGGAGGCAAGACTTGCAGCATTCAAGCCTGAGTTCCTGGCATAAATATAATGTTTTTATTCCCCCCAAATCCCTTGTTTCCAAAGGAATCCAGTTCATCACTAAATAGCATTTCCTCAGTCTCCTCTATGTTTTGAAGTAGGACAGTGGCAAAGGCACATATTTATTTTAAAGAGGAGAAATTTACATTATTTTTAGTGAAAATGATCTCTTCTGAGAAACAATATACAATATAATCACCAATTTCTAGAACTGGAAGGATCTTGGAAATCATATAGTCTGTCTCTTATATAGAAGAGAAAAGAGAAAGGAGGAAAGAAAGAATTTTACCAATGTTTCAGAAAGAAGCAGAATTGGCACTGCAAACAAGATAAAACTCCCAATTCTAACCTTAAATGATTAGATAGTGCACATCACCACGTATGCAACAGAATCTTTCTTCTTATACTCTTTGATTGTCACCCCAAAATATCCAGTTTGATTACTTATCTTAGTCACCTGGTACATCTGAGCCAGATCCTCTTCCTGTTGAGCAGCCACAGGAAGCACTGCCTATTCTGTCCAATTGCCTCGGTGTTGTCAAAACTGTGGATTTGACAAGAGGGATTCCAGCAAAGTTTTGAACTATGGCGGTGTTGTTCCGAGACCTGTGCAATTCCCAAAGCCCATGAGTTGTGATTGTGGGTTATGGTGGTTTAAGTTTGGAGTTTGAATGTTGGCTCTGCCACTTTACAGCAGGGTGAATTTGGACACAATCCTTATTGCCTGCCTCATAGGATTACATTAGATGATATGTGTAAAGCACTTAGTACAGTTTATAATGCATTAAAATAACCACCATTTATTTAAAATGTAGTAATACTGTTCTACTATGTTTCTAGAATAAAGATAAGCCAATCTTTCAGTAATTTTCAAACATCGATATGCTTGTCCTGTGTCATCAAAGCCCTGTGAAGAGACATAATCCCATGGCCCCCTTCGCCCTGATTGGGAGCTCAGCAAGTGACAGATTGTGTGTGTGGTGGGGCCATCTTAGATCATCGAGCCCCAGCCCACTCTCCAGCTGATTGCAGATGGAAACAAGCCCAGGAAAAATTAATGAGCTGGCCTAGACTAAAAGAACTGCTCAGCTGACCCAGTAAATTTTCAGTTAAATATGGTTGTTTGTTTAAGTCATTAATTTTGGTGATTATTTGTTATGCAGCCCAAACTAACTGATACAGTACCTTTCTGTGGTTATGCCCTAAATAAATGAGAGATAATGAAGAAGATGCCAAGAACTTTCCATCAGCAGAATTGTTTTTTTTTTCTCAGCAGAGGATGAATTTCCATGAAATTATCCTCACTCCATACTTTGGCCCCTTCTTATCTGGTGAAGAGTATAATCTGTGATCCCAGAACGAAGACTATTTGTTGGGTATGGTGGGGAGTCAGGGTATGACCTGGCCTCATTAATATTGTCCTCTAACTAGCTGAGCTAATCAGTCTGTCTCTGTCTTTCTGGAAACTTTTACCATCCACTATCTCCCATATTAAAGCGCCCCACCCATCAGTCTTCCCTGAGAAACAAAGATGCACAGGAACAAGTAGTGGAAATGACAGGCAATGAAACTAGGCAGATACTTGCTTCCCAGCCTTCTGTGTTGGGGTTCCAAGAGGGCAGAAATGCCAAACTGGAATCACAGATGCCAGAAAGGACTCACTCCTGGCTATCACAGTCTCCTCCTGAGGTATCTCTAGAAAGAGAAACTCCACATACTCCAGAAACTCATTCTCACCTTCTCAATCCTCTCTGGGAAAAGGGTTCTCCCTCATGTGGTCATTTTAATCTATTTTTTTTTCAGTCTCAATCCCAGGCCCTATCAGGTGCCAATTTCACTAGCATTTAATATTTCAAAGAAAAAGATCTATCGATTTGAACTTGTCAGTCAAACCTTCCAATCCCCTTCTTTTTACCAACTTGTCAGGGTAAAGGGAGAACAAAAAATTATGTTCCCAGGTCAGTTTTACAAGGTTTAATTTGTTGTTGCATGTTCCATCTACTTCTGTCCTTATTTCTCATGGGATCCTGAGCTCTTGGGCTCTTAAAGGAAATGGGATCTACCAGAGGGTGAGTTTAGCAACTGCCCCAGGACCCACACTTTCTGCCCTAACATGCTCATGCCTCATTATACTTGCCTTCAACTCCTTGATTCAAGACACTCTGCCTACCTCTTGACGAGCCAGCCAACTGCCTATTTTCCCACCTGGTTTCGCTCTCTGTTCATTCATCTCTCCAATTTTAACATCCTCCGCACGTGAGTGAGAAGCTCCTGCTCTTGTCCTTAGTCTTGTGGAAACTCACCCCAGTTCAGCCAGCTCCTACACTCTCCCAATTTGCAGCACAGTGCCTAGAGTCTAGTCCTCAAATCAGCCTACTTTCTTTAAAAATCAATGTCTCTAAATTTACTAATGCTTGAATTTCCACCATTAGAGCATCTTTGCTTTAAGTCAAGGGATAAAAAGACTATTTTCATTAAAAGTCAGATAATAAATATTGTTTCACAAGCCACATGTGGTCTCTGTCACATACTCTTTATTTTTGTTTGTTTTTGTTTTTGTTTTTGTTTTTATTTGTTTTTGTTTTTATTTGTTTTTGTTTTTTTAATTTTGTTTTTATTTGTTTTTTTAAAAATTATTGTTAGTTTTTTAAATTATTTAAGTTTCAAATGTCTAACATTGGTTAGACATTTATATCATTTATGAAACAATCTCCCTGATTACTCTATCTTCCCTCTGGCTCTACACACAGCCATTATATCACTGCTGACTACATTCCCTGTGCTGTCCTCCCCATCCCTGACTATCTATCAACTACTAATTTGTACTTCTTTAACCCTTCACTATTTCCTCCCAGTCCCCCCACTCGCCTCCCCTCTGGCCATCACCAGATTGCCCTCCATATTTGTGGGTCTGTTTTAAATTAGTTTGTTCATTTTGTTTGTTTTTTAAACATTTAAAAATGTAAACACCATTCTTTGCTGAGGGCTGAACATAAATAGATGTGAACTGGGTTGGCCTGTGGGCCATGGTTTGCCAATTCCTCCTTTAAATTAAAGTAAAATCTATTCTTAAAATTTAAATGTGCCCGGAAGTGGTTAAGTGGGTAACTAACAACTCAGTGTTAGTTCCATCTCCTTTATAATCCCATCTGGATGAAACTAGGTTTTGAAGAAGGATTGAGAAAGATTGGGATGCTTTGAACCAATCTGGCTGTAAGTCAACAGGAAGAATGGAAATCCTGGGAGGCTTGGGCAAGGAGGAGGAAAGAAAAGAATGCTGGGTCAAAGAGTTTTATCATGTGCTGATGGTTGTAGCTAGGGACGATATTCAAAGCATGTAGCAACTGGTAAGGCACAGACATCGACCAAAGTAACAGGACACCAGGCAGCCTTTGAGTTAGATCAGGGTCTGGAGGTTCTTGTTGCACCAGGCATTAATGCTTTAGCTGCTGGATCATGGGGTGGGGTGGGTTGGGAAGCAAGAAGGAGTATATATTGTAAGACTGAAAATTCTATATTCTGCCTTGGCATCTTTGAGCCACACAGGTCCCCACATGCATAATCGTGGGCTCTGCTCTCATTAGATATGTTTCGCACCCATCAGGAAAGGCTTCTCATCTGGCTAATTCCTCTATCAACTAGACCAGCTGCACTCCACTTGGTCCTCAACTTAATGCGCTTTCATGACAGTCCACAAAAGTATTCAAGCAATCCAATTGCATCTTCCTGTGGGGACATAGGGGCACCCCAATCATTTGTTACTATAATGTCTGTTTTGCAAAAATCCCACTAGTTCACTCTATTTCCAAGTGAAACCCCCATAAGGCCTTGAAAAGCATCCTCCTCCCCTGGCTATGAGTATATGTCACTGATAAACTGTTGTCAATCTTATCTTCCCAGTGTTGGTGTAATGTGTTCAGCCATATCATATGATTTTTAGAAGGGGGTATCCCTCCCTTACAAATGGGGTGAATATGAAGTGAGCAGAACAAGGTGTCACTCTGGATCCTTGAGACAGTGAGTATTAACTAACCAGTAAAGAAGCTCCTCAATTTTAACAACCAGTTCTGCTATATTTGAACAAGTGGTAGGGTTGTGATGTGATATGGAGTCCCTGCTACTCCTCTCCTCTAGGTTTCTCTTATTGGACAATGCCACTCTTCAATTAGAAAGCCCGAGGTAGCCCAGCCGGAAGAGATTAGAAAGGCTATGTTTTGTTCAAAGATGCCCTGTTGTAGACATCTCTGCAAGGAAGAAACTGTCAGGCTCCCAATGCACTACAAATACAATTTTTGTGTTATTGGGTAAGAGAAAAAAAATAATGTATAAATGGACAGTAAAGTCATCATGGAATCTCAGGGTGGATCTCGGCAAGAATCTCACAAATCATCTACTGCAGTCCGTTTATTATACAAAAAAAGGACACTAGAGCCCAGGGAGTGGAAGTGATCCATACAAGGTCACAGTGGGGAAAAGATGCTGAAATGAAAAACAGCAAAGAGAAAGCAGGAAGGGAGAAGGCAGGTATGACAAAGCAAGATGGTTGAGTCATATGTGGTTCATGGTTACCTGAGAATGAGGAAGTGAAATGAGAGCCCCTCAAAGAGCAAACTTGCCAACTGCTTAGCTTCTGTCACCCAGGAGTAATTATCTCTGTAAAAACAAATGGAAATTTGAAAATAAAAGACATTGATATCATTGCCATTATTAATTGGATTTTCAAATGTACTTATGTGAACCTATTGACGTTATTACCTAGATGGTGAGATAAGGTGGGATGAAACTCTGATTTTTATTAACCCTCTAACATCATACGTTCTGTGACTCCAGGTCTCCTATAAGATTAATGCCCTCTTTCAAGGAGGGGAAACTTAATCCCTGCTGGATGGATCTAACTCTTTTAGATCAGTAGTTTGCTCTGTTTTAGTAAAACTCAGAGACTTTTACTCAGATTAGATGCTGGATTCCTAGTGAAGGCAGGCATGACGAAGAGTGTTCCTAACTATGAGTTGGAAGAGGTGAAGTCTGGCCAAGATTTTGGTACTGATTAGCTGTATGACCTTGGACACGCCATGCCTATCACTGTAAAATAAGGAGTTTGGACAGGATGACCTCAGAGTTGCCACCCAACCCTGCCATCCTGAGATTATGATGGTAAGATGAAATTCCCTTTTCAGTCAGCTGGTGAGTGAACATGAGCTCACAGGCAGGCACTCATGGGAAGGCTCCAGGGGGAGTCCTCTTGATAAAGTGCAGCAGAAACCTCATGGAGAGTCTTATGTCCCCATAAGTCATAGTGAATGACCGGGGTGAGCTGTGAGGCATTTATCTCTTGGGTCTTCAAACAATAGACTATTTTCTACCTTTAAGACTTGGGAAAAATCAAAACTTTTAATGAATACATTCTATGGGCAAAGCTAAGGGGAAAACAGGCATGTCCCAGTTGTTACTGAATTATGTTGTAGACTGAATTGTGTCTCCCCAAATTCATTCAAAATAGGTTTAAGTGCTCATCTTCAACGTGTTTTTGTAGACAGGTTCTTTTATGGAAGTAATGAAGTTCAATGAGGTTATAAGTGTGGGGCCCTAATCTGGTGGTGTTTTTACAAGAAGAGAAAGAGACAACAGATCTCTTTCTTTGTCTCTCTCTCTCTCTCTCTCTCTCTCTCTGTATTTCTGTCCGTTTCTCTGTGTGTGTGTGTATGTGTGCACACACATGTGTGCACTCATAAAGAGATCTTGTGAGGACACGATAAAAAGGTGGTCATCTGCAAGCCAAGGAGAGAGGTTTCACCAGAACCCAATCCTGCTGGCACCCTTATCTTGCATTTACAACCTCTGGGACTATGAGAAAATAAATTTATGTTGTTTAAGCCACCCAGTCTGTGGCATTTTGTTTTGACAGCAAGAGTGAACAAGTACACATGGGAATAAGAGCAATCCTGAGTATAGTCACCCCAATCTTAGACATTCTCTGTGCCTTCCAAGTGTTATGAAGAGAGAGGTTTAGATTAACAAAAGAAGAATAGGTGGTAGTAGAAAGATAGCTGATGGATTCAGCGCATGGTGCATTACCAGGATGATTGGCCCTCATGGGACATTGTTTCTACATTTCCACATTTATTTAGCAAGAATGCATTGAATTCCCACTTGTGCCAGGCATTGTACTAAGCACTGGAAATGCAGTTTGAATGGGATAGAAAAAGTCCCTGCTCTCAATGGGTTGGTGGTGGTGTCGGGATGGTTCCTTAAATGCAAACGAGATGAATCAGCAGCACCCTTTTGGAAAAGTTTGGCCCAGGGATTTTCTCAACCTCACTCTCCACATGTTCCTCATTTTAGAGAGTGACCTAAGAAGGGGTGGGGGGTCCCTCTGTTGCCTTGGTGATCATCTCTCCTCTGACACCTCTGAGTAGTGGAGGAGGATGTGTGTGATAAACCCTTCCAGCATCTGAGCTCAGCTGGGCCCCAGATGTGGGCTCTGGGGAGCCAGGCTGGATTGGGAAGTCACCAAGAGGTGAGTTTAAGCAGTTCAGTATACAAAAAGGTCCAGTCAATGCAGCGACTTCAGAATTTTAATCCCCTACCTCTCAAGAAGTCACTGGACTAGAAATTTCCTGGACTCCCTGTCTCCTTAATCCACCTGGGATTAGCTTCAGTTTTCGCCAGCCCAAAGGAGTGTCACAGCACTTTCTTGCTTTTTTTCGAGAGGACACAAAGGAAAAATGGGGCTTCCCCATTCCTTGCCCCTGTTCACCCTCCTCTCCAAGCACAGCATGGTTCCAACTTCTAAAACGAAGCTCGGTGCTCTGTAAATGGCATCATTCTGAGTCAAGATTTCAGATAACGCGTGATTCTCTAGGCCAGAAAATAAATAAAGTTGCTCTGATTACCATTGATCACCTAAATTTAAAGAAAAAAAAAAAGAACTTGTTTATTTTCTCAGGGAGGAATTTTCTTTATTCCCTCATCTCATCTCTTTGTTGTCAGCTCTTTTCAAAGCTATAAAAGCACCAGTTGGCTCCATACCAGAACATACCTGTGGTTGTAGAAATTAGGGGAAAAAGAACCTAAAAACTTTCAATTGCAATTGCCCAGTGAGAGAATAAAGAATACTATGTTCGACTCATACCTTGACCATGAGATTAGCTTTCAAAAGTTTCTGGATATTGCTTTCAACTTCTCCAGTTGTCACACTGGAAATTTTAAGCAAGCAAATCTCCAAATTAAAATGATTTAGGGGAAAAAAAAACCTCTAAAACACTGAAAGGAGAATCAAATATCATATTCTGACAGCCAGCTTTAACTGGGCAAGTGGGCAATAACCTGTGGTTCTGAATGGTATGGTCAGTCATCTGTGTTCATTTTTATTCAGTCAGTCTGTCTGTCTTCCTCAATTCTTGAGATCTATCAAGTTATAGTCACCTTCAGTACTGAAAGGGTTAGCGTAAAAAGGCTATGCAAATGGAGCAAATGCTGCTTCTGAAATGGAGGAAGAGCTTGGAGGGAGTTACTATAGCAGTCTTATAGACTGAAAAGTCTGATCTGTTTTTTCTAGGAGACTTTCACACATTTATGCCTATCACCACCACCCCTCTTTATGCCTGCTCTAAGGAACCTACAAAGTCTGTCGCTTGCATGTTCTCGGAGAGTCTTAGGCTAAAGCATGCAGCCTTGAATCTCCTGTGGCTCCCACCAAAGATCCTCACCCTCAAATCTCATCCCCACCCAGTCTTTGGATCTAAAATGAGCCTATTTCCTGGAGTACTCAGCCTGGTCTCTCTGGATCCTCACCCATTCATTGGGTTGGGACCCTGGCTAGAGATGCAAGGACAGAGCAGAAGAAGTGACCTAACAGGCTCCCGTGTTTCTCCAGATCTCCAAGGAGCCAGTGCTCAGGAGCTGCTGTTACAAAGATATCACCGTACCCTGATTTAGCTGGGGATCCTGGCCCTGCGCCCCTTTTCCAGCCCTTCGATAAGATTTCTCCTTCTCTATGGAGCCCTCACAGAAAACCAAAGGGAACACGAAAGTGTGAGACTTTCATTATTTAAATGTGCTCACCCTCAAAATACATGGCATATCTCATTGTGAGTAATCTAGCCAATCGGCAACACTGAATATGTTTTCTAGGCACCGGCTGAGCAGGAAATAGAAAATAGAAAAGTTATTACTGATGACCTTTTGCAGGATTTTACAATGAAAATATCGAAGGGGAAAAAAAAAGATTTTCACTTTAGTAAAACTTTTAACTCTTGTCTTTTTAAATTTAGTGTTTTTTTAAATATCACATTTTAAAATATATGTATTTTACATATATAAATTTGTGTGTGTGTGTGTATGCGTATGCTTGAGGTCTTTTGGTGTCTTACTCTGGAAGCAGCACAGGGTCAGGAGTCATTGCAGAAGAGGGACTAGAATCTGGGTGTCCTAGGTGGTTGCAATAACCTTGGTCAATTGCGTTACCTCTCTGGACCTTAGTTTTCCTTGTGTCAAATAAAAATTATTCTCAATGTTTAAAATTCCTCTCAGTTCTAAAAGTCTACACTGCTCTAACTTTAAGGTCATTTATATTCCTTTACATGAACCAGCAGAGGTTTAAAAGTTGTAATCAAGCGATTCTTGCCATCGTGGCTAGAAGTCTTGGAAGCCATGGTTGCCCACAGGGCAGAGACGAAGCTTTGCACGTGCCTTTGAATGGTTGCTCCTTTGAGACATAGCATGGCTTGAAATAGAAAGGAGAATGCACCCTCCATGAAACAAAGGACTCTTTAGGGTCTGGATGCTCAAGCAAACGGTAAACACAGAAGAGGCCACCATGTTCTGATGAAAGAGGCTAATAAGAAACAGATGCTGGGTCCACAGTTGTACAATTCCTGGGGATTGCCCAGTTCCTGCTCAACTAGCACTCTGCTCTGTTGGTAACTGAGAAAATGGAAAGGATCTTTCCTGGCCTCATTTCCAGACCCAGGATACTCCCAGGAGAATCCTGATCAGAGCCTGCCTGGGCAGAGACCTCTTGGGGAATGTTGTAAATCCTATCCAGTAGGTAATCTTTAAGGAGCCTTCAGGCTTTGGTGCCATGTGACTCAAAACCTGGGGTCTTAGGGATCAACTTTAGGAGGCTAATTTCCAGGAAATTAGGCACAGCCCTACACGCAACCCCAATGTCTCTCAGTCAACAGCTCTGCCTAGGAGGGGATGTGCGAGGGGGGAAGGCAGGCTTTCAAAGTCAATGCAAGCAATAATGAAAGAACTGCAACTTCATAGCACTGACATTTTGCGTGTGATTTGGGGCAAGGAATATGCAGTTTCTGCAGAGAGAATTTGAGAAGCCTTCTTAGAGGAGGTGGCAGCCTAGGAGTGTTTTAAAGACAGCTTTGTAGGCTGGAGATTAAACAGGAGGCTCTCCACAGCAAAACCAAGCTGATTAGCTGTCTGAATGCTAGAGGTTGTGAACTCTGTGTACCCACTCAGTGGGTGGTCTGTAGTATTGTGCAAATTTCCCAGCAGACCCAAGAAAGTGGTGTGCTGTGCTGCCCAGGGGTGCCTGCTGTTGCTGCCCCCTTTAGCCTGGGGCAGGAGGCAGCCAAAGGCCTCAGCGTGACAAGAAGTCAAGGCAGAGCTGAAGAGGGAAAAAGTGGTGATTGACTTGGAGGATAGTGACAGGTTGGACTGGGCAGGTGGGTCATCCAGAAGCCTTTGCTGTCCTCCCATCTACTCTTCTTCTCTACCCTCACAAGACCCCCCAGAGCAAGAGCAAAATGTTTGAATCTCCTTCTCTTTCCTAATTAAAGTCGGCTTTTCTTCCTGCTTGAGAGAGAAGGGAAAAAATCTGTCCCGCAGCCCTTTCCCTTCTTCCCTCCCCTCCCCTCTCTTTCCTTTGGGGTGGAGAACTCTCCATTTCCAAGCAAAGGTGGAGTTAGATGGTTCACCCAGCCTTTTCCCAGCAGAGAGCAGTTCTCAGAAGAAAGACTACAGTGCCTTTTTCCCGGTAGGAGGAATGTGGTCCTCACCACATCTCCCCCCACTCTTTTCCCCTGCAGGCATTTGCCTCAATATGATAGCTGCAAACCTCATTTCTGCAGAGGGCTCAGTAAACAAACAAAGCTAAGGGAAGGCAAGGGAGGAGGTAAAGGGGGACCAGTCTGAACATGCTGGTGAAGCAGAGGGAATAATCCATTAGTCATTTGATGGTGGCCAGTGTCTTCACCTCATTGTTTTATGAACAAATTTAGAAAACAAAGCAAACTCAAAGGAAAAATGTGGGGCTTGGAGACTAATCAAACTGTGTTAGAGTTCTAACACACTGACCAATTGTTAGCTAGGGTCTCTTGATAACACATTGAGTAGCCTATATGACGGAGAGAGAAGGAACCGTGATTATTATTCCTTTATTTAAAGAGGTCAAACTTGAGACTTATAAAAGGAAAGGGACTTTGCCTAAGTAACTCATCTAAGACCTGTGCAGAGCTTAAACTAGAACCAAGATCTCATGTCTATTTTAATGTGGTCTGAATCTAGAATATTTCCACAAAGTTTCTAGAGTCTGGCCTTGAGAAGAGATATATTTCCCCACAGGTCATTCTCATGCCAGGTGCTCTGGTAGAGCAAGCTGGACTTATCATGCTATAGACTAGACACAGGCATCGAATGGGAAGTCAGAAAGTCCTCATTCTTCTATTCTTTTTGCTGTTGAATCTTAATAGAAAGAATGTTCTCCCACAGGCTAGTTTTACCCTTTAATAAAATAGGTAGCTCCTTTCATGATGGTAATTTAGGGGAGGCAGGTTATTGCTCTGTACTGCCTATCCATTATTGCATTAGAAATTATTCCAAACAGTGGCTTAAAACAATAAACTTCTATTGGAATTTCTGTGTGTCAGGAATTTATGAGTGGCTTGGCTGGGTGGTTCTGGCTTGGGGTCTTTTATAAAGTGGCAGTTAAGATGTCAGCTAGGACTTCAGTTATCTGAAGTCTTGACTTGAGCTGAGGGATCTGCTTCCAAGATGGCACACTCACAGGGCTGTGGGCCGGACTCCTCAGTTCCTCACCACATAGAGGTAAAGGGCCAGACATGGCAGTCTATGTCTTCCAGCGGAAGCGATCAAGAGAGATCAAGAAGGATGCTGAAACGCTTTTTATGACCCAGTCTCAGAAGCCACACATGGTCATTTCTGATATGTTCTAATCTTCAGGAGTGAGTTGCTAAGTCCAGTTTACACTTAGTAAAAGGCTAATTAAGCTCCAGCTCTTGAAGCAAGACATATCAAGAATTTATGGACACATGTTAAAAGCATTACGTGCTCTATCAGCCTGAGCATTATTTATTTGTTTGAAATTCCTTCATTAGTGAACTCGAGAGAGAAGAAAATAGTTCATTTTTATTTTGCAAACAATTTAAATTTATGTAAATTGTGAATGTATGGAATGACAATGACCAAGAATCAAGGCCGAATTCTGCTTTCCACCCACCCTGCCTCTAGCATGCCATATGTCACCTCTTCTGGGCCTCAGTTTTTTCCTTTGTAAAATGTAATGCATGGACTGAAAGATTTTTAATGTCCTTCTTGGCTCTGATATTCCTTCCTCTAACATTATCTATTAGATTTTAAAGTCCATTTGTGATCACCTCTCTTGTGTCTATCAATCTATTCATATATGTATATGTATATAGGCATACATACATATATGTTTAACATGTTTTTATATGTGTCTCTATATTTCAAAAGCCTATTTAAATAACTCTTTGATGGCCCTTTAGTTTTAGAGAAGGTGAAGCTGTTTATGTTACAAGAACATATTTTATTTGCCCACAGCAGCCAGAACACAGCATGCTATTTCTATAAATGGGGCATGATAGCGTTTTGTTATGAAATGCCTTTTGATGTAGGACAGCCACAGTCCAATGACTTCCAAATATATTTCACTGTAAAGAATAAAATGATAGATCTAATGGCCACGGGGACTCTGCACACATTTCCAGGAACTTGAAGCCATTTACTACATCCAAACAGAGAAACATCATTTTAATGGTTATAGATGAGTCCACTGAGCTTTGATCAAGCCCTCCCTCCTCCTGCTCCTCCTAGCCCTTGTGTCTGAAGCCCAGCATGACTCAGTAAGCCTGGGTCACAAAAGAAGCGACATACCTAAGTGTCATTTCAAGACAAGACACCAACCCTCCAAGTCGTTCCACAGACCGCCCCTGACTTTGACCCACTACCCCACATCTAAAATATCCATTAATCAGGGTGTCTTGTTTTTCTCTTAAAGGCTACCCACTTTTAGAACAAAACGCTTCTGGAAAAAACTTTTTTTAAGTGACAAGAGCAATTTAGGAATTAAAGAAACTGAGAATATTGTTCTACATGTTTCTCTAGCCTCTGGGTTTTCCTGGCAGTTTCATTGTGCACCTACATCTCAGAGAACTGTTCACACGGCCCCAGAAGGGGATCTTGCTCAAGGCACTCATGGCAGCGATGTTTGCCATAATAGGAGTTAGATGTAGTCAGATGTCCATCTATAGGGAAGCATGTTATTGATACCATGCAATGATTAGAAATGTATCAGTTATTTATCGCTGTGTAACAAATTACCCCAAATTAATCATGTTAAAACAGCAAACGTCATCTTGCCATCTCTGTGAGTCAGGAGCCGGCATGACCTAGAAGAGTTCTTTGGCTCAGGGTCTCTGACAAGGGAGGAATCAAGTGTTGTCCAGAACTACAGTGGGTCATCTCATGGCTTGATCAGACCAGGGTAAAATTTATTTCCAAACTCATTCATAAGGCTTTTGACAGGATTTAGTTCCATATGCTTCTAAAATGAGGGCCTCAATTCTTTGCTGAATGCCGACTGGAGGCTTCTTTTCAGCCCTTGCTATTTGGACTCTGTACAGGGTCCATAACTATAAACATTTCAGCTGGATTCCATCAGAGCAAGAGAAGTGAGAGAGCAAGAGAGGAAGACAGAGGCTTTTTGTAACTGAATCTCTAACATTGTGTTTACTAGGAACAAGTCACTAGGTCTAGCCCACGCTCAAGATGAGGTAGTTGCACAAGGGCGTGAATACTAAGAGACTGGAGCCACCTTAGGAGCTGCCTACCATAAGAAATGACAAATTAAAGGACCACACAGCATTAAATACAATATTTAACAGAAAAAGGTAAGAGTCAGAGTAAAGACTGAAGCAGAATACAACCTGTATAAATTAAAATACAGTGGAAAAAAAATGCTATATATTTTACAAGGATGAAAACAAATCCAAGGGTACATAACAATCACATTGTAATGTTTGCCTACTGGGCACAGAGAATGGAGGAAAACAATAACTAACCACAGACATCCAGAATAGGGACTTGCAGACAAAGAAGCAAATGGGGAACTCAGAATTCAAGACCAAGTTCAATATTTTGTACCTCAGGTTCAAAAGAAAGAAAAAGTAAAGTAACCAAACACATTGAGTCTCCAGTACTCAAGCCTTCACTGGAGGCTCTCTCACCAAGATCCATGTCTGCAGGAGCTCTCCTACCTCAACGTCCCATTGAATTAAAGTCTCTTCAAGAATCCAGAGACTTCTACCAAGTAAAAGTGGCCTCCATGTTAGTGTGGCATGCCTTGGAGTCTATAATAAGCTCTAAAAGTCAGTGTATGTAAGATGTACCCAAAAGATGCCAACTAACCTGAGACCAAAGGAATTTCTGAACATGGGACTTCTACTACTAAAATCAGGACAGTCTCAGAAAAACTGGGATGTGTTGGTCACCTATCATTTAAGAATTTTATTTAAAATGCTAAATATAGCGCCCCTTCACAGGAGATTATGATTCAGCATGCTTGAGCAAGATCAAGAATCTTCATTTTAAGTAGCACCAGAAGCCCCTCACATTTGGATGGTCCACAGATCACCCTTTGAGAAACATGACTGTGGAAGGACAATTTTGAAGGCAGTGCTGGTATCACTGGAAGTCGCAGTCATTCTCCAGTTTGTAATCACAAATCTTATGCGGTCACCTAAGGGCAATTCACCATTACCTGCTGGTAATCCTAAAGCTACAGTTCACTGATTCTAGACTTATCTTCCCCATAAGGCAGACACCAAGATCTAGGAGAAAAAGTTCAGGAAGGGGTCAGGACAGGGGTTTAAGGAGGAAGAGTTCCCTGACTGGCTGTTACAAGAAACCACACCCCACAATTGGATTAGCCATCTACAGAAAAGACTCTCAAACGTCACCCACCCCACAGTGCTATCTGAGGAATGTGCTAATAAGATTAAAGTGAGAACCTATAGGTCTTCAGGAAGCAGCCTGTTTAAAATATTTTCCATATTTGGAAAATATAAGAAGTTACACAAATACATTGACAGGAGAGAATGTGATGAAGTAATGACGAATGCCTCATGGGATCTAGCTGAAGGAGGGCGGGGAGTCCTGATGTCACAGGGAGGGGATCTTGAGTGGCTGCAGGTGTATTCAGGTTGATCCATCCTCATAAAGAAGGGTGTGTCAGACCACAAAAGTTTGTCAAATACTCCTAGTGACCAATCAACTGTTCTTGCTCTATTTTTATATTCACTAAGTAACCTTTTGATCTCCTTTGATCGTTTATTCTCCAAATACAGACTGAATAACTTCTATGTAAGAGGCACATGGAGTCTTAGAGGAATTTGTACCCTAGTCTGATTTTCTATGGGATTTTAAGTCTAATGAGGGTAGACTTTAATTACCAGAACCATAATGTAAACAAAGTATGTTGGTGTTTTCAGAAGTTATTTTTAATGATAAGAGGTGTCATGGTTTTAGTTTCCTCCTGAAAAAAGAATTTGGTTCCATTGTGTAATGGTTAGCACTCTAGACTCTGAAAAAAGAATTCAAATACTCATAGTTTATTTGGGAGATGATCCTAGGAAACACACATAGGAGAATGGAGAGTAAATCAGGGAAGGGAAGGAAAGAGAGCTGATGAAAGGCACATGTCAAGCCAGTTATCATTAAAGGCAACTGGTATTACAGTCTGCTTGGGAAGTCTGAGAGACAATATAGATTTATATAGAATATGCTTTAGAGTTACTCCAAGCAAGGCGTATTCATCTACTAACTCTCCATACGTTATTGGTTGAGGGCCACATCTTTTGGTATTAAGTCTCAGACTCTTCAGGTCTATTCTATATGAGAGCTGAACATGCTCTCATGACTATGCAGACATTCACAGATGTTTCCCGTAAACAGCCTTGAAAGTGTAGAGATGAGTACCAAGGGGATGTGGGTGGGCTATCAACAGCATCTGCTATAATAACTTAGATTTGCTGCATGCTGACAGGGTTCCATGCACCAGATTAAATGTGTATCATCTCATTTAATATCTGATTAATATTCCCCATTTCCCAGATCAGGAAACAGATGTAGAGTGAAAAGTGACTTGCTCATGGTCAGTCAGTTAATGGGGTAGCTGGGATTTGTACTATACAGTGGTTTTTAGAATCCAAGCTTTTGGCCACTGAACTCTACTGAATCCTAGAAGAGTTTATATCTAGCTCAGGGAATAGAAATAGATTTCAAGATGTGAGTGTAAAACCCAGCTGCTTCATGAAGTGTAGATCGGATTTCAGGTTGGGATTCGGCACTGGTATCAAAGTGCAGATGTGTGGATTGAGTTCAAGAACCATCAAGGGTCCTGTTTGGCTGCAATATAAATCACAGTTAGTTGAGAGTGAGCAATGCTGGGGAGGATTTTGAATGCTAAGTAAAGAATTTACATGCATTGTCTGGGCAAAAAGGAACTCTTGGGGCTTTTTGATCAAGGGCATGATAGGAGGTGGGCTTGAGTAACATCAGAGTGTTAACAATATAAAACAATGTTAACAGGGTAACATTGAGCAGGGAGCAATGAATTGGCTGGGTTTGCCAAATAAAGAACAGGGAAAGATGGAAAATAAGGTAGGAACTAAAGCAATAATTCAGGAATTTTGAGAGTACTTCTTTCAGAGAATCAGTCAATGTAAGTGAACATGGTAGAATGGGTGAGAAGAGCAGGCTTTTAGACTAGATCATGGACACTGAATGTTTAAGGCCTCTAAAACTAGTCTGGCCCCCCAGTGGGGAGAGGGATCATACTGGTTAACTTTAACTTGGGCACGGCTGGACTTTCTAGTCCCACTTCAGCATCTGGCCCTAAGATTTCCTACCTTAGACACTGTTTAATCATTTTGCCCTGGGTTGGTCAGATTCTAAGTGAACTGATGTAATTCATTTAACCAAGAAAAAACGAAACAAAACAAAAAACAGTGAATGGTGGTTTGATGAATCAATTCACCATGACATTTATAGTTGTTGACCAGTCTGAAATACTTCTGTAGGAACTATGACTGTTGATCGGCTAGTCGATGCATTATCTTTCTAGAAAGGGGCTCTTCTCTCTTTCCTTTTGATAGCTGTATTTTTCTACACTAGAACCCTAAATGTACACTGAGTCCAAGATTCTATGTTCACTTTTTCTCTGGACATTAATCCAAACTCTCAATTATGCTTTTTTGCTGATGATTTCAAATTTATATCTCCAGAGCTCATCTTTTCCCTTGAATGTAATTTCCAACTGCTGGTTAGATGTCCCCACCATAACATTTCACTAGTACCTCAAGCTCAACATGACCAAAACCATTTGTCACATTCTTTCACAAACAAGTTTGTTTTTTCTGACTTACCAGTTAATATTAATGATCCTATTATTCCTCAACTTGCAAGACACTCCTTGGAATGGTTTTTGACTCCTTGTCAGTTGTTCACTCCATCTAAAGTATGTAAAAACTTTGTCGATTCTACTGCTACAATGTCTCTTCACTATGTATAATATAGTTGAGATTTTCATTGCCTATTCTTTAGCCTCTTTCCTATGTGGAATTATCTCATTCCTTATAATCCTCCTCCCCAATAAATGAGGCCTCAGCCTTATAGTATTTGGCAATATAGTGTAACTACTATAGCTCTCATAATAACAATCGCTAAAAGTAGTTCAGGTGACAGGTGTTGTCCTGTGTTCTACATATATTACCTTCTTTAATCTTCACAAAAACCCTTTGAGAGACATGCAATTACTAGCCATATTTTACAGATGAGAAAACTAAGGTACAAAGAAGTTAAGTGACTGTCTTAAGATAACCTAAGTGATGGCACTCAGATTTGAACCCAGGTCTCTGTCTCTGTCTCTCCTATGAACCGAAGGGAACTTTGAACCTATTGGCTTCTTGTCTATACTGCGAGCTGCTCAGAGTGGGCATTGTATATGTAACTATGTGACTCTTACACAGTGCCTCATTTAATAGTAGCTACTATTTGACATTTTTTTTTTTTTTCAAATGAATGAAGACTCTCCTTGGTGATAGAATTCAGGGGAACATGAAACTGGAAGTCATTTGGTCCTGCCATTCCTATAGAAGGGAGACTGTACCTAATCTAGTCTGATGACAGACTTTAACCAGAACAGATTATTTAAGTAGTGCTTAGCTGAGGTAGAAATGATCTAAGAGAAATCAGGCTACAGCCTACATGAAATCAGACATTGGGCTCAAAAGCATGTGCTAAGCTCTGCCTCTCCCTTCAGTTCTATTTTTGTACTTTCTTTGTTGCATACCTGGAAACTTATTCTCTTCTAAACCTAACAAATAAGAATCAGAATTAGATGTAAAAACACAGAGTGCATAGTAAGAGAGTGTTTGCAAATGTAGGTGCGGCAGAGGCTCTCTGGGAGGCTCAATAGAATTACTTTTTGGCTGAATGGGATTGCAAACTTTTTGAGGCTGAGCAGTGCTATTTCTCTCTGAAAAATCAACGACCCAAGAAAGCAGTTGGTGGTGGGAGGAGGGGGAGTCCCTGAGCTAATCCTTGAGGTTGAGACAGAAACACGCTGCTTTGGTTTCAGCCTGGGGAGATCAAGGAGAAGCATGACTGCTCTGTTTGGAGAGGCTCGGTCTTCAGTTGGCATCATTTTCACCACTCAAGTTCTCTGTCAATAAGCACTTTACAGGGGAGATAAATGGATTTGGAGCTCAGGATGAGAGGAAGGGTGTCTGGGAAAGAATAAACACATTATCTGAGCCCCTCACTGAAGTGCTCAGGACTCAGACAATGTGTTTCTCAGAGGCTGGGTGGGAGGGAGGGAGACTCTCTCCACCCCTGTGGGTGAAGCAAGCTGCAGAGACACCATTTGAAGACCAGGCTCCTGCAGCTTGCTTTACCCACAGTGGTGCCAGGTACTGTGCTATAGGACAGTCCAATTACAGTTTGGCCACCATCTTGACAGCAAGACTAGATACCGTTGGCCTCTTTCAAAGAGAAAACATAAACTTTCATTCTAGACGGCTGAGTGGGTGACAATGTTCTGCAAACATAGAAGATGAAATCAAATACCTGGAAAAATTCAGGAAAAATTTACAGTGTTCCCCCCACCCCCACCCCCATAATGATATTCCTTCTCTACACATATTTAAATCCAAGAGAGTTCTTCCCAAGAAAGTATAGGTTTGGGAAAAAGTAGATCCAGGCACACTCAGGTCCCAGGATATCAAATCATTCACTAATAGCTTTATTTTATTAAATATGGTCTCTCTCCAGAGTACAAACCAAAGAATCAGACATTAGTGTTCAGTTTTGAAGAATATGATTCTGAAAAATTATATATTTAGTTACATTTCCCTACAATGCAACTCAGCCATTCCTAAATTCCCTAGAAAAGCCTTGTCTTTTTAGTATTATCACTGGCAGATTATAAAATCTTTAAATAAATAAATGTGTAGCTCTTCTTTATATTTTATTAGATAGAAGCAGCTTCCAACTTCAGTAGATTCCCTCTCCTGACAAATTTGCTGATATGGTGCATACTCCATTTTGTTGCCCTTCAATCTATGTTACCCTTCTCCTACATAATTTATGATCTGGCAGTTACCTATAGCTCTGGTTTTAATATCTGCTAAGACCCTTTTGCCACACACCCTCCTGTAGCACCCCAGGGTCAAGAAGTCCTTCCCTTCCCATGAAACAGAGTTCTATAGAATCAATTGTCTGTTCTTATAGCATATTCATTGAAGATGTGGAATGTCCTTGATCACACTCAACTACTTTCCCTTCTTATATTTTCTATGTTCTCATACTTATGTATTTTTGATATACAACTCTTTATGCCTGGACTTTACCTCATGTAGCTCCACTAAACTGAACTCACTTCTCTTACTACCCTCAACATTCCCTCCACCCTGCCCCTGTCATTCCCAGCCTCAGACTTCTCAGCTCAGTAAATAACATTAACATGAATCTGTTGCTGAGATAAAAACACAAAAATCTTAGATGTACCTCTTTATCTTACCTTCCTAGATTCCTCTATTATTATAATCACTCCGGTCTACTTCCTAAATTTCTCTCTTCTCTTTTCTGGTTCTTGTTCTCATCATCTGTGAATGGGACTGTGGCTGTATCCTCACCATATGCTTCCATCTATTTTCTATGTTAGCTCCAAAGTAGATACTATGAAACAGACACCTCCTGTGGTCTCACAACTAGCCTAACCACCATCAATACCACAACACCACTCCCATTCCCCTGCCTGACCACAGATCCATATAAGTAGAAGACAGGGGAGGAGTAGAGGGATGAATCACCATTTTGATGACTTGTAGGCTGAGTGGGGAGTGCAGTATATTCCTCTTATCTGAGCCAAGTAAGGAAACCACCAAGAGAATCAATCTTAGAGACCCTGGACGCTCCCAGAAATGAAGTTCAGAATCCCAGTCTCTCATTAGAGGATTGCTTGGCCAGCACACTGGATAAACTTGATGAACTTTCCTGCATGCATCCCTCCCCACACCTTACTACTACCCCCAGCAGGGAAAAAGAGAACTGGATTGAAAAGGAGAGAGCCTGCTCCCCCTTTTTTTTAAATGTTGCACTGAAACCTGAGATTTCTTTGGGTCAAATGCTCACCACAGAATTGAGCTTGTTGTTTTTCCTGCTCCCCTTCCAAATGTACCCTATCACCCAGCAACAATAGGTGGAGACACTGTGGGGGCAGGGTAAAGTGCTATTGAAAAAAATAAGCTGGAAACCAGTTTCTCTAAATCAGGCAACTGATATTAATCCCCCTCCTCTAAAAGGGTCAAGAGGAAGCATTTATGTGCCTGCCAAAAGAAGGCATCTACTATTAGCCACATTTGCAAGAAAGTTGGAAACAGCCATCTGAAAAAACACTACAGCAGAAGTTACTTAAGCAAGATGCACTTATCTCTTCCATCTTCCATTTCCAGCATCTTGCGTGGGCGAGAGCCTTGAAGAGGGAGGGGCACAGGTTGGCCTGGGGCAGACCATTCCTCAACTTCTAAGACTAGAGGTAGAAAAGAAGTGAAAGAAAATACATCCCTTCTTCTCCTCTAAGCACAAACAGGAAAGAGGAAACCCTTAGATGGAATATGAGATTATTGCTTTAAATTGGATCATTTCTAATAACTGAAAATGTCCAAAAACTGATTACCAGAAAGTTGTGTCCAAGATGTCATTAGAAGGTCAGAAACACATGGCAGTGACTGGAGAAAACCCCCCCAAAATACTTAATGTTTGCAGCCACTGAGTAGAGAATGTTCAATAAGTGAGTTGTCATAATGACATGCAAGTCCCATCCTGTCACCCTCCTTGATGAACCATTCCCAATGACTCCTTATTTCCTACCCTGCAGGTTAAAAACATACTCTTTGCATGACTCACAGGGCCATTTGTGATGAAGCACTTTTGCCTCCATAGTGTCATTTACCTCATAATTCCAGATTTAACACTTGCAAATACCTCAGTGTATCAAGCTCTCCCACCTTTCTGTGTCTTTGCAAACAGTTTCCCCTACCAGAAGAGTCCCTATCCACCTAATTTACAAAGGAAGTCCTATCAAGTCTGGTTTAAACACAATCTCTTCTGTAAGCCTTTCTTCATGCTTGCAGGCAGAATCACTTATTTCTTCTATCATATTCCCTTTCTACACACAACTCAATTATCTTATTGAATTAGTCCTTATGGAAATAATTTTGTGTCTGTCTTCTCATTAGACTCTAAGTTCCTTGAAGATATCAATTATATTTTCCCTTATAACCTCATGCCTAGCAGGGAGGGGATGGTTTGAAGGACAAATCCAGAGCCTAGGCCATAAACATAACCAGATATCCTATAAAATTTGCTTCAAAAGGATTGCCTTAAGTCTGTGTTGACATGGCTTTGGACTGAAGAGACAAAAATCTGATTTTATCTACCAAGGTTCTTTCTATTCATCTTTCTCTTCAAGTCCAGCTTACCCTGAACCCTCCAATTTAGCCAATTCTAGAAGACCTGTACCTACCCTGACTCAATGTACTTCTAGAAGATTATGAACTTATAGAAGGCAGACCTTATCTTGCTATGTATTTCACGTGGCAGAGATATATTTAATTCAGTAATTGACTTTTTGAAGTCTTACCTGGGCTGACACTGTGCCAGAGTAGCAGATACTGAATGAACTAGTCATGGCCTCTGTTCTTAAGAGGTTCACAGATGCTGGTTCTTCTCTATCTTGAAAGGTTGTCCTCTTTGACCTTGAAGGAAGCTCCCAAGAGGGCCTATGGAGCAGCAAGGACAGAGAGTGGTGCCACAGCAGCTGGTCAGACCATCAGGGAACTCTACCCCACAATCACTGAGACGGCAAAAGACCCATCCAAATTATCCTCACAGCCTTTTTGGGTCCTAGCCCTGGAGACCTTTCCATCTGTCATACTCGGTTTTGAATGCATAGTAACCACCATAAGAATGTCAAATAGTAGAAGGAGAGAAGCCTTAGGCTCAGAAATGATTACATTCAAATTCAATTTAGCCTAAACTGAGTGATCAGATTTAGTCACTTATTTTTTCATTAAATTTTGACTAAATTGACCAACCTTTTATAGTCCTAATATAAATATAGGAGGGTTTTTGGGAGAGAGACATAATGTTTCAGATTATTTTCTTGCTTTCTTCCATTCCCTGATTGGCTACTGCACTGTTACGGATGGGCCCAAAACACATGCGCGCGCGTGCACACACACACACACACACACACACACACCTTGATAGGTATATTCTCTCACTTCTCAACTAAAGTCTCTCATTTTCTCTGAAATTATTCCTTTACCATCACCATCTCTCAAAAATCTCACTAAATTGCAACAATAATTTTTATTTTGTTCCCACACATGGAGTATTTTAGGCCCCTGAGGTTTTTCATCTCAATAATTAATATATTTTGGGAATTCTAAATATAAGTAAGTCTGTTTTTATATTTCTTTAGTTTTAAAAAACAGACAAGTATACATCTAATCTATATACAGAGAGACTGCATGTGTTTGTATTTGTATATTATATATTTATGCACACATACACATTACACATATAGTAAATATAAAGTAGAAATATATTTTCTACTTTTACTCCTTCATTCCCACTCTAGTCTTATCTCTGTGAAAAAGCTTTGCCTCCCTCTTTTCTCTCTGGCTTCTCTCTCTTTTTATCCCCATAGTCCCACCATGCCTCTCCCCCCATTAATTTTTAAATCTAGTTTTATCTGGATCTTCTCAAGGAATTACACTGTGATACTCTGAGTATCAGGGACCCAGACTCCAGGCTAAACTCTGGTGTGTCTTTTAGTTAGTAAGGGCATAAATCTTCCTCTTAGTTTTCTCTAAGGGATTATTTAAATTGGTCAGATTGAGAATCCATCTATTTCTTTAAAGCACAGCTCATGAATAGCTGTTAACACAATGCAAGAGTTTAAGGCATTAAGCATGTACCTGCAAGTACTTTGCAGTTCTTCACTTCCTTCCCTCTGGGAGTGCTTTCCAGTAGACAGGGGTAGGGGAAGAGAGCAGAGTTGAAATAAGCTGATTTGTCTGGAAAAGCACTCCTTTCCAACTTTGCCATTTTAATAAAGCTTAGCATGGGGAGATTTGAAGTCCTTCAAGAGCAGGCCCGTTAAAACAATTGAGGAGTGTGTAAAACACAACTCAGGCCCTGCCTGCTGCTCCTCAAACTGACGTCACCTCATAAATCCGCAGGCTCTGTTCCTGGCCCCAATCTGCGAGACACAGCCTGGACCCATCAGCGAGCTGCCTTTTCTGGAGATTAATTATTTGTTCAGACAGAGGTCAGGTGGAGAGTCTTTAAGAGACTGCTTTAGCGTTTTTCCCCACCCCCACTCCCTTGGGTAGAAAATGGACCTCCTTGTGCAGTCATGCTGCAGAAGGAATACAGGGTACACAGAGGCCAACCTGCCTAATTTGAAGGGACTCGGGAATCATTTGACCCACACTACCCATTAACTGAGCAGGGACTAGGAGCCAGGGAAATGAAGGAATTGTCTCATTGATTCTTCTTACTTTACTGCTCTCAGGTCATAGGTTTCCAGTCTGTCCCCACAACGGTCTGTGGTCAGATGGGAAACGCAATGAATTAAGAACGACTTGAGGCAGGGGAAGCCAGGTGACTGATGGACATCAGGAAGTGTCTCCATCAGGAGGTCATGGAAGCCATCAGAGGCCTCAGAGCTTTCTTTCCAGGACTTGCTGGGGTTTGCACATCAACCACCCCGATATCTCTCTGGGGACACACTTAACCACATCCAAAGAAAGAACAGCAAGCATTTAACAGAAACCAGAAAAGAGGAGAAAAGGCTTGGGTGTAGCAGTTGTCAAATGTCTGAGGATTTCCAGAGGGGAGATAACAGAGGCTGTATACTTTGAGGGCAGGATAATGGGAACTGTGGTTTTTTTGTTTGGTTTAGTTTAGTTTTGTTTTGTTTTTTTAATGCGTAAAGGGATAGGAATTGATTAAACTGGAGTTGATCGGAAAGTTACTTAAATTTTGTTCACAGATTTTAGGAGGGTAGCAAGCAGGGGTTTGTTGATTAATATTTAACAACTGTCTCTCCAGGGAAGGAAAAAAAAAAGCCCTGATTTGCAGTGTTTACTGATTTCTATGGTGTAAATACTCCCACCAAGGCTGATTTCAAGTGTGAGGCCACTGAATATAGAGACTGGAAGTGACATGTACAGTAGGCTCTTCTGAGCTGGTGGGAGCTAGTCCCAGCCCGCATTTGGCTGTAATTCACACACACACACACACACACACACACACACACACACACACACACACACACAAAGGTTATTATTAAGTTATGTTCTCAATTCCTGTGCTACTAGAGGCTTCATGGGACAATGAAAAAGTTGGTGCATGCACTAGTGTGAATTTGGCCCCGCCGTGCATTTAGAATTTGTACACTTTCCTCTGTGTATATTATATTTCAGTAAAACATTGAAATATTAAACAGTATAATATAAAGAAATCTTTCCATCTCCACCTCTGGCAATCGTTAAGCACATCATTTCTCATCATCGTTTCTCCAGTAGTTCTCATCTTTGATAAGGCACACGAGTGGGTTACAGTGACAGTAGGTGAAAAGTGGAATTTTGGACTGCAACTAGTATGTGGTCTGCTTTTTGAGGAATTGGAAAGAGAAAGCCTAGCTTCCTTCCAGGTAAAGGGCCTGGCTAATATAGCCTGATGGGAATCAGAGAGTCCTTTAATGCAGCTTCCTTCACAGCCCTTGGCTCTTCTGCATGCCCTGCATAAACACAGATTGTTTGTGGTGGTTTCAGACGAATCCCCCTGCAAGTGCTGGCATAGCACACTGTGGCCATGGGGCCTTACCCTCCAGGGAGGGGGCCCAGAGCAGGGCTGCCACACAGGAGACGAATTCGAAGGGGGCAGAGGGGAGGGAAGGTCTCTGCAAGCCAATCCCAGAATCCTGTGGTTTGGCAATTGGTTTGGGGACCCTGGGGCCTTCTGGGGGAAAGCTGGAAAGGGAGAATAAGGTGAGGGAAAAAGGGAGGGGAGGAGGAGACCTGCTTTCACAAGGCAGGGCTGACTGCTTGTGCCCGTCAGGGCTGGAATTGTCAGCTCTCTTATGGAGTGATGCCCTACAGAGGGGAGGAAAGTAAGCTGAATGCTCTGGCCAGGCATGTTCAAGATTGCCTTTCAACATCACAACAACCCATGAGGAAGATTTTCATCCCCATTTCTCAGGTGAAGAAACTGAGGTCCGGAGGATAAAAGAACTGGCTCCATCTTAGCACTGGTCAGTTGCTTTGTCATGAATCTTTCTTGGGAAGGCTTTGGACACCATTCAGGTGAAAAATGAATAAAGTCAGGACAAAGGAGTGGAAAAATGGACACATACCCATGGAGCATGGCAAAGCTGAGAAACACAAGAGACAGGAAGACAGACCCTCTCTTTGCCCCTATAAAGCATGGCTTCCATGTGTTTTAATTTTTAATTGTTCATCCCTATCAGTAAAAATGTTTTAAATACATTCCCAAATAAACATATTTTCATGTATGGCGAATTATATACACTTGCTACCATACCGATATATTATGCAAGTCCTAGGCAAACACAAAACTATAGTTTAAAAAATAGATAAGATAAAAATAAGTAAGAATAGAAGTTACATTTTTCTCTTCATATCCTTGAGGAATCTTCTTGTGCATCCCCAGAGTTAAACCCGTGCCATTTTGGAAGCCTTTGGGTTAGAATAGTGTTGTTGATAGAAATATAATGCAAATTGCATATATAATGCATAATTTTCTAGTAGTCTCATTTAAAAAATGTAAAGAGAAATCCATGAAATTGGTTCTAATAATGCATCTTGTTTAATCTAATATATTTAAAGTATATTATCAGTTCAGTGGGTAATCAAGATAAAAATTGAGTTATTTTATAACTAATTCTTTAGAACCTGTGCATATTTTGTATTTATGGCACATTTGCATTTGGAAAAGCCATGTTTCAAGTGAGTGACAGCTACATATAGCGAGCAGCTTCAGTATTAGACAGTATGGAGTTGGTGGAATGGGACCTCAGGATGAACGGAAGTCCTCGGGATGGGTGGATGTGTGTCTGCAGTCAGGGCTAAGAACAGTAGAATAAGTAAATTAATCCGCCATTGCCACAGTGTGAGCTGTAATCCTCCAGTTCCCTTAACTAGACATCTAGCTTTAAAGTGAGCACAAGTTCAGAGTAATATGATTCCATTAAAAGGGAATTTTACATAAGCACATAAACAAAGAACGAAGTAAAGATGCACATAAATACACAGCAAACTGAATATTATTCACTGTGGGGATATGAGATTGGAGGACACTGAGTAGTAGATTATTAAAATTTTCATTATATGTATCTATATCATTTGAATTGTCAAAATGCATATTTTTAAAATAGTTGTAAATGATATTAATCTTTTCAAGGACATGTATTATTTTTCAAGAGACTACACAGTCTTAATCCTTACCGATAAAATAATATTTCTTCAGTCATCAAGACCTAGATTTACTCATACAGTCACATTTCTCTTAATTAATAAAAGAGGCTCTGCCCCGCCCCCCACCCCCCACCCCCGCCAGTGGAAAGAAGGTTGGGAAAGGGATGTAGGTTTAGGATTGTCAGATAAAATACAGGACTCCCAGTTAAATTTGAATTTCAGATAAACAATGGTTAATTTGTTAGCCTAAGCAGGTCCCAAGAAATATTTCCTTTGAATGATCCAGGCGTAACCTCAATATTTGCATGGGGCATACATATTTATACAAAAAATTATTCAGTTTATCTGAAATTCAAATGTAACTATGTTTACTAAATCTAGCAACCCTACTTGGGCCGCCATTATCACAAAGGAGCTGCAGTAGTCTAGACGAGCTGCTTTTCTCTGCATTTAGGGCAAAGTGCTACCTCCAAGAAAACTATTCTCATCAGTGGTTCCCAACTGGCATGCTGTGGGGAGGTGCTTCTGATTCCTCCTGCCATGATATAGTATTTATGAAAGTAGTTCATCTCCCAGTCCCTCATTCTCTCTCCCTATTTTTCCTCCAAATAAGGTCTTAAGTTTCTTGAATTTGAGCTTCTCCTCTGTAGGTATTTTCAGAAACTTGACTGGAGAGAGATATTACAATCCTTGAGTGTCCCAAATAAGCATATTACTAGCCATGGTGGTCACAGTTATTTACCCTTTGGCCCTCAAAGAATCTATACTATTTTACAAAGAATATGTTCTACTATTTTTATTAAATAACTACATATAGCTAGTGCTAAGATCATAGTAAGTGGTATGGATGTGTGTATTTGTGTGTGTGTGTATTTGTGTGTGTGTGTGTGTGTGTGTCTGTATGTTTTTGTGTCTGTAGCCAGAAATCCTTACCCTGTATATGTGGCATTCCATGGCTTGTCACTGGTTACTGGTATTCAGATGAATATTAACCTACATCAAGCTTTCAGAAAACCAAAGAACATAAAAGCTTAAGTAGCTCTATTCATCAAATTCAAATTTTAGACTTACCAGCCAACGTTTTGTTCTTTTCCTTGAATGATCCAGGAATAACCTCAGCCTCCAATAGTTAACAATCCACTGTAAGATACAGATCCTTAAAAAATTAGTCTGGGCACCTGCCTCAGGAAACCAAAGTATCCTTTTCCTGGGGCTTCAGTGATGCAAGACTCCTTTGATCCAGAGCTAATGTCTAGTTCATTAGCAGAATTGCTTTTTTCATCATATCCCTCTTCACCAGATTCAATTAGCTCTGTCTATAGAGTTCATACCAGAGATAGAAGAACAGGTGCTTACTTTAATCTCCAAACATCCCCATGTGCATCTCGAATCAGAGCCCGGATTAGTGTGATAGTCACGTTGGCTCCCCTGAACTTGTGACCCTGCCCTTGTGTCCTCTGAAGCACACAATCACTGCAGGGCCTGAGGACAAAAATGAGTCAAATCTCTAAAGAGAAATGTCATAAGGAGAGGAAATCAATAATTCTAAGGCTGGGATGTGTCCTGTAAAATCATGTTGTTTATCTTCCTGTCTCTGAAAAACAGCAGAAATCATGATAAGGACAAGTTCTTGGATTAAAAGTGTCTGAATGAGGGACCATAAAAAACAAAATTGTGATAGAGTTAGTACATCAAGAAGGGCAATGAAAACATTTGTACTTCTTGAGAACCTTGGAAGAAAACAAATGCTGTTATTTTCTTTCAGATATAGCTGAATAAATTAGGATTAAATGACTGCAACTACAACTACAGACAAGAGATCTTCTTGATTTCCAAGTCACAGTGGATACTCATCCCCATCTCTACCTTAGGCTCTTCTCTCCTTTTCCTGCACCCTTTCTTTTATTCTCATCATTCAATTTTTTATCCTTTTTTTCTTTTTACTTCTTTTCCTGATTGACTTGCCTGCTGTTCTCCTGGACACAAGGAGCCAGGCCCCTTGAGAGCTATGCTTGCCCTTCAGGACTGGGTTTTAGAACACCAAAAAGGCTAACAGCTTTCCATTAACTCAACTGGCAGAAAACTTTTTATTTACACACAGAACGTTTCCGGTAAAGACCACTGTATCATCCTAAGACTATAAATAGGTCATTAAAGCTGAGTCTTATAAAATGTGGACTGTGTTGATGATGCAACTCAATCTACTAGCACCGCTCCTCAGAACACTTACTATATCTAGTTTGTTACTAGACAACTACTAAGTCATCTTTTGCAAATGTATACATGACAGTAAGCCAACTCAATTGATTAAATATCTCAAGAAAGAGCTGTTGAATGAATACTGAAAGAATGAATGATGATGTGCTAATACTTTGTGTTTGGCTGGAAAGAGATTAAGTCCAGGTCGCAGAATAAGGTGGTGGCATAAGAGAGATTCAGGGTGTTCTTATTTGCATCACACATATCACATACTCTATATTGTGTAACTTTTATGAAAACTACTTCACATTTCTGAATCCCAGTTTCCATAGGTATTAAATGAGGGATAATAACAACTATTTTACCCACCTCACATGGTGATTATAAGAATTAATGACACTATAAAGACCTATACAAATATAAGGAACTAAATATAGTAGAAAATGTTACAAAGCCAAATTTTAAAAGAGGTATAAATATATAATTAAGAGAGGAAAAAGTATCACTAAACATGTAACAGAGTTCAACCTCATCAGTACTCAAAGAAATAGAGTTAAACTGAAATAATTTATTTTAGGGATGCATAAATTTGGCTCCAGCCCTGGAATTCTCAACCACAACTTCTTCTTTCTTCAACATCAATTCTGCAATCTTTAAACTTTAGTGTAGTTAAAGCTGTGTGATCTCATAGGTTTCTATCAGAAGTAACCAGCATAATATGATTAGTAATACAAAAAAGTATGTATTCATATGAAAAATCAGGTAAGCATTCTAAGTATAATGTTCAGTGACAATTTCCTTGTTGTGCTTTATATGTTAAAATTGTACTTTATTTGAAGTAAACATGTATATGATTCAGTGAAAGGGTAAAATGTCGCAATAATTATAAAAACTGTTAATTTCATGAACACAAAACAATTGCTAAGAATGCCCAATTAGCTAAATAAATAAGAAAACATATTTACAGTTAATACTAATATTAAAAGAACATGTTGGCTAGATAACTCTAATAAGAACATTGTATGCTTTTTGAGGCAACACACTTATAAATGTTTCATAATAATAATGAGTCAGCATAACAGATACCTTCTTAGATAGGTATATAAAAATCACAGTTTTAATCTTTGTGGATTTTTTTATGGTATACTCACATTTATAAAATAAAATTAACATAAAACAAAATACAAAATAACCTTTTAGCACTATATTTAATTTTTTGTTGTTTAATTCCAATTAAGTGATGAATAACTCAAGAAAATATGATTTATTAATTTTTTAATATATCATAAGGCTGGAATAAAAGCAGAATTTTTACTTTGTCATTTCAAATTTATTAAGAAGAGAAGATCAACATTCTTGATACATTCTATATTGACATAATAAAGAATATTAAATGTGAAGAGATGTTAGAGAAAAATTCAAATGCACAAAATATCTTACTTCTCCACCAAACACAAAAGAAGGAGATTCTATCTAACATCACAAATGTTCAGATAATAAGTGCAAGATTATAATTGATTATTCTGAGAAAATATTAACCCTGATCTAGAATTCAAACCTTAAAAATTTAATTTAAATATTTCAGTAATAAAATTAATAACTATTAAAACTTTGAACAAAATTTCAGAGTAATTTTTATATCTCCACATTGTATTTTATGATGATACTATTCAGCCTCACCTTTTATTTCAGACAAATATGACTTTAACATTCTCCCATTTCTTATTTGGCCAAAATCTTTATTCGGTATATGCCTAAATTTAATCTTCTGAAAGATTAAAATTGAATCCTTCCTACTATAAAAGTGTAGTGAGATAGGCACTCTCATATACTGCTGAGAAAATATAGTATAACTTTTCTGGAAATTAATTTGCCAACATCTATAAAAAAAAAAAAGAAAGAAAAACCCTCTGAAACATTTAATAGATGATAGCTTAGGTAATGGCTACCACATAAATCTGATATTCCCAGTATACCCTAAAAAGTACATAGGAAAAAAATAAACTACACAAAACTCATGCATGCATCAACATAATTAAATTGCTGGTGGTACAAACCTCATGAGAGGAATTTGGCAATTTCAAATAGAATTATGTACGTATTTATCTTTTGGTTTGGCAATATCACTTCTAGGAATTTCCTTAAGGATTAGAAAGGTTATACACTGAAGATTATTTATAATTGCAAAGTATGGGAAACAACCTATATACCCATGCATAGAAGAGTTGTTGAATAAACTACATTTCCATCACACAATGGAGTACTATGTCACTGTAAAAAAACATGGAGAAAGAATTCTATAAACTGATGTTGAGTGATTTTCAGGATATTTTGTTAAGTGAAGAAAAGCAAACTATAAGAGTATAAATAGTATGCTACCTTTTGTTTAAGAAAGGATAAAGAAGAAAATAAGCATGTATCTACTCATTTGTGTAAATAATAATAATGATGCAGTAAGGATAAACCACAGACTAATGAGACTGGGTACTATATTATTTTCTATTACCACAACTTAGTGGCTTAAAGCAAAACCCATCTATTAACTATAACAGTTCAGTATGTCAGAAATCAAGGTGGGCTCAATCGGCTTGTCTACTGAGAGTCTCATAAGACCAAAATCAAGAGGTCAGCCAGTCTGGGTTCTTATCTGGAGACTCTGAGGAAGAATCCACATCTACGAGTATTCAGTTGTTGGCAGAATTCAGTTTCTTGAAGTTGTGGAACTGGAGTTCACGTTTCCTTGATGGCTGGCAGCCTGAGGCTGCTCAGCTTCTAGGATTTGCTTATAATCTCATCACATGGCCCTCTCCATCTTCAAGTCAGCAATGATGTGTCAAATCTTTTGAATTGTTCTGACTTCTGATAATAGCCAGAGAAAACTCTCTGCTTTTTAAAGGACTCATGTGATTAGGCTAATCTCTCTATACTTTGTAATATAACATAATATAATCACAAGAGTGATATCTTGTCATATTCACAGGTTCCATCCACATTCAAAGGGGAGGAGATTATACAAGGGCCAAGGTCATTGATGGTCATTCATAGAATTCTGTCCACCACTGTTACTTATAGTGAGTGAAAAGGAGGTTCAAAGAATAGATGGAATGGGGAGAAGGGCACATTTTTTGGTATATAGCTATTGTACAGTTCTGACTTTTAAAAACATGTTAACGTTTCACATAGTTAAAAAGTCATCAAGGAGAAGAGAAAAATTCCTAAAATGTAATTCAAATAAAAGCAAATGAACCCAGCAAAAACAAACAAATAAATAATAAAACCATACTAACGTGAGAAAGAAAACCTAACCTGAATAAATTCTTAACATAGTATTTAAACTACATGCCCTAAGGCTAAAAGAAAAAATCAACAACTTTTAAACAAATATTGAACTTTAGTTAGTAGTCTTCTTTTATTCACAGAGTCATAATTTAGCAATTTCAAAGATACTTTTTATGTTTTGAGCAAATAATTACATATATTATTGAAAATGGATGCCATATTTTTCACTGTTGGATAAGAAAGCATCAGCTATGGAAAGGGGTAAGAACAGAATGAATCCTGTGCCACTGAATTGAAATGAAGATGTCATTAGAAACTTATAGTGTGTGTGTGTGTGTGTGTGTGTGTGTGTATATAAAACATAGATACATCTGTGTGTGTGTGTGTGTGTGTGTGTGTGTGTGTAATCTGCTCTCTATCTTTTTGATAGGACCTAAAAATAATAAAATAATAACAGATAACATGGATCTAAATACCATCTGCTATTAAAAGAAACCAAGACTCTTTTGAGAAATGGCTGATCCTGAGACTGAAGCAGGAAAAAAAATAAAATGAGCTAAAAATATCTTTCTGTGACAAAAAGTAAGAAAGTACTCAAAGAATGATGTAGATATGTCAAATGAACACAGAAGCCAGTTTGAAAAGGCCTGGACTGGCCAAATCTGGGAAAATTTGAACGTGAAAATAAATAATCAAAGTGAAGAAATATAATCTACTGAATATAATAAAATCCATTAGTCTACGCTGACATAAATGGATGAATAAATTAATAAACACATAAAATGAGTGAGAAGAAAAAGTTTTTCTCACATTAGAAAGCCAATCAATAATCACAGAAAGAATGATGGAATTAAAACATTACTCTTTGGTAACTATCAAAATAATAATTGATTTCAGCAAAAATCTCCAATGAATGGTAAAGTAATGTATGAAAATGTGAGGAGTAAGAAGATATTTGTACAAAAAAAATCAATGTATCTCCCCACGAGATACTTACTAATTACAAGCAAGAAAACAGTAGCTGTATAGTGGAGAAACCAGGCAGACAACACTTTAACCGAGTGATCAAAATGACCACTTCCAGATATGAGACAAATGTATCCTATGTGCTTCCTGATAGTATGCACGAAGAAGAATAATGTGTCACCTCTGTGGTAGTCTTGCCAAAAGTATATAACCTAAATCTAACAAAAATAAAACATCAGATGGACCTAACTTGAGAGATCTTCTACCAAATAACTGGGGTTTGTATTCTTTATAGTTTCCAGTGTCAGTCCCAGAATTCCAACTTAAAGCAGCCTAAAGGGACACAGCAACCGAAAACTGAGCATGATCCAGAATTTTATTTTGTTATTAAAAGCACAACCGGAACATTTGGCAAAATATAACAAAGGTTTGTAGATTGTACCAACCTTGCATCAATATTAGTTTCCTGATTTTGATCATTGTTTTGTGTTTATGTAACAGAATGTCCTCATTTTCAGGAAGTACACACTCTAGTATCATAGAGTTTAGGGATAGAAAAGCTTCATGTCTGTAACTGAATTTCAAGCGATTCAGCAAAAATTATATATGTATATAAATTTATATATATGTAATGTATTTTATATATATATACTTATATGTATATATATTTATATAACATCCCCAACTGCTACTCTTCAGCATTCATTTCTAAAAAGTGGTTTGATTGAAGAAGATAAGGCTTATGTCTAGAGTGGGCTTCTATTCCTTTCCTGTTAAATAAAGACATCTAATCTACACAGTAAGGTCAGTTAGAGGCATAGAAAGTGGGAAAATGGCATGTACCTACCTCACTGTAGGAAGTCACCTCCCAGTGGGAGCTACTATGCGAAGTTCAAGTACATTAGGCCTACTCCACCTGATCACCTGAAGGGGAGGCAAAAGAGGCAAGAGCCTGTGCCACAACTGAGCAGCGAGTGGTCTTCAATGTGTTAATACTAACCCACCAAGAAATATAGTCCTCATGGTTTCAGGCTCCCATAAATATCAAAACTCAGGTATGTCCTACCTCCTTTGATTGATGGAGAGAGAGTCAGAATGTCCTTTTTCAGTGTATTGGGAGAAAGCTCTACCTCTCTGGACTGAGATGGTCAAGGTGTAAAAGGTTCTTCCCTATCCCCTGAAAAGCCTGAGAGTCCTTAAGCCCCTAATATAGAGAGGGATGAGGGAGAGGACACCTGCCAATCCCTAGCCATCAAAGGTTACACACCAGTGAGACTTGCCCAGGGCTACCCAAGCCTCAAAACCTATGGCTCTTCTTGAGATGAGCAGTTCTGGAAACGATGCTGTCTTCTTTGGATACAAGCAGAAGTTCCAGAGAAGTGAAACTTCTTCATTACTCTTGGGGAAGACAAAAAACCCTCTTCTCACCTTCTGAATAAAATAACCATCCTCACCAATATCAGATACATGCTTTCCCAGTTGCCTCTCCCCTAAGTGAGTGCCTATTCTTGTTAAACCTAGTGATTACTGTCAATGCTGCTGAACCCAGCAGATACATTAGCTACTGAAAAACAGCTGGTTCCCACGGCTGCTAAAGCCAGCCCCCACTACCTACACTGTCAATGCCAGCTCTTCCCTAAATAAATTTTCTCTATAATCAAATTCCATCCTGAGCCATGATACCATCTGTCTCTCCTTGCCTAGAGCACCAGTCTACTCAGACTGCGAGACCAGCAGGCCAGATTGCCTAGGTACAATGCAGCCAGGCTCCCATGTGGTTCAGTCCTTTTTAATGTTAGACTTCTCCTTGCTTTTGTGACTGCTGTCCCCATGATATTTGGAGGAAATGCCCTTCTTTTTTATTTTTTTTCTTCATCTTTTAAAACTCAGACATCCATCAAAATGTCATCCTCACTTCCTTCCCAGAGCCTTCTCTGGGCCATGTGCTCACCTCATCTTCCTCAGATTTTATCACTGACTAATACGTAAGTGCTGACTTGTCCCTTCAGTGACTGAGTGGAGGGTACCATTGGCAGTGGAGGTGTAAGAGGAAGGACTAGAGGCTCTGAGAGGAACGACACATAACTCATAACTTGGAGAGAATCTGAGGAGGAACACACAGAAAATGTGCGTGGGAGGCGTTCTTTGTCTGTGGGGCTGCAAAATGAGAAGGGAGTGGAAACAAAAAATACATTGAGGCAAAGACCCCAGTTCAAAAAGTGCCTAGGTCTGGACAAGATGGGGGACCCTCTGGCAGTAGGGTCCGTGGTAGGTTTTAATTCCCTCAAGAGATGGAATGTTTTCTGTTTGTCTTGGAATGTTAACTTACTCTCTAGTTTACTATAGCTCATGAATTTTTGCTGGGATGCATCGTTAGAGACTTTTGGACTTTGGTCACTGCTACTTTTTCTCCTTGAAGATGTACTTCATCTATTTTACCAACTAAAAAGGAGATGCTATCTCGTTGCTGATGCCTTGGAATCTCATTGTCTACCTCCAGTATCTCAGCCATTGATGTCAGTGCTTTCCTGTACTTGACTGGGCAGGAGGGGAGTTTCCTTCTACCCAAGAGCACCCTGGTCTTACCTCAGTCTTTCTGTGACCATCTTCCCTGTCTCTTGTCCCAAAGAGCTCTGCATCTCACACTTCCCAGATTACGGCAAAAGAAAACTGCCAAGTTAAATAATTTAAAAAAAAAGGCTTAATTACAGTCTCTTCTGCTGTAATGTGCTAGTTGCCTTCTAAAGAAATCCAATATTTTCAAAAATCACATTACCAAAATCACTGTTGCTCTGGGAAAATGCAAGTTATTGACAAGAGATGTGAAGATTTAAAAGGGTAATTTTTTCCCTGTATGAATGTAAAAAATAAAGTTGATTTTAATAGTTTTTAATTATTTTGTTATGGCTAAAGTGAGTGAAATATAATAACTTGATTATCAAGTGACCAAAATAAATCTAAATATCACTGAGAAAAATTCTCAAGGGAGCAAACAATGTCCCAAATTAGCAAGTGTCTAAGTAAATTTTAGATAGTTGCCAGTTATTGATGTTAAACAAAAACACAAAATGACCAATAAATAGCAGCTGTGGATTCCTGTACAGTTGACCTTTGAACAAAGTGGGAAGTAGGAACGCTGACCTCAATTGAAAATCCACCTATAACTTTTGATCCCTCAAAACTTAAGTATTAATAGCCTACTGTTGACCAGAAGCCTTATCGAAAACATAGTCTAATAACACATATTTTGTATGTTATATGTATTATATACTATATTTTTACACTAAAAAAAGCTAGAGAAAACAAAATATTACTAAGAAAATCAAAAGGAAGAGAAAATAAATTTACTGTATTTATTTTTAAAAATCTGCATTTAAGTGAACCCACTTACTTCAAACGCATGTTGTTCAAAGGTCATCTGGAATGTCTTTGAAATTTGTTGTTTCCCAATATACACACTTATGTGCCGTACTAGTCACCAACTGCAAAAGCATTTTAACCAACAGTAGTGGGCATAATGCCAAGTACATATAATAAAGTTACGTAATTTTGGGCAGTAATAGAAATGACTAAAATACAAAGAGATGATCATTTGTAGGAAAGTGGGGGTAAAAGATAAAAAAATAGCATCTTCAAGTCATTTTTACAGAAGTCTACAGGCATCACTTGTAAAATTGATGCTCTAAAGCTTTAAAAAAGATATATTCACAGGAGTGAAATATGTTTCAAGCTGAGGAGAGAAGGTGATAGTCATCAGCCAGGCCAGGAGGATTGGTAAAATCCAGGGAGAGAGTATCCACTTTCAAGAAGAAAGGGCTGAGCAGGAAGAAAGAACTGAGAAGCTGAGAAGCAGATATACATATCACAGGTCCAATACAGTGGATCTGGAGTACAGAGATTAGGGATGGAGTCAAAGGGAGAAAGGGGCAGAAGAGACAATCTAATATTTTAGTTTAGACACGTGTTCCTGAGGACAGAGCCACAGCACTGGTATAATGGCCGAGTAATGCGGGCATGATCTTCAACTCAAAGTATGCTAGGTTGGGAGGGACCCCAGAATCCATCTAATTCAAACCATTCATTATCATCAGGGTAAACTGAGGTACAAAGGTATGACTTGCACAAAGTTATGAAACTGAATATTCCCACTTATAGTTCAATGCTTTTTCTGCTACATTGCAAGGTTAATTATAGGTCAGATGGGAATACTAGGGTCTATATCAGATGATCAGTTCCACTTAGAAATAGCAACCCTGACCCAAATCCCCTGCCTAAATTCACATACAATTCTCTAACATTTACCAAGTTCAAGGCACATGCTGGGCACAAGACAGAAGCCACAGGCTCAAAGATTGCTTCCCTGATAGACTGTAACCCCTCAAGGTCAGGGACCAAATATCATTTACTGTTCTGTCTCCAACATCTGGGCAATAGTTGTCTTTCAATAAATATGTGTGTCTTTCAACAGGTAATTACTTAATCCCCAGGGTCCCTTGCATACTTATTCCTCTCATATTATATAGAAATTCACTGAAATAAGAGAAGTGAAAAGGAAAGTCTATGGTCACAGGGTGAACTAAGAGCAGGCTCAAGTCTACCTTTCCCTTCTTCTTCATTATTGTTCTTGCTACTTCTGCAGGGGCCTAAGACAGAGTAAGAGCTGAGACAAAAAATGGATGGAAAATTGAATCATAAGACAGCAGTGGAATAACCTGAAAGGCAGAGTTTAGATGAAAGGTCTATGAACTGGCATATGAATGCTCATTGAGAACTTCTTTAGAGGCTAAGCCTGAAACTGTTTGTAGCCATCTTGGAATTTGCAGCATCTGGCACAGGGCTTGGAACATAGCCCTACATTGCTACTAGAGGGAGCAGCTCCAGTTTTAAAGTAATAAACATTATATCTTGTAGATAAACTGTTCCCCAACATTTATTGAATGCCAGCTTAGTGCTTCAAAATTGAATAAAGTTGATAGAAGCCTTCAAAACAATATTGCGAGATAAACACAATAGTTGTCGTCTGTGGCTTGAAATTCTTTTACTGTGGGAAAGCCAGTTTCAGCGATGGTTTGAAGGTCAGATGAGGTCAACATCAGAACAATGCAGCATGTACTGAACTGTGGGCAGTGGGAAAGGAGAAAGAAAGCGTTGTTTGGAGAACTAGACATTGGGGAATAGTCATACAAAGATGGCAGCAGGTAGGTGGAATCCAATAATCAGACTATGAAGGAGTTATGGTTAGAGGAGAGGGAGAAAGAGCCACAGCTTAGGGTCTCTTCAGGGTTTCTTGACTCTAAATATGCTAAAAAAAGGGACACCCCACACACTCCCCAGGACCATCATTCCAGTTTATTTAGTATATCACAATCCTAAGTATGTGATTATTAACATTTCACTAGAATTGAGGGTTCATATGGGTTGAATTTTGTTTTGAAATTACTAGAGGAAAAACAAATTCTAGTACTTTCATGACCTAGTGTTAGCAGAAAGGGGGATAAATCAATTTTGATGAAGAACAAACAAAATTGTCGGTGAAGAAACATCGGATCAGAATGTAATTCCGTTGTTCCTGTTCCTGTTTTTCTTAGAAAGCATTTCCATTCTGCTTTGTTCTGGGAACAAAGCCAAAGCCTGCTTTAGAGAAACAGAGATTTCCAGTAAATTGGTCTGGTGAGGGTGTCTGGGTGGGTGGGAGCGTAGGGAAAGTTTGTGGGAGGATGATTCAGATACCTATGAGTGAGCTTGAGATGGGTCAAGTGCTAGGTCTGCCCCTTATCATATGACTGAAAAGCCTTCTGAGAAATGTTTAAGGGCGAGGGAGGCATAAGATTGAACCAGAAGACAGAGCCTAGACACCTCCTATTCCCTTGCCTCAAATAATCAACAAACCCCAAAATCAGGGTGGGAAGGGAGAGAAAGAAGGAAGCCGATGTGGAGCTAGGCATTGTTCTCCCACCATCTCTGTTGGTTACACCTGCATCATGCTAGACCCTAGGTATCATAATCCTATCAGTCTCATTCTCTAAAATCTGTCTTAGAACCAGCCCTTGGAGACCACGTTCTTCCTCTTTTCCTTCTCTCCAGATCACTCTCTCTTTTATCTCTTCTTCCAGCATGGTGAATGGAAAAAGAGGAGGAGATCCAGGATTCAGAAAGTAAATGAGGAAAGAGACTAACGCTCTCTGAACACAAAAATGCACAAGATGCTTTGTTAGGTGTTTACTACCTGCCTTATTCATGTGATCTTTACAATTCAGAAAACTTGGGCTTAGAGTTTTACACTGATGCCTACACTAAAGGGCTGAAAAACTGTGGATGAGTCTCGTCACTTCCATGGTTCTTTCTAAGGAGAGTAGAGTGTATATAAAATGGGAACCATGGTAATTTCCCCAGCATCTCCAGAGACTTATTGCAAAAATCAAATGAGATAACATGGAAAGAGACATTTGGTGAGCTGTAAAATGCTGAACACATGGAAAGAATTATTGTTTAGTTGATAAACTGGTATTTAGTTAATAAATACCAGTCTGAGATCCCCCTGTTTGAGAAATGGGTGTTTTCTTCACTTACCTCAAACATGTATTCTGACTCTAATCCAAAGTCATGTGGAAACTGGCCTCAAAGATCTAACCATACTTTTGGCACCAGACAGCAAATCAAACCTTGCTTCCTGCCACTGTCTTTATTTGCAATGTGGCTTCTGAAGCAAGAAACCAAATCTCAGGTTCCATTAATAATGAAATAAGGGGCTCAAAGCCTGACATCCTGACCTTGAGCTCAATAGAGGAGAAAGGAAAATTCAGAGGTGATGGGGAAGGTTCAGGTGAAGAGTGAAAGTGAGAGCCGAGTGGCGGGGGGAAGATATTGCACTGATCATGATAGTAGAGGCTTAACGGATGGTGTCTTCTGGGAGGCATAATTTTTCATAGGTGGTCAAGAAGACCAAGTCATTCTGTAAGCTACTAGAGGAGGAAGTTAGAAAGGTAGACTGTGGGAAACCGGTCAGAAGAAATTTTAAAAGGAAGAAAGAACACCAAATCATTTGATCACCTGCTATGTGTCTGCTGTGAGGCTGGATTACACATTTTTGCTTCTATCTGTTATCTCCTGTCCTCCAACCCACCTTCTGCCTCTCTTGCTGCTGATGTATTACATCATGGAAGAGCAGGCACTTCTGGGTGGGAATATTCTGGTAGCACAAATTCTTTAGGAATCCAGACAGTACCCACCCATCGACTGCTAGAAGAAAAAAACTCTGGGTCAGGAAAAGAATTGACAGCAAAGGGTGGAGTTATAGAGCTTGGGGTACTGGTAACAGTGGAAAAATTTTCTATTAGGAAAAATATTTTCTATTAAGAAAAATATTATTTCTATTAGGAAAAATTCCCAAACAACACATCAGATTCCTTCAATGCCCAGTTTCAGCACAGTGACCCTTCTTTTCTTCCCTCCCTTGTCTCTATGGAGCATCAGCCAACACTGGGCCTAACCACTAGATTATCACTGTGGGTAAAAGCTGAGATAAACTTGGATGCAAATCTCAGTTTCTCTACTTACCTGCTATGTGGCCCTGCTTTGTCAGCCAACCCCTCGGACTCAGGTCCCCTTCTATTGGGTGTATGTATGCAAAGTGTTAAATCAAATGCCAAGTTTAATAGTTGAAGTGTTTATTATCACTTTATTAGTAATCATCTAACTGTCACCTCATGAGCAGTGACTCATCTCCACTCACAGGAATTTACAGCAGCTTTATAGCAGCTGGAGCTGACCCTGACCTCTACCCCAGAGTCCTCTGGAGTCTCTCATGTGTCCATGTGACACACCTTGAGATACAGGATCACAGTCAGTATATCTCCTTATGGTCTGAATTCATTATTTTTTTACATTATATTGTCTGCTCTTTTAGGTCAAGATAGTTTCTGTGTTATCTTCCTAGTCTCAATAACTAGAACAATAACCTGGCACATAGTAAGTGGTTAATAAATGCTCATTTTGGGGAAAATGCTGATAGCTAGGAGGTGACAGCTGGATGATTAATAATCAAGTAATAATAAACACTTCAATATATGAACTAGGTGCTGGATTTAACCCTTTACATACATACACCTGAAGAACTGAGTCTCCCCAGCCTGTCTCAGTGCAGAGGTGCCTAGAACAGACACATCTCATCTTCATATTCATTCTTCTTCAGGGCCTGAAGTCACCATGAACCACAGAGCTTCTCTGTCCAGAGTTCTTTCATTCTACCATATTTTTCACGACATGTTTCCTAATACCTCCTTATCCTCCCAGTCCCTACCTATTTCCCCCATAGTTTATTACCACTAATTCAGAAATCAGATAAGAGGCCAATTGATCCAAAAGGAGAACTAAACATGTCAAGAATACTAGACAAGCAAGTTTTCTGTTTGCAGAGGGACCAAGTGAAAACATAACAATAGGTCAGACAACTGTTGACTTAATTTAACTTGAACCCTATTTCATCAGCTAAGTCTTGACCTTCAGGTCAAAAGTTAGGGCTGTTAGAAAAAAGCAAAAATAAGCCCTCCAGGGAAAAGGGAGGGTGAGTGTTCCACTAAGGAGGTTTCCTCCGCTATGATGTTCTCAAGGGGTTAGAAGGGTGAAAATGGAGCCTGATGTGAGTTTTCTCATTACGTGAAGACTGAGTTGAGTTCT